>JAABKJ010007545.1:14853126-15463288 GCA_011634705.1 Andricus grossulariae
GTCTTTCAGGTCCTTTAAAATATGTGGGAACCCTTTGGAAATCATGATAATCCCTTAAAATACCCTGAAATTTTGTAGAATCGTTTATATCCTGCAAATTTCTGCAAAATTCTTGGGAATCTTTTACAATCTGTAAAAATCCTTTAAGATTATTTAAAATCTGTGCGAACTCTTTGGAAATCATTAGAATCCCTTAAAATACATTGAGATTTGATAAAATCGTTTCAATTCTGCAAATTCTTTCAAAATACTTAGGAATCTTTCACAATCTCCTAAAGTCTTTCAGGTCCTTTAAAATATGTGGGAACCCTTTGGA
The DNA here is from genome assembly GCA_011634705.1 of Andricus grossulariae. NCBI lineage: Eukaryota > Metazoa > Arthropoda > Insecta > Hymenoptera > Cynipidae > Andricus > Andricus grossulariae. The sequence goes on from JAABKJ010007545.1 coordinate 14,853,443, forward strand.
AATCATGATAATCCCTTAAAATACCCTGAAATTTTGTAAAATCGTTTATATCCTGCAAATTTCTGCAAAATTCTTGAGAATCTTTCACAATCTGTAAAAATCCTTTAAGATTATTTAAAATCTGTGCGAACCCTTTGGAAATCATTAGAATCCCTTAAGATACCTTTAAATTTGATAAAATCGCTTAAATCCTGCAAATTCTTTCAAAATACTTAGGAATCTGTCACAATCTCCTAAAGTCTTTCAGGTCCTTTAAAATATGTGGGAACCCTTTGGAAATCATGATAATCTCTTAAAATACCCTGAAAGTTGGTAAAATCGTTTAAATCCTGCGAATTTCATCAAAATTCTTGGGAATCTTTTATAATCTTTCAAAATCCTATAGAATCTGTGGGAACCCTTTTGAAATCATTATAATTCCTTGAAGCACCCTGCAATTTGATAAAATCGTTTAAATCCTCCAAATTTCTTCAAAATTCTTGAGAATTTTTAACAATCTCTCAAAATCCTTGCAGATCCTTTCAAATCTGTGGGAGCTCTTTGGAAATCATTATGATCCCTTAAAGTACCCTGAAATTCGATAAAATCTCTTAAATCCTGCAAATTTCTTCAAAATTCTTGGAAATCTTTCATAATATTTTAAAATCCTTCAGTATTCTTTAAAATATGTGGGAACCCTTTGTCAATCATAAGAATCCCTCAAAATACCTTTAAATTTCATAAAATCGTTTATATCCTGCAAATTTCTTCAAAATTATTGGGAATCTTTTGCAATCTCTTAAAATCCCTTAAGATCCTTCAACATCTATGGAAACCCTTTAGAGATCATTGGATTCTTTTAAAATATCCTAAAATTTAATAAAATATTCTAAATCCTGCAAATTTCTTCAAAATACTTGGTTTTCTTTCATAATATCTTAAAATACTTTAAAATCCTTTAAAATATTTAGAATCCCTCAAAAGACCCTCCAATTTGATACAATCGTTTAAATCCCGCAAATTTCTTGAATGTTTTTGGGAATTTTTCACAATCTCTTAAAATCCTTCCAGATCCTCTAAAATCTGTAAGAACCCTTTGGAAATCATTAGAATTCCTTAAAATAACCTGAAATTTGATAAAATCGTTTAAATCCTGCAAATTTCTTCAAAATACTTGGTAATCTTTCACAATCTCTTAAAATCCTTTCAGGTCTTCAAAAATCGGTGGGAACCCTTTGGAAATCATTAGAATCTCTTGAAGTGCACTTAAATTTGTTTTATCGTTCAAATCCGCAAATGTCTTCAAAATTCTTGGGAATTTTTCACAATCTCTTAAATCCTTCCAGATCCTTTAAAATCTGTAAGAACCCTTTGGAAATCATTAGAATTCCTTAAAATAATTTGAAATTTTATAAAATCGTTTAAATCCTGCAAATTTCTTCAAAATACTTGGTAATCTTCCAAAATCTCTTAAAATCCTTTCAGGGCTTTAAAAATCGATGGGAACCCTTTGGAAATCATTAGAATCCCTTAAAGAACCCTGAAATTTAATAAAATCGTTTGAATCCTGCAAATTTCTTCAAAATACTTCAGAATCTTTCACAATCTGTCAAAATCCTTTAAGATCCTTTAAAGTCTGTGTTAACTCTTTGGAAATCATTAGAATTCCTCAAGATACCCTGAAACTTGATAACATCTTTTAAGTCCTGCAAGTTTCTTCAAAATTCTTGAAGATCATTCATAATCTTTAAAAATCCTTCAAGATCCTTTAATCCACGGGAACCCTTTGGAAAACATTTGAATTACTTAAAATACCCTCAAATTTTATAAAATTGTTTATATCCTGCAAATTTTTTCAAAATACTTGCGTATCTTTCATAATTTTTCAAAATCCTTTAAAATGTTTTAAGATAAGTGGGAACCCTTTGGAAATCATAATAATCCCTCAAAATACCCTGAAATTTGATCAAATGTTTTGAATCCTGCAAATTTTTCAAAAATTGTTGGGAATCTTGCACAATCTCTTAAAATCCTTTCAGATCCTTAAAAATCTGTGAGAACCCTTTGGCAATAGTTAGGAGTCCTTAAAATAACCTTAAATTTGATAAAAATCGTTTAAATATTGCAAATTTCTTTAAAAATCTTGTTAATGTTACATAATCTCTTAAAATCTTTTCAGTACCTTTGAAATAACTGGGAACCCTTTGGAAATCATTAGAATAGCTTAAAACACCCTGAAATTGGATAAAATCGTTTAGGTCCTGCAAATTTCTTCAAAATACATGGGAATATTTTACAATCTCTTCAAATCCTATAAAATGCTTTATAATCTGTGAGGACCCATTGGAAACAATTAGAATCCTTTGAAATACCCTGAAATTTGTTAAAATCGTTTAATTCCTGTAAATTTCTTTAAAATACATGGTATTCTTTCACAATCTCTTAAAATCTTTGAAGATACTTTCAGATCTTCGGGAATCCTTTGGAAATTCTTGGACTCCCTCAAAATACCTTGAAATTAGATAAAATCGTCTAAATTCTACACATTTTCTTAGAACACTTTGGAATCCTTCACAATCTCTTAAAATCCTTTATTATTCTTCGAAATCTGTGGGAACCAGTTGGAAATTATAAGAATCCACTAAAATATAATGGCATTTGATAAAATCGTTTAAATCCTGTAAATTTCTTCCAAATACTTGGGAATCATTCACAAACTCTTGAAATCCTTTACCATCTTCTAAAATGTATGGGAACCCTTAGGAAATCATAAGAATCACTTGAGGTGCCATGAAATTTGATAAAATCATTTAAATCTTGCAAATTTCTTTAAAATACTTAATAATGTTTCACAAAAATCTTTTAAAATCCTTCAAGATCCTTTATGATCTGTGGGAACCCTTTGGAAACCTTAGAATCCCTTAAAGTACCCTGAAATTGGATGAAAACGTTTAAATCTTGCAAATTTTCTTAAAATACTTGGGAATCGTTCAAAATCACTTGAAGTACTTCAAGATCCTTTTAAATCAGTAGGAACCCTTCGGAAATGATTAAAATCCCTTAATCTTACACAATCTTACATAATAATACACAATCTCTTTAAATCCTTCAAGATCCTTCAAAATCTGTGGGAACCCTTTGGAAATTATTAGAATTCCTTAGAATACCTTGAAATTTGATGAAATCGTTTAAATCCTGCAAATTTCTTCAAAATTCTTGGGAATCTTTCACAATCTTTTAAAATCCTTCAAGATCCTTTAAAATCGGTAAGAACACTTTGGGAAACATGAGAATCCCTTGAAGTACTCTGAAATTTCATGCAATCGTTTAAATCCTGCAACTTTCTTCAAAATTTTTGGGAATCTTCCACAATCCGTTAAAATCCTTCCAGATCCTTTAAAATCTGTGGGAATCCTTTGGAAATCATTAGAATCCCTCAAAAGACCCTCCAATTTGATACAATCGTTTAAATCCTGCAAATTTCTTGAAAGTTCTTGGGAATTTTTCACAATCTCTCAAAATCCTTCCAAATCGTTTAAAATCTGTGAGAACCCTTTGGAAGTCATTAGAATTCCTTAGAATACCTTGAAATTTGATGCAATCGTTTAAATCCTGTAAATGTTCTCAAAATACTTCGGAATCTCTCAAAATCTCTTCAAATCCTTTGAGATCCTCTGAGATCTGTTGGAACCCTTTGGAAATAATGAGAATCCCCTAAAATACCTTGAAATTTGATAAAATCGTTAAAATTTGTTTTTTAATTTCTTTAAAATACTTGGGAGTCTTGCACTTACCCCTGCAGTGGTCAAGAGTTTCTTTGAATGCATAAAAAATTGATCAAATTCGATAAAATCCTGTTAAACACTTTGGGATTTCTTGAAATCCTCCTAAATCTCTAAAATTAGTTTAAAATCCCGCAAAATCCTTTGAAGTACTTCAGAATTTCTTTTGAAATTTTTTGGAACTATTTTTGGGATACCTATTTTATGAGAGAAACTGCTTTCAAAAAAATTCCAGAAGAGGTGAAGTGAATCCGAAAATATGAAAAAAAGTCTTGATAGTTTATGGTCGATTCGTCTTCGTATTTTCGTGCTAAAATAGCTGGAAGTCCTTACGAGCCAGGATCGAAAACTTTGGGATATCATAGATTTTTATGAGCATCCAGTATCTGGGTTTGGTGAGCTTAACGGTCATCTGGAAAAAGTGAAGTGGCAAGTTCGGATATCTACCTACGAAATGGGAGAACGAGTCGGTCGAAAGAAAGCAAAAAGAAAGTCGTGCATGGCTGTCCAGGAGACGTAAAGCACTTCCGTAACAATGCTGATCTCCGCTTCGGAATAAAACAAACTCGACAGGAGCGAAAAAAAAAGCGGAAAACGGCGTTGTTTGGCGAGGAACTAATGAGGCTCTTGGGTGGAGAAAACGCGTTGCACGAAGCGGAGATCGATTTTCTCGTATTTTTAGGATAGCCTTTCGACCCTTAGCCTTAGCCCTTTTCCTGCAAATGAGTACAATTTGCCAGGGAATGTCTTGAGGTAAATTAAAAATAAAGAAAAAAAATTCTAATTGAATCTGCTATAATTTTCTGTTAATATCGCAATGTTCTTTGGAACGTTTGAAAATCTCACAAAAATTCTTAGAATCTTTCAAAATCTTGTCCTGAGTTGGAACTGATATAAAGTTCAATTCCCCGAAAGATTATATCTGAGAAATAATTTTTATGGGAGTTATTGGGGTGAGTAGAAAAATCGAAAAACGTCTTTTTCTTGGAAACGGCTAGACCGATTTCGATGGGGGAAAATATGTTATGATTTCGTTTTTTTTTTAATGGGAACTTTTTGAGGCACAATCACCGTTTTTTGCCTTGAAATACCTTGAATTATGTGGAAAAATACGTGAAAGTTTGAGATCATTCGGAGAGGCTGCTCATGGCTAAAAAAAAACTTGAAAATCTCCAGCGTACCACGTTAAATGCACGTCCGCTGATGTATAATAAGGAGTCTGCAAACTCAAACTAGCATTAGACTTGAAACACTTTGGAAATTCTCTAAAATATGACAAAAATTGTCCCAAAAATAACAATAATACATTCTATTCATCCAATATTCTCATCTGATGTTCTTTCATATTTCATTTATTTTGTCTCCTGAACTTGTTCCTATGATATTCTATTGTTTTTTCTAGATCCTCAGGCAGATCCTCACTGAACAAGGTTTCGGTATTAAAACTGTTCCAGATTCGTCACCTTTCTTTTTATACCCTTATTTTCTGTTGCGCGTATGACCTTGACCGGCTCCGAAATAGCCAGGCAGTCCTTGAGCCTCAACTCGCCTGCCAATGAGCGCTTGCCACGGCATGATGCGACGTGAAGAGTTGCGAAGGCAACCTACGTTCTCTCTACTTTTTATGTGAAATGTTCGTTTTTGCCTCTATGAGACCGATAAGATATAAGGTTATACATATTTTCATATTTTCAGTATGTATTTAGCTTGACTGGTCTGGTTCCGCGCGCTCCTTTGAAATTGTTGAAATTATGGAATTTACAAACATTTCAAATGAGCGCGCGCAACAACACCAATCAGATGGGTTGCACAGAGACTGCGTCTGACTTTCGAGCATTTCGAAAGTGTTTCAAGTCTAATGCCAGCGTAGATTTGCAGACTCCTCATTATACATCAGCGGACGTGCATTTAACGTGGTACGCTGAGAATTTTAATTTTTTAGCCATGAGCAGCCTTAAAGATTGATCTAAAACTTTCGAACATTTTTTCAAATAATTCAAGGTAATTTTTGGCAAAGAACGGTGATTGTTCATCAAGAATTTTTCATTTAAAAAAGCCCAGAAAATTAAAAACTTTTTGTTGACCTTTTCTTGTCTGAAATGTCCAACAATTGTTTCAAAAGATCCCTCTATTGGGAGCCATAACATGTTTTTTCCCTATCGAAATCGGTTCAGCCGTTTCCCAGAAAACGATATATTTTAATTTTTTAACTCACACCCAAAACTCCCATAAAAACTATTTTTCACATATAATCTTCCGGGGAATCGAACCTCATATTACTACTCACTCAGGGCGAAAATGCCGAACAGATTTGGCCGGAGGCAGCTTATACATCCTCAACCTGTTATACTCTTTGCTTTTAACCTTTTTTCTCGCAAGACACGTAGTGAGAACGTGTCTGTTAAAGCCATACGGGGTTTTACATAGGAGAATTCACAATCACTAAATTTCACTTGTCGATGGTCTGACCTTAAATTTTAAAAGTCCTATGCATAAATGTGGCGTAGCTGAATCCATACGAAAATAGAGGAGAAAGTCATACACTATAGTATTATATTCACAAACAGAATTAAGGATGACCATGAAGATAAATACCCGAGTATGAACGATCAATTTTGTAACTAGGGAAAGAACTGATTATTGCGTTGATGACCAATTTGGTTAACAGTGTAACTAGTGATTATTTGAGTGCAGAATTACATTATGTAAAATAATATAGCCTATAGTCGTTATTTTGTATATTATATGCATTAAGTATGTCTTTGGGAGATAATCATATTTATATTTCATGAGTCAATCCATGAAAAGAAATTCTGGCACTTGAACCGAAGCTAGTTTGGGAAAAATAAATTGATTTTTTCGAATAGCGCTTTAATAATAATCTAAGTCTCAACCGGCAATTTTTTAAACCATTTACTTAGAAAATGAGAAGAGCAAAAATTGGTTAGAGTCACTTAGTCATAATAATCCTCGTGGATAAAACAATTTGTTTTTATAGAAATTTTGCCCCAACAAAGGAAGCGAGATATGTCACTTTTAACGAAGTTAAAGTTGTAAAATAATGGTCGTCATTGATGGTATTGTTGAAAACAAAAAAGATTATCATTAATAACGAAATTTTGAAACCTACACAAACATTATTTATTGAAAAACTTGTGCCTCTGAATGAGCGTTTTATTTTTATTGCTTTTGTTTACTTTTTTTATCGCTAAATTTATGAGATTTCAAGAAGAACTAGAGAATCTAATTTTTCTACATTATTTCTCTCATGCCTAAAATCATCCACGAAGAATTTTAAAAAGAACAGAAGTATACTAGAAAATGATAATATGTCAGAGTAATTAATTTAAAAAAACTTGTTTTCTCTTTTCAACAATACTATCATCAATAATATTGCAATTCATTAAAGTACCATCAGACATAAATATTTCCCTAAGGATAATTAAGCCGTTTCACAGTGGTTCGTGAATGGATTTTTTTTAATTACACAGTAAAATTGTTGATTCTGTACAAATGTTTGTTAACTGGAAAAAGCGCAGAAGATACCTGGTAATATAATTATATTGAGAATTCGATTGCTAAGAAGGAACTTCTCGCGACCGAATCATAAATGCCATCAGTTATCAATTTTTATCAGCATTAAAATGTTTACTAATAAATTAATTATTTTTTAGGGCACAAGCTCAAAATTGCAGATCAGGTTGAAAAGCTCAAATTTCAAATTTTCATATTTTTTATGATTACCATACTTCAAAAATTTGACTAGTTACCACTGCATTACTTATCGACAAAAGTTACTTTGTTACCACTTCCGTGATCAAAAATGTAACTAGTACTTTATCATAATTGATATACCTATACGCAAAGACATTCTTCACATGTGCTCGAAAAAGACTGGCTGGGGCAGTGACAAGCGATTGAAGCTTCGGGAACCATAATATATGCATTGACTTTTTATTATTATTTGTAATTAAAAGTAACATTTTAAGACGACTTCAGATCACAAACAATTTCATATTTTAGTTTTACATTATTTCTTAATTGAGCTAATAGTGTGAACGATTGTGGTTTACATGCACTACTCTGAAATTTAATGAGATTCGGCGTAAGGAGCCAACTGGAGATTCCACGATTTCTTCTGGGGTCAATGCGGCAATTGTGCCGCTTTCTATGTTTATTTTTGTACGCGCTCTTCGTCTAGTGCGAGCATTCTGTAAATACGAGTATATTCCACCAAGAACATTAGTCCTTTCTAATACTGCAAAAATGTCACCATCTAATGTTGATAATACAATTTGTTCTTCTTTTGGCATGGGTCCATAGGCATGTTGTCCTTCCCGTACTCGAATTCTTTCATCCGCAGGAAAAGTGTATCTTCGAAGTTCAAATTGTCGGTGCGGATTCTTATTGGGGATAAGCCGTATAAATTGTATATTATTATATTATATACTATATATATATATATTCGTGATCGAATTCTCGGCTCCATCCGAACACAACATAACTGCCAAGGAGAAAGAAAAGGAGGAAAGGTATCAAGACCTTAAAAGGGAGCTGCGACGACTATACCTAAAATATTCGCTATTGTCCTTGTGATAGATGCTCTCGGAGGTGCGAAACTATCACTGGTTCTTAACCTTAAAGCCATACCCGCGTGCCAAGAATATGATAAGGCACTTGCGAGATGGATGCAGAAAGCTGTCATCCTTGGGTCGCTTAGTGTCCTCAAAACACACGAGGGTTTCGCCAGCCTGTCGTTGTGATTTCGTCGCGTCCTGTGACCACCCATCTCACGGTTGTAAGATGTGGCCATGAGTGAGATTTACCGCGGTCCTACTGGGAGCCAGTGTCATTTCTAGATGACAGTTGCTCCCAATGGGGCCCTGCGGTGGTTGTTTAACCTTAATTTTTGAATTTTTTTATATATAATAAAAGAATTGTGGATGATTTAGTAATAATTCAGAGCGAATTTCAAATGAATTCGAAATGATTACAAAACATATTAACATTTTAAATACGCCAAAAACAACTAATACATATTTCAAATCATGTATTCAATATCACATATTTTTATTATCATAAAATATATACAAAAATGTCACATCAACTCATAAAATCAAAATTTTTTATATCATAAGCTCATAAATGTATAATCTTATATTCTCATAATCACATATGAATCACAAAATTTGATCCAGAATCCTGTAACAAAAAAAAAGAATTATTCATATTATATGTCCATAATGTTAAGTCATGATTTACAAACTTTATAAACAAAAATTAATTCTTTATAAATACGTAATTAATAAATTTTATTAAAGCATCAATTATAAAGATAAATATTTTTAATTAAATATTTATAAATTCAAATTATTGAAAGATTAACAATTACTAATTCAATCAAAGTAGATGAATTATAAATCAAAATATAATAGTAGTCTATTAAAATAAAAGAAATTAACTTTCAACCAAAAAATTGAATTAAAAGTAAAATTATAACTTTTCAATAATAAAAGATGAAATTTAAAACTACACTGAAATTAATAAAATTATTTATTAAATTTATTTTAAAACCATTTTTTTTTTTGATTTTTCAAAAACAAATGTTTGAACTGCATTTCTGAAGAAAATCCACTTTTTACTTTCTTTAATTTTTCTATATATAGCGTACAATATCTTCTACAAGCCCTATCAATATCAAAATGAGATCCCCTTAGGTTTCGAGATATAATTAAAAACGTACGCTAAAACGATGCACACGACGCGAAAAACCATTTGGAAAAATAGAAGAACAATAGGCGAATATTATAATCGCTATCTATAGAAAAGTTAAAGAAAATAAATAGTGGAATTTTCAGATATTCAGTTTAAACATTTGTTTTTGAAAAATCTAAAAAGTACGATTTTCATACATTTTTCCATCAATAGGTAATCGTTTCTGGTATTGCTTCTGGGCAAGACAGAATACTCAATTCTGGATAATTATAATTCATCATTAGTATACTAAAAATTAAACTCAATACAAGATGTTTCATCTTTATACGATTTAACCTGATTTGCGATGACAGAAAAGTGCAGAATTTTTAATGTCCTTAATCCTAAAAATGATATCTTTTCCGAAAGACTCCTTAAATACAACTAAAATTGATGTGCTTTTTAATAACTAATAATTTACGCTATTGTCTTAGTTCATTATTTACAATAACTTGAATTGAAAAACTTCACGAATCAAAATAAGCAAACACAAGCTTTTAAGTTAAAACAAGTGCGAGACAGTCGCTGAGCTTCCAATTTTGTCAGCGACATTTTTCGTAATTTTCCGATTATCTACTATTGGTTATCTACTGTTGGAAAATGTAAAGTCTAATAAAAAGTCCTCAAATATGTATAAATATTGAAGAAAGAACGTTTTTGATCAATGAATATTGTTCATTGAACTTCAAACTTTGATTCTTATGTATTAACATGCCATACAAATATTTCATTAAGTTACAAAGTATGAAAAAAGAAAAGGTGAAATTTTTTTCAGTTTAAAAATTACTTTTGTGCTCTCACACATTAATTAATTATAAAATTTATTTATTTAATTATTATAATTCGAGCGTGAGAGAATGGAAAATGTTCACGTTTGTCATCTAGCTATTGTTTCTATTCTTTCACGTTTAAACTATGTGGAGAAGTATAAATATTTAATTTAAAACGAGACCTTTGGAACGTTTTGTAATAATACAATGTTTCGTCTCATTTTTTCTTTTATCAAATAAGATTTTTACTTAGCGAAAGCCTAGTTTTTCCAAGGTCCATTTCTGTACATAATCTGAAAGAGAGCAGATAAAAAATTTGGTTGTACTGCTCCAGTGAATAATCTAATACAGAATCGAAAATTTCAAAAGATTTCAAAGAATTTCTAGAAAACTTTGGAAAATGAATGTTGATCAGAATTTTTCTCATATTATTCTAATTACGCTCGGTGAACGGCATTTTCTACAAAAATTATGATTCTGAGTTGGTACATTGAATTTTCGAAAACCAATTGTAGTTCAGATCTGAAAGAAGGAATTTGTCTAAAGAATGATTATTCTGGTTCGGAATAGGTACTTTTTGAAACTTTCAAAAAACGTTTATAATTTAGGTCTGAAAAGTTCTTCATTTAGAACAATTTTAATTTCAAACGTGGAATTTTCGAAAAGAATTCTAATTCTGGTTTGGAACAGGGACTTCAAGAAAAATTATAATCCAGATCTGAAATAAGGAATTTTCTAACAGATCTACAATTTTGACTGAGAACAATAAATTTTCTAAAAGAATTATGATTCTGACTTGGAACTTTCTAAGAGAATTCTGATTTTGGTTTCGACCAAGGAATTTTCAAAAAACAATTATAATTCAGATCTGGAACAAGGAATCTTTGTAATGATATACGATAATTTTATCTCCGCATGTGCTGTACGTGAAGTCTCAAGTTGTAAATGTGCCGAGTCGAGTAAAGATCTCCAAGCGAAGAAATCCGCAAGCGACATTGTTCGGCTTTACAGCGACGAGCGGAAGGTTAGTTTCACGCGCGTAGAACTGTTGGTGGTACAGAAACTTTCGGCTCGGAGAGCGCTTGAAAGAAGAGTTGCCAACTTATAAAATGCAGGTACTTCAGCTGATGAAAACTATCGGTAACTTAGATCATCAAAGGTAACGATGCACAGTTACCGGCAGTTTCGATCAGCTGGAACATCTGAATTGTACAAGTTGGCAACCCTTCTTTCACGCGCTTTCCGAGATAAAAGTTTCTCTCCCCCCATCCGTTCTACGCGCGTGAAACTACCCTTCCGCTCGTCGGTGTAAAGGCGACCACTGTCTAAATTCAGCAAGCAGACGGTCGTTTGGAATAGTTCGGAAGCACCGCACAACTTCTTCTCCGGTGGTCGTCGGGCGGCGACTTTACAAGTTTATTTACACAGGTGCTGATCATTGTTTGATAATCGTTGATTACCTGAGGAAACTGAAAAAAAGCTTGATGTTACATTTATCAGATTTTTCGAGAATACTTGGAACCTAAAGATTATAATAAATCAAATAGGTCTCTTGTAACTTGATGAGCAATATTCGAGGCTCGCTTATTACCTTCCCATGTAGAACGTCCATAGTGGACGTTCTGCATTATTTAACAGATTATTTTTATTATATGAGTGAGTGTATGCAATTCCATCCAAGTCCTGAAGCTTTTCAAAATATTCAGAAGTTTTACCCTCATGAAAAGAAAGACCGACTTAAGACTACAGTATAGGCAGATATAGGCCTGTCTTAAAGTGATCTTAAACTGATATTTTCTGGTCTCCATCAGACAACAGTCCTTTCCTCCCAGCCAGCAGTTTAAACCCCCAATATCCACAAATATAACGGAAACTGGTTGATGCCTCTAGAACTCATAAATGCTCATAAAACAGCCCAGCATCTTTAGGACTTTTAGGTATAGCTGGTCTGTTGATACAGACAGCTATCCTTCTTTAAGAGAGAGAGAGAATGGTGTCTATTTCAATGCCATAAAAATGATGCAAACGTTGCTTGAAACTGATCTTAAAGTAGTGTTCAGTTTATCTTTCTTTTCACGACGGTAGATATCAAAACTTATGTTGATAAAGCCGATTAGTGCGATAATTCTGATAAATACGAATTCGTGTTTTTAAAAATATTTCGGTATGAATTAAGCGATTTTTGGTCACATCTAGCATGTTTTCATTGATAGAAAAATTGCATGATCTACCTTTTCGATGTGATTTCCACTTGATTAAAAACAACTAGGAAGTTTCCTACTTTATTTCTTTATTACCAATTTTCTTTTAAAATTTAATAATATATAACTAGTCTATTCAAGATTGTTTGGTGTTTACTTATTTAATATAAGAACATCACATAATCTGTTAAAAATAATTAATAATATCCACGATTAAAAGATTTATGTATCAAAATTCACAAAAATGTCCAGCTCTTTTTACATCGTGGAGGTCGTCAAATAAAGCTTCACTACAGTTTATTTATTTTCTTACAGATATATCTTTATTGTTATGTGTGGTTCAATTGGTAGGAAAATAATGTTATAATTCTTATTGTATTCAAAAATTAGAATTTTAAATCACATATTCCTTCGAATATAAAATCGTACAAGTCTTTGGAAAAATCCAGGTCTATGACGATATTATTATAAAAAAATATTTGTTCTTCGTTTTACCAGCGAGTATTGAGCTGGCTTTTGATTAACAGCAGAATATTTTTTACAAAATGAAATGCGTATATGCAGTCAATTTTTCATGCTAAAAATTAGTCATAAAATTAAGTGCGGCTCTGAAGAAGTTCTAGCCCCCACGATATCCTGGACAGAGGTGCACAAATTAATAAGACATACATTTTCACGCAAGAATAGAATAGTTAAATTTTAAGATAAAAAAATTAATTTTCCACTACGAAAAGAAAAATTTTCTACAAAATTGTAAGATTTGCAATCAAAGATATGAATTTTTAACTAAAATGATTAATCTTCTAAGAAAGAAATGAATATATAAAAAAATGTGTTTAAATTTTGACCAGCTAGTTGCATTTTGAACCAAAAAAGATAGAAAGACAAAATTTCTACAAAAAGAGATGAATTTTTAAACTAAAGACGAATTTCGATCGATAGGGTTTAATTTTGAAACAAAAAAGATTCTCAAGTCAAGAGAGAAAATTGCAGAATTTTCAACCCAAAAAGGCAATGAATTTCTACTAAAATTCTTGAGGTTTTTTAATATGAATCAAATTTTCAATCAAATAATTAAATTTTAAACCAAAACAATGATTACTTAGCAAAAAATATAATACTAGATTTTATAACCGAAAAGAATAAATTTCCAACCAAAAATAAATAAATAAAATTTTTAGTTTGAAAATTTTATTTTTCAATAAAAAAATATAAACTGTTAGCAGAATACATAAATTTTCAACTAAATAGTTAAATTTCCAACCAAAAAAGATGAATTTTGATTCAAAAATTTCTAGTTAAAAGAATTAATGTATATTCCAAAAGTGAAACGATTTTCGAACAAACTAGTTCGATTTCAAACCAAAAAAAGCAAATTTTCAACTAAAATGATGAAACTTCAATTATTATATTTAATTTTTAACAAGAGAGTTAAATTTGTCATCAAACAGATCAATTTCGCACGGACAGGATTAATTTTCTATAAAATAGACTAATTTTCAAATAAAAAGATAATTTTGTAACCAAAAATGGAATAGTTAAATTTCTAGTTCACAAATTGATTTTCAACTACAAAAAAATTAATTTCGAACAAAAAATTAAATTTTTAACCAAAAAGATAAAATGTCTACCAAAAGGGATGACCTTTTGACCCGAAAATATGAATTTTTAACAAAACAGTTAATTTCGACCAAATGGTAAAATTTCAAAACCAAAAAGATGATTTTTTATTTTAGCTATAAAGATTAATTTTCTACAAAAAAATTTAAGTTTTTAATATAGTAGTTTCACATTTAACCAAGTTATTGAATTTTCAAAAAAATATGAATCCTCAACAAAAAATGTAATAGTTCATATTGAAACGAAACCAGATTTAATTTTATATAAAAAATAGTTGAATTTAACGAAAAAAGATGACTTTTCAACAAAATATGCGAATTTTCAACACGAAAATATGAATTTACAACAAATAAGATAACTTTCAACAATAAATAAAATTATAATAATTTCCGACCAAAAATATAATTTCCAATTAAATAGTGGAATTGTCAACGAAGTGTTGAATTTTTGACCCAAAAAGATAAATTTTTATCAAAACAGTTGAAATTTCGAACAAAAAAATTACCTTCTAACAAGATAGTTCAAGTTTCAACAAAATGATACCATCTTGAACTAAATCAGGAAATTTGTAATCAACTTTTCGAATTAATTTCAAAATAATAAGAAACAAATATTCAGAAATTAATTTTTTGTTTCCTCCTAAAAGTGTTTCTCTAGATTTACGTCGATAAAGTATTGGTCGAAACTTACTGATTTTTCGTAAAAGACTTTTCAGAATATTTGCGTAGAAAGCTCAGTTTTGAAATTACAATATGCATCTAGTCATGACAAACAATCGGTCTTTAGAATCAGATCATTCTAATACTTAATTTTCGGATCAAAAAAAAATTCCATAATCTTCATAAAAGCGTTGTATATAATTCTGATTCAATTTCCGGATCGAATTGATTAACTGGAATTACTTGTAGGCACATATCTAGCACCCACATGCTCCATTTCAAAGTTATCTTTCATTCCGTTTTTGTTTCCTAATGGAGCGTCTTTTTCTTTATCTTTCTTCAGTTGCCTAGCAAAGTTGTTGGATGTGCTGATTAGTGCTCGATTTCCGACTGGACCAGGAGGCATATATAGTCTACTTAAAAAATAATGAACTCTTTTTGGGTTTTCCACTAATGCCAATGTAGAGACGGCTGGGCAAGAAAAGAACGTGCGGGCTCTTGTGTAAAACACGTATTGATTGGGTGTTTGGTTCCACATGGAATGTCTTGTTTTTCATCTGACTTAATTTCTCTAACTAAGCCGCTTGATGTGTTTATTACTGCTCGCAATCCGACTGGACCAGGAGGCATATATAGTGGACGTAAAATCGTGTGACCATGTGGTTTTTTTTCCGCTACTGCAAAGCAGTCACCACTAATAACATCAGAAAGCACAATGCGTTCTCCGGTTACCTCGGTGCCCATAATACCATTTCGAGATCTCCAATAAATTCCTGCATTAGCAGGAAAAGTATATTTTTTCATTTCAAGTTCCCGGTCGTGATTGTGGATGGGAAAAAATCGCCAATTGTGAAGATCTTCAATTTTAATTCCATGTATTTTAGAATGAGGGAGCTGGACAGTAGGTGACGTGGGCCTGGCAGGAGGAGATGTGGGCCTGGCATGCAGAGATAGCTCGACAGCAGCAGAATGCATGCCACGAACAGAAGACCTGCCAGGGCCAAAAAGCGTGGCAGAAGCAGAAGACATACCAGGAGCAGAATACATGCCATGAGCAGGATACGTGGTAGGAGGATGCCCCATGTCATAAGGAGAGTGGATGGCAGAAGTATGCTCCCTGCACTGAGAATGCTCCCCGCCAGAGGAAGAACCAGAAGTGAAACGAGGATACAAATCGCCATAAGGATATCTCTCGAATTGTGAACTTAACTCTGGAACAAGAAACAGAAGATTAGATTTTTTTTTAATTACACAATCGCTAAATCCAACGGTGAACTTGGATTTAAACCTAAACCTCATTTTCAGGGTCATTTTAAGATCACCTTTGTTTTTTTAAATGGGAACCCCTTTTTTTGTGCCAGAATCGAAAAGAGCGGGAAATTCTACGTTTAAGTATGTGCTTAGGTTAAGGGTTAACGTCACCTTCACAGGTCAAATAAAGCTCAAAGGACTTTTTTCACCCTTAACCTAAACGTAAAATTTCCCGATCTTTTCGATTCTGGCACCAAAAATAGGGGTTCCCGCTTTAAAAAACAGAGCTGACCTCGAAATGACCTCAAAATGACCTTGAAAATAAGATTCAACTTGAAATCCAAGGTCACTGTTGGATTCCTCGTGGAAAGTCACCTAGGGTATGACCTTGGTTTTTTTTAGCAACCCACAGAGATTTCTAGGTCAAATCCGAAATAAAAATTTCAAATTTGAAAATGGCAAATCCAATATGGCAGATCATAATTGTAAACAACTGAGTTGGCTAAATATTAATACGCAGGTGTTTTTCGGGCCACTAATTTTAAATCCTAAGTTAAAATATAAAAACTCAAAACAGTGAATCCAATATGGCGGATTATGATTGTAAACATAAAACCAATTTGACCAGAAATTTCTACACAGGGGTTTTTCGGGTGCGACTTACATTGTATGCAACATTCCTGGAAGGCTGGGTGGACATTAAATATTAAAAATCACAGAAATACTGCAGAATAAAGAATTCCTGGATGGTTGAGTACGACCGCGTCGAATTGATGGGAGAAGCGAAACTTTCGAGAGCGGACATTGTTGGGAAGGAGACAACCAATACAATCTTCTGTTTATTTTAAACTCCCCCCTCCCCCCCACCATGACACGTTGGAAAAGGGGTCGTGTGTGACCTAATTTATTTCTGTGGCCAGTCATAGGGTGGCCTTCCCGCTCCCATGGCACGTTGGGAAGGGGGTCGTGTGTGACCTAAGTTGTTTCGGTGGCCAGTCACAGGGGTGTCTTTCCGCCCCATGACACGTAGGAAAGGGGGTCGTGTGTGACCTAAGCAATTGTACACTTCGTACTAACATTTCCCTTCTTTTCTCGAAAACTGTCATTCGTAGGGTAAAAACATATTAAACATAAAATTTTTATTTTTAAATGACTTAAAACTTGTGTTTAAAGCTTTTTTGTAATACTTTATTATTTACTGAAATAAACGGAAGAAATTGAAATTTGTATAGCTTTTTGGGGCTTTATCCTAGAAAATCAAATTTGCCGGTATTTTTTTTTACAATTGTCGTGACTAGCGCGTCAAAATACATAGGTATACGAAGTCTTAAATGAATCGCAGGTAAGCGCTTTTCAGAAGTCTACCCAAAATATTCAAATATTTTGGAAAACAGTTGAATTTTTAACTGGACAAAAGGATCAATCAAAACGATGAATTTTCAACAAAATGGCTACACTTTTTACCAAAGAGGTGAATCCTGATAAAAATAATGAATTTTTAACAAGGTCTTTTTTAACGAACATGAATTTTAAAGATTATGTTTTAGTTTTGAAAATATAAAAAAAGGTGGACAAAGAAACTGGGAGATTGTAAGAAGATTTTTCCAATTTATGAGGATTTAAAGAAATTTTGGGAAAACTTTGCGTTATTGTAAAAGATATTTCTAAGTTTCAAAAGTTTTGGAAAGATTCGAAAATAATCTCAATCTTGAGAAGATTCGAAAAAATTTAAAACAAAATGTATATTATGGAACATTTCGACTAAAAGAAGCTTTTCGAGAATATTGAAAGGTTTTAAGAGAATACAACATTTTCTTCTGATTCCTGGGAAAATTTCAAGCGATTTTTATTTATAAAAGTCCATTCCAAATAAATTCTAAAAATTTCAAAAGAAAATCTGCAAAATTTTAAGGTGATTTGCTTAATTTGGATAGATCTTTGGAAAATTCGATTTTGACGTTTTTTTCTAAATGAAATCTTTTTTATTTTTGACAAGATTTGTGTGCTTGAATTTTCGATAACAATTTTTCTTCGTTTTTCATTGAGGAACAAATGATATTTATTTTTTTATTTTTCAGGAGTACTTTTTTAAAGATTATTTGAATCATTAGCCACGTTGTTTCTTAAACTAATGACCAGTTAATAAGAATGATTAAAAAAAATATTATGTTATGAACAAATTAATAAACAAAAGTTATATCTCGGCGTTGGAAAGTTCAAGTCCATTGTTTTGATATAAAATTTTAGAGAAATGATTTTTTTTATTTGGATTAATTTAAAATTTCCAGGTAACGCTAAAAGTAAGGTTCTAAGAGCTTTTTAAACAGTTGCCCTTCATTTGACTTCTCTTCAAAATACTTTTTGTGACTTTTAACCTTTAAATAACCTTGACAATTTGCCTGCAGGTCAAGGTGGTTCACATTTTTACATTATATCAACTTGATAAAAGCATCTTAAAGGTTTGTTATTCTCAGAACATCAATTAATTTCAAAAAGGCAATATAACCGTTTTTTAAACACTTTACCTTGATATTTGTCCTTTCTAAGTTCACAAAAGAAAATTTCTCATAAGACATTTGTTACATAAAATTTTCCGCTCTTTTAAAATCCGGAGTCA
The DNA here is from genome assembly GCA_011634705.1 of Andricus grossulariae. NCBI lineage: Eukaryota > Metazoa > Arthropoda > Insecta > Hymenoptera > Cynipidae > Andricus > Andricus grossulariae. The sequence continues at coordinate 14,872,076 of JAABKJ010007545.1, forward strand.
AAAATAGGGATTTCCAGTTAAAAAAGGCATCTTGACCCTCAAATGACCTTCAAAATTGACCTCAAGGTCAAAATTGACCTCAAGGTCAAAATTGATGGTGCAGTCCTCTGTCACCCTCGGTCCTGGTTAATCTTTGTCCTAACCATTTTTTCGTAGATAAAGTATTTTAGAAGATATTTGGGGTGATATATTAAAATGGGACACCGTGTATGTATATGTTCCTCCATTACCAAAATGTTGAATGGTATTTCCGGCTATGAGTTGAACATTCTGATCGTCACGCGATGATGTAGTCAATCGCTTCAGAGTACCTACTTACCGCCGCCACAAAGATGTTAAGGTCCTCTTTCGATGTTATGTAGGTAATCAGGTACTTTACATTTGATGCATGCCGTATCGGCCGTCTTAATTTGGAACAGAAGCTGTGCAATACGATTGCGAGTATTACTCAGGCGTACTAAAGTATCATTACTTTTATTGTCGCTAAGCAAAGAAACCGCCTTCACGCAAACTACAAATTTAAGATTCCAGAGATAAACATCTTCGGGGAGCAAATCGGGTAGAACATTATTAGCTTAAGATAAGTTGTCCATCCTGTGAAAGACTTTTTGGTGGATAGATCTCCTACTTCTCATGTTGGCATTATCGGCTATCAGCAAAGGTGGTCTTGCTGAACGGGTGGTATGTTCGCTGAAGGCTTTTGCTCTTCTTCTTGCCGATATAGATCTTCATATCCGTTCTTGCGCAAAAAGGATACGTGATCTCTTGAATACTAGGGCGTTTTATGAGCATGTTCCGGGTGCATATTGACCCAACGGTCATGTAACCTCTGCATGAATTCTCTTCGCCCAGGTGAGCTTTTTTGCCAACAGGTCAGGATGTCCCTCCTGAGTTCGTCCGACCACTTAAATCGATGTTCTTGCGTTTGTCCGGGGCCATTGCCTGGTCGTCGCCTCGGTTCAGTCCTATTGCCACTCCAAACTAAACCATGGCCTCCATCCGAGAGAGGCCTATTATATGGGGTATTATTATAAAGGATATGTAGGTATCCTGGACTCCCTCGTGGATCGGTTAAATTTTGAGTGCGGTAATTTCTTCGCATTACAGAACGGAGATCTTGATGACATAAACGAAGTGTTAACAGCATATAAAAATAAGGCATCAGCTGGTTAGTATGTATCCTTATTTGTTTGCCATGGTAGGCTATCATATGGTGGTTATTACCTAAACTTTCCACGATCGCAGGACCTTTCCAACTTGGCAACATTTAATGAGAAGAGATTTGATTAATGAATTAATCGTTTTGTCCTACTTCTTAAATTGGTTACGGCAGCACTATCTTAGAGTCTTGATAGCGGATATGCTTTTCTTTTTGCAATTGCAACCTTTCCTTCGCTTACCTTGCATATTTTTCATCCCTTTGTATTCACAGGTCGAGCAAGTCTTGGTATGTAAGATTAGGTGTAGTTGCTAGAATGATGGGTAGGTTTCCGTTTTCTCGTCCGAACGTTGCCTGGAACAAAATGATTACCAAACCCTCGTATTTAGTAGTATTATAAGCTAGCGTGATGATCTTAAGTACGACGTTCCATTCGGCTTGAGTGTCCTTGATACAAGATCTTAAGCGGCCTTTTAGTACCGAGTGTATTATTGTTTCAAAGGTTTTTGCTTTAAAGGGGATCAACATCAAGTACTTTTCAGTTGATCCTGAATGCTAAGGATGTACTTGTTTCCTCTGATATGCGTGTAGTTTTCTGCAGTTGGCAAACTGGACATCTTTTTGTGTAGCGTTTACATTCCTACCTTGATGTAGGATATCTCAGATAACATGGTGGATATGATTTCTTTGAGGGACTGTGACGTAGAAGAGCCTGTTTGCGACACATTGGGGGGCTGTCAGGGAAGTATTTTTAAGTATGTCAGTTGAGCCTGAGTCAGTAGCCTAATATTTCGTGACAGATTCTTCGCGTTTAAACCTTTCAATTGCGTAATCGTGATAGAACGATTACATCCAAGATTAATTCAAGGTTTTTTTTGTTTTGTTTTTTAAAGAACACCGAGATCTGGGAGCACCATGAGCGTATGTACCGTCGCGAGCATAAGGAGTACCATAGGCTGTATACAAAATTTATAACATCCAAGGATGTTACAGAATTGTTCAATAAAACAATGAATCCGTACAATATTCTTAACTTGTTATGCTTATTCTTCTTTTATCAGTTTTTCTTTGAAGAACGTAGAATCCTTGCACGTCGACGTTGCGTGCTGTGTTGGATGCTGCGTTATCAGCTACAAGAGATAGGCAGCTGCCTCTTTCTCCAGCACGCGGGCCTTGTTCAGTTGTACGAATTTCGGAAGTCAAAAGTTTCACGTTGTATAGTGGCTACTGAATTCACCAACTAGTCTTAACTCTAGTTTCTTACTTTTCCTTTTTCAACGGGCTTTTCGTAGAAAAGTCTGGAGTTCTTCTTCTTCCGAATGCCGTAGAATTCTTTCTTTTCGGCTTGCGATGATTTTTCTCTATGAGTTTAGCAGAGTTTCGAATTCCAAGATTCGTCACAATGATAGGCAAAAATGAACTTAAGGTTCTTTTTTTGTTCAAGACACTCTGACGCCAGCGCGACTATTCTTTATTCTAACTAACGTACAGTAGGTTGCAAAGGGCGGCATAGAACTAAACGCTGGGCCTGAACGCGGTAACATATGACCCTTTCTACTCTAAGCTCGAGCTACAATCGATATTCTCAACTTCCCCCTTAAAAGGTACATATTTAAAATTCAATGTGTTAAGCCTTCCAGAAAGGTTGACGTGATTCCTGACAATTTTCTATACATCGAAGTTTATAGAATGCCTGACGTATGACGTGTGGTCTTGATATATCTTCTAGTTCTAGAGACATCGACGCAGCTAATCATAACGATCGCTCACTCTCTTGACCCCAATCTATTTAGATTCTAGAAAGATCGATCGAAGCTTCTGTAAGATTCGTTTTAAGCGGGGCTTTTACTTGCATAAAATTTCTAGAACTTTTGATATGTGATTTCTACCTAAATCCTAGAAATATCGATTGATTCAAGTTTGCATAAGGATACAGGTTCTCTTCATCAAACATTCTAGAAGCATTGATATTGGATGTAACCTTTCAGTACATTTGAGAAGGAACAATCAAAGTTCGTAGATCTTTCGATACAGGGAATCACATTATATGAGACTGTAAAGTTGAGTTCTACAACATTTACGGTTGTGCAGTTAGGCTTCTATGAAACATATAAATGCACACAATATTTCGGTGGTACACAAGGCGCATCCTCGTGTGCCATGCAATTGTACTGCGCATCCACTTGTGCCTAATAACTCTAATGTGCATTCATAAGTATCATAGAAGTGTACTGCGCAGCTCTATGTACAGTAAAAAACTACTGCCCAACCGTGTATATCACCTAAATAATACACGCATTTATATGTTTCATATCAGCCTAACTGCATACGTTAATGTTGCAGAACTCAACTTTACAGTTTTATATTCAGCGAATCCCTGTTCTATGGAACCTTCACCTATATTTGAGAAAGGACGATTGAAATTTCCAGAAATGGCTATTGCTTTCGAGATTCCTTGTATCGAAATATCAACAAACCTTGATTGTTCTTTCGCGAATGTACTTAAAAATTACATCCAATATTAATTCTTCTAGAAAGTCTGATAAAGAGAACCTATATCCTTACACAAACCTGAATCAATCTGTCTTTCTAGAATTTAGGTAGAAATTACATTCGTTACATGTAACGAATCTTACAGAAACTTGTGACAGGGTAAAATTCAACTCACCTGTACTTCAAGTTGGTACCCATATTAAACGTTTTAAATCTGAATCCATTGCGACCAAGAACGGAAGTCACCTCGGCCGGGAGCGCTCGTCAGAAATTGTATATTTTTGGTTACTTATTCCTCGAAATATTTGTTTTCATATTACCTAACCTCCATCTGTCAAATCTGAGATCAGCAACAACAACAACAGAAGCCAGGGACGAGTCGTCGCATCAGATGTTTGCAAAGAGCTTCTAACGTACCCTCGATAAAGTACCTATCACCAACCGTAGGTCAACCATCCCACGTCCCAATGGTGACCGATTCCATTCACAATAGCGGACCTCAAGCACCCTATCTAGTTAACATGGTACCTGGCGACCACCATACACTGGTCTTTCAATGCCATGTCACCGAGACGTGACATCATGATAAACTCACCCATAACGACTGTATGGCAACCAGGGTTGAGTCACCACGTCAAAGGATTGCCAAGGTTTCTGACACGCTGGAATAGTTACTTTTTGTTAATGAATAACAACCACCCGTAACTTTCCTAGCATCATGCTTACCGGTGCTTCCTGCTCCGAGTAAACGCTGGGCCAGTCAGATTACCGCAAGACGCCGCCATCTTCTGTCATCCTCTAACGCCATGTCACGGAGGTGTGACGTCACACGAGCAACCACGACTCTAGTTTTATTGAACTGGAACTGCAAGCAACCAGGGACCCCAGTTAAGCGCCATATTACCAGTGCATGTGATGTCAAGATCCTCAAACTGTAATAAGATGATCAGAAACCTGGTGAACGTATCGAACGAATCTATCAACCATGGATCGCGGCTGAAGAAACTATTACCGAAAATCAAATCACGTAAATTGTAAAACTCGGAAACCATGCACCGTCGTAAAATTTTAGATTCTACTAGGAATGTTGCTGTCTTAATTATACCCATACTTGTATATATGTATATTTATATTACGATTAATTGTTCAGCGCACCAATGAAAGATTTTTTTATGCGCACTCGCGCTCCCGTCTGATCGAGGTTAGGTTAGTTGTTACACTTAGCCGAACGAGAACGTTCAGGATGAGTCTAAATCTTCTCGAGCAAGATTCTTAGGTGCAAAAAGCGATCCTTTTATTTATTTATTTTCTTTTACCTAAATCAAAATATCATTCGGTTACAAATTTAGTAAAGTCACTTGTTGCTAACTATTCGTTCGTGATTTGTTCATATATTTGGTTAAATAATGGTTATGAAGGACAGAAGATACCATGAAATGTTTGGTTAATACTTCACATTTATTTCCGTTATAATTTTAAATTTACCGCCCTAATTTTCGAAACTCGAGAAGTTTGGAAATATTCGAAGTCTCCCGGAACTTCGATTCCGCTCAATTTCATTAAGCTTCTGATAGGGATTTATACGTAGACTTACATGGATACGAGAATTTTCTTACGCCTATGTTGTTGTTGCAAAAAACAGTCCTTTAGTTTCATTTAGTAACTGCTTGGTTCACAGTTCCTCTACTAGACGCGCCGTAGTCTGAATCTCGGTAAACTTCGATTTCCGATGTAAACTTTAGGGTTTAGCGTAGAATATCGTGGTCTCAATAGTACCTATTAGATTTATGTTAATAGTTAGGCGAATATTGTCACGGGAATCAGTTACACTGAAGTCAGTTAGTCCACGATCAGTTTTAGTTCATAGCTCTCCCGGTAGTCGCGCAGTGACTTTATGTATGTGAACGCTCCTTCATGCGAGCACCCTACGAGTTCACGGTCTTAGTACCTCGCATGAATCTATCACTTTCGGTCTCGGTCCTCGACTGGCAACACGTGCCAAAAAACTACATCGAAATCCTGTATTCTGATTACCACCGTATGTTGGACTGATTTTGGATTCAATTTCAGGATTATTTGGATTTATCTTATACATCGGATTTATTGTTTTTTGTTATCCACTAGGAAGAAAAATTTCAGAGGTAAATCTTTTGTTTACTTGGCAAGCGACGCAATGGGGGAATTGTCGTTTCGGACTTAATGATCTTACTTCAAGCCATCCATCCGATGGATAGAAGAAAATCATCAGAGATCACGTCCAAATTTCCATAAGGATTTAAAATTTTCGGAAAACATGGACATCCCCAGAATTTTATTCTTGGTAGGTACTGCAGGGACCCAACTCGTTAACCAAACCAGGAGCTCTTTCTAGCTTTCTAGAAATTTCGATCACTGTTTACCGACCAGTTTGAAAGTTCTGTAAAGTTTAACGAATGAGAATCCTAGAGATTTCTCGATACCGACCGAGTTACCGACTGTCGGTAACTTACTGATTACTGTTTTACCAGGTAATTGAACCTACCTAGCTTATCTACTAACGGAATTGTATAAAATTTGAAGTTTATTTACCGAATCATAGAAGGTTATTTTGAAACTTGTACATCGGTTACGTCAGCTCAAACAAAATAACTTTTTCACAAGTTGTTACTTTAACTTGAATAAATACATTTTCACGTTTCATCTATTTTTCTATATACTTTCTGATTCAACAAATTCTTAATTGTTTCCAACTGTTTGTTAATTAACACTCTTGTCTTATAAACTGAATCAGTGAAATTACCACTGGTTGGATCAGTGTTTTCAGCTATCACTGTTGAACAGTGATCTTTCGATTCCGACTCGGCCAACCAATGAACCTCCTTCCGTGTCGTACGCACGTGTCGCGTCTTTTGCATTTCGCACCTGCGAAAACGAGCTTCATTGTATACTAGTATTTATGTAAAAATATTTTAGGTGTCACTGCAATAATCTGGGGGTATAATGCCTTTACTTGGAAGTGGGCTGGCCTCTAGCCATTTGGGGTTGAGCTTGAGCGAGGCGACGCGTTGAAAGAATATAGGACCTTCCCAAAGGTCAACGAAATATAACTGATTGCATTGCAGCCCGGCCCTCATTTATTGTTGTGAATTTATTATTCTTGGAAGATAATGTAATTGATTGTTTAAAAGTGATGAATATAAGTGTCTCACCTAACCAGTTGATGGACAACAACGCGTGGGACAGACTACTGGTACTGAGTATAACCAGTAGACCTAACTGACGACATCATTGACGGAATTCTACTGATTGAACAAGTCGAATCTCACTGATTTTCAGTGACACCCTTCTGTCTGTTTCGAACAGCGAGATTTCACAGACCCATTTTTAGAGAGTTTGTATCAATTTTTATTTGTGCTGTGGTTACCTTGATGGTTCTCATGCCCACTACTCGACTCAAAATGTTGCAGAAAGTTCCTTGTTTCCGGCTGCTTTCCTGATGATATTTCTGAAAAAAAAAATTAATTTGATCATTGCAATTTATTTCGTATAAGACGTTTACATTTTCCATTGATACGCGGTAGTGAATGAACGCCAAGTAAAAAAAAAACGCGAATATATTTTCGGATGTAAGTTATACTTAAATATTAACATAAATTGTGAAATTACATCTCGTCAATCAATTCTAAAACATATCTAAATTTTTTTATTTGAATTACTTGGAAACCTATCATTGTACAAAGTTTCGTAAAAGAACGCAATTGTTTAACATTTTCAGCTTTATTTACACAATTATAGAAGGGTATTGTGAAACTTGTAAATCGGTTACGTCATCTCCAACAAAATAACTTATTCAAAAGTGAATCACTTCAATCACGTCAACTTGAAAAAAATACATTTACACATTTCACCTATTTTTCTATATACTTTCTGATTCAAGAGATTATTAATAGTTTGCAACTGTTTGTTAATTACCACTTTTCTCTTGTGAAGTGAAACTGTGAAATTATCACTGGTTGTGTCAGTATTTTCAGCTATTACTGGGGAAAAGTGATCTTCTGATTTTAACTCAGCTAACTAGTAGGCGATTCAATTAAAATAGTTACTGAAATATACCAGTAATGCCAAATGATATATTCAACAAGTGATCATACCAGTGTTATAGCGCTCCACGCGGCCAAGAAATGAACCTCCATTCGTGTCGTACGCGCCTGTCGCCGGTTGCGTCTTTGTATTTCGTACCGGTGAAAAGGAGTACAATTGTATACTAGTATTTATGTAAAAATATTTTATGTGTGGCTGCAATAATCAGGGGATATAGTGTTTTTGGCTTGGAAGTGGGAAGGCCCGGGCCATTTGGGTTAGACCTTAAGCGAGCCGACGCGTTGACAGAATAAACTGCCTTCCCACAGTTCAACGAAATGTAACTAATTACATTGCAACTCGGTCCTCGTTTCTTGTTGTGAATTTATTGTTCTTGGAAAATAATGCAATGGATTGTTTAAGAGTTATGAATGCAAGTATCATACCTAACCAGCTGACGGACGACAACGCGTAAGACAGACTACTGGTACTAAGTCTAACCAGTGAATCTAACTGATTAAATCAATGACAGATTTCTACTGACTGAACCAGTGAAATCTCACTGGTTGTCAGTGGCATACTTCTGACTGTTTCAACCAGTGAGATTTTACTGAAAATCAGTGAGATTTCACTTATTCGTTTTTAGAGAGTTCGTATACATTTTGATTTCTACGGGGGTTACCTTGATGATTCTCATGTTCACTACTCGTCTCAAAATGTTGCAGAAAGTTTCTGGTTTCTCGCCGCGATCCTGATGACATTTCTGGAAAATTAAAAAAAAAAATTATTTGATTATTACACTACATTTCGTATAAGTCGGATGCAGCACACCAATTATACGCGGTATTGAATGAACGCCAAGTAAAAAAAAAACAGAAATATCGTTTTGGATGTAAGTTATTCTTAAATATCAACATAAATTGTGAAAGTAAAGTTCGCCAATCAATTCTAAAACATATCTAAATTTATATTTTTAATAAAGAAATTATATTAACAATAAAAGATTGTTTATTGTCTTAGAGTTTTCGTTCCTATATTGCGTGCATTTCGACTGCATTTTTCTGAATAACATAAGTATTGTAACTTAAATCGGAATCTGTGATTTAATTGCCTGATGGAATACAGTCATAAATGTGAACTGAAATTGTTTTTCAATTTTTTTTAAAAGTCAATTCTCAAACACATGCGGCTTTGACGATAACATTTTCAATGCACATATTATCATGGACCATCAGGTTGCAGCTGTTCCCAGCGATTAAAAGGGCTTCCATAGGGGAAATAAACCAGCTAAGTAGGAGGAAGAGCAGGCTCAACCCCAAGCGACGTCTTGCTCACAAAGATCAAGCCAAATACGGCAATAGAACGACACCCACCAAGGGCAAAATTGACCTCCACAGCCCGCATGGCCGCTGAACCCCCCCTTTTTGCCAGTCACGGGAATAAATTAAAGGTTACGACTACATAATGTTACAATAAAAAGGAAAGTATTGAAAAATACAATACGTAATTTCATATTAGAATATATTATATCCTTGGTTACGTAATTTATTAACGCTCCACTCATGCATAAGGGCGTTCCTGGTTTACATCCAGGCTGAGGAAGATTTTTTCTTGTTCTTCAAAAATTATGTAAGATTCAGTATTTATAGTATATTATAAAACCCAATGAGACAGATCAAATATAAACGAATACACACACACAAAGATATCATTTCAATTGGGTAAGCGAGAATAATAATAAAAAAAGTGCAAATATCTGAATGAACAATTCAAAATTTGAATACTATAAAAAATTGACTTATCCACTTATTGCTCGAAACAAATGGGAAAAACGGCCTATCGTCTTGAAGAGGATTTTTCTGAAGTAATCCGCGAATCGATATGTATTAGCTTCCTTTATATATGGGTCAGTACACGTCAGAAATATCAGGATCTGCAAGTGGTTGTTCGATCTTAGTAAAACTTTGTGAAATTGTAATGCTATACAAAATAAATTTCAGCCCTGAAGGATTTTCAAAAATTTTCAAAATTACGGAAGTTACGCCATACTCCTGAAAAGGGATATAAAAACGGGGGAGGGGGCTAGAAAAGGGGAAGGGTGGGGGTCTTGGGGGGGTGGGGTGTAGCCGAAGTCAGTCTCCATCAGCGAAACGGTATAAATACGGGGAGAGGGTCGGAATCTTGGAAATAATTTTAATATCGATTTAAAAGTTCCAGATCTGCGTTTCTTTAAATAAATCCTATCGAAAATCATATTATGAAATTATGTAAATAAAAAAGAGTCAATAAAAATCCTATAGGAATCCGTATTAAAACTTTATCGCCACGGATATCGTAACTCCTAAAAAAAAAACATTTTTAAGCAAAAAATATAATTTTTGACCTGTTTACAGTTTTAGAGCACATTTTTGTGAATTTTAAGTACAGTCGAACCTGGATTTAGCGCTCGTTTTGGGGCTGGCCTTGACGTTAAATCCAGAGACTCGGAACTATTTTGTCTCTCTCCTGTGTTATGTCTCTCCTGTTTCTCTCTCTGTTTTGTCACGCTTGAGTGCACACCGCACATCCCCCCGCAAACGCCTATCACGTAACTTCACGGCGCGGCGTCAATTCTCGGAAGCGCAAAATCCAGGGGAGCTAAATCCAGGTTTCACTGTATAACAATTTTGCTAAAAACTGAAACAGTCTTCCTAAATGGAACTTGCGGTTAAAAAACAACCCCTTTGAAGTTGGAACTATTGAATTTTTGACTTAATATAAAAAACTGTATATAAATTACTTGTAAAGTCGTGCCTGGAAAATATTTTAAAACCTTGTAATATTTAGGATGTCAAACCCACCCTTTTTCTCATATGTATGAGAAAAGATAATTTTTTACGCTTCACGGTGGTTTATGCCCCTCGAGGGTGGTTCTGACAACTTACATATCACAAGGTTTTTAAATATTTTTCAGAGACCACTTTATACACAATTTATATTAAATCGAAAAATCAATAATTCAATCTTTAAAGGGGTTGTGCATTCTGATTTTTTGAGTAATTATTATTTTGAAATTTATAAAACTTTTACTCTAAAAACTATAAAAAGCTCAACATTTTTTTTCCTAAACAAAAGTTGTTTTTTTAATTTCTAATGGTGGATTTTTTAGTTATTTATTTTATTTGTTTACATCTTGTAAGGAAATACGATTTTTGTACGTTTGCAGGTGGTCTAATCTCCGTGGGATTTGTTTTTCATTTGAGCCAACCTCATTGACACTATAAAGTTCTCTTTGTTACTTCTACACTAATTTTTTCAATAGTATACCTCCCCTAAAGTAGCAAAGACAAATTGAACCACATTGATTTCTTTTCTTTTTAATAGTTGATTAAACATGGATTTTTTTAGATCAACAGAAATAGAAGAGCTAAGAACTGTTTGCAAATGATGAATATCTTATAGATCATAGGCAGAACAATAATGCGGGTTTTTATAAATCTCAACGAGAAACGTATTTTTCTAACTTATTTTGGCGCCCCGCAACCTCCGGACATTGATCGACCCACTGAAAGTTTACACATCTTATAAGAGACCTAGCTCAAATGGAACTTTTCAGTACGAGGGAGTTTTTGGTTTATAACATTTTCTCCTTTCACCTTTGAATAATTATTATAGTTAGTAACGAAATTTCTGATAAATAAAATAAATATAATCTTATTGGTGAACGCACCTAGTGACCCAACCAACAGATAAAGTACTTTGAGAGACAGTCTTCTTGGCACCCTCCAGGAATTCTTTAGCATTGACTGGTTTAGTATTTTCACTGACAGTTGCATTAACCGGTCCCAATAGAATATCAGCATTGAGCCAAAGAGGGACTGTCAGCTGTAAAAAAATAAAAAATGTCAATTTTGATGTCCTTTGTAAGATAATTGTTAATCATTGTTCAAAAACAGCAGGTAACACTCACATCCGATTTATGTTTTTCGAGGACTTCCAATCCTGCCTTGTAGGCCTCAATCGATTTAAAGTCCAGCTTTATACCTTTTGTGCGATTCTTGAGAACAACGGTGAGGAATTCATCCAGGGATAAGTCACTTACTTCGTTTGGAGGATGTGCCATGATAGGTATCTTTGTTGTGTTTAAATTAGTCAGATTTCCCAGGACGACATCAGCTTCCAGCATCATGGTGGCTTTAAAAATGAAATTTTTTGTCACGTGAGACGCATACTTCGATCAGAGCTTAAAGAGGCTATAATAGAGGCTATAAGCTGATATCATGTAGCTGCAGCTTGCAATTTTCTCTGTTCGACTTTAGTGCGCGAGTCTAATCGTTAGTGAACCAAATTCGGGAGATCGATGCTTTCCTCCCCTACAGAGATCAGTTTGTTATATCTACTTTAAAATTTTAAACCCTTGCTTTGTGTCCACTAGATTCTAGAAGACACAACCTTAAGAGGGGATCAAGTGGCAATGAATAAGTCAATATTAGAGATGGTTCTTAAAAAAAGAGTCAATTTTTCTTAGGGACCGTTCAAAAACTACGTCAGGTTATTTTGGAAAATTTTTCCACCCTCCCCTTCTTCGTCACAGACCATCACACAAATCCTCAATCCCGAAGGATGACGCCATAAATACGAATACCCTCCCCCTTTTCAATCAGTTTTTAAAATTTATATTTTAACAGACTTCACAGCTTAGAATGCTCTCAAACAGGGGAAATGGGGTGATTTTTCCCGAAAATAGTGGAAAAATAGGGAAATAAATACTTTACAAAAAAATTGATGTATAGGTACCATATTGAATTCAATACGCGAAATATATTGCATTTTTAACAAAATAGTTGAGATTTTAACCAAAAAAGATTACGTTTCTACCAAAAGAGATGAATTATTATCAACGGAAGAATTGAGTTTTCAAGCTAAAAAGATTTTTTTTTTTGAAAAATGTTGACTTTTAAAACCGAAAAGATGCATTTTCACCCAAGAAAGAGATTTTTCAACCAAACAGTTGCATTTTTAATAAACAAACTAATTAATTTTGAACCAAACAGTTGGATTTACAACCAAATAGTTAAACTTTTAAACAAAAAAGATGCATTTTTAACCAATAGTTGAATTTTCAACCTACGAAGACGGATTTTCAACCAAATGGTCGAATTTTCAAATAAAAAAGAATTAACAAAGTTGTTGAATTCTCGAACAACAAAAAAATACTTTTCAAGAAAATAGTAGAATTTTCAACATAATAATTAAATTTTCAAGAAAACAGTTAAATTACAAATTACAAAGACGAACTTTCAACTGAATAGTTGAACTTAAAAAAGCAAACAATGAATTGCCAACCAAAGAATTGCATTTACAAACAAATAGTTCAATTTTGAAGGAAAAACAGGTAATAAAACAACAGTTGAATTTTAAACTAGGAAAGATTTTTCAGTCAAGTAAAAAAAAATGTCATCCAAATTTTTGAAATTTCAAGCCAAAAAGGTAAACTTTCTACAAAATAGTTGAATTTTGAGCAAAACAATTAAATTTTCAACTAAATAGTTTAATTTTTTACTAAAATGACGAATCTTCCACACACAAACAATACATTTTTAAAAAAGAAGTTCAACTTTTACCTAAGTAGTTGAATTTTCAATTTTAAAAATCCATTTTCAACAGAATGATTAAACTTTCAACCAAAGAGATAAATCATCAACCAAAAAAGTAATAGCTGATATTTCAAATAAAAAATATTTTAATTTTAAATAAAAAAACAGTTGAATTTTAAACTAGGTAGCATTTTTCAGTCAAGTAAAAAAAAATGTCATCCAAATTTTGGAAATTTCAAGCCAAAACGGGAAACTTTCTACAAAATAGTTGAATTTTGAGCAAAATAATTAAATTTTCAACTAAATAGTTTAATTTTGACTAAAATGACGAATCTTCCACACACAAACAATACATTTTTAAAAGAAGAAGTTCAACTTTTACCAAAGTAGTTGAATTTTCAATTTAAAATGATCTATTTTTAACAAAATAATTAAACTTTTAAACAAAAACATAAACTTTCAATCGAAAAAGTAATAATTAATATTTCAAACAAAAAATGTTTTAATTATTAAAAAACAAACAGTGGAATTTAACCAAAAAAGACGAATTTTTAACAAAAGAGTTGAATTTTCAACCATGAAAGATTTTTCAGTCAAGAGGGAAACGAAGTGCGACCTAATTGTTGAAATTTCAAGCCAAAGAGGCAATTTTTCTACGAAACGGTTAAATTTCCAAACCAAAAATATAAATTTTCAACAAAAAAGTTAATTATCAAACAAATATTTGAATTTTCTACGACAATATTTCAATATTCAACAAAAAAGACAAATTTTCAATATTCAATTCATTATTACAAAAATGGTTGAATTTTTAACAAACTAATTTAATTTTCTACCAAATAATAAAATTTTCAACCAAAAAAGATGTATTCTCAACCAAAAATAGTTAAATTTTCAACCAAAGAGATGAATTTTCAACTAAAATAATGTTCTATTTTTAAAACAAAAAGACGAATTTTCTACAAACAGTTACATTTTCAACAAAGAAAAAGGAATTTTTAACAAAATAGTTCAATTTTCAATCGAAAAGATGCATCTTTATCTAAAAAAATGAATTTTTAAGAAAGTAGTTTAATTTTCAAACAAGTAGTTAAATTTTCTATCAAGAAGATTGATTTTCTACCAAAAAATACGAATTTACAACAGAATACATCAATTTTTGACTAAATTATTGAATTACAGAGTTACAGAGTTACATTTTTAGTTAAAAAAATTAATTTGCTGCCAAAAAACAAAGAATTTTCAACAAAATTGTTCAATCTCGAACCAAATAGTAGAATTTGTATTTAAAAGAGATGAATTCTGAACTAAAAATATAAGAGTAGACTTTTCAATTAAAAATAATTTACTTGCAACGAAAAATAATTGGATTTTCTTATTGGGTTCTATTAATTCCTCGATTAAGTCAGTTCGAATTGAGGTGGAAAAACGAGAAAAAGGGTAAGTTCCTTAAAAATATGGGGAAAAAGTCTTTAAAATCGGGAAAATAGGAGAAGAGGAGAGAGAGTGTCAAGTATGTGTTCAGATGCTTTACTTGTAAAATGAAATCACTAATTTTCATTTGTTTAAGCATTTCAAAAAATGTGTGTGCACATTTATATTTTCCATGTCTGATGTGACATTCTGCGTTAACCTCTTCCTCTCCTACTTCACAAAACCTGTTAACCCCCATCCCCACCCTCCTGTAGTGTGAAGCAGTTTTTGAACGGCCCCTCATAGGATAACTAAAAAATAATTTATTTTACTTTTTATATTCAGTGATGAATTGAATATAACTTGAAAAAAGTTTGAAATTGCTATCTGAAATGACTACTCAATTTGTAATGTAATTTTTTAAACCTAGTGAAAACTACTCTAAACCGCCTGATCGTTATGCTTCTGCGCGTGCCGTTTGCAAGCATTTTCATATATCAAGGGTAACTCGAGAAGACCCAGTGGAACACAGGTCGAGGTCGTTATCGATTGTCGGTGAAGATGGTACCTCTGAAAAGAGTCGGATACAGACTTGACCAAGATTAAAATGTTACTCTGTGCAATCTAAACGTCTTTATCCGTCTACATGAGAAGTAACTAATTTTCTTTTTAACTAGGTACTTTTTTTTGGTAAGGAAGCTACTTTTGTAAATAAGTGACGAATTAGTAACTAGCTACATTTCCTCCAGTAACAGTGAATATAAAAATGGTTACTTTTTTAGTTTCTTTCGAAATTGTTCAGAAGTATTTTTTTATGAAAACCAATAAATTTTACTGCTCTTGCAACTATTTTTTCATTTTCACTATTCAAATTGTGGCAACTAGTTTTTGAAAGATTCTTTAGTATGGCAGGAATCATATTGCACTCGAGAAGGGGTAGATTGAATGATGAAGGTTTTGAAAAATTATTACTGCTGAAAATAAACTAATTCAATTGAAAAAGGTGACCTATTTAAAACGAAAAAGCAGTGTGTTATCGGGGCCTGGCGCCGCCATAGTGTGGCTAAAAGCACTTTTTGCGGACAAGCCTGTCTACAAGAAAATTTGCAATGACGAGATTAAGTCAGTGTAATAACTATCTAGCGATAATTTCCAGTAGGTTAGAGTAGGAAAAAAAGGTTTGTAATGTTTTAAACAAATTAATGAACAAACGCCATTTTGTCGTGAGTCGCAATGATTAGTTGTTTAAAATGTATACTTTTTATATAAAAGGTGAGAGAAATGAATACCTAATTGCGATTAGTTAAAAATAGCTGCTGTTTGACAATTATGTAAATAATTGTTATGAACAAATGCACAGTTTTCGAACGTCACAATTAATTAGCTCAATTTTTTTGCAGAATCAAACAAAAATGTCTTGAAAAGACTCCATGCAGTCTTTTGTTCAAATTCACAACTGTAAATTATTTCAGCAATATTTATTTCATGAAGAGGGTCCATCTTTTTGCGGAAGCAACTAAAAATGTATTGCCAGGGTCTTGCCAAGTATTCCTTCTTGACATATTTTTCTAATTAAGAAAATGTGTTGACTATTTAAACAATATTTATGAACAAATTCACAGGTTATTATTTCTGTGTTAATTAATGGTGTGACGTGGTCTTGGTTATTGAGCTATTGGATTATCAAATGATCTATTTATTGAATATCGTATCTTGACGACTATCAAAAATCTGAATAATCTATTCCATAAAATATCTTGTGTTACTGAAAAGTTGAATTGCTTTTGGTGCTGTGAATTCTTCTTAAAAAATTCTTAAAACAATTTGATTTAAAAATATTGTTTAAATAATCCACACTTCTTAATTAGAAAAATATGACAAGAAGAAATCATTGGCAAGATATTTCTAGTTGATTCCGCAAAACATATTTATCACGAAAAAATAGGCAAACTGTGAATTTATTTATAAGTACTGTTGAAATAATCAACAATTTTTTTTAATTAGAAAAATATGAAAGAAGGAATAATTGGCAAAACATTTCTTGTTGATTCCGCAAAAAAATAAATATTTATCATGGAAAAAAGGTCAAATTGTGCATTTGTTTATGAATATTTTTTAAATAATCAATAGCTCTTGTTAATTGGACAAATATGACAGAAAGGAGTCAATGATAAGACATTTTTAGTTTAAATAATTAACTGTTCTTGTCCATTGGCAATATATCATAGCAAAGAGTCACTGGCAATACATCTTTGGTTATTTCCATAAAAAATTGGTCCTATTCGTGGAATAATGTTGAAAATGTTATATGTTTATAAATATTGTTTAAAGGATTAACTTTGTTTTTAATTTTTAAAAAATGTCAGCAATGAGCAAGACATTTTTGGTTGATTCTGCAAACAAAATTGAGCCTATTCATTGTGACGTACAGAAATTGTAAATTTGTTTATAAAAATTGTGTCAATAATTTTAAAACAGCGGCTATTCTTAACTTATGGTAATCCAGCATTAATTTCTATCATATTTCATATAATGACAAAATGGCTCTTCTTCAGTTCATTCGAAAATATTAAAAAAAAGGTACATTTGAAAAGTTAGGAGAAAAATATTGTTTACTTTGTTGTTAAATAAAAATGTTTTGTTTGGTCAAAGTGAATTTTCTGCACTGAATATTTACACCCGGAAGCCTTACGGTCATTTCAAAAATATAAAAATCCATTGAAAATTAGCTTGACAAACGTTTGTCCACAAAAATACTTTTGGCCACACTGTGCGCCAGAGCTGTTTTCAAAGCGCCGCCAGGCCGCTTTCTTGTCACGCGAAAAATTATTCTAGTTAACATTAAAAAGGCCATTTACACAGTGTTAAGAATTTAATTTTAAGACAGGATGGAAGTCACTTTATGTCAGCAATACGTTATCAAAATATACTTATCGCAATGGATATTGGATTTCGGAATGTCCTATCTACACTCAATCATGTTTGTGGGATTCTCCCAAGTTCTAAATAGATTCTGTTTATCAAATTATTTTTAAATTGCGCAGGCAGTCTATGTTTTGTAATAAGACGACACGTATCTAACCAATTTAATCCAAATAATCAAATTTTTTGGTCTTTACAGTCTTATTTATAAAAAAACAACTGATTTTAATTATGGTGTCAAAATTTTAATATGATCAACGTTTCGGCTCGGCTTTGAGCCATTTTTAAGATCTGAAGTCGAGAAAATTGTCGGAAAAACATTAATAATAAAATTGATGTAACGTCCATTATTTCGTAGTCAATAAAAATACAATTTTTCAGTAAAGACAATCCGGTCAAAAAGCAAAATATCTTTAAATCTCTAGCGAGATATTAAAGATCCACACATGTGTACTACATTTTAAAAATAAGTCGAAGGCAACAGTTAAAGAAGATGACATGAACATACATTGAACGAACAGACTTTCGTTGACAAAGTTATGAGTATTTGAATTTAAAAAATGTAAAACACAGATTATCAAAAAAGGATCCAATTTTGTTTAAAAATGTGATAATTTTTAGTATGTGTATTTATTATGTTCTTTCTGATTCTGATTTAATTTCTCGCCCCCTCTCGAAATTCGTTGGAAAATTTAAAAAAGTTAAAAAGTGATAAAATGGTGGCAGTTCTTCTGAAAATATTCAAAGTCAATTTATTACAAATTCCAACGATTTTTTTTCTAGATTTTTTTTCTAGATTCATCCTGATGTAAAGATCATATTTGATAATGTCACTGAATCCTGAATTCTGTTCACTGCCATTTTACTCAACTCTATCCTGAATTCGTTCAAACTCATCTGGAATTCTTATAAATTTCATTCAAAAGAATACAAAAGAATTTTTAAAAAAATCGATGAAATGTATAAGAATTCCAAATGAGTTTGAACGAGTTCAGGATAAATTCAAAAAATAAAAAAAAGGCAATGAATTAAATAGAATTAGAATGAATGTAGAGGAATTTAGGGAAATGAGAGGAATAAATAAAATTCATAAGTATTCAAGTGAATTGAAAAACCCCAAAATATATAATGGATTTTACAAAATTTAGAAGTATTCAAGTGAATTGGAAAGAATTTGATCAAATAGATAAGAATTCAAGGTGAGTTTAAAAGACTAGTTAGAAAAACTAATTTTTGTATCCATTTGATTTAGTAGAATGGAGTGAATTTAGAAGAATTCAAGTGAACTGAAAAAATCCAAAAGAATTTCAGACAATTCAATTTTTTTAAAGAAGTCAGGGTGAATTCCAAATGAGTTCAAATAAGATGAACAAATTTTAATCTAAAATATTACAATGTTTTCAGTAAAATTGGAGTGAATTTAGAAGAATTCAAGGGGATTCGAGCGACTTGATAAAATTCATGAGAATTCGAAATATCATAATTGGAAAAAAAATTTCCAACGAATTGAGTTAAATGACAGTGAACAGAATTCAGAACAAATTCAACAGAATTTAAGTGAACTGAAACAAATAAAAAAAAAACAACGAATTAAATAAAATTCCTGTGAATTTAGAGAAATTTGAGGAAAACGAGAAGAATTCGATAAAATTCATAAATATTAAAGGTGCATTAAAAAAATGCAAGTGAATTGAAAAAATAATAATAAAAAAATTCATTGAATTTATTAAATTTAGAATGAATTAAGAAATGTTCAAGAGAATTCAAAAGAATTTAATAAAATGCCTAAGAATTCAAGGTGAGTTTAAAAGACTTCAGGGTGAATTAATAAAAGTAGAAAAAAATTCATTGAATTGGGCCGAGTTAAGTGAATTTAGAAGAATTCAAGTGAATTAAAAAAATTAAGGGAAATTAACAAAATTTAAGAGAATTCAAGAGAATTGAAAAGTTGTTAGGAAAGATTAACAAGGATTCAGGGTAAAATATAAAGGTATAAAAACAAAAAAAAAATTCTCAGGTTCAAAATGTTCCATTGATTCCAGACAAATTATAGTGAATTTAGAATTTTTTTCAACATTAACAGGGGCCTTCCACCCCCTGACGTTTCCCATAAGAATGACATGGGGATAAATCTTGTTTCTATTATTAGATTATGAATCTAAAAGTTTTGTTAACTTATTTTAAAAAAATATTAATAAAATAATTCATCTCACGAAAACTTTTGAAGGAATACGAATCCATTATTCATTTTTTTTAAATCAACTCCCACGAGCCCCTTTCGTGGTGCCCCAAAAACTACCTCATGCAAGTGTTATAAGGATTTTCCGGAATATTGCCCTTAATTATTACTTTTTTAACAGATCTTCATGAACAAATAAATTACAATATTTTAAGTATTTGCTAATTAATTTTGATTTGTTTAAACCATTTTTGTTCATTGGAACAATTTTATTTCCATATAATATCGCGAATTAAGGGTATTTTATTAATAATATGGTCTATTTAATGATTTAATGACTTTGAGAGTGTCTTTTTTATTCTAATTGCTTGAACAATTTTTATTTGCTTAAATCTAACTTTTCAACGGAAGAGGCTAAAAAATCGTACTTTTTTGCTATTTTTTTATCAAGCAATAACATTTTAGAATAAATGTTACTTTTTTCACGATACTTAATATTGCTCAAACAAAAATAGGGGGGAGGGGGGGTGCTGTCAAAAAATTTAAAACTTTAGTTTTATGGGCCACCCTAATGAATACAGATAGAAATAAGCGTAGTATATATTTCTCATACATGTGAACTACAAAAGAAGCTAAAAAAATAACGATGGTTACTTTGTTTGCGAAAGTAACGGTAAGGATAACTAGTTACTTTTAAAAAGTAACTTCCCCATCACTGGTCTATATTGACACGTTTTGAACTTTACATTATCATTAAAAAAATAAATACTGGAAAATCATAGTTTCTTTACAGAACGAAAGTTTGAAATTTCTGAAAAATATGGAATATTCCTCGTTAAGCAAAATGAAGTATACTGTGTATTAAAAGAAAGCTTCAAATCATTGACGTGTACTTTTTACACCTGAATCAACAGAGTGTGATATTAAATTATCACAAGCAATCGTACGATTTGGTATGCTTGAAAAAGTTTTACCCAGTTGAAATTAAACGAAGTAGATTTAAACAAATTTATATAAATAGAGCAGTGAGAAACATAACGGTAGTTATCGACAGAAAACCGATAACAACCATTCACCTGATTTTATTGTTACGTAAATCACGTAAGGATCACGTAAGGATCATGTCAGTCCTATTTATTAGTTTTTTAGTTTGTTGATGCAGTGCAAACTTTGAAGCACATGATGAAGTAGGAACTAATCTTATTGAAAATGCAAATGACTAATGCAGTGGCCGGTCAAATTGGCCTTTACCTACAAGCAAAACTCATCACAAGGAAGAACGTTATTTGAAAAAGTTACCACCTACTAAAAATTGAGAAAATATTATCAGCCATTTAATTATTATACTAAGTTGCAACTGTGATTTGCACTATGTAGTTGCAACAACAAAGTTTTACTCGGAAATTTCTTATTTCCAGAACATTATCTTTAGTTTTGTTTAAATAAGACGTTTGCTTAGCGAAATACAAGAAATGCAATTACATACCTGACGCCAAAGCGTCTGTAAGTAAGGTCTTGCTATTTACTGCATGCTTCCAAGTAATCTTTGTTAGGTTGCCATTGATGTTCTTCTGGAAAAATTCATTTGCACTTGGTACATCAGCCATGGCAGTTTCTGAAAAATAAAGAAAATATTCTTGGTGACTTGATTGCTCAAAGCCAAGAGACTGTTTTCAGCTTTGACCCAACATTCATATCAAATTTAATCTGGATTCGAGCCATTTTTAATGTTATAAATGCGACTCTTTATCCTGAACATTGGCAGAGATAGCGAGGATGCCAGTTTTATATTTTCTTAAATAAAATTCTTTATTACCATATAAAGACTGTAATTCATCAAATTTTATTTTTGCATTTGACAAATATAAGATACGACTTTGTACGCATAAAAAATATTTTCAAACAAACTGAGATACTTTTTGGTGGATTATATTTTACACTTAGAGTCAGATGTTCATATTATAGAAAAATTGGGACGCCTATTCAACGGAAAAAAACATCTTCAGCACCGAAATCCTATCCTCAACCTATGAAGGGAATTTGAAGTTACTCAGTATTCAGTAGTGGGGCCGCCAATTACGGCTCTAAACGAAGTCTAGAATTAAGGACTACCTTACCAATTTAGGGCTATTTTTTACCTTCTATTTTTTACAAAATAGGGATATACATTTTTTTAAATAAAACTCAATGTAGATACCATATTGAGTTCAATATAAAACGCTTTCAATTCCTTAAATTTCAAGTCGAAATATATTGCATTTCCAATAAAATAGTTTATTTTTCAACTAATAAAGATTTTCTACCAAGAGAAATGAATTTAGTTGAACTTTTAAGTAAATAGTTAAATTTTTAAGCCAAAAAGACGAATTTGTTAGAAGGCAGTTGAATTTTCAACAAAAAAAGTTAATTTTGAACCATGAAATATGACTTTTCTACCATAAAAAGTTGAATTTATTTTCAATCCAAAATCATGATTTTCTAACAAAGCAGTTGAATTTTTGACCAAAAAAGATACCTAAAAAAATAGGTGAATTTTCAACAAAATAAATACATTTTTAACAAAATAGTCAAAGAGAGGATTTTTCCAGAAGACAGTCGAATTTCAAACCTAAAAGTTGAATTTTAACAAGAAGGTTCATTTTTAAGTCAAGAAAGATGGCTTACGTACCCTAAAAGACCAATTTTCAATCCAAAAGGACGAATTTTCAACAAAATAGAGGAATTTTCGCCCAAAAAGGATGACTTTAACAAGACAGTTGAATTTTCAACAGAATAATTAAACATTCAATAAAATACATGCAGTTTCAACCAGACAGTTGAAATTTTAATCTAAAAATATGAGTATTTGGCAGAAAATTGAATAGTTAAATTTTCAGCTTTAAAAATTAATTTTCAGCAAAGAAAGAGGAGTTTTTAATCAGAGTTCAGCATTCAACCAAATAATTGAATCCTTAACGAAAAATATGAATTTTCAACATATGAGATTAATCTTCTATCCAAAAAGAAGAATTTTCAACAAAACACATGAATTTTTTCCAAATAGTTGAATTCTCTACTTATACAGGATAAATTTTCAACCAGAAGTAGAATATTTAAATTTTTGAGATAAAAAATTTACTTTTTAAAAACAAAAAAAAACGAATTTTCATCATAATTTAAAAATTTTCAACGAAAGAGGCGAATCCTGGAAACAAAATCATTTTTAACAAATAACTTCAACATTTAACCAAGTAGTTAAATTTTCAACAAAAAAATAAAAATTTTCAACAAAAAAATAAAAATTTTCAACTAAATAGTTGAATTTTCAATTAAAATATCAATATTCAATCAAAAATGGTGTAGTTACACTTTCAGGTAAAAAAACTAATTCTCCATAATAAAAAAAAGGAATTTTCAATAAAATAGTTGAACTTTTAACCGAATAGTTAAATTTTCAAGCCAAAAATACGATATTTTCAAAAGACAGTGGAATTTTCAACAAAAAAGTTAATTTTCTACCAAAATGACTCTTCTGTCATATAAAAGATGACTTTTCAATCTGAAAGGACAAATTTGTAACAAAAGTTGAATTTTAGACCTAATAGTTAAATTCTCAACCTACAAAGATGGATCTTAAACAAACGGTCCAATTTTCTAAAAAAAAAAAAAAAATCACCAAAGACGGTTGCATTTTAAACCAAATAGTTGAATATTCAAGCCGAGAAGTGGAATTTTGAACAAAGAAGATCATTCTTCACCCTAGAAAGCTGACTAACAAAATAGTAGAATTTTTAATAAAATAATTAAACCTTCGACAAAATAGTTGAATTTTTAACGAAATAGCTCAATTATTAACCAAGAAAGATACATTTTCCACTAAAATAATGAATGTTCAAGAAACTTAATTATTCTTTACAAAAGACTTCAAGATTCAAGCAAATAGCTTAACTTTCAGCCAAAAAGGTGATTTTTCGAGAAGAAAATTAATTTTTTAACCAAATAGTTGAATTTTTAACTGAGGTAAATGTTCAACCGAAAATGGCATAGTTAAATTTTCAGTTAAAAGTTTAATTTTGGGCCAGAAATCGAACGAATTTTCAACAAAATAGTTAAATTTGTAACCAAAAAGATAAATCTTCAATAAAAAAAATGAATTATTAACAAAGGACTTAAACTGTGAAGCAAGTAGTTGAATTTTGACTAAAGAAGGATGACTTTTTAACAAAATAGTTGCATTGTCAACAAAATTGCGAATCAAAAATATAATAGTAGACTTTTCAAAACAGAAAAAAATTAACTTTTAGCCAAAAATAGCTGAATTTTCCTATTGGGTTCTTTTAATTCAATTCGCGTTTAAGCGAAAAAAAAAAACAAGAAAAAGGATAAGTTTCTTGCAAAGAACTTTAAGATTTAACCAAGTAGTTGAATTTTCAACAAAAAATACAAATTTTCAACTAAATAGTTGAATTTTCAACAAAAAAATAAAAATTTTCAACTAAATAGTTGAATTTTCAATTAAAATAACAATATTCAATCAAAAATGGAATAGTTACACTTTCAGCTAAAAAAACTAATTCTCAATAATAAAAACAAAGGAATTTTCAACAAAATAGTTGAACTTTTAACCGAATAGTTACATTTTCAAGCCAAAAATACGATATTTTCAGAAGACAGTTGAATTTTCAACAAAAAAGTTAATTTTTTACCAAAATGATTCTTCTGTCATATAAAAGATGAATTTTCAATCTAAAAGGAGAAATTTTAAACAAAACAGTTGAATTTTAGATCTAATAGTTAAATTTTCAACCTACAAAGAAGGATTTTAAACAAATGGTCAAATTTTCTAACAAAGAAAAAAAATGCAACCAAAAATGGTTGCATTTTGAACCAAATAGTTGAATTTTCAAGCCAAGAAGTGGAATTTGAACAAAAAAAATCATTTTTCAATAGTAGAATTCTTAATGAAATAATTAAGCCTTCGAAAAAATAGTGAAGTCTGAAATATGAAAGTGATTTTCAAACTTATCAAGTTATTATTTCCAAGGCCATCTTTAGCAAATCTCGCAAACTTTGTTAAAATTTACCATCAGGAAACGGACCAAATGTTTTTTTTTTTTTCCAAATTAATGAAATTTCAAAAACATCTTTGAACGCTGATTTTGGAACATGGTTTCCAGTTCTTTTTATTTAACAATCAAAATGAAATTTTACTTTTTTAAATAAAAAATTTTTAAATTGAAAACAAGGTAATCATTCATAAAATTATTTTATGATTCCATATTGAAACAAGAAATTGTAAATTTATATTAGAGCAAAAATGAGTGAAATATGCTTTTTCTGAATCAAAAGTGAATAAATTAATTTTAATTTTTTTAGTAAGTTCAAAACAGTATTAAATTGAAAAGATTTTTTTACATTTTATTCATTTAACAGCCTGACAGATTGTACTAGGGCTACTAGGCCAGTTTAAATTTCATTTTTATCATGGGATTTCCAACTATAATATATCGTTAAATATTGAGAAATAATCTCAAGTGGATTTAACACGTTTTCTTTGCTTACTCCTCAAATGTTATTAATAATGTTAAATTCATTTTAAAGCATTCTCTCATTCTCTCATTTCAAATTTCCCTCCACTCAACAGAGTCTGTTCGTGCACATAGTGGCTCCAACCAACCGCTATTTACGGTCTGCTGGTCAGGGACACTATTTGCACTACTTACATCTATATCTATTCACACAATGTAAAATTAAAGCTACCGAAGAAAAGAATTAAGTGGAGACTATAAGTAACTTACGAAAGATGAAATCAGTTTCAGTCGTTTAACGCAAACCTGCACGTGACTTATATCTATGACTCGATGGTGAGATTGAGAATAACAGGTTCGTGCCAAACTGACCTCGATCAACGAATACTCAAGGAATCTATTTAATCGACATCGAATCGATTCGATTGTTCGAGAGCAAATAAAATTTAAAAGACAAGTCTAACGGCTACTTCTTCACAAACTTTGGCTATGATTTTCCCAAGATTTTATACTGTTAACGTGGAATGGAATGTTCTTCATTTTGATCGCTCGAACGGATCTAGAATAGAAGAGCTCAGGAACCAATGAACTCTGCAAATCTTTTAACTGGACGGTAAAATAGAAAAGAGTTCTCTAAAGAATTTAATTTTCATCATTTTAAAAGGGTTTTCAGGTTGTCTACTAGGTAGTCCTAAAAACTCATTTTTTTTATGACACACCCCCTAAACATATTTTTCTTTCCTTTTAAAAATAACTTTTAACCGTGGTCCTGGAATAAAACAATTTCAGATTAAGATTTCAATTTCAGGGATCACAGCGCAAAAGGAGCTCAAAAATGGGGAAATAGGGTAATTTTCTCACGAAAAAGGGGAAAATTGGGGTCAGATTAAACATTTATTTTTACACGTCGAAAAGAACAAACAACCTTCTTATAAGAAATTTGAAATTTTAAAATAATTTTCAATGATTTTTCAATTATTTCTGCCATTCAAGAATTTATTTTTAAAAATTGGATATACTTAGGTCATTGGAAATCCATTCACAGTGATATAAAAAAGTCAGAAAAAAAAATAAAATTAGTTAAATACACATTTTTAGTGTGTTTAACATCGATCTCATAAATATTTCCTTTCGAGATTTGTCATTTCTTCCTTACTATAATGAATACTTTCAATGTAAATTTAAAACTACACACTTCATTAGAGCGAAGTAAAAATGCTAAAATTAATCGAATCTTTTGGTAAATTAAAGTTGTTGGTTAGAAATTAACTCTTATGTTGAAAATTCAACAATTTGAAATTTCCCTTTTGCTCGAAATTTCAGCTTTTATGGATGATTTTAGTTAAAATGATTCTGTTTTGGTTTATGGATTCATCTAATTTGTTGAAAATTCAACTACTTCGTTGAAAGTTAAACCACTTTATTAAAAATCATTTCTTTGGTTGAAGATTCATCTTTTTGGTCGAAAATTCAACTATTTCGGTAGGAAATTTCACTGTTTTGTTGAAAATTAACTTTTCTGTTTGAAAATTCATATTTTTGGATACAAATTTAACTGTTTGAGGATTCAACTACTTGGTTGAAAATTAACTTTTTTGTACAAAATTCATATTTTCATATGAAACTGCAACTATCTGGTTTAAAATTTACTTTTCTGGTAAAAATTCATATTTCCGGGTTGAAAATCTAACTTTTTTTGGAGATAATTCGTCTTTATGGATTAAAAATTCAACTATTTGGTTGAAAATTAATATATTTGGGTTGAAAATTCAACTATTTTGCATAAAATTCGTCTATTTGGCTTGAAAAATAAAAAATTTCGTTAAATTTTTTTTTATTGAAATCGAAAACAAGTAAAGAAAAAAAACTTTTGTAAATCGGTTAATATCTTCTATTCTCTTTTTAAAATTTAAAATTTAAAAATTTTTAAATTCAAAAATCAATTTTGCCTTACTTAGGATTTTTTAAAAATGTACCAAAACATGTTTTTTGGATTCATTCGAACCTGAAATATCTTCAGTATGAACCAAAGAAACATGTTATTATTTTTTATTCATGAGAAACATTTTTTTCTTGGTGTTTATAACGTTCCAAAATCGCAAAAAAAATGAAATCCCGAAAATCCTAAATCAGGACAAATTTTTTTCTCGAAAAGCAAAATGATAAAATGTTTCTTTGGCAAAAAATTTATGTTTAAATTTCGTAATTTTTTATTATTGTTCACTAGTAAAAGCTGTAAATATAACAAATTCGCCATAATTTTTGAACCAATCGAAGAAATTTATAGATAATTTATTTAAGTGCTATAATTGCTTTAATTATTATTTCATACTGGGTACGCTTCCCAATTTCAGAGAATTTTCCGCGTAATTCAAATATTGTATTTTTAAATATCGTATATTTAAACAGAAAAGGGGAAGTTTTTTTAGAATAGGGGAAAAAGGGGAATTTCGTGAAAAAAGGAGAAACTAAGAAAAAAAAGGGGAAGACTGTGCACCCTGCCATCATAGGCAAAGCATGATTTAACCCTTATGTCAACTCGTGGCCTAGTTAGCTTCCTGAAAAAGTCCCATTAAGCACGTTCCCTCGATTTAGGCTTAAATCTCAATTCACGTTTAGTATCAAAAACGTCAAATAATTAATGGTAGTAAAAGTTTCATTAGTTTTTACAACTTTTGTACTACTAAAAAACCATTAAAGTTCTAGTTCAAATTAAATAATAAAACAATGCACTCTTCATTTATTTAATTATTCTACAAAAAATCTCAAAGTTCCTTTTCAAAATCATAACTAACTCCTTTAAGTAAATTTCCTTTTGAGATTCATTCGAAACACGCTTTGTTCGTTCTCATTTCCGTGTTTTTAAACTAAGCTGAAAATACACGGAGAATATTCGTGGGTCAAATTTTACATAACTTAGTTCGGTAAACTTAGGATATTTCGGCATTACATTAAAATTTCACTTCCAGTCATGTAAAATGAAACAGGGTAATATTTGAAGTGAAAATATGAATTATTAACATAAATTCGTTATAATTTAATTCGCGATTCAGTAAGAAATAATACAACTAGATAATAAAGATTACCTGACTATTGGGTAAAATGAGATGTCGATTACCTAGCAGTTAGGTAAAATGAGTCGAACTGTTAGTTACAGTTTCAATCGAAGAAAACAATATCTACCTCTCTAAATATGTGAATAATTCTACATCCCAGACATGTAAAATTTCGTGCATCAGCAAAAAAAGAAACATTCTTGCTACAAACAGATTCTGTGGAAGGTCATCATCCACTACTACACACATACTTACACATATCATACAATTCGTAAGTATATTGTTGGTACATATACACAATTTGACTTGAACAATTACATTAAATTACAATACATTGCATACGATATAGTCGCACGCTTTTAACGATATTAACGTTATTAAAAATCGAAAACGCTGTGACGGGTTTCGAACTACCTGAGCTACGTTTAACGCGTTCTATTGCTGACAGCTAAACCTCACGGCTAATCTAACAGTTGGAATATCGAGAAAAAAATCTCGGCTATAAACTTAAAGTACGAGTACGTCAGGACCGTACAACAAAATATCTGGTCCCCGTTCTATCGAAATTTGTTATTGCAACATTTTATTAATACGCGGGCTTATAAATTTGCAGGAAGTAAACAAAAACATTAGATAATATTTTATTTGAAATTTTGTAACCTTAAAACTTGAGATGATTGTGTGTGCTATGCGCGCACTAATTACCCTTTCTTTAGAAAAAGAAATCGGTTCATTTTACAACATTTTGTTATATTTTTACAGAAAATCGTATATTATTTGAAAACGTCGTACATGATTTACAGAAATTTACTCATTATAGCGAGAAAATTCCAGTGAATTCAATATTTTTCGTTGAAAATTGACCTTTTTTAGTTATAAATTGATCTATTCTAGTTATAAATTAATTTATTTTGTTGAAAGTTTGTCTTTTTTTTGTAGAAAATTAACCTTTCAGTTTAAATTCAGATATTTTATTTCATTTCTTTGGTTAAAAAATATTTTCTTCTCATTAAAAATTAATTTTTCAAACTAAAAATGTAACTCAATTTCTTCTCAAGATTCTTTTTCATATAAATTTAATCTTTTTGGAAAAAACTCATTTGTTTAGTTGAAAATTCATTGTATTTGCTTAAAATCTTATTTCTCTAACTAAAAATTAAACAATTCTATACGTTGTTAAAATTTTATGGTTTTTAGTTGTATATTCATCCATTCAGTTGAAATTTTTTTTTATAGAAAATCAACCTTTTTAGTTGAGGATGCAACAATTGGGCTTAAAATTCCATTAAAAATTAAAAAATTTGACGGAAAATTCATGTATTTTCTTAAAAATTATTCTTTCTTGGTAGAAAATTAATATTTTTGGTTGACATTTTCATTTCTTCAGTTCTAACTTATTTTTTGAATCAAAAATTAATTTTTTCAAATAAAAATTTAAAAACTAATTTTTTTAACTAAAAATTTTAATATATTCCATTATTCGTCAATTTTTTATAGCCATTACATCTTTTCGTTTAAAAATTCATTCGTTTGATTGAAAATTTATTTTATTTGTTTAAAAACTTACTTCTCTAACTGAAAATTAAACTATTCTGAGCGGGGGGGGGGGTCAAATGAAATTTGAAATATACTCTCTGAGACCTTTTCATAGATACTCATATTGTTGTGGTTTTCTAAAAGAGACTTCAAATTCCAAAATGCTTCCAAAAAAAAAGGAAAAATAGGGTGATTTTTCACGAAAATGGAGGAATAAATTCTTTTAAATAAAATCAATGTAGATAGCATTTGAATTAAATATTAAACTTTTAAGGAAGAAGAGATGAATTTTTCAATGAAATAGTTCAATTTTGAAGCCGAAAATAGGAATTTTCCACAGAATAATTGAAATTTCGACCCAAAAATATGAATTTTCAAGAAAAAACTTAATTTTCAACAAAAATAGTTAAATTTTTGAATTAAAAAAAAAATTAAAAATAGTTGAATTTTCAAACAAAACAACTGAATCGACAACCAGAAGAGATAAATTTAAAAATAAAACTGATTTTCTGCAAAACGATTGAATTTTCAACCCGAAAATAAAAATTTTCAACTAGCAAGTTTATTTTCAACTAAGCAGTTGAATTTTCTACCAAATTGTTGAATTTTGAACTAAAAAATAAAAAGTTCCAACGAAAAAGTTTCTTTTCGGCCCAATAGTTTAATTTTCTACGGAATCTTTAAAGTAACAAAAAAACGAATTTTCTACAAAACAGTTGAATTTTGAAGAAAAAAATATTAATTATTAACAAAAAAGTTAATTTTTACCGAAAAAAATATTGATTTACAACAAAGAAGTTAATTTTCTACCAAAACAGTGGAATTTTTAAACAAAAAAAATTTTCAACAAAAAAGTTTATTTTCAAATAAATAGTTTGATTTTCTACCAAACTGTTGAACAGTTAAGCTAAAACGATGAATTTTCTATAAAAATAGTTGCATTTTCAACCCAAAAATATAAACTTTAACAAAAAAGTTAATTTTCAACCAAAAATGTTAATTGTCAACAAAAAAGTAAATTTTGAACAAAATAATTATTTTTTAACCAAACAGTTCATTTTTCTACCAAAATAGTTAAATTTTAAACAAAATAGTTTGATTTCCAACCAAATAGTTGAATTTTCTATAAAAAATGTAAACTTTCAACACAGAAGTTAATCTTTAATCAAGTAGTTCAATTTTAAAACCAAAAATAAAAGTTCTCAAAAAAAAGTTTATTTCCAATTAAATAGTTGAATTTTCTACCTATTTGTTGAATTTTTCAGGGCAAACAACGAATTTTCTAATAAACAGTTGAATTTTCAACTCAAAAATATGAATTTTAAGGAATAAAATTTATTTTCAACCGAAAAATATTAATTTTTAACAAAAAAGTTCATTTTCAACCGAAAAGCTAGTTTTTCTACCGAAATAGTTGAATTTTAAACAAAATAGTTTAATTTTCAATCAAATAGTTGAATTTTCTACCAAAATAGTAGAATTTTCAACCAAATATTTAAATTTTCAATAAAAATGTGAATTTTCAAAAAGGAAGATTAACTTTCTACAAAAAAAACGAAATTTCAAGTAAATACAAGAATTTTTAACCAAATATAGTTAAATTTACAATTCAGAAAGATGAACTTTCAAGCCGAAAGGATTTTTTTTTGCAAAACAGTTATATTATTTACCCGAAAATATCAATTTTCGACAAGAAAGTTCATTAATTTGTGTGAAATTATTTAAATAAAATTAATGTAGATAACACATTGAATTCAATAGAAACTTTTAAAGAGGAAGAGATGAATCTTCAACAAAATAGTTGAATTTTCAACTTCGATTTTGAAGCCAAAAAGACGAATTTTTCAGAGGACAGTGGGATTTTTAACAAAAAAGTTTATTTTTGACGAACAACGACGAATTTTCAAACTAGAAAAATGATATTTCTACATAAAAAAGTAGATTTTTCAATCCCGAAAGATGAATGTTCTATCCAAAAACACGGATGTCTAACAAAACAGTTATACAGGTATAACTGGTAGTGTCGCGTAAACTAAAATTCGCTTTTATTTCACTTCTTTCTCTTAATCTCTACAAAATAAACTAAAATAAACGAATAATGATATGAACAATCATATATTGTACCTGTAAAGAAAGATATGATCTAACGATGCTTAAAAATAAAAGATGATAGATATTAGATATGTTGTGCAAAAATAAAAAATAAACAGAAGATCCTGCACAAATACGAAAAATATCTACAGAAAAGGCTGTTCCATATTAATCAGATCCAATTAAGGTTTTTCATTAAGATATCTCATCCAATAGACATTTTTTGGAAGAACACGAACCTTCAACCAAAGATATCCAACAATAATTGACAGAGGATGTTGCAAAACAATATAAACCAACATCGACAGTAAAGGTTATTAAGAACTAAACAGAACTATCGAAAAATGTTTTCTAACAAATAGTAACATCAACTAAGGATTTTGCTGTAATATACGACAAACTTCAACATTCTTCTATAAAAGAAGACAGCAAATATGATTACGATAACAATCAAACTAGCAGAAGATAATCAAACAATGATGTACAACACTAAAACAGAACCAACAGAAAATATTTTCCAATGAGAAACAGGAGGAACATCATACAACAAAATAATCGAAACAAAAAGATGGTTTAGGAACAGTGAACAAAAGATCATTTTCTCGAACAACCAAAGAAGACAACAAAAAAGCCTGTCGACAAAATCCACAAAAGCAGAAGATGTTGAAGAACATAAAAAACCAAAAGATCTTCTTCGACAGAAAATAAAACAATAGAATGTATAATTCAATAAGGAAAATCAACACAAAAGAAAATTCTATTACAATAAATTAAATGTAGGAAAGATTAAGGACGTTCACCAAGAAAATGCAGAAATATGTACAGAATAAAAAAAAGTATAGACTGAAAATATCACCACTATCGTATTATTGATGTATACAAGTAGCAAAATTCGTGGGTGGGAATTCTGCACTTTCATCTGACTGGCACAAGGTTGAATAAATAATTCAGTTACGAACCTATAAATCGATTGATCACTGAATTCTTTATGCTCGTCATGGGTAGGGCGATTTCCGTGAAATTTAGTTAAATAAAGGAAAAGGTATTTCGAAGTGGAACGAGACACCTCTCTCTTTACTCTTACCATGGGATCCGATAGCTCCTTGTTTATTGTGTGAGCTATTGCCAATAGAAAGTATTTGATGTTTCCGACCTTGTTACTGATGATTGAAAATAATTGTCTACTTCTGAGCAATCGTTTATTTGTCTCTAAAAAAATGCAATATGCCTTCCGGCTGATCAATAAGTCTTGAAGAAGCTTCTCTTAATTTGCTTCTGAAGTAAAGAGATTTATAATACTATTTGCCATCCTTACCGTTTTTAACATATAAACCCGATGGAGTTCATATAGTAACTAATTGTAACGTAAAATAACTAAAATAGATGATGTTCATTAAAAATCAAATCATCAAATAATTAATAAAACCAACAGAGAAGTTTATTTCAAGGAAAACATAACTAACCAAAGATGTTCTTACAGTACTTCACAACCTACAAGGGAACACGTTGCACAAAATATCAAATTTACCACAAACAACTACAGAAAATCAAGATATGTTCTCCAAAAACACAAACCACCTTAGTCAACTCTTTTTTTGCTAAACCACTCTTTAAAAATCTCAAAAATTAAAGATTATTTCCATATTATTGAACACCGAAACTTTATCAAGATGAAGACAAGCCAACTAATTTACTTTCCTCGAAAGAACCGACACAGTTCACACCAATTTCCTCAGGGAAATTTGTTCAATGAAAGTAACGCGAGCGTGTTCAACTAACGTAACAAGGTGAATGTGTGTCGAAGAAAAGAAATGCTCGGCGCGATTTTAATTAGGAAAAAGCGGGCAACAATTTTCCCTGTTAATTCGCTTTCCTCTGACCGTCAAAACCGTGACACCTGATACACATACCTAGCCATGCACGATCCCATTTCGCGATCTCGTGTTTAATGTGTATCGACTCGATGGCAGACAAATAGAAAGAAAAAGGAAAAAAATATCGCTGGTTTTCCTTGTGAGCGTCTTGGACTCTTGGGTAAGCGCTGCTTTACAGAAGGTGCGGCACCATGTCGGTGCATAGCCTTAATTAAATGCAAGCTCTGTTCGATGGTATCGCGAAGAAAAGGAAAAGCCAGCATGATTCAAGCAAACGAGTCTGGGCGTAAAATCACGTAAAAGAACGTAAAACAACTTACGCAGGAAGTCTGCTTCATGTCAGGACGTGGCTCGTTTTCTGAGGGTATATTACACATTCGACACGCATGACGTTTTGGATGCTAAGGCTTTGGTTGTTAGCTTATTTTCGTTGCAGATGTAGAAAATCAGATCTGTAAGACTCTTATGAAAAATGATTAAATTCTCTCTTTTTTTTTAAGCTGTAATCTTTAGACTTTGTTTTCTTCATTTGTGAGTGGAAACTCGTATGTTCTTGAAATCGTACGCTTTCACGAAATTAGCATAAGCTAGACTCGCATGTCAAGCGGAAACTTTGGCAATCGAGCCGCTCTTCAGGGTCGAATGGTTGCGGCTGCGGAAACGTTTTCGTATTGCGCTTAAATATCCGCGAGTACATTCCACGCACTCCCACGCGCTCAAGTACAGGTCGTGACATCAATTTACTTGCGCTTCGTTCTTTCCAGAATAGTCTCGAGCCTCAAGAAAGAAAAGACTACTTGCCCTTTTGTGAAATATGAAGCGGATATAATGGACGTGCGTGAAACTACTAAGGAAGAAAATAATTTTAGTGTCTCAGACGTCAAATGAATGAAGCACGTGAAAGGAAATGAAAAGAAATCAAAAGAAGTTTGTAAAGGACATGAATTACAGCCAGTTTTCTGTCATGTATCTATCAGTAACATTTATGTATTAATCAGTATCATCAAGTGCCATCATCTTTGCAATCGTTAAAGAAAAATAAAGATGCTCTTTAGCAGTATACTACATAAAAGAATTTTTCTCAATGGAACACAACTATCAATAGACACCTTAAAACAAAATAATCTAGAACAGACAATGTTGTACGAAGATAAAAAATGTTCAAAAGATGATGCTTGACAATTCAACAAATAGCAGATGCCATCCAGAAATTGACACAAGAAGATGCTTAATGTGCCGTACCTATAGAGAGAACATATTTTTATAGAAGAGAAGAAAATGGAATGAATGTATTAAACAATATCATCAAGAGACATCATCTTTGTATTTGCTAAAGGAAAATAAGTTAAGATGCTCTTTAGCAGTAAACTGCACACAAGAATTTTTCCAATAGAACAAAACTATCCACAGAAACCATCAGCAAGGAAATAACTTGGACGGAAAATGTTGTGCGATGATAAAAAATTGTCAAAAGATGATGGTTGAAAATTCAACAAACAGAAGATCCCATCCATAGATTGACACAAGAAGATGCTCATTCTACCGTACCTATAGGGAGAACATCTTTTTATAGAAGAGAAGAAAATGGAATGAGTGTATTAAACAATATCATCAAGAGCCATCATCTTTGAATTTGCTAAAGGAAAATAAATTAAGATGCTCTTTAGCAGTAAACTGCACACAAGAATTTTTCTGAATAGAACAAAACTATCAACAGAAACCATCAGCAAGAAAATACCTTACGACGGAAAATGTTGTACGACCGTAAAAATCGTAAAAAGATGATGATCGGCAATAAGTTAAACAAGTAGAAGATGCTCAATGTACCATACCTTTTCTGATGGTTGTATTTGGTATTCAACAATTCTTTTTGATTGACTAACAAAATATTTAGTGTAGGAAGTATTTGGGAAATTAAGGTGTGAAGTAGTACAGGTGCAAAGCATGTCGGCCGGTAACATGCAATAAAGAAGAGGGTTTTCTGGCTGGAGGGGACGGCAACGCAACAGTTTAGAGTGAAGTGTTACGTCAGTGAAAGTGTTATACCAATGTGGGCCGAGGCTAACCTGTGAGCCCTGTCTCCTCGTACACAGGCATGAACCCTTGTACATATTAATCGGTCGATTCGTGTTATAAAATACTCACTCGTATACCTGGATATATTGAATTGCGAGTGCCCCTCTGCGATCTTCCCCATCCCCCCTTTCAATTTCTATGCCTCACTCGGATTATCGAATACAGACCCGAATGGAAACACGTGCAGGAAGTCCTAGATTTGCCACACGGAAACCCGCCATCCAGGCAGGCAAGTACAAAACCTGTACGAATGTCATCATACAGATATTAAACATAGGTTGTTGGTACCCACAAACCTACACACTCGTGTCAAGGTGCGAGTTTTGCTCCTATCAACTTTACCGGTAGTGACATTTACGTATTCTGTCGCAAGACTCTAATTAATGCCAGTGCTCCATTTTCGGAAGCCGTATACCCGACACTATGTAAAAACATCTGGCTTTATTTATTCCTTACAAAATACCAGTATACATGTAATTTGAATGACGTAATTCGCTTGCGATTCGTGCAATTTATGCCGAGCCAACTTATTTCCCAGCGGTTTTCACTAACACCATCATTCCATTTTCCTCTGTTTGATAAAAGGATGTTCTCTCAGCTATGGTACGTTGAGCTTCTTGTGTGGATTTTTGGACAGCGCCTTCCATTTGTTTAATTTAATGGTGAACATCATCTTTTGCCGATTTTTATCACCGTACAACATTGTCTGCTTCTATTTATTGTTTTGTTGTATTGAAAATAATTCTTTTGTGCAGTTTACTGCGTAAGAGCATCTTAATTTATTTTCCTCTAATGATTATAATATATTCTGAAAGAGAAGAAAACTACCCACAAAGGATGTTTCGCAATAGTAGAGAACCATCAACCATCTACAGAAAAAATCAAATAGATGATCTTCTCCAATAATAAATCAACAAAAGGTTTAATGATTAATAAACAGAACTAAGGAAAGATATTCTTCAAGAGAAATTACTTAATACAACACAGCCTACAGCAGAATATTTCTAACAGTGAACAATTATAGATGTCATGAAATAATCAAAAAACAAGTCAGCAGAATAGGATGTATTAACGATAAACAGAACTAAAGAAATTTGACCAAAAAAAATCAGCTGAAACAAAGTTAAGCTAACCTTTTTGTGAAGACCAATTTGGATTTGACTGACCGATAATTAATTTTGCAGGTCAATTAAAAGCGTATTTAATATGTGAATCAAATTATAACCCATACAATCAAGAATTCCAGACTATGTAATTGCTTCCAATATCTAGGACATCTAACTAATATAGAAGAACGAATCTCAGTAACAGAAAAAGTACTCATAATCAAATCATTCGACCTATTAAAGGTAATATACTCTTGTAGTTAAAAGCGCATCTTTATGAAGTTAAAAGTGACCTTCTTTTCCAAACAATAATGAACTCAAATAGATTAAAATCTTATAGTTCCAAATTGGAAAAAAGTCAGTCACAGTTTGTCATACCAAACCAAAATCTCAAGCTAATTAATTTGTGATCATTCATCACTAGTATAAAATATTTTTCAGAAAAAAATGACGATTGAAAAGGGGTTTAATACCAAAAGGAGTAAAGCCTGAATTCCTGAGGATTTTTTCTTGGATCGATTAAATTGCAGATCGATCTTCTCGGTAACCCAATTTCGGCCAATGAGATTCAAGCGCGCGTGCCTGGAGAACGCGTGTTGAGTATTATAAGGAAACTCCGGATCGTGCTGCGATTCTCTTGCGAAATTGTTTACTTGCTGGCTCATAGGATAGGTCCAAGGATAAAGGATTACGCGGTCCTCGATGCATGAGCTTCGCAACATACATTTAACATACGCTTAATGGACGCGTTGCTTGCCTGCTTGCTTGCGTTCAATCCTTGCTCAATAAGAAAGAATTCTGAGAAATTTCCATGCAAAATAGAAATCACAAAACGCCAGTTTCTCAACCCAAGGCTTCAAATGTCCACACACAAAAATCCCCAAATCACATCTATAAAATTCATTTTAAAACAAATTAACACAGTTAATATACCATGCTCGAAGAGTGGGTCGAAACGCACTATTTCCGTTTAAAATGTTCTACAGCCTATAATTTTAATGAGGTTTCAATTTTTAAATGAAAGAAAGATTTTTAAATTAAGGATGTACTCTACGTACAATCAATCTCAAAAATCGCCAATCTTTCAAATGATTTATCAAATCGAAAAGAATAGATCTGTTTTTAATTTCTGCAAATATTGACATTTTTCGATTGGGTTTAGTTCAAGTATTATATTTTTACGCAAAATATAATTAAATGACATTTTTCGCAAAAAATTTGTAAAAAGAATCAAATCAATTTAAAAAAAAAGAAAATCTTGGTCCCGAGATATGGGGATGCTAGATGAGAATAAAGTAGGCTTGATCCAAAAAAGTTATTCTGTTCAGACATAATCAAAATTAAAGATGGTGGCATCACAGAGACAGACTTTTTTTTCAATTTATGAAATCGAAATCAGAATAAATCAAAAAATGTTCCTAAAAATCCGAAAGAATGGGGAAAAATATTTGTTTCATTGAATGATAATTTCGAGAAATATCAATTCTAAATGGTTGAAACAAATTATTATTACGTTAAAATAGTATTTAAATTTTGTTAAATTATTGTATTGCCACAACTCATTTTATTTTTGATAAAATTGCTTTGAATTATTGTACTTTTCGAAATTTCTAACGATCCGCATTCAACATTTACATCCTAAAAAGCTAATTTTCAAATTTACGCATTGAAAAATTATAAGTAAAGACCATATAGTTTCAAGTAAAATAAAAAATAAAAATTGTCTAATTATGGATGCAATTTCCCGTTGATATCCGAGTCCCGTGGCCACACTGATATAAATGAAATATTATAAGTGTGACAAAAATTTGTTATTGGCCCTGTGATATGAAAATTTACAAGAATTTTCTAGATGGAAAATAGAAAGGAAAAATATTCTCACGGAAACATTAGTGTTACAGGTGTACGATTTGCGAAATAATCTGTAGAGGACTCCTGGGAATTACGTTACCGATTCAGTGTCCTTCGATCATAATTACCCTCCATTAAAAGAATTCGAAAAAGGAATTGGAAAATACGTTACGCGCAAAAATTCCAGATATTTCAACAAACAAAAATTCCGTACTTTTTACTATAGAAGAACATCACGGTTAATGATCTAACGATATAGTATTTCTTTCCCAGACTTTTGATTTGTTTATTTTGAAAAAAACGGAAGGGATCGCAATGAAAATGCCGAAAAAAAAGTTCAAGGAAGCTCCTAATATAAACAAGAAGGCGTTATGTTTGTGAGTCTAACATTTTTTAGAGAAAAAAGGGAAAGGAGGCTGCACGTGTTCCAGAATTTTACCTATCCATTTTCGGTAACAACCAAGAATTAACTAAAATTATTTCTTCACTAAAAATTATTTCAAAGTCTAGCAGAAGCAGAGAATTGAAAAATTATTTCCTGATGTATAAGTATTGCTGATAAAAACTGATTAAGAATGTTTTTAGGAAAGTAATGATAAATGAGGATAAACAAAAACACAATGATCGGCAACAAATTCATTGAATTTGTTTAAACTCTATGTGTATTCTCATAACAGAGGACCCTCGTATTATTTTTCATATTGTCAACAAGGAAATGCTACCAATTCAAGAAAAGGGTCTTATATTTTCGAACGTGTTTCCCTACTGATATTTTACCCCTCGGTCTTTTTTCGACTCTTTTCGGCATGTCGCATCGCGGGTGGCTGAATAAACTAAGGCGACCCTAGATTTAGAAAATCGACTCTGTCATAACTCATCCAGCGAGAAAAAATATTACTTGAATCATAGAAATTTAGGACTGAATACACTCAGAAAAAATTGTTTTCAGGGATATACATGAAAATTTGGTTGAATCAAACTAATTTTGGTTGATGCAAGAAAATATTTGACTGATCCAATCAAATTTTTCAACCAAATACTACATTGAACAAAAATTTTGGTTAAAACAACTAAAAAATTTAGTCGGGCCAACCCAATATTTTGTTGTCCATACAACAATCATATTCCATGGTTGAACCAACAAATATTTTTTTGATCCAAAGTAATTTTTGTATAAGATGAATGTTATTTTCATTTAAAAAACATTATTTTCTGAAAAAAGAAAAATTTTCTTCGATCAAAAAAATGCTTCATTGAGTGTATTCAGTATTTTTTCATGTGAGAGAATTATTGTTTCATTAGGATTTATTGAAAATAGATGCTATTTAGCAATTATTTAAAAAAATTTGATGAAAAAATTTACAATTTGGATATTTTTTGAAGAATAGGCTCAATTTTTTGTGCGGAATCAACTAAGAATATTTTTTCGATAGCTTATTGCCATGATACTTTGAAAATATACAAGAGTTAATAATTCTTTAAACAATTTGCATAAACAAATTTAGAAGTTGGCTATTTTTAATTGAATAGGCTCAATTATTTTTTACAGAATCAACTAAGAATGTCTTTTTAATAGCTCTTTGCTACGATGGTACTTTACAAATTTACAAAAATTAATAATGATTTAAACAATTGTGATCAACAAATTCAGAATTTGGCTATTTTTCATTGAGTAGGCTCAATTCTTTTTTACAGAATCAACTAAGAATATCCTTTCGATAGCTTTTTGCTACGATGGTACGTTACAAATTTACAAAGATTATTAATAATTTAAACAATTGTGAACAACAAATTCAGAATATGGTTATTTTTCAACGAATAGGCTCTTTTTTACATAAAAAAACTTAAAATGTCTTTGCGATGACTTTTCACTGTGATATTTCTGAAATTGACAACAATTTTTGATTATTTAAATAATATTCATAAAAAAATTCACTGTTTGGCTATTTTTCAACGAATATGCTCAATTTTTGTTTGCGGAATCGACTAATAATATCTTTCCGATGACTCTTTGCTATGATACTTTCCAAATTGACAAAAATTAATAATTAGTTGAACAATTTTTTAAAATTATTTATAAATATTAATTAAGAAATATTAATTGCTTAAGAAATTATTTTTTACATAGTTTTAGCACAGATGTAAGAACTTGTTTGATAAATCATAAATCTGAAAATTTGAAAAAATGGTACTTCTGAAAAGTAAAAAAGATTAATTGTCAATTTTGTTATTAAATAAAAAAATAACAATATATTTTATCAAAAATCCAAAGATGCATATCTTTTTGAAATTTAAAAATCTTTTAAAAAAAACGTATAAATCAAATGAACAGTGTAGACTATAAAAATTGATTTGTCCACAGAAACTTTTTTTGCGCCACTGTGTGTTACAGTAAGAAAAAAATTACTTTAATCATAAAAATGTAGTGCTGAATACGTTCATTTCAATTTTTTTTTTAATCGAGATAAATCTTTTGTATAACATGAGTGATTGTTTTAATGTGAAAAAGAATTATTGCTTGACATAAGATAAATTTTCTACAATCAAAAAAATATTTGATTAAACGTATTCAGCGCTACATTTATTTAAGTCACGTCTTCCAGATTAGAAAAATCAAAGAAATGTAGTACTGGATACATTCAATAAATTTTTTTTTTTTCATCAAAATAAATTTTTCTCATAACACGATAATTTTTTCAATCGCAAAACATTATTTCTTGAAACAAGAAAATTTTTCTTTGATGAAAAAAATATTTGATTGAACGTACCGTCAAAGGGGGTAATTCCAGACATATGGGGTAAATTCGGACATTCCTAAATTGAAAGTTTAAATTACTAAAGGTGGATGGTTTTAATCAGAATCTAGAACCAGTTAAGGCTTGAACTGATTCCAGATGCTTGGAACAGTTTAGAGTAATTTATCCTATCAATTTAGGGAATTTAGGGATGTCCGAATTTGCACCACATGTCCGAAATTACCCCGTATGACGGTATTCAGTACTACATTCCTTTAATTCAAATAATCAATTTGTTTAATAATCAGCATTTAGCCAAAACTGACCTAGACAATGAATAGTGCGTAATAATGCAGAAAGAGAGAGCGAGTTGAGTGAAAAAAAATGGGAGAGACACCAAAGCACCAAACAAACAATGCATGTGACGAAAAACTATTTCTTATGTACATTTGTTCATTTCTTGCGCAATTCGTGAAGATAAAGAATGTTTCCTGTTATTGTTAGACAGACACTTATCCTAGTTTCGCTATCTCTACTGCCTGTTATTTTCTCTTAACGAAACTCACGACTTTTCAGGTATAATCCAAAGATGGAACTATTTTGGAATTCCCAGATATTCTTTCAACATTCTTTAATGCAATACATTTTTCGAAATTCGGAAATATTCAATAGTTTACTTTTTCCGGGGATTTATTTCAAATATTGATTTGTGATGAGAGTGCAGTTGAATAATTAAATTTATGATAAATTGATTCTGACGCATATAATATCAGGACAAGTGGTAGAAAAAAGTATTCTTTCAGTGACAATAGTAACTCCAGAGGCTACTACAGAAGTTACTTTTTTCTACCACTTTTCTTGCTCTGCCTCCCACTTGCCAAGACTGATTAAGTTCAGAAATATTCAAAATATTTTTTGCATAAGAGATATTTTATCATAAATTGAATTATTAAACTGCACTCGCATCACAAAACTGCGCATTTGGAAACATCAAGCGGCTTTCTATCTTCATTTGTTCTCAAGATAAAGTATTTGTACATAAATACCCGTAAAAAATATATATATTTCAGAATTTTGGAAAACAACCTTAAAGAATGTTGAAAGAATATCTCGGAATTTTTTCAGATTTTTCCTAACGTCGACCTCGTTCTGGAAACAGGTGAAAGTCAACGCTTAAAAAATGAGTTAGAAAAACCCTGTTTTTTAATATTTGGTCCTTTATTAACAAAAATTTGTTATAAAAGTCGCTTAATAGCTCCTCATTTTTGTGATATAAGTGCAGTTCAATAATTAAATGTACGA
This sequence comes from Andricus grossulariae, assembly GCA_011634705.1. Classification (NCBI taxonomy): domain Eukaryota; kingdom Metazoa; phylum Arthropoda; class Insecta; order Hymenoptera; family Cynipidae; genus Andricus; species Andricus grossulariae. Next base: position 14,915,011 of record JAABKJ010007545.1, read on the forward strand.
TTATATCATTCTTGTGCAAACAACATTTTAACGACAAAAGTAATGCAAATTGAAAAAGATCCAAAAAATGTATAACTTTTTTTGTATTAAAGAGTAAAGCTCAATTTTAGAAGTGTGAAGCATTTTGAGAGAACTTTCTAATTTCCAAAGATCTCGGCTCATTGACGAAATTTTAGGCGGAAGAAAAAAAAATGATAATGATTGTATAATATGCATAATTAGAGAGGATCGGATTGATAGCGCGCGAATTTGCCCTAGGGCGGCCAGAGATAAAAACAGTAGGGGCCCTGACCCGTTTGCAGAAAATGTCAACACTCTATGTACCTGTGCTATCTGTTACGCATATATATACAAGAGCGCAGACACTCGTGTCTGATACTCATACTCTCGTATCATTTTCTAATAATTTTTTATTTATTGAATGATAATACAAATATTGTTTATTACACACAATTTTTGATATTTTATGATTTGAAAATATTTAAATGGATTAAATTCTTACAAAATATGATATTATGCAAAGAAATAAAAGTATATGTGTATAGTCTCACATATGGTGAGAAACAAGTTTACTGGGCATCTTAAATTCACTTTCGACGGTCCGTCTGTGGCAATACAAGGAAGCCGATTACCTAATATCCAGGATCTCGTGTGCCCATATGGCCGTCTATGTAATTTTACATTAGAAATTAATAAATATCGATTTAAATCCATAAAAAAAATGAAAAAAAGTCGAGTTTTTTTAAATTTAGTCGCCATTGGCGAGAAATATTTTGGCAAATTAGTAGATATCCAATAGATTCTCAAATAGGCCATTTATGAGGTTTAAAAAAATGAGAAAAGTATATTTCTTGACTTGAAGGAAAATTTTAATTGAAAGAAAAAACGATTCCTTTGAATCAAAGAACCTTTCATCTAAGTGTTAAATTTAACACTCACAAAGAGATGATCAAATTTGGGATTTTTTTTTTTTGAATTTCATAAATTCTCTTCTCAAATTATCAACTGTTTAAAATTGAAGAAAATTGAAATTTTAATTTCGAACAGTTGAATTTTGAATTTCCTTTACTTATTAGCAGGTGAATTTTCTACAGTTGGAAATTCGATTTTCAATTTTCAAATATTGAAAATTGAATAAAATTGAAAAATAAATTTCAAACAGTTGAATTTTCAATTTTCAGCAGTTGAATTTTCTTCAATTTTCATCAGTTAATAATTCAATTTTCAATTTTCTTCAACTTTTAACAGTTGAAGTTTCCACATTTGAAAATTCGATGTTCAATTTTCTACTATTGAAAATTAAAGAAAATTTAAAAATGTATTTTCAACCGTTGAATTTTAATTTTTCGTCCATTTTTAGTAATTGAATTTTCTTTAATTTTCAATAGTTAAAAATTAAATTTTCAATTTTTTTCTACTTTTAAAAGTAGAATTCTCTACAGTTGAAAATTCGATTTTCAATTTTCAATTGTTGAAAATTAAAGAAAATTAATTTTAAACAGTTGAATGTTCAATTTCCCCCAATTTTCAACAGTTGAATTTTCTTCAATTTTCATCAGATATTAATTCAATTTTCTATTTTCAAATTTTAAAAATTAAAGAAAATTTAAAAATGTATTTTCAACCGTTGAATTTAAAATTTCCTTCAATTTTTAGCAGTTGAAATTTCTTCAATTTTCAATAGTTAAAAATTAAATTTTCAATTTTTTTCAATTTTTAAAAGTTGAATTTGCTACAGTCAAAAATTCGATTTTCAATTTTCAGTTGTTAAAAATTAGAGAAAATTAATTTTAAACAGTTGAATTTGCAACTTCCTCGAATTTTAAGCATTTGGGGTTTCTTCAATTTTAAACAATTAAAAATTCAATTTTTAATTTTCTTCAATTTTCAATATTTGAAAATTCAATTTTTTCCAATTTTCAACATATGAAAATTGAGTTAAATTTTTAACTGTTAGAAATTCAATTTTCTTCATTTTTCAAAAGTGGAATTTTTGAAAGTTGAAAACTCAAGTGTGGAAAATTTAAGAAAAAAGCAACTTTTTCATTTAAAAAAAGTGTTAAAATGTTAAATTTACATAATTTTACATCAGAAGTTAATAAATGTTTAAATCAGAAGAAAATAATTTTAAATAAAAGAAGAATATTCATTTGAGCAGAAAACGATTTTTGTTTGACTAAGAGCAAATGAATATATTTCTTTGTAAAAAACTGAAGAGTTAAATAATTATTGTTTGTAATTTGTATTAATTAGTGTCCCCTTATACCTGAAATGTTGAGCAAAAGATGAAAAATGTAGAAAAAACCGCAATTTTCTAGGGCTATTTCAAGAAAAGATGGTTATAAACAATAATAAATTATTTAAACAATTTTCAAAACATCAGAATATTACAGGACAGTAATATTTTGCTCATTATAAAACAATAATAAAATTTAAAAAAAGCATTCATTTCTATTGTGTCAATTTCGCCTTGCGGGTCGAGTGCGGAACAATCTCTTTGAATGCTCACGTCAATCTCGAGTTTGCGTGCTCGGCATAATCGATCCTCGGATTTCGAGTTTGGACGCACTAAAAGTAAACAGAGCGTCTCATCCACGTTTTAAAGTCCATTTAACTTTCGTTTTCATGCTCTGTTTACACTTTTAGACAAAAATCTTTTATGTCAAATTTTTAGGGGCGGCATTGGAAATTTTTTTATTATTACAAAACACATGGTTTTTTACTTGCATTGTATTTTTTCCTTGTCAATTCTACAATCGAAAAAAATAGTAATAAAAAGTGAAAAAGGGCGGCAAGGTTTAGGGTGGCCTAGGACGGACTATTTCTTTATTATTACGCATCACGCCTGTTTTCACTCGTATTGTCTTTTTTGGATTGTCAACGTTGCAATGGAAAAAACTGGTAATAGAAAATGAAAAGGGCGGCTAATTGCAGGGTGGCCTAAAAAGGATGGCCAATTTTAGGGTGGCCTAGGGGGCCTAGAAGGCTGCGACACATTTTAGGATGACCTAGGGCGGCCTAAAAGGGTGGCCAATCTTAGGGTGGCCTAGAAAGGCGGCTAGTCTTTAGGGTGGCCTAGGGCCGCCTAAAAAGGATGGTCAATTTTAGGGTGGTCTAGAAAGGCGGCCAATTTTAGGGTGGCCTTAAGCAGCCTATGAAAGAGTGGACAATTATACGGTGATCTAGAAAGGCGGCCAATTTTAGGGTGGCCTTAAGCGGCCTAAAAAGAATGGTCAATTTTAGGGTGGCCTTAGGCGGCCTACAAAAGAGTGACACTTTTGGCGTGCCTAGGTGGCCTAAAAAGCTGCCACAAGTTTTAGGATGACCTAGGGCCGCCTAAAAGGGTGGCCAATCATAGGGTGGCCTAGAAAGGCGGCTAGTTTTTAGGGTGGCCTTGGGCCGCCTAAAAAGGATGGTCAATTTTAGGGTGGTCTAGAAAGGCGGCCAATTTTAGGGTGGCCTTAGGCAGTCTACGAAAGAGCGAACAATTTTAGGGTGCTCTAGAAAGGCGGCTAATTTTAGGGTGGCCTTAGGCGGCCTACAAAAGAGCGGACACTTTTAGGGTGGCCTAGGGGGTCAAAAAGGGGCGGCCAATTTTAAAATGACCCAGGGGGCCTAAAAAGATACAAATTTTATGATGACCTAAGGCGACCTAAATAGAGGCGGTTAATCTTAGGTTTTCTAAAAAGGGCGTCTAATCTTAGGGTGGTCTAAAAAGGGTGGCCAATTTTTCTTCCTTTTTTCGATATTATTTTTGTTTATATTTGTCTTTGAGGTGGATGAGTCACTTCCCCGACTTTTTACTAGTCAACTCTGCAATCGAAAAAACTAGTAATGAAAATTGGAAAAGAGCGGCCAATTTTAGGGTGGCTTAGAGTGGCTTAGAGTGGCTTAAAAATGATGGCCATTTTTAGTGTGGCCTTAGGCGGTCTAAAAAAAGGGCGGACAATTTAAGGGTGGCCCTAAAAAGATGCGGCAAAATTAAGGTTGTCTTAGGGCGGCCTAAAAGAGTGGCTTATTGTAGGGCGTTCTAAAAAGGGTGGCCTTAGGGTGGCTTATTTTAGGGCGTTCTAAAAAGGGTGACCTTAGGGAGGCCTGAAAAGGGTGGCTAATTTTATTGTGGCCTTAGGCGATCTAAGAAGGGCGGACAAGTTTAGGATGACCTAAAAAGGGGCGGTCTATTTTAGAACGCCCAGAGGGCCTAAAAAGAGACAGCAAATTTTCGGGGGGCTTAGGGCGGCCTAATAAGGGTGATCTAAAAAGAGCGACCTAAAAAAGGTGGCCGAAAAAGGGTGGCCTAAAAAGGGCGGCCAATTTTTCTTCCTGTTGTCAATATTATTTTTGTTTTCATTTGTGTTTGAGGTGGATGAGTCACTTTCCTGACTTATTTGTGCGCAGAGGCGTGAAATTGTGCATCTGATGCACGCGTGACGAGTGAACGTGACCCATACCCTCTGCTACATCCAGCTGTCTGTCTTTCTGTCCGTTGCACTTGTCGCCATACCCTCTTCCCCTGACCCAAACACATACAAATATACATATATATATACAGCCATATATATATATACTACTTCTAGAATTAATCATTTTCCTATTATATCTTCTACCTTATTTTTAGCTTATTTTATTCATAATTTAAATCAAAATTAATTAAATAATGCACTATATACTTAAATAAATTTTTTTCAAAGCAAGCTTGGGACGAATGAAAAATCCCGAAAAATAAAATTCCCGAACAGTTTATAATATTACAAAATTGGAAAATTCCCGACAGAACATTGCCGAATCATAAAATATCCGAACTAGAAAATTCCCGAATTTAAACAATGAAAACATTTGTTTATTAAATATTACTTATTTATTAAGAATACAATAATCAAATATTTTTATCAGAAAAAAAATGTGTAATGTTTCAAGTTTCTAAAATTATTGTTGGAATTTAAAATAACAATAATTGAAAACAAATTTTATCCAGAATTTTTAGTTTGGATATTTTATGAATCGGCAATTTTCTGTCGGGAATTATATTGTTCGGGAATTTTCTAATTAGGAAATTTTATTAATCCAAAATTTTATTATTCGGGATTTTTCAGTAGTCCCGCAAGCTTTTATTAAAATAATTAAAAATAATATTATAATAATAATCAAATAATTCAGATGTCTTTCTCATATAAATGACTAAATCTAATAATACAATTAATAATTTAAATATATCATTAATTATTTATAATAAATAATATTTAAATGTAATATTAATAATTTGAATGAAGTTGGATTTATTTTTAATATTTTTGATTTGAATTTCCTAAAATTGAAAAAAAATTAATGTGGTAATCTGCAAGTTGAAAATGTTATTGAACCTTTCAGAAAATTTAATTCTTTCAAGAAAATTATGATTGAGGCCGACTTTATTCGTATTTTAGAGCGAAAATTTCGAAATAATGCATGATAGAGAAAAGTGCTAAGTTCATTGTATTAATATTAATTACCAGACGCAAGATTTCAATTTCCGATTATTAAAAATTCATATTAATCACTGGTTTAGAAATCAATATAATTCCACTTAAGACATATAACGTATAATTCCAGCAGTAATTTCAGATTCTAAATAATAAATCTCCTCTCTATAGGTGATACTTTAATTATAAGTAATAAGTTTGAAGATAAATTCTAGACCATCATTTTGATATGAAATATATTATTATTTATTTTTCTTAAATTTATTTTAATTCAATTTAATTTACTAGTATAACTAGTAACTTAACTAGGAATAAAAAATTACAACTAATAATCATCATAATCAAAATAATTAAATTACATCATTATTTCTTTATTTAAATCGCAGGTATATTGCAAAATATAATTAATTACATTATTTTTAAAGTCAATAATTTTTTCACTTGAAAGAGAACAAATGAAAACAATTTTCCGACTTGGAAAAGTAAATTTTGCTGAAAGGGGACGAAATTTAAAAACTTAACAATTTTTCCAATTGAAAAAGTAATTTTTTTCAAATTGAAAGCTTCATAGTTCAAATTTTCATAATTGATATTCTTATAAATTCAATCATTTGAAATTGTAATATTAAAAATTTTACAGATTGAAATAGATTAAAAGTTGAGAAATTTTTCATTTAGAGCCTAAAAAATTAAAAAACAAATGAATTTTTAAGATTTTGAAAAGGAAAAATTTTAAAGTTAATAAATATTTCGACTTGAAAAAGTAGATTTTTCTGCAAAAGGGGCAAATTTAAAAAATGAACCATTTCTCTATTTCGAAAAGTAAATGCTGTAATTAAAAAAAAAATCAATTCTTAAATTTTGTATCGTCTCTTACATACTTTATGAAAAAATTTGACCACAAAATTGTATTTAAATTGAAAAAAATTATTTTCTTTGAAATTTAATTCAATTGGACTTTTTAAAACTAAGAAATTTTAAGAGTTTAGCAATTTTGAATTTGATGTCTGGAAAATTGAAAAAAAAATGAATTTTTAATATTTTGAAATTTTCTTCAAGATTTAGCAAATTTAATTCAAATTGTACATAATTTGAAAGAAGCGAAACTTAATAAGTCAAGAATTTTTCGACTTGAGAGAGGAAAAATTTAAAAAGCAAACCATTTTTGGAATTGGAAAAGGAAACGTTGCAATTTTTTTTTATTAAAAGCAATCGTTAAATTAAATTAATTTTTTTTTTATTATTTAAATCGAAGGTACATTGCGAATGAACAAAATTAAAGTTAGTATATTTTAAATTTAAGTTGGTACCATTAAAAGTTGTTTGTTTCAAAAATTGGGATCATAATAATTAGTATCAACAAATTTAAATTAAATTAAACTAAAATATTTGGATTCTAGTTATGATGGTTACCAGTTATGATGATCCCAATTTTAGAAACAAAATATAATAAAAATATTTAAACTGAATTTAACTAAATTAAATAAAAATATTTTGATTCTATTAATGATGGTCCAATTTTTGGAAACTACCAACTTTTAATACTTATTTTGCAATGCACTTCTAATTTAAATAAAAAAATAAAATAATTTAAGGCCATATGATGAGTGGGTCACGTGACCAGCTTCCTACCTTACCGACACTTTTTTTATTTGTAAACTTAATTTCACACAAATAGCCACATCGAGTTGGAAATTTGGGATAATAAATAAGAAACACTAAGAAATCCGGCTCTGGTCCTACATTTTTATAATTATGAAAAAATATTCATAATGCGCTCGCGGTAAACTAAGGTGTCTATAACGCCGTCTTGACAGGCAAAAAGAAATCCCTCAGTCTCCAATCTCAATCCAGCTAACTTGAGAAACATGTTGGACAAACCTATCGAGAGTTCTTCTCTATGTATGATGCCGTAGAATTTACAATGAAGGAGCTTGTCAGCATGTTCTCTTAGTAGAAGCGTATGTTCTGCTTCCTGTATGCATAGACCCGTTTTCAACGAACAATTATATTAAAACCTACAGCATAAAAATATAACAATAATAAAAATCTTTCATGAAGTCAATGTAAGTTTTTTCTCCAGGGGGGGGGGGGTGGTGTTCTCCTACTCAATAATCTAGTGTGCTCCACTGATGTTATCACTACATTTTAAAAGCGACGAACTTTAAAAACCTGTACAAAACAAAACTCACGACACAATCACGTATATAATAAAATACAAGAAAATGAGATAAGCAAGATAAGAATATCGGCCTATATATACTCGTTTTTTCAAGCGCAAATTATTTCTTCAAGATTCTAGCCTCCAATTTATAGACTGTACAATTGATTCATCACACCGCTGGATCTTCAAGAGAACAACGAATGAAGTAAGAATTAAAATTGAGATCTAAATATAAAGTTGTAATATTGTTTTCTTTATATTATTTTAGAATATGGAGAGTTTCGAAATCAGCCTGCGATACTTCATAGCGACTTTTGTTTTCAGTCTTATCTTAAGAGCAAGTAAGTGATATTTTTAAAACGGTTTAAAAACATATTTCATAATTTTCTATAAAAATAAATATAAGTGGATACACATTGAAGATGCAATTATATCTTGTTGAATTCTGAAAAAACAATAATTATGACAATTTTTATTCATTTTTTCCAGGCACATTCAGTTTTAAAGATGCAAAAAATTGGGGCGAAAAATATCCGAAATGTAAGGGGAAATTTCAATCTCCGGTAGCTATGATTGACAGAAACCAGGTGGATCATCGTCCATCACCTATTAAGGAAAGATTGAAATTTAAAGACTTTCATAAATTACCAACGAAAATGATCATTGAGAATACGGGTCACGCTGGTATTGAACATTAATTATTTTAAATCATGAATTTGATTCTGCGTCATTTTATTTCATAAATTGTTTTACATTTTCTCTGATACAGTGGAAATAAAAGCTGATTGGTCTGGAGGACCTCCAAGTGTTACTGGTGGACCCCTTCATGGGAATTACGTATTTGAAAAAACCGTTTTCCGTTGGGCCCAAAAACAGGTAAGTCTTCCAAAAATTTGTTGATTTTATATCAAAAACAATCGACAAGGAAAGTTGCTCAATTATTCAATTTTCGAAATTACCAAAGAATTAGTCAACATTTTCACTTAATAGCTTTCGTATGTATAATAAATTTGTGAGTTTTCACTATTTGATTCGTGAAATAATAAAATATTAATCTTTTATAATTAAAATATTCGATTTGTCAATTAATTAGTAAAATTTTCACTAATTTAGATTTAGTGAGTAATTAATAGAACCATCATTGAAGATCATAATAATTTTAATAATTTTTATTTTAACTTCACGAATAATAAGTGGAGCGAGTGGATAAATTATGAGCCTGAGGATGAAGACATGATTTCGTAAGTCAAAAATACTGCCTTGATATTTTTATTGTCCCTAATACTGACAGAACGTTCGAGAATAAATTTCATGGCATAATTTTAATTCAATAGGCATGATATAGAGATGCAGTTGTATTTTTATAAAGCTGACTGGAAAACATTTAAGGAAGCTGAATCACAGAAGGGCGGTCTTGCAATATTCAAAGTGTGGCTCTACGTAAGATGTGCAAATTAATTAGTTGAAATGCTTTCTTTAAATAAGCCTTTATCAATTATTCTTATGAAATAATACACAAATATTGTCTTGCTAAAACTGAAATCAAGATATGTCATAATAAATTCATAGGAATTCTGGATAAATTCTAAATTAATTGGTGTTGAGTTATAGCAAGCCCCGGAAAGTTACATTTTTGAAAGGTCACGTTGCGTTATCTCTCATTCGGAAAAATTTGATGTCTACAAAAATTGGCAAAATAATGTAGTTAACAGCCCTAATCATTTTCAACATCCCACGAAGCGTGTATAGACACAACTGTGATTAGTCACCGAAAAAATTGATTTTGCTAATTTAATGTCGACTTCACATTTTTCCGAATAAGAAATGTTTACTGAGTAGAATTGAGTGGATTTAACAAAATTTCAAACAATTGAGGATAAAATAATAATAATTCAAGATGAATCGCAAATGAAATGTAAAAAATTGAAAATCTTTTCAAATCTTTGAAACCCTACGAAATCCATCACTTCTTGTGAATAAATTCTTTAAAATCTATTTAAATATTATGAAATTCCGCGAAATTCTATGAATCCTTGATGATATTTTGTGAAATATGAAAATTTTTTAAAAATACTTTCACTTCGCTTGAAATCCCTTAAGACCTTTGAAATATTAGGATATCTTATAAAATCTCTTTAAAACTTTAGACAAATCTTAAACCCTTATTAGTCCTGTAAAACTGTTCCATATTTTCCGGAATTCTGAGAAATTCTTTTAGACCACACAAACATTTTTCAAGTTCCGTAAAATTATTAAAATCCTTGGAAATCCCTTAAATTTATTTAGGTACCCCAAATTAGTTAAAATTTGTTAAAATCTCTGAAAATGATTGGAGAAATTAAAAATTCCTTGGAATTTTTCTAAGTTATTCAAAATCATTCAAATCCTTTAGGCTTTTTTAAAATCTGTAAAATGTGCTGAATGTTTTAAAATTCCTTGGAATTTTTACGAATGCCCTGAAATATTCTCAGTACTTCGAAATCCCCTTGAGTTTTTGAAAGTAGTTCTTGAAAATTTATTGACATTTATTAAAATACCCCATAATCTTCAAAATCTTTCAAGAATATCTTAAGGTATTTCAAAGCCATTAAAATTTTGTGTAATTTCTTGACATTTTTTAAAGTTTTCAAAATTTTTTGGACTTTTGTAGGCTGCAATAATTTTAAATGGAATTTGAATCATAAACTTCTTCGAAATCTCTTGATTTCATAGAAATTAATGCAAAATTTCTTGAAATCTTTCAAAGTCTTCGAAATCTTTTAAATTTTCTCAAGATCAGTGAGATCTTTAGAAATTTTATAAAATCAATTTGAATCTCCTAAAATATCCTGAAACCTTATAGGTCCTAAACAATCGTTTTATAAATACCCGAGAATTTTGTAAATCCTCTAAACTCCTATGAGAAATGCATATCCTAGAAAAATTGAAAAAAACAGAAAAAAAAATGAATTTAGCTTTACGAAAAATCCTATATTATTGATCCATCCTTGAAATTTCAGGGCGGGGCACCTGAACCTTTGTTCAAGGACCTGGAAAAAATTATACATGTGGTGCAATCCATAAATTCAACAGCTGTAATACCCCCGTTTCCCTTAGTAAGTTTTTTAGATAAAGAATATACACCACCATTTTTATTTCACAAAGGATCTTTGGATTATCCACCTTGCTCGGAATCTGTGACTTGGTTCGAAGCTGCACTTGGAAATTCTATTTCCAAAAGCATGGTAAGAGAATATATTTATTTTTAAGTAAGTATGGCAATAAGTTTGATAATTAATTTACTACTACTATTTCATATTCGTACTTTTTCTCTCAGGTAAATGCATTCAGGAAAATAAAGTTAGAGGAAGGAGACGTGTCGAATGTTAGACCTCTCCAGCCACTAAACAATCGCAAAGTTAAAGAGGTGTTTAAGCAAGCTCATTAAGGGCATGAGGGATAATTGTAACCGGCTGCGCTCGGAAATAGTTTTCTGCAGTTTTCCACACCCTTGGCTTAAAGTCTAAACAAATGCGAGTGCCTCTAATGAAAATCCGGCTGCAGACGATAGAGGGCAGATAGTATGTGTATGGGGGTTTTCAATGTGCATATGTCTAATAATAATATCAATGTAAGCAATAAAATAAAATAAAGTCTTTAGTTGCACCGATAATTATCTTCTTTGTGTTATTTCAAATATATTCTCCCGTTATTGCACATCTGTATATAAATTAGTACTTATTTTTCCTCCTATCCGATACTTTTTGTGATGACATCTCGATCTAGGGTCATATATGCAGTGCAGTGGACCAAAAAACCCTTTTGTCAATTAGCCGATTCTAATAGATTCTAATAGATTCTAATTCAGCTGATTCTACTTTTAATCTTCTCAACAGCAGTTAGGACTCCAAATTTTAGTTAATTTTGATTATAGCTATTGTTCAGAATGACCACGGAAACTCTACGGCAGAAATTTCTGGTACTTTCTCATGTTTCTTCGGGGGTGCAAAAACGTTTCCCAGTCATCATCCTTAATTAAAATTAAAAAAATTTAACTAATTATCTATTTTCAACTCTATTCAAACAATAAGAAGCCCTACTGTATAAACGACGCAGTAGAAAAGCAATATTGTGAAACTTTGGACAAGCTACGTCACCTCAAATGAGAAAACATAATTATTTGTACACATAATCTACTTCACCTTTGTGTATTTACGTTGAAAAAAATCCACAAAAAACTTACAAAATTTAATTTAAAACCCAACAGCATACGTGACGAAGAAGCCTTATCTAAGTCAAATACGTTTTATTCTACGGGCTTCAAAAGTAGAGACTGATTTAAAAAAAAACTCATAATTGTAAAAATTTCAAAGAAGCAGACTTCAAATTGAAATAAGACTATCTTTGATGCTTGAAGAATTAGTAAATCTCCAAGCAAGAATTACTTCCATTTCTTTCAAAATGAGAGCCATAAAGAATTTGACCATTTTCACTAAAAAGTTTTCGTTCGTAAAACATTTAACTTCGAAGCATGAGAAACTCAAATTCTTTCGATGTTAAATGTTCCCAGTATTAAAAGTGGAATAATTTTGAATTTCGAGTTTTTAGAATTTGAAATTAAACTAAACACATTGTACATTACATTTTTTATGGCTCGATTTTAACAAATAAATGTTAAGAGATTCAAAAATTTATATTTCAAAATTTATAAACTTTAAAAACAGAATAATTTCTTTAAAGACTCAAGGATTCTGAAAAGCATAATTAATTGTGAATACTTTATTAAACTTTTTTTTTGCGCTTCAGCAAAATATGTTGCAAAAAATTCTTATTTTCGTAAATTGAGTATTATTATGGATGCCAATTTTTTTACGTATCTGGAGATGTTAACAGTCTTCACAGAGTATTAGAGCTTTTTCATTTTCTGATGCGTAGGAGATAACTGATATCCGCTAGACCTACATTCGTTGAATTTTTATTGTTTGAATTATAAATAACTAATTATAAAGTGAAAATTGTTGAATTGCAAATGCTTTCAGTTTGAAGTAATGTAGGCAACGTAGGAAATATTCCTGACTAGAAAAATACAGATAGCCATACTTTAAAGCTCATAAAATATAAATAGCTTTTTAGGTTAGAACTATTGGCTTGGCAGCATACAAAATTCTTTCTATATTCGAACAATTGGCTCGTCATCATACATTTTTTTCAGTTAGAACCATTTAATTGTAGAAAGTTAGAGCTTTTATTGAGAACAATATCTTGAGAAAAATAATTGTGGTTAGGAAAAATATTTTACTAGGTTAGAGCCATATTTGAGCCTATCGGCATATGCAGAATGTTTAGGCTATGACCATTGCATTCTGAAAGGTTACATCTCGTATGAAGAAAGACTTCTTAAACGAAAACATTTTTTGGTTAGACCAAGTATTTTTTACTGGGTTAGTGTCCACATTTAAGCTTATCAGCATATACAGAATGTTTAGGCTAGGGTCATTGCATTCTGATAAGTTACATCTCTTATTAAGACAGACTTCTCAAACGGAAAGATTTTTTGGTTCGACCAAATATGTTTACTGGGCTAGAGCCCACATTTAATCTTATTAGCACATGTGGAATGTTGAGGTAAGGACCATTGCATTCTGATAGGTTATATCTCGTATTAAAAAAGAAGTCTTCAACGAAAACATGTTTTAGTTAGTCCAAATATTTTTACTGGAGAATTATATTTAGGTTGGGACATTTGCGTTCCGACAGTTAAGATCTTGCGTTAAGAATGATTTCTTGAAAGAAATCATTTTTTGGTTAAACCAATTATTTCTATAGGACTACAGCACACAATTAGGAACAATATCTTAAAAAACAGTATGGGTCCTCTTAAATGATATAGCATGTGCTTAATCGCAATGTACGATGCCATCTTATATTGAATCTAGATGCTTCTTGACAATGTTCAATTATTTTTGTTAACTCAAATTCATTATTACCTTGCTCGAATTAAAAAATGGACAAAAAGTGGAACATTTGATAAAAAAACGCAACTTTCTACCATTATTCTAAGAGAATATTATTATAATTAGTAATAAATGGTTTCAACAGTTATTTTTATTTAATATAATCAATATTGCCTCATACTTAGTGTTGAGGTAAATGTTGAGTTACAACTTGATTCACGTTAAATTGATGATTCTGAATAAAATTTACAGAAACCTCTTTTAATCTTATAGGAAATACGTGTTCATAGACCTTGCGAAACCTCTTAATATTATTTTCAAAAAATGCATTTATTTTCTCGCAGATTTAAAAAAATTAGATTTAATCATTATTGCCCTAGGCGTGGAAAACAATTCATATATTCAAAAATATTTTAGGATGAACATTAAACTGTACGAAAGAAAAATGATGAAATGTTATTAAATTAATATTTGGAAGATGTTATTACCATTCAAAGATGTTACCTCCGAGTTTTTAAATTTTTAATTGATATAAATTTTGATGTTGAAACGATTACCTCGGACAAATAAAATTTGAGAAAAAAGATTTTTTCTCGTTTCTCAAATTTTAGGTTTTTAAATGCTATAATAAATAGGAAGAATGATACATTTAATATCTCACTTTAGGATCATAAGAGTCAAATTTCGTAGCGGCTTGAAATCCTGCACGAAGTCTACGATGAGAAATTTTTTATTAATTATTATTCTAAGAAGTGCCAAACTAGTTTAAATGAACTCCGGGGTGAATAACAAAGTGAACACGAACACATTTATTCACCTAAACTACCCCCAAAGGCTTCAACCCACCCTTACGCAAATTATTTTTATAATACCCTAAATATTTTTCATAAATGCTCTAAAAAATTTAAAGTTCTTCGGAATCTTTTGAAATTCCTTGAAATCTTTCAAAGCTCTCGACAATTCCATTGAATTCAAAAAATGAACTCAAATTTCCAAAATCCCTTTTAATACCTTCAAATTAATAAAATCTTTCAAAAACACATTCGAATATGTTAAAGTACTGTGAAGGATTTCCAAAAACTTCAAGAAAATTAAGAAATAGGTATGGACCTCAATTTAATCATAATGGTTGACCCGTGAGATAATTTATTGGAAGAATGTACCTGAAGTGATCTTTTCATTTTAAAAAGTGACTATTGTGACTGAAAATTGATTTAAAATGAGAAAGTGACAAAAACTGACTATGTGATTTGATCTTCTTATTTGCTGATGTGTATGAGACAATTAATGTCAAATAGAACCATGTTTCCAACCAAAACGATCATTTAAAAACCTACCGAATAAAAACAGAATTATGATTTTATGAAGTTTTCCACACTCAAATATTATTAAATTTCAGAAAGTTGTATTGTTAAAATCATTAATTGCAATTTTTGAATTTTTATAGAACTTACATTTACAATTAAAAAATAAAAGTATTTTAATTTTAATCGTCTATAATTCAAATTATTTCATTCCGAAGTGAAAATTGTTCTATTTCAAACGCTTCCAATATTACATTATCTAAGGATCAAAAATAGACATTTTTCATTGAAAAATGTATGAAGTAAGGTGAGTAGGAGACTTCAGGTTGAAAATGTTCAAATTAAAACCTGAAGGATGTAACAATATTCAATTTTAGGTCTTTAAAAGCTACAATTATTGAGAACAATGAGGTATGAAATATTTCATTTTTTAATAATAATAGTCAAATTTTGACTACTACAATATTATAGTTTCTATCAAATTGAAAGTAATAAACAAAAATTAGTCAAAGCATGCGCCATGCTCCTAAAAATAGGGTTTCTCAGCCGATTTATGCCCTCTTACGGTGGATTTGTCTGGAGAAAAGTAGGATGAACGGGCGGACAAATGGAAAGAAAATTGAAGTTCTTTTAATTTAGAATGTTCCTAGTAATAAAAATGGAATAATTTCAAATTTCAAGTTTTTAGAATTTTGGAATATCAAATCCGAAGCCAGCTTCACATTGTGCAATTTAAAATTGCAAACTCCCAAAATTGAAGAATGACAAACTATAGCACGTAGAAATTTAATAATTCTGAAAGTACTAAGAACACTGTACATTTTAAAATTGTAAACATTTCAAAATAAACGACTAAAAATTAAGAGACTTCCAAAATTTTATATTGGATCCTTGAGAAAACATAAAGATTATGAGCAGATACATTAGAGTGGCTCGGAGAAACACATTATTAGAGTTTCTTATTTGCTGATATGTATAGGAGATGATTCATGTCGAATAACTTCATGTTTTCAACAAACAATTATTTTCAAACCTATAGCATAAAAATAGAATTATTTTTCTATGAAGTCTTTCACAATCAAATGTTATTAAAGTTTAAATGGTTAGATTTTTATGATCTTCAATTTGAATTTTTGGAAGTTTAAAGAATTTAGGTTTAGCTTTCAATTTGAGATCATTCAAGCATTGAAATTAGTTATTTTTCATTGAAAAATGTACGAGGTAAGAAGAGTCTTTCATGAAGCATGTGAAGGTGAAAGGTAATGAAAGTTTTCCTACAGGGTGGTAGGGTGGTGGGGGTTCCACTACTCAATAATCTAGTGTGCTCCACTGATGTTATCACTAAATTTTAAATGCGACGAACTTTAAAAACATGTACAAAACTAAATTCAATACGCAATCATGTGCATATTAAACTATAATGAAACGTGATAAGAAAGATAAGAATGTCGGCCTATATATGGTCGTTTTTCAATAGCAAATTGTTTCTTCAAGATACTAGAATCCGATTTATAGACTTTATAATTTATAAATCATACAGCTGGATCTTCAAGAGAACAAAGAATTAAGTAAGAATTGAAATTGATATCTAAATATAAGGTTGTAATATTGTTTTCTTTATATTATTTCAGAATAGGCAGAGTTTAAAAATGAACCTTCGATACTTGATAGCGACTATTCTTTTCAGTCATATTCTCAGAGCAAGTAAGTAATAGTTTTGAAACTTTTTTAAAACACATTTCATAATTTTCTATAGGAATTAATATACATGAATACACATTAGAGATGCGATTATATTTCGTTGCATAATAAAAAAGCAATATTCGTTTAAACATTATCATCCAAATGATAAAAGCAGTAATGTAGGTAATTGGTTCTTATTAAAAGGCTTTACCATTTGTATTCGTTTCTTCCAGGCGCATTCAGTTATACTTATAAAGATGCTAAAAACTGGGGCAAACATTATCCAAAATGTGATGGGAAACTTCAATCGCCCATAGCTATGGATGGAAACACCAAATTTTATAATACTCTATCTATTAAGGAAGAACTGAAATTCACAGACATTTATAAATTACCAAAGAAAATGACCGTTAAAAATACTGGTCGCACTGGTAATAAACATTTATTATTTAATCGTGAATTTAATTCTGCTTCATTTTATTTTATATATTCTTTTACCTTTTCTATAATACAGTGGAAATAAAAGCTGATTGGTCTGGAAAACCTCCAATGTTTACTGGTGGACCCCTTCGTGGGAATTACGTATTTGAAAAAACCATTTTCCGTTGGGCCCAAAAAAAGGTAAGTCTTCCGAAAAAATTTTAAACTCTCTAAATTTAAATTATTCACATTTCGCTAATTTTACTAGTGACATTTTACTTCTTGAATTGAATGAGAAAAAAAAATTGAAAACTTGATTCGGAAAACGCGGTTTTGTGGCATTTTTATCTTTATTGACACAATGAGCATGCAATATTGTCATACTTTTTTAAGTAGGCTACAAGAAAAAACTAGAATTATTTACACACCTATGACTTTTACCTTACTTATGCAAGGCTGAAAATAATCCCGCAGAATCTCGATTCTATATCGAAAACAATCAATAAGGAAAGTTCACTGATTGTCTAACGACCAAAATTACCGAAGAATTAGTCAATATTTTTATTGAAGTACTTTCGTAGGTATATTTGTGATTTTTTACTATTTAATTCGTCCAATGATAAAATATTAATCTTTTATTGGTCAAATATTCGATTCGGCAATCAATTAGCAAATTTTTCACTAATTAAAATTTAGTGAATAATTAATGGAACCATTACTGGAGATCATACTAATTATAATAATTTTTGTTGAACTTCATGAATAAAAAGTGGACGGAGTACATTAATGATAAGCCTGCGGATTTTGAAAACATTTCGTAAGTCCAAAATGCTCTCATGATATTTTGATTGTCCCTCACACTGACAAAACGTTTGATAATAAATTTTATGGCATCATTTTCGTTCGACAGGCATGATATGGAGATGCAGTTGTATTTTTATAAAGCTGACTTGAAATCATTTAAGAAAGCTGAATCACAGAAGGACGGTCTTGCAGTATTTAAATTGTGGTGTGACGTAAGTGCAAATTAATTAGTTGAAATGCTTTCTTTCAATGAGTGTTTTTTTTACGAAATAATAGACAAACATTGTCTTGCTAACAGTGAAAGTGAAAAAATAAAGGGGGGGGGGGCAAGGCTGATTATGTAACTTTTTCACATTCATTTCTACTTCAACTCTTATAAATTTCACGATGTTATTTTTAAATTTTTCTTACAATTGAAATTTTAAAAAAGACTTCTGACATGAATTTCGAAGAAGTGGAAGTAGAAGTGAAAGCGAAAAAGTTACACGATCGCCCGCCAGGCTGGCCGCACCAATTCATTTTTAAAATTTCCTCACTTTTTCCAGACTAATTTTTCATTTTCCCTGTCCATTAGTATTGAAAGACCAGAATTCTGAATTTGCAACATTTTTAATGTAGGATCTTTCACAAATGGAATGAAAGGAATTGAAATAAAAAAAATTGAATTCATTATTCTCAGGGGCTGCCACAGCCTAATTTACTTGAAAAAAGTGACATATTTGAACCAAAAAAGTCACCAAAAGTTACTAATTTCTAACTCGAAAAGTGAGACAACATTTTTTTGTCAAATTTATATGAATTCTTTTGAATATAAATTAAATTATTTTGAATTCTTATGAATCACATTGTTTTGAATTCGTTTTAATTTAAGGAGAAAACAATAGTCATAATACTAATGCATGTTAATAATAAGTAAATAAATATTTGAATGCATTAGTAATGTGACTATTGTTCTTTCAATTGAAACAAATTTGATTCTTAAGACTTCGAACCAATTCAAGTTAAATTTAAAAGAACTCAAATTTACTTTTAAACAAATTTCGTGACAGTTCAAAAATATGCAAAAATTCACTGAATTTAGTGTGTTCGGAATGAGTTAATAGAAATTCAAGGGCATCCAAAGAAATATGATAAAATACCTAAGAATTCAAGAAGAGTTTAAAAAGCTTCAGAATATATTAAATAAAAACTAAAAATGTAATAAAAAATCTATTGCATCGAGCAGAATTAGTTGACTTTAGAAAAACTGAAAAGAATTCTCGATAAATTAATGAGAATACAAGGTGCATTGCAAATGAAATGACAAAAATTTGAAAATCTATTCAAATCTTCAAAATCCCACGAAATCCCTAACTTCTTGTGAGTAAATTCTTTCGAATCCATCAAAATATTAAACAATCTCATGAAATTCTGTGGAACTTGATGATATTTCCTGAAATCCTGAAAAATTTATTTTAATCTCAACAACTTATTTTTCCTATAGAATTGTTTCATATCTTCCGAAATTTTGAGAAATTCCTCAAAACTCCATTAAAATTTTTTAAATTCCGTGAAATCATTCAAATCCTTGGATATACCTTGCAAGCCTTTTAATCTCTTGAAAATGCCTCGTAATTTTTTCAAGTACCCTAAATTACCTGAAATCTTTTAAAATCTCTGAGAATTATTGAAGTAAATAAAAACTTCCTTGGAATTTATCTAAGTATTCTGAACGTATTACAGTTTTGAAAATTCCTTGGAATTTTTATGAATGCCCTAAAATATTGTCCATCTTTTGAAATCTCCTGGAGCTTCTGAAAGTAGATCTTAAATACTCATTGAAATTCATTAAAATACCCTAAAATCTTCAAAATCTTGCGGAATCATTCGAAATTATTGAAATCTATTAAAAGTACAGTAAGATGTTCAAAATCTTTAAAACTTGTTGTTATTTTTTTTTATTTTTCAAATCTCTCAAAAAATTTTGAAATTTTAAATGCTTAAATATTTAAAATGGAAATTGAATCTTGAAAATTCTTTGAAATCCCTTGATTTTAATGAGATTAATTAAAAATTTCTTGAAATCTTTCAAATTCTTTAAAATCATTGGCAGTATTTTAAAATATTCGAGATCCTATGAAATACATCAATTTTTGTGAAAAAATTCTATGTAATGCATTGAAATATTATAAGATGCCATGAAAATACATGTAATCTGGTATTTAATGAAATCCTGGAAAATTTATTAAAATACCTTAAGGGCTTTTAAAATTTCTCAATATCATTAAGATCCTCAGAAATTTCATAAAATCAATTGGAATCTCTTAAAATATCCTAAAACCTTATAGGTCCTAAACAATCGTTTCATAAATACCCTAAAATATTTTTAATCTTTTCAAAATCTCTCGAAATTTTTTAAAGCTCTTGAGAATACCTTGGATGTTACAAAAATACCCTGAAATTGTTTGAATCCTTTGAAATCCTACTAAAAATGCATATCCTAGAAAAATAAAAGAAAAAAAAATTGAATGCGTCTTTACGAAAAATCCCATATTATTGACTCATCCTTGAAGTTTCAGGGTGAAGGTTTGGAATCCGAACATTTCTTTAAGGACCTGGAAAAAATTATACATGAGGTGCAATCCATAAATTCAACAGCTGTGATACCCCCGTTTCCCTTGGCAGGTTTTGTAGGTGGAGACGATCCACCACAATTTCTATTTCACAAGGGCTCTTTAGATTATCCACCTTGCTCGGAATCTGTGACTTGGTTCGAACTTGAATTGGATATCCCTATTTCCAAAAACCTGGTAAGAATATATATTCATTTACAATACATACAGAAATGAGTTCGATAATTTATTCACTGCTACTATTTTATATTCGTACTTTTTCTTTCAGCTAAATGGATTCAGGAAAATAAAGTTGGATGGGGGAGACGTGTCGAATGTTAGACCTCTTCAGCCGCGAAACAAACGTCCAGTTAAGCTGGTGTATGGTAATGACGAGAATGACGAATAATTGTCGGTAACCGGCTGCGCTCGGGAATGGTTTTCTGCAGTTTTCTACTCCCTTGGCTAAAAGTCTAAGCAAATGCAAGCGCCTCTAATAAAAATCCGGCTACAGACCGTAGGGGTTAGATAGTATGGGTGTGAGGGTTTTATTGTGCAAATGTCTAATAATAATGTCGATGTAAGTAATGAGATAAAGTCTTTAGTTGCATTAATAATTATTTTCTTAATGTTATTCCAAGTATATTCTCCCATTATTGCACATCAAAGTATAAATTAGTACTAATTTTTCCTTCTATCCGATACTTCATGAGAAACTTAAATTCGTTCAATGTTAAATGTTTCCAGTACTAAAAATGAAATAATTTTGAATTTCCAGTTTTTAGAATTTGAAATTGAATGCACATGAAAATGTAATAATTCTAAACAAGCACTTAACACATTGAACATTGAAATTGTTTCAAAGGTTCGATTTGAACAAATGAAGATTGAGAGATTTCCAAATTTATAAGCTTTCAAAACTGAATAATTTCAAATTTGAGGACTCGAGGGTCCTGAACAGCATAATTAATTCTAAATCGTTAAATGGACTTTTTTTGCGCTGTGGCAAAATATGTTGCAAAAAATTCTTATTTTTGTAATTTTTATATTATTAGGAATACAAATTTTTTTACGGATCCTTAACCGTCTTCACACATTATTAGAGCTTTTTTATTTCCTGATGCGTAGGAGATAATGGATATCTAGTAGACCCATGTTCTCAACTAAAAATTATTTTGAAACCTGCATAATTATTTATTTATGAAGTCTACAACAGTAAAATATTGTTAAATATTAAATAGATACATTTTTGAAACCTTTAATTAAAATCATCAAATGTCTGAAAAACTTATATGTACATTTAATGAATTAAAAATCGTTGAATTTTAATATTCTAAATTTTAAATCAACTAATTATGAAGTGAAAATTGTTGAATTCCAAATCATTTCAATTTGAAATTATGTAATTGTAAAAATAGTAATTGTAATCATCAGGGAAAAATTAGATTTGAAATATAGCTTTTTATAATAATAGCATTCAAATTCTGACTACTATTTTGTCCTTATAGGGTATGTATCCAAAAGTGTGCAAGAGATTTATTTGATGAAGAATGTGAAAGGTTAAATGGATATGATTACTAAAACTTTACCATTTTAAAAATTCATAATTAATGTTAATTAATATTTTTTCAGTTTCTAGGGATTCAAATAATATTCTTAAGTTATAAAACTTTGAGGCATTATATTACAGAATGCTTTTAAATATATTATCATAATCAATTAATTAAATAATTAAATAATATTCTTCAAACCTAATCAAACATTCCACGAATTTGTCTCGAACGTTCACAAATTTGAACAGAAATTCAAACAATTTTTTATTTTATCTTCTTATACTTTAAATGCAGTACACATTGGGGTGAAATTAATGTGTGCACTATATTAAGTTCAGTTTATATCGCTTCAAATTTCTAACTTTTCAAGTAAAAATATTACATTTTCATCAAGATAGATGAATTTTCAACCAAAAATATTGATTTTCTACCAGAACGATTAATTTTCTACGAGAAAGTATAATTTTCTGACATAATACATGAATTCTCAACAAAATAGTTGAATTTTACACTGAAAAATATCAGTTTCAATCAAAAATGGTAAAGGTAATATTTGAGTTAAAAAAATTAATCTTTAAAAAAAAAAAAATTTCAACTGAAGTAATGAAATTTCAACTTAAATCATGAATCTTCAGCTGGAATAGATGAATTTCAAACCAAAAAGATTAATTTTTTACAAAAAGTTTAACATTGAACAAATTAGTTTTATTTTCAACCAAAAAGATGAATTTTCAAACCAGAAGATTAATTTCCTAACAGAAAAAAAAGATTTTTCAACAACTTACATACATTTTAAACTAAAAAAAAATTGTAATCAAATAGTTGAATTTTGAACTTAACGAGATCAATATTCGACTAAAAATGGAATAGCTCAATTTTCAGTTTAAAAAAATAATTTTCAAGCAAGCTGATGAATCTTCAACTGAAATTATTAAATTTTAAACCAAAAAAAAATGAATCTTTAACTAAAATTATGAATCTTTAACTATAAGTGTTGAATTTTTGTACCAAAACGATGAACTTTCAATCAAGAAGATTAATTTTTACCAAAAAGATGACTTTTCAGCAAAATGCATAAATTCTCAATCAAAAAACATAAACTGTCAACCAAACCTTGAATAGTTAAATTTTCAGTTTAAGAAAATAATTTGCAACCAAACAGACGAATTTTCAACTGAAATGATGAATTTTCAACCGAAATAGTTGAGTTTCGAACCAAAAAGATACATTTTCGACAAAAAGCATGAATCTTTAGAACAAATAAATTTTGACCGACAAAGTGAATAGTTACATTTTCAGTTGAAAAAAATTATGTTTAACCGTAGAGATGAATTTTTAATCACAATTATGGAACATTCGACTTGAATAGTGACATTTTCAGTAAAAGAAATAAATAAATTTTAACCAAAAAAGGACAAATTTTCAACAAAATTGCTCATTTTTCAACTACAGAGATAAACTTTTAATTAATATACAAGAATTTCCAATCAAATGCTTGAATCTTTAACTAAGAACACTGAATTTTCCACCAAAAATAAAATATATAAATTTTCAGTTCAAAAAAAAAGTAATTTAATGCAAAAAAACGAATTTTCAAGAAAATAGTGAAATATAGTAATGTAAAGCTAATATTATGAATGAAGAATAATTTTTATTTAATTTCATATTGAAATTTGAAAAAAATTAAACACGCACTGGAAAAAACTCCCTGACATTTCGAGAATTTTCCACGTCACTAAAAATTTCCTGACGATGCTAGGTTTTCCAGATTTTCCAGGTAGGGTACACACAAGGGTGAACCACATTTTTTTATGGAAGGCCAGTTAGTTGCGATTTTTTCTAAAATTTTTAAATTTGTGTCCACTTATCACTTAGTGAGACAATAATTAATTCAATCGTCTTTTTGTTAAAAAATTAATCTTCTTGGTTGAGGTTTCATCTTTTTGGTTGAAAATTTATTGATTGAACGTACTTACTAATTGTATGAGCGCCTCCTCCTCAAAATCAAATGGTAGATGTTGAAAGCAACAAGAAATACGGCAACTTGTTTTATTTGTTAAAATGGAGGAACATAAATGATATTACATACTTTTATATCAAAATAGCACAGAGGAAGCAAAACTTATTGGATCAGGATAGAAATAAGTATGGAAATTCAGTATGGAAATTCAGTATAGAATGAGCCAATCTTACGCTATTTTTGACGACAAGACATTCGTAAAATCTAGCGAACGTTCTTGAATTTTTAGTCCATACAGTCGTCTTTTTATTCAAATCCATATCAACTCTGAGATTCTTAGCGGTAGAAGTAGCAGAAAAGATTTCTGTGTCAATTCCACTTGCCAGTTGCGCTTTACTTTAATTCAAAATTTTAATCCAATCTGTAATCTAATTCTCAATTAAAGATGGAATCCTTCTAATGTTACTGATATTGATAGAAGCAAAGGTTTGCATTCTATGACTTGTAGAGAGAGCTAGGAGCGTGACAAGCTTTGTGGACCAATCTTGAAAATTCAAGTCTTCATTGGTCGATTAGAAAGAAAATTAAATTAATTAAATTATCTGGTGCGACCTGCTCTTAATCTCGAAATTCATGAAAAAACATTTGTATTCTTTCATCGTTGGTGACTCGAGAATCTGCAATCAAGGATAACGCAGATCTAGTACAAATGATTGTACTATATGAAGAGCTATTTCTCTTACTCTCGAGTAAGAAACTTGAGAATCTCAAGAACTTCTGGCGTATAAGGAATAATAGAGTTGCGTAGAGAAAAGTTTCACCATTTCTTAAGTTTAGCATGACAGTTCTTTAATGATCATTTTTTAATAGAAGCCAAAGACTTTTCAACGAGGTCTCTGGAATTACTCTTTTCCTCAAGGCTTTCCGGACAACCTTCCGGCCATCAGGGTAAGGTTTCTACAAAGTGGATGTGGCTTCCTAATACCAGATAGTAGGAGATTCATTTTTGTCTCAAAGTAAATTGGTTCTTGGATCAGCATTAATTGAAAAACAGGATGCTTAGGATGAATAGGCCAGTCTGGAATATTCACAATACCCTCAGATTCCTCATATTTATTATTGTTAAGGGCCTTTAAAATAATTGCAAAAGGTGGGAAAGCACAGAAAAGGCATTTTTCCCTAAACAACGAAAAAGTATCTATTGCTACAGAATTGGGACCATTCTTCCACGATACATAAGGCACACATTCCTCAATTGTTCGGCTAGCAAATACATTCCTATTTGGCTTTTCAAATTGTTTAGTTATTTTTTTGAAAGCAAAAGCAGCTAATTCATATTTAGTTAAAGGCAATAATTTTCATTTCATTTTCTAATTGCTCTAGCCATCTTATTCAAATGAACATGCTGAATGCCTCCAATTCAGTGAATGAAACAGATGGCTGTTGGTTTATTGATTCTTAATAGAACAAGATTCGAGCAAATCAACACGATTCTTTTTTCTCTCTAAGTCTTTGATATATAAACTACTGCAAGGTAAATCAGGGTAACAACATACAATGAAACAGATGAATTTGGCAAAGTCTCAAATTCTAAACCTTGTCAATTTTTGAAAATTTTTAATATAATTAAAAATAGCTAATTCTTTTGATATCAAAAGCTTCAGAAACTATTCGGAATAGTCGAAAATATAACCCCGAAATAAACAACTAGTGTTGGAATAACCTGGCTCTTTTTCTCGTTGATTAAAACCCCTCAACTTTGTGACAAATTACGAGTTTCGCTGATATTTCTTAAGCATTGGGAGTGCGTTTAGCTACTCATGAAAAAATCATGAACATAAATAACTAAGAGAAACCCTGACCTTCTGAGATAGGAGAATATTGGTCTTAAAAGCTTTGTAAAAATGTAAGGCGCCGAGCAAAGGCAAGAATGCACCCACGTAGATTCATACAGTTTACAATCAAATTATAATCTTAGGTATTTTCTATTTCAACGAGGAATTTTCAAGCATTAATTCAATTGCATGTTTGTGATTTTCCAATTTAAAATTATCAGTGTGAACAAATTCGTTTCATTTTACCAAGTTAGAAATAACCGTAGTTGAAGCGTCCGGCTTCGGAACTAGAAAAACAGGCAGAAACACATTACTACAGCTTTTTATTTGCTGATGCGTAGGAGATAATTCAGGCCTAAAAGACTCATGTTTTCAATCAAAACAATTATTTCAAAACCTACAGAATAAAAACAAAATTATTTATTTATGAAGTGTTCCACAGTCAAATATTAATAAATTTTAAATAATAATCGCTGGGAGATTTCTTCAACGTTCGAAACAACTTAATTGGTTTCAATTCATCTGACCCTAAAGCCAAAAACTCACATCAACAATTTCTACAAAATTTTAAATAGGTATAGTTTAAAACTCTTCAATTACCATTTTTTAATATTTATGGAACTAAAATATTTGCAATTAATAAATGATACATCTTTTAATTTTAAACGTCCCAAACTTAAATTATCTAATTACGAACTGAAAATTGTTGAATTTTAAAGGCTTTCAATATGAGATTATCTAAGTGTCAAAAATAGTAATTTTTCATTGAAAAATGTACACAGACGCATTTATTTATCTAAATTACCTCGAAAGGCTTGGAGGTACCCACACTTGTCCAAAAATTTTTTTTTTACACTAAATATTTTTTACACTAAATATTTTTACACGTACCCTGAAAATTTAAAGTCCTTCGAATTCTTTTAAAATTCCTTGAAACCTTTCAAAGCTCTTAAAAATCCATTGAATTCAAGAAAAAAATTCTAACCATAAACCTTTGGGATACCTTCAAATTACTGAAATCTTTCAGAAACACCTTGGAATCTGTTAAAGCACACTTAAAGATTTCCTTGAAGAAAATTTATAGATAGTTATGACCCTCAATTTCATCACAGTGCTTAACTTATGTGATGAAGACAATTTTGTTAATGTCAAATAGAACCATGTTTTCAACCTTAACAATAATTTTAAAACCTACCAAATAAAAACAGAATTATGATTTTATGAAGATTCCACAATATGGTCTTTGGAAGCCACAATAATTAAAAACAATAAGGTATTGAATATCTCATTTTTCAATGATAATAGTCAAATTTTGGCTACTACAATATTATAGTTTCTTTTAAATTAAAAAAAAAATAAACAAAAATTAGTCAAAGCATGCGCTATTCTCATAAACAAAAAGGGTTGCGTAGCCTATGAAGTCGTTAATAAAGTGGTTCAAATGTTTATTCTGACACCATGCTGTGACAAATATTGGCACAAATGTCCTTTTGGAATTCCGAAATTTGGCGCTTATGCCCTTTTGCGGTCGATTTGCCTAGAGAAAATTAGGACGAACGGACGGACAAATGGAAATAAAACTTAAATTCTTTCAATTTAAAATCTTCCTAGTACTATTATTATTATTATTATATCATTAGGCCGTTTTCCTTTCGGGGTAGGCGTGAATTGCTCGGTGGTAAAGTAGTGATGTGTGGATGGGTATATAGGTGAAGGGAAATCAAATCAAAAATTCTAACCAAAAAAGAATGAAATCTTACAGTTTCCAAGGTTTCCACGATGGATTATAAAAAAGTATACATGGAATAAGTGTGAGTAAAGGACAATGACCTACTTGAACTCATAAGATTTAAAAATATGCGTACCTTAGTTTACTTTGAAAATAAAACCACTGTAGACTTCATTTTAGTCAAAATCCTGTTCAAACATAAAAACTTAATTTTTTTAAAGAAAAATGCTCGCATTATGTAAACATAATAAAAAGAAAAATCGTTGGGAAACGGTACCGAGCTAGGATCGTATGACTTTTTCGACTTGTTTGAAAAAAAATCGACTTTTTGAGAGTTAAAGATAGAATATTTTATCGAAATGTTATTTTATTAATTGAAGATCTACGTGTTTGGTTGAAAATCAATCATTTTTAGTTAAAATTTCGTTCTAAATTCATATATTTTGTTACAAATTCCCCTTTTTTGGTAGTAAACTAATCTTTTTGAATAAAAATTCGAATACATGCTCAAAAGTTCAACTACTTTCTTGAAATTTCATCCCGTCAATTGTGTAGAAAATTCTAGTTTTTTCGAATCTCTGACTATATGTGTGTCGAAATGTATTTAGTATTATTTTATCTCAGAACTGATACCCTAACATTCGTTGTGGATAGTTATTTTTCTGATCGATTTCGCTGAGACAAGAAAGTACTGATTAATGAGCGACATAGTGAGAGAGATTTAAAAAAAAAACTGGAATTTTCTACATCACTTCTACAACAAGGAGCAAGTGATAGTAATTTTCCAAATAATGGCATTCGTAAATTGTGTAATTAGTTCCAGAAAATTATCAATTTTAATGATTTACTGAACCAAATATTTTGTTTCAACAAGTATAATTGTTCCAACAATTTTAAATCAAATTAATATTTCGAAGATGTTATAACCATTGATAGATGATAACGTCCAAATTTTTAAATTTTCATTTAATGTAAATTTCGATGATAAAACGATTACTTCGGACAAATAAATTTTGAAGAACAAAAAAAAATCTGTCTCAGCCCGGATTTCAAACGAAATAATCGTCTTAATATCGAAATTTATATTGACTGAAAAGTTTTAATCTGGTGAAAAATACTTCAAATTTTGTAACTTAATATATAAAAATAATTAATATCTACAAAATTAAAAGAGAAAAAACGTTTTTAGCATGAGTTCTACACAAAACTGCTATTTTTCCTATATTGAGACATTTTCTGCGCACAAAGTTTAAAGTTATTTGGCGAAAATTTCTCTTTAAGCATTCATCAAGGTCTGCCTGAACATCACAATTTGGTGCTGAGAACACAGTATGAATGAAGTTTGCTCTTAAAATTCGATTGCTTTACATTAAAAATTAATCATTTGTTTCAATGGGAAAGTTATCTTTAAAATGAAATACAAAATTGTTGACACACAATACAGAATTTAGTTGATGAAATTGTATCTAAATTAGATTCAGTTTTTGTTATTTGAATATATTTAATAACTGTATATAATCGGAAAACAATATTTTTGTATCAGTAAGTTGTTTTCTACAAATTATGGATGTTTTGGGATAATTGATTTCTTTATTGTGTTTTAAGGATGTCAAGTAAGAAAACGTCTTCAATATAAGAATGCAAAAATAGTATTATATTTTTCGTTCGACAAACAAGCACACCTACAAAAATATAATTCCAAGATAGAAACTTATACTTTATTAGTGATTATATATATTTCTATAACGCTCAAAGTATGAAAATAGGATTTCATCTGTAACAATTTTTTCCAATTGACAGGAAATAAATTTTTTACATACTTTGAAGTGTAAAGCAATCGTATTTTAAGAGCTAACTTCATTCATATATTATTCAGTTTCGTACAGGCTAGAAAAGGGTAATCGTTTTGTGATTTTGAAAGTAGTTTTGAATAAAAATCGGGCGAGGTCTTACTGAGAAACTTTATGAGATTTGTAGAGTTTCATCATCCAAAGATATTCTCCAAGTTATATATATTTTTTTGTACTTCATCTAAGCCTAAGGAGATGATGAAAAAAAGATGAAGGATTATTTTACGAAAGCGACGATTTTTACGAGCCAATTTCATATATACACGAATATAATTCTCTTATCTGTTCATTAAAACTATTAATGTTAGGGACATCTTCTATGAAAAGTTGAATTTCATTATTTTTATATAATAATGACAGAAAAGTATCAAGTTGAAAACTACAAAATTTGACATTTCAGAACAGTATTATGTAATTACTTTGAGAAATATACTTCCACAACACGCAAACTAAATTCGTAAATAATAATATAATTTCAGGCTGATTCAAATGATTTTATGCTTTCATCTGAAAAAATAGAATGTTGTGATGTAGCGCACATACAATTTTTTTCTGTACATACCATTCTTTAAAAATCAGTTTTACAAACGTAATCAAATATTACGCTTATGAATAGTATAATTCGACTAAGAATATTCATGAAAAAGCCTCTAAGAATGGTAGGAGGAGGGAATTTAATTTTCGAAAAAATTAAAAAAAAGTAGTTATGTATTACTATAAATTGCTGTTGACATAATTTGCAGAGATATAGGAACAAAAATTATGAAAATGAAGGCCAATGTAATTGTTTAAGCAGTTTGTTTATAACAATTGGTGGTATAAAAATTAATTCATTATTTTTCTTTCTTTCAATTCAAAATAACGGATAAATATTCGTCATTTGAAAGATGAAATATTTTTTAAGAACGTCTGTCTGGTTCACGTCTGTCTGGTTGACTTGGACAACAATTTCTGAAACTTGAAAAAAATTTGTTTTCAACTTTTGAAAAAGCCCTAAAATTTTTTATTCTGGTTGGAAATATCTGGTTAACGAACTTAACCTTCATTTTGGGACCCTTAAAAAGTTTATCAAAGGCTGACTCGATTCGACAAATCCTTCAAAAGTTAGCGTGGCTACAACATTCAGGTAACCATACATACAGACATACAGACAGACATATAGACCTACAGCCCCCTAATTTTCTCATTTTCTGTTTTTTCACTCCCATATTTTTGTAACATTTCATACAAATAATAAATAACCACTTACTCAAAGAAAGTATTTGAACTAATTAATATGCACTTCTTACCGTGAGCCATATACTACAAATACTGTATGTCCCTCCTTTTGTGACTGAGCTTTCTCAAATGATTTTAAATCTGTTCTATAGAATAAACATTGCGCCTCCACATCCACCTAGTTGAACATAAAGGATTATATGAAATTAAATATCGAACACTCTGTCAATGTTAGCGACAATATAAATATCAAGAGAGCATTTTTGTCTAAATGAAGGTTTTCAAACCTAAGGCCATCATCTCTTTCCTTAGCAAACTTTTTATCCTTGAGGTTCAAACAAAAATTATTATCATTATTAATATCTCCAGTAATGAATCCATTAAATACTCAATAAATTTAGATTAGTGAAAATTTTACTAATTAACTTATATATCGAATTGTTACCTAATATTAGAATAATATTCTATCATTCCATGAATAGAATGGTGAAAAATCACAAATTTATTCACCTACGAAAGCCATTAGGTAAAAATATTGTCTAATTCTTTGGTAATTTCGATAATTAAACAATTAGTAAACATATGTAAACATATGATCTCTCTGATGTGTATTTCTTAACATTTAGATTTTATAGTAAATTACATCATTACAAATCACAAAAAATTACATCAACATTTTTTGTTTTATTCACAAAAATATTATAAAATGTATTTAAAAACTTTTTCAAAATTCAACTTACTCGCTCGTAAGATGGGACAGAAAAAAATAGTCGCTTTCAGGTATCGCTGGATCATTTTTAAATCCTGCGTATTCTAAAATCATATAAAGGAATCATGTTCAAGAAGTATATAACTTTTTTTTTTTAAATTAAGATAAAATTTTTTATTTTTTTATGTTTCGTCCTAAACTGAATCACCGGACTCTTCAGTAAGGCTGTGTGAATCATTGTATCATTAACTGCAAAATATACAAACAAACATTGCAATTTTAGAAAAAATACACATTATAATTAATTTACGTCATTTCAACCGTTAAATGCGTCAATTAAAAAAGGTATTGTGTAAGACAGGACTGATTCACATAGCCTTACTGAAGAGTCGCGTGAGTCTGTCCAGGACGAAACACAAAAGATCCAAAATTTTATTTTAATCCAAAAAAAAAATTATATATTTTTTAGAAATTGATTGCAGAACAAAAATAAATACTATCTGCCAACTGAATGAATCGTCTTTAGTCTTAATACTTGGGTCAATTAATAACGATATCTTTGAAAAAACAGCAAAGATATCATCTAACTAATCATATAAAGAAAAATGATTGAAAAGCTATTTTTATTGTTTAATTTAAACACTTGTTTCTTTCTTGATTCGCTTGAAGATCCAGCAGTGTAATGAATGAATTGTAAAGTCTGTAAATCGGATGTTGTGAATTGGTTTTCACATACGTTTTTAAATTTCGTTGCATTTATAATTTAGTAATTTTATTAGTATAGCATCGTAGAAGAATAACTTGCATTAACTTCATTCTTTACAATCTTCAAGAAAGATTCTTCCTACCACGTACATTTTTCAATAAAAGATTTATATTCCTATTGCATAAATTATCACAAATTGAAGCGTTTGTAAATGCAAGTTTTTCAAACTTCGAAAAACTTCAAGTGAAGATTTTTTAATTATAACTATTTGAAATTTGTAATGATAAATAGTAGTGCGATGTTATGCGTCTGAGTACATAATTACTTAAAAATAACGTGAAAGGTAAATATGACATACTTCAGACAAAATAAAAAGATCTTAATGATGTTAAGAAGATCCTTTAATAATTCAATGTTTCGAGAGACAAATGCTACATATAAGATACAAAAGTGAGGTCGAGAAAAATTAAAAAATTGTAATTATTTACCTGTAGTTTTTTTTATTGCTTAGTTTTTTTTATTTCTCTGCAAAGACTGTGCCGGGCACACAAAAATACCATTCATTTGTATCCTCTTCAGAATCGACTCTAATTTTGAAGAAGTGTTCGTCATCTCCACAGTATGACATTTTCCCGAAGAGAAAGTTCGCAAAGAGTTCGCGAAGAGAAGAGAAAACTGGACATTAAATTGAATAAAAAATCATTTTTCAAGTAACACTGTGAGAGGCAAGGGGAATCACATAAAAAAAGCACTTCGAAATGTGAAAGGCAAGGAGACTCACATTATCAAAAACCATCTCGACATGTAACAGCTGAGCAGAACCATCCACCAAAATCGTTTATCATTTTATTATTAACTATCGTTTTCCTACAATGGAACAGTTTTGAAAATTTAATTTAAAAAATATCTAAATCTTTCTCCAGCTACATAAAAGTGAGAATAAAACAAAATATTCGTTACACGTTAACAGAGAAAAGATTTTTATCAATTATTAGAACCACTAAGTCACCACAGCACGCCTAGTAGTCCAGGCATTACGTCGAAATAATGAGTGAAATTCCCGAAAAACTCCCATTTGTAACGTTTTTAATGAGAAAGTTTCATTAAAGGGTCCCTTTTAAAATATCTAAAATGCTGTAACAGATCAATTGCCGAACCGGTTTTTTTTTCGAAAACAGTTCCAAAAGTTACTTTTGCGTGGGGGTCATAAATTATGACCTATCATAAGTAGGACATTGTTCTTTTTTTGGAATCACAGTAAATTGAGTCTACTTTCACTCACTTGTGGAAAACTTTTCCGTGTGGTAATTAGGTTCAAAAGTATAAAGTGTTTTTTTAAACTAAGTGATTTTTCGCTGAAAACCGAAGATAAGACGCTAGCTCCGCCAATCCACCATGACTTTGAAGTCCGCTGGAAAGAAATAAAACAGCTCGGCCTGCCTTCTACAGAAAAATCAGAATTGATTGAAATATATCCTCTTCCTAAAAATTGTTAATTCTTCGCCCCGCCAAAATTAAATCCAGAATTAAGACAGTTACCGGAAAGTACTCATTCCGGGGATAAAAGAATCGCCTTGAGGCAAGAAAAGCTATCGATGTGCATAGCAGCCTCGGCGAAAGCGATCTCAACCATTCTAAATACATCGGAACCTGAAAATAATGAAGGTTTTGACAGTGCCTCTTTTCTGCAACCTATATCCGATTCATGCAGAATGCTGTCAGACTTGTTTCAGGAAGAAACAGTCATCAGACGAAGTCTGGTTTTGGTGAACTACAAGCCACCTCTTAAAGAAGCTTTAGCTGCTACTACTCCAGATGAGTTTTTGTTTGGCTCCGATCTTGTCGAAAAGGTTAAATCGGCAAAGCTAGTCGATCGCACGACGAACGAATATAAACCCGTCAAGGTCAAACCTCAAACGGCTTCAAAAAAAACCCGAAGAGCCTGCCTCGTTACCAACACAAGAACAATTTTTTGATGCGAGGCGGGCAGGAACTGCTAGAGACTACTCGACAGGATTTTTGAAGAATCGTCGGCTCCAACAACCTTATCAGCCGCAGTCTCAGTTGAAGACAGCCAACAGGAACAAAGGGAATTTCAGGAGGAATTAAATAATTCAGTAAGTAAGAAAATTTTCTATATCGGAAAAAACCCATCTTTTCCTCAATTTCTGAACTTACAGAAAAGGGAATGGTAGTAGAATGTACTCCTCTGGAAGGCCAATTTCTTTCGCCTATTTTCCTAGTTCCGAAACTGGATGTCTCGAATATGTTTATTTTAAACTTGAAAAAATTAAACGAATTTGTTCACACAGAACATTTCAAATTGGAAGATCACAAAACTGCGATTAGATTTATGGGTAAGGATTGCTCTATGACAACCTTAGATTTAAAAGATGCCTTTAACACAATCTCGGTGGACGTAAGTCATAGAAAATCTCTAAGATTTGAATTTGATGGTAAACTTTACGAATGTTCTTGTGTACCTTTTGGCCTATGCACGGCCCCTTACATTTTCACGAAGCTTTTGAGACCAATAGTGCCCTATCTCTGAAAGTCGGGGTTTCTTTCAGTTATTTATCTTGATAATTTTTTACTAATTCGCGAATCGCACTCCCAATGCTTAAGAAATCTTAGCAAAACTGGTGAATTGCTACAAAGGTTAGGGTTTTTAATCAACGAGAAAAGAGCCAGGTTATTCCATTTCCATTTATCTATTTTTGGGTTACATCTTCGATTCTTCCGAAATGGTTCTGAAGCTTCCTACGTCAAAAAGACTCACTATTTCTAATCAGATTAAAAAATTTCAAAAATTAACCAAATTTAAAATTCGAGACTTTGCCAAGTTTATCGGTTCCATCGTATCTTGTTGTCCTGCTTTATCTTATAGTTGTTTATATACCAAAGACTTCGAGAGACAAAAGAATCGTGCGCTTTTTCATAACGAAGGCAACTTTGATGCTCAAATCATGTTAAGATTAAATACGAACGACCTATTATGGTGGGAAAATAACATAATGTCGGGTTTTAAATCTCTAAGAAACATCGACTTTGTTATCGAGATCTTCGCAGATGCTTCCCTTACTGGTTGGTTTGCTGTCTGCCGTTCTGAGAAAGTTCACGGTCTTTGGACTCAAGATGAGCATCAAATTAATATGAATACATTAGAATTGAAAGCTACTCTCTTACTGTTTTACTAGAAATTTAAATTCTTGTGATGTTCTGTTGAGAAAAGATAATACAACACCTATCTGTTACATTAATAAAGTGGGAGGAATTCAGCATGTTCATTTAAATAGAGCAGCTAGAGAAATTTGGAAATGGTGTGAGGAACGAAATGTTTTTATATTTGCTTCTTATATTAGCACCAAAGAAAATTTTGAGGCAGACCTCGAATATAGAAAATTATTACCTGACACTGAATATGAATTAGCTGATTTTGCTTTTAGGAAAATAACAAAACAATTTGGAAAACCAAATATTGATTTATTTGCTAGCCGAACGAATAATAAATGTATGCCTTATGTATCGTGGAAAAAAGATCCAGGTTCTGTAGCAGCAGATGCTTTTACATTATCTTGGAGAAAATACTTTTTCTATGCTTTCCCAACTTTTGCAATTATTGCAAAGGTCCTCACCAAAATAA
Organism: Andricus grossulariae; assembly: GCA_011634705.1. Classification (NCBI taxonomy): domain Eukaryota; kingdom Metazoa; phylum Arthropoda; class Insecta; order Hymenoptera; family Cynipidae; genus Andricus; species Andricus grossulariae. Next base: position 14,950,572 of record JAABKJ010007545.1, read on the forward strand.
AATCTGAAGAATCTGAGGGTATTGTTATTATTCCAGACTGGCCTACTTAGCCTTGGTACCCTCTTTTTCAATCAATGCTGATCGAAGAACCGATTTATTTTGAGCCAAAAATGAATCTCCTACTTTCTTGTAATAGGGAACCGCATCCACTTTGGAAACATCTTACCCTGGTGGCAGGGAGGTTGTCCGGCAAGCATTGAGGGGAAAAGGAATTCCAGAATCCTCACTTGAAATATCTGTGGCTTCTATTAAAAACTCATCAATGAAGAACTATGATGTGGCTCTTAAGAAATGGTGGACCTTTTCTCTACGCAACTCTATAAATCCTCATAAGCCAGAAGTTCCTGAGATTCTCAAGTTTCTTACTCAAGAGTACGAAAAAGGCTCTTCGTATAGTACAATTAACTGTACTAGGTCTGCGATATCCTTGATTGCAGATTCTCGAATCACCAACGATGAGAGAATACAAAGGTTTTTCAAAGAAATTTCGAGATTAAGACCAGCTCACCCCAGATACGACCACACCTGGAATCCGCAAGTGGTTCTAAATTATTTTTCTCCCAAACCGACTAATGAAGACTTGAATCTCAAAGATTTATCCAAAAGCTTGTGACGCTACTAGCTCTCACCACAAGTCACAGAATGCAAACCTTTGCTTCTATTAAAAACAGTAACATGAGAAAGACTTCAACTTCAATTGAAATTAGGATTACAGATCAGATAAAAACGTCGGGTCGCAATAAAGCGCAACCGATTTTACTCTTACCATATTACCCAGACAAGAAACTCTGTACTGCGTCGGCTCTTGAATATTACTTGGAAGCTCCGAAGTCTTTACGAAAATCCACTGGCAAATTGTTTATCTCTACCAGAAAACCTCATCAAGAGGTCTCATCGCAGACCCTGAGTCATTGGGTTAAGGATATCTTAACAAAAAGCGGAATTGACACAGAAATCTTTTCTGCGCATAGTACGCGACATGCAGCTACTTCTACTGCTAAGAATCTTGGAGTTGATTTGGATTTGATTAGAAAGACAGCTGGCTGGACTAAGAATTCAACCACGTTTGCTAGATTTTACGATTGTCCCACCGTAGAAAATAGCCTACAATTCGCTAATTCTATATTGAATTCCCATATTGAATTTATCTTGATTCAAGAAGTTTTTCTATAACTCTCCTATTTTGATATAAAAGTATGAAATATCTTTAATGTTTCTCGATTGTAAGAAATAAAATAAGTTGCCGTATTTCTTGTTGCTTTCAACATCTACCATTTGATCTTGAGGAGGAGATGCGAAATACAATTTATTGATTGAACGAACTTACCTGTAAGTGAAGTTCGATCCTAATTGTATGAGCGTCTTCTCCGAATAGATCAAACTTACCCTATTTTAAATAACCATCATCTAATTTTAATTAGATCCCTAGTCAATACGGCAATGCTTTCAATAAATGACAAGCCTCGGATATCACAGAACAGAAGATGAACGCGCGTCATATTTTCTTTATTTAACTTTCAAAATCGTGGCTGGATTGACCGGAAGTAGGGGGACTACCATTTGATCAATTCGGAGGTGAAGCTCATACAATTAGGATCAAACTTCACTTGCAGGTAACTTCGTTCAATCAATAAAATAGTTTCGAATTTGAAAACATTTCAAAAATAATTTAAGATTTGAAAAGATTTCCAAAATGGTCGGAAAGTAATCTGCCAGATTTTGAGGCAACACTAGAAATAATTATAGTCAGTTTAAACTTTTGCTAGTTCTAAATTCCTACATTTCAACTTCTACAATCGAAGTTTTCCTAAAATTTTGTGAAATCGTATTAAATAAAAAACATTCATTAGAAATTTTGTAGTTTTCTGAATTTTGGAAATGTATATAAAAATTTTGTCGAATTTTCTCAAGAAACCTAGAATAATTATATTGAAATATTTTTAAAAATAAATAAAATCAACATTGAATAAACAAGAACGTCTGAAAATTATTTTCTTATTTTCTTCTTATGCGATTTCTGGGTATAAATTGATAACGTGGAAAAATGAGAGGTTTTAATAATATTGTTTAAAATTTTTAACTTTATCATTGTATGACGGATATCGAGTGAGACATTAAGTGTGCAAATAATTCTGGTTTTTCGAGATAGAAGCAGCAGCTTGTTATTACGTCATGTTTGTAGAGGTGATATGGCCTATTTTCATATAGTTTATACAGTTTTTATTGGAACAAAAATTTTATTTAAGAAATTAGTTCTCTTGGAATAATATGAACCTGATTTCTTTAAAAATATAAAGAAAATATTCTCCGTAATTATTAAATAAAAAATATTCATTAAAAGAATCTATTGAATCTTAAATGGAACAAAATTCTAATGAAATTCAAAAAAACTGAAATGAATGATGAAAAATTGATAAAATGTCATTGATCTGAGTAAAATGGGAGTGAACTATTTCATTTCAGTTGAAAATTCAACTTTTTTATTTAAAAGTTCATTTGTTTAGTTAAACGTTGAACTGTTTTGTGAAAAATTCATTTTTTTGTAGAAGATTCATCATTTTAGTTTAAAATTTATTTCTGTGGGTACAGAATTGAACTATTTTGTGACATTTTTTTATCGAGAATCAATATAGCTGAAAATTCATCCTTCTAGTGTAAAATTTAGGTTGTTAAATTAAAAATTCACTTTTTTTTTGGTTGAAAATTCATTTTCTTAAACTAAGAATGTATCTATTCCATTTTTGGTCGAAAAATAATATTTTTAATTGAAACTCGATTTGTCTAGCAGAAAATCAAACAATTTGGCTGAAAATTCATTTTTTTCTAATTAAACTCTCTTGCTTGGTTAAACATTGTACCATTTGGTCGAAAATTTCATTATTTTGTTGAAAATGTATCTATTTTGTTAAGTAGTCATCGCGTTTGGATTGAAAATTTAACGATTTGGTTCAAAGTAAAACTATTTTTTTTATCATTTTTTTGTTTGAGATAATTCTGTTTGGTACAAAATTCAACTTTTCTGTAAAAAACTTTTTGTTGTTAATTAATTTTCTTTCAATTAATCTATTTAACTGTGAATTTAACTGTTTCATTTTTAGATGGAAATTCTTTTTCGTTAAGAATTCATGTTTTTTGTGAAAAAGTTATCTTTTCTGGTAACGAATTAATCTTCTTGGTCAGAACATATTTTTTTTTTGGTTAAAAATTCAACTATTTTGTGAAATTTTGAACTGGCTTGTTGAAAATTCATTCTTTTGTTGACGATTTATCATTTAAGTTCAAAATTTATCTCTTTGGGAGAAAATTGAATTATTTTTGAAAAACTCATTTTTTTTGTTTTGTTAATAATCAATATTTTTCATTAAGTTTCAAATATTACATTTTTGCTTCACAAATCATTTTTTTAGCTGAAAATTTAACTATTTGGTAGAAAGTTTAATTTAAATTTTTTTCAAAATTCATCGTTGTAAATGAAAATTTATCTCTGTGGTTTAAAATGTAGCTTTTTTGAATTTTTTTTTTTTCGTTGAGAATTTATCTTTTTAAACTGGAAATTTAACAATTTTATCTTTGGTTGCAAATTTGTAATTTTAATTGAAACTAAAAATATTTCTTTTTTGGTAGGAAATAAATCTTCTTCGTTAAAAATGCATTCTTTTTGGCTAAGAGTCTAACCGTTTAGTTGAAAATTAGTCTGGTTTGGTATACGATTCAACCATTTTATTGAAAATTATTATTTCTTGAATGAATTCTACTATTTTTGATATTAAATGAAAATATTTTTTGGTTCAAATGTCAACTATTACATGTTTCGTTGATATTTCATCTGTTTTGGTCGAAAACTCAAATACTTGATTTAATGTTGAATGTCATTGTAAAAACATAATTGTTTTCCTGAAGATTTATAATTTTAGTTTAATATTCAACTATTTGGTTGTGAATAAATTTTGTTGTTGTTGAAAATTCACATTTTCAGGTAGAGGCAAAACTTATGGTTGAAAATTTATCTTTCAAGATTAAAAAATTAGATATTTGGCTAAAAATTCAACTGCTTTGCAAATTTAATTATTTTGTTAAAAATTTGTCCTTTTGGATTGAAAATTCACCTTTCGTGTTAAACATTGAAATTTTGATGTTCAAAATTCAACTGAGATCGAAAAATTTTTTTTTTTGGTATTACAAATCAACAATTTGGATCAACTATTTTGTTGAAAAAATTAATTATTTCAGGAAAAGTTCAACTACTTGGTTGAAAATTGATCTTCCGTGGCTCGAAATTAACTTTTTTTATTGAAAAGTCAACTGTATACGAAAAACATTCTTTCTTTGGTTATAAAATCGAAAAAAATAGATCTATTATCAATTTCTGTAAATCTTGATGGAGGCTTCTGAGCGTACTTCACAAAAAATCAATTCAGGCTAAAATTGTTTATTAATAGTAGTTATTTGAAATTTCAGCTTTTGCTTTCTCTTCAGAGGAGGGCGACAATTTTTATTTAATCCTAATGAACAATGCCTCATTTAATTCTTTGAAGGATTCTCTACAATTCTATTTGGGCAGTGTTTATTATAATTTAAACTATCAAGGTTCATAACAATAATAACTGTATGATTTCTGAATTAATATTTCTAATAAAATACACCCAAAAAGAATTGTAGAGAATCCTTCAAGTAATAAAATGAAATCTTGGTCATTAGAATTAAAAAAGAATTATAACTTTTTCCCCATATTAGAGATAGGCGATTTTTAAATTAATTGTTCGTAATGTATATCCTTAAATGTTAAATTATTTCATTGAAAAATCGTTCCTTTTGCATAAAAGTTGAACTAATTAGTTGTCAAAGTGAGTTTTCGTTTGAAAATTACTTTTTTTTAAATTAAAAATTCGCCTGTTTCGTTCGTTTTTTAATAACCATAAATAACTAAATGGAACGAATAAAATTTGTTTTCTATTGGCATCATTCTTATTTCTATAATTTTTATTTAATTAATTATTCAACAGTCTAGCACTATCAGCGAGATAAAATATTGCATTCGTAACTGTGACAAGACATTTTTAATTGAAGGCCAAATTTTAACTAACGTTTATTGTTTTTACTTTTATGGATGACTGAGTATAATTTCGATGTGGCCTATATATTATACACCTTAGAAGATAAGATATTTCGAAACCAATAATTGAGTGGAAAGCATTTCGATTTAATGTAGATGAAACGATGAAATTTATTATATTGATTGTAAATTAAAACATTATTAATTTTACAAAAATCTTTTCTTGCACTGAAACTTTTTGAATTGTCATATGCCCGAAAATACCGTTCCGGAAATGAAACAATGATATTGAAAAAATCTTCGAAACACAGATTTTTCAGATAGTTTGTTTTTAAGTAACTTCAAATCTTTTCAAAATTTGTAAATATCTTCTCAACTGACTCGAAGTTTTTCCAAATCAAGAATTTTTCAACTATTATATACATCAAAATTGAACAATTTTATTATCAAATGCAAAATTTTCGAACTAGAGCAATTATAGTTAACATTGCAACGTTCAGAGTTTAATTTTAGCTCTTTGAGATTTCGACGATTCAAGACTTTCTGTTTCAAACAATTCGTTTCAAAATTGTTTATCTTGAAATTTTTTATTTATAATTTCTCTTTCTATACAAGCAGTCAAACATTGCTAACTAATGGAAAATTTCTCTGTTTCATTACAAATTTTCAAGAATATTTTTGACTGTAACAACATTTATATAGAATTTTAAATTTAATAAACGCATTTAATTCTGAATCTATCAATTTTTAATTATTTTAAAATTGAACATAGTTTACAAAGTTTCAATCAGACGTTTTGATTTGTTTGATTAATAAGGCTTTCGAATTGAAAAAGTTCAGTTTTAACGTTAAAATCTGTAAATTGTTTAATTTTAAACAGATTCAGAAGCGTTCTGTAAAATCAATCAATTATTGTTCAATTTCAAATACTCGAACTACAGTTCAATTTTAAAAATCAATTTTTAATTTATAGTTTGAAGGACCGGTATTAATTAAAAACAGACTTGGTCGGAATGATGAAGTTTATTTCAGGAAACGTACTCTTCGGGCTACATGGGAGATTTTAATCAAACGAGATCTCCAAAGCAAATCCCCGAAGGTGATCTGCTTTCTTCCCAGCACCCTCTTACAGATAATAACATTACATCGACATATTGCCCCGTAAAAATTAAAATCAATTTTACATGAAAATATCTATCGCCTACAGTTCGGCCATCCTGACTAATGATCTTCCCGATAATTTTTAGCGATTTCGATTCTGATGGTTTGTTTACCTTCCCAAGAAATTATTCTTTCTGCGCTGAAAACGCCAGTAGAAGGCTTCTGGGTCAATCGAAAGCCATCAACATCGCTAACGACATATCGGTCATATCTCAAAACTTTTTTCCCAACATAAGGGCCTCTATTTTTTGGCAATAACTTCTGGTTTACATTTGGTTTGGTTATGGTCTTTCCTAGCATTACGATCTTATAACAATCCTCGAAGTTCTTCGTCCGGAAAACCGATTTGATCGGTTCCAAAAAGTAATATTGAAGGCGAACAACCAATAGAACGATTCATAGTGTGATTAATAACAAACTGTACGTCATTAATTTTTAGTCCCCTATTAGTAGGATTGGCCATTTTTGCCATAGTCGAACGTAAAAACCTATTCACTCGTTCTACTTGTCCGCTGCCTCGCGAGGTACCTGAATCTGCAAGAATGTGCAGAATGTCTCGCTCAGACACAAAATCATCAAACTCCTTTGATGTAAAACAGGAACCTCTACCTGATACAATTTTTTTAGGCGCACCATATTGATGAATGTAATTATCTAGTTTCCCTATCGATTCTTTTGCTGTCGTCGACTTCACCGGATACAAAACCACAAATTTCGAATATCCGTTAACTACCAAGAGGGTATGTCTAAATCCAAGAAATATCTTTTCTAATGGAACAAAATTGTCGATTAAGCAAGCCTCGAACGGTCTTTTGGCTCGATCCCATATATGCATGTCCCCTTCTTTTAACCTGACTTAACTGAATAAGTGAGACACTTTAAGCAATTACCAAGATGTTCTTTTACTTTCGCGAGCAGTCCTGAAAACCAGTACACTCGTAATACTAAATCGACAGTTTTGTTTAATCCGGTATGACCCATTTCATCAGAGCAAGCACGAATCGCGCTACTAATCATGCTCAAAGGAACATGAAACAACAGAGAATCATGGTATTTACGATAATTTCGTTACGAGATACGTACTTGGGACTCTCATTCTGTTCTAAAGATTCTCGTATTTCTTGTATTTCAGGATCAGTTAGCTGCTCGAATATCAGATGCTGTTCAAAACTAATCGTTTCAATGGCATAAATCTCTCGGCTCAACGCGTCGTCGTGTCGCATTCGTTCAGAAGGCATATGCTCAACTTCACATTCATAGAGGCTCAAGACCACTGCCCATCGTTTGATTCGCGAGGTTATTTCTTTGGTCATTTTGAGCGCGTTATAATCAGTGTAAATCACAAACGGAATCCCTAACAAATATACGGTAAATCTTTCTAGCGCACACACAATAGCTAGTGTTTCCAATTCGTAACTGTGACAACGGCTCTTTTCGTCAGATGTGCATTTACTAAAATAAAGTATAGGGTGCATTTGATTGTCACTCTGCTGTTGCAACAAAATTGCTCCAAAACCCTGAGCACTTGCATCCGTGTGTAATTCCGTACAAGCTTGTGGCGAATAAAGAGCCAAAACCGGATCGTTGACTATTCGTTCTACTAAAGTTTCAAATGATCTTAGTTCGTCTACTCCGAAATAAAAAGAGACATCCTTTTTTAGCAAGTCATACAACGGCTTTGCAATGGCGGCAAAATTAGGCACGAAACGTCTAAAGTAGCTCACAAGGACCAAAAACTTGTGTACTTGTTTAGTGGTACGCGGCACAGGGTAATCTAAAAGCGCACGCTCGTGCTCCGGGCTCGGTCGAATTCCCTGCCCACTAATCGTATAACGTATGCACTCAATTTCATTTGCTCCAACATTACATTTTCTTCACTTCAGCTCTAGTTCATTTTTACCCATTGATTGTAGGACTTCGTCTAAGATAGGCCAATTCTCAATTAAGGTCCCAGTGGCAATGAGAACATCGTCCAATTAAAAAAAGTATTTTCCCGGTTTAAATTAAATTCTCAAAAATCAAACACAGGTACCTTAGAAAATTAGAAGAAGCATTGGCAAGGCCGGAAAGCATGCGTAGATACTCATATTAGCCGTCTGGCGTGCTAAAAGCGGTAATGTTTATAGAATTTTCAGCAACACGAACGTGGTGAAATCCATCTCTCAAATCTCAATTCGTAAAACACTTTTATCCTGCCAAGCGATCAATCATGTCGTCCATTCGGGATAAGGGAAAATGATCCTTAACAGTAATTTTATTTAGAGAACGGTAATAATCAATGCATAGTCAAAAATCCCCATTCTTTTTCGCTGTCAAAACTATTATGCTGCTACAACACGATCGGCTATGTCTGATTATGCCACGAGCTAATAAATCGTCAATAATATTCTGTAATTCTTGTCTCTCGAACCAAGACAACCTCCGCGAGTTTGAAATTTTCTCAACCTCCATACTCAAAGTCAAACAGTCTGTGCCTTTAGGAGTACCCTCAATTAAATCGATACATAAAATTTCGTTAGGGACTTTTTCATAACTAAAAGAAAGTTCTTTCGATACGATTATAGACAACCCTGGCGTTCTTCTTATAAAATTTCGACCTAAAAGCGCATCGTAAGAAATAGCGCCATCGGGCACTATTGCGCAAGATATCTTGAATACTTCATTCGGAACTAATTGCAATTTTATCTTAGTTTCAATAAAACCCAAAATCTCTAAATGTGACATATTAATCCCGGAGTACTCATCTTTATCTGAAACAGGCATCAACTCACAATCCCAAAAATCTCTCTTATAAGCAGTTAATTTAATAAGACTGAAAGCGCAACCGGTATCCAGTAAACTTTCTACATAATACTTACCATCAAACTCCCTGCTCAGGAGCACGGTATCCTTTGTAGTTGGCTTATTCAAAGGGATCCTAGTCGGTGTTACCTCAGCAACAATAGGTCCCTCGATGACGTACACCGTACTCGAAGATGTCTCTCCACTTCTCGTCTTCGTCGTAGGTCCCGTATCTGCTCTCCGGGATGAGCTCTGTTTGTCGTTGGGACAATTTCTGGCAATGTGCCCCTTCTGCTCACATTTGAAGCATGTGCCCCGGTCCTTTCGTGGGCTGATACATTCAGTTGAGATGTGAGCAAATTGGTGAAACCTGAAACAGCGCGTGGAAGATGTTCCTTCAGATTCGGCATCTCCCTTATTTTCAGGCCGCTTGCCTGTTGCTGGTCTACTTCCTTTTTTTGAATCTCTTCGCGGTTCATCTTTATTGATTTGTCGCATTCCCTTCAGCAATGCGATTACCATCTGGTGATTACCAGCTCTAGCATGCGACTTTAATTAGTAATCTGGAATTCCTTCGATCATATACTCGATGACTAAGTCGTCGGATATTCCCAATCTATTTATTAATTTAGGTTTTTCTTGGAAGAAAACTGAAAACTTTTCTTCAATTTTCCACATTCGTGCTTCCATTTTTTTAGTGTGCGTGAGAAAGTCGTCACGACACTCAAACATTTTCGTTAATCCTTCCTCAAGCTCAGGCCACCTCTTTCCAACTACTCCAGGAGAATCGTTGTACTAATCCAAAACTCTATTTTTGAACATTCGGGCTGCTTATGATTTAAAAATATGCTCCGGTACTGTATAAGCATCGCGGATCTCCTCAACTCTTCTGATCCGTCGTTGAACATCGTCGTCATCCTTGAGCCCGAAAGAAGGAATAAGACTCGCCACCTCGCTGTATTTAACACCATGAGGAACAGCATTTCCAATACATTGCTGTTTTTGTTGGTTAGGCTCGTTATGTGGTTGATTTTGTACTACGACTGTCTGCATCGCTGTGATAACCGCCCTAATCGTCGCTTTAATGAGCTTGCACATCCAACAAAACGGCACCACGTCCAGAGATGTGAGACTGAATTTGGTTAGCGTTTCTTTCCCCCGTTGCCTCATCCTGATTTTCATCACGTTGCTCATCTCGGTTTCCGTGATCGGGTTTGTTTTCATCACTGCCTCAGACATTTTCCCTGCCTGAGGAACACAAATTGACATCAACTAGAAACACAGTTTGTTGGAAATACCAACACCCTTCGCGTCAGAGTCACTGCCGAAAACGTGGTCTCGACTCGAATGTACTAGAAGCCCGTAGAGCAAAGACCAATATGGTCGACTCACACGGTCAAAAGCTCTCGAATATTCACGAAGACTGTGCTAGAAATCCATCCGAGGATTCTAGATCCACATCACCGCGCTGCTTGTCACTCTGAAAGCACATTTTGCAAATGCTCGTATTTGCGTATAGACAAAAAATAGTCAGCCTCTTGCTGTAACTAAAAACACTCGAGCCAACTCGAATCCAGTCTCAACGTGATCACATGCGGCGTCTCTCATGATCGCGCTCACGCTTCAGACCGAAGCCAACTCAAAAAGCTCAACATTGATGCTACTTGTATTAGAACCCTAGGCCCTGATCTTCAAATCCCACTTCTGAGACTGAAGGACCGGTATTTATCAAAAACAGACTCGGTCGGAATAATGAAGTTTATTTGAGAAAACGTACTCTTCGGGCTGAATGGGGATGTTAATCGAACGTGATTTCCGAAGCGAATCCCTGAAGGTGATCTGCTGTCTTCCCAGCGCCAGTGGGACACCCCGATGGTATGTGCTCTAGGTACTCAGTGTGTGTATGGCACGCTCTGCACCTATCGCTTGGAACTTCTTGACATAAAATGCGGTCAGCGTATGCTAAGGTGGAAATGACACAGTTCTAGCATGCAAAAATAAAACCCTCTGTACCTGAATTAGGCCCTGATGATCTGAGGAAAGCAAAAGTTTGCTCCTTCGACAAGGACTGCTTTTCTATATTCCTGTGAAAATTTCCGTGCATTTTCTTATCGAGTAGCTCTTGATGGAATTTTTACACTTCTGCTTGCTTCACTTCGGATTTCAGAAGTGAAGCATCTAGATGGAGTCATTCACTTTCCTCACTTCTAATGTTAAAATGCAGGCCAAGGCTCGCGGCCACTTGCTCCGCGGCTTTGTAAAGGAACGCTCCTTCGCCAATAATCTCGCGGTTTCTGACCATTTTTAGGAGAGGATATCTGCTATTGGCAACGATATAAGCTGTATTTAGAAAAATTCGCTTATGAAGACACTGGAGATTCAGAAGTCCGCGTCCGCCTTGATGGCGTGAGATGTATAATCCCGGAACTGACTGCCTCAAGTTTGTTCTTGGTCCATTGGACCACCTTAAACGAGTAGAGTAGAATCGAAACCGCAAGCTTGTTAGTCGCAAATACCTTGTTCAACACCGACAGATTGGAAGACCAAATCTGTCGCAAAAGATGCTTGTATCTGCTTTGGCAAGACTCCTTTACTGATGTTACAAGCTCAGGGTCCTTGGGAACGCCAACAATCTTTCCTTTCCTCAGATGAATTTTGGCACACTTATCCAATCCAAAATCCATCCCAATCTCTTCTGTGTTCTTCTTGACGAAATTAATGGCAGCTTGAAGTTTGCTTTTACCAGAGGCATAGATCGTCAGCTCATCCATATAAAATACATGAGTCACCTTGTGCTCGCGCTGGTTAGTATCGCCACAGAGGTATCCAGAAGAATTTTGCAGAGCGCAAGATGGAGGCAGAAATGTAATGCAAAAAAGCGAAGGGCTCATGGTATCGCCCTGAAAGACGACCCTCTGGAAGGTGACGGAGGCGTAGCAACCGTGCCGAAAGCTGAATGGCACCTGGGTGAGGTGTTTTAAACGGTGATTCTGGGATACCGGGCGACCTCTCAGAGTATGCAGCCTTATCCTTGCACGCAGGGCTCTACAAGGATGGACCAACCCTTTCACGAAACGTCGGCAAGTTTCGTAGTTTTGCACACGATTGAAACCCGAAAAAGCTTTAAATTTAAATTTATCAATCCATAAGATTAATTTCCTTCCGAAAAAGACAAATTTTCAACGAAATACTCGCCACATAGATTAATATTCAACACGGAAGATTATTTTCTATCGAAAAAGAAGAAATTTCAACAAAATACATGAATTTTCAAAAACAATAAAATAAATTTCAAACCCATAAGATAAATTTCCTCCCTAAAAAGGTACATTTTCAACAAAATACTCACCGAATAGAGAATTTTGAACCAAAATGATGAATTTTCAACACAGAAGATTAATTTACTCTATAAAAATAATTTTCTGGACAAAAAGACGAATTTTCAACAAAATACATGAATTTTCGAAAGAATAGTTGAATTTACAAAAAAGAAGTAAATTTTCTACCCATAAGATTAATTTCCTTCCGAAAAAGAAAATTAAAAAAAAAAATTTTCGCGACATAGATCAATTTTCAACCAGAGATGAATTTTCAACACACAAGATTAATTTTCTATCGAAGAAGACAAATTTTCAACAAAAGTCATGAATTTTCAAAAAAATATTTGAATTTTCAGAAACAACAAAGTAAATTCCCAACCCATAAGATTAATTTCCTCCCTAAAAAGACAAATTTTCTACAAAATACTCGCCACATAGAGGATTTTCAAACAAAAAGATGAATTTTCTACCAAGAAGATTAATTTTCTTTCGAAAAAAAAAACAAATTTTCAACAAAATATTCGCCACATATGTAAATTTTCAACCAAGAAGATCAATTTTCTTCCGAAAAAGAAAAATTTTCAACAAAATATTCGCCACATAGAGAAATTTCAAACAAAAAGATGAATTTTCAATACACAAGATTAATTTTCTATCGAAGAAGAATTTTCTAGCGAAACAGATTACTTTTCAACAAAATACATGAATTTTCAAACAAAGAGTTGAATTTTCAAAAACAAAACAAAAAAATTTTCAAACCATAAGATTAATTTCCTTTCGAACAGGATAAATTTTCAACAAAATACTCACCGCATTGATGAAATCTCAACCAATGAGATGAATTTTCAACACAGAAGATTAATTTTCTATCGAAAAAGACGAATTTTCAACAAAATACATGAATTTTCAAACAAAGAGTTGAATTTTCAAAAACAAAACAAAAAAATTTTCAACCCATAAGATTAATTTCCTTTCGAACAGGATAAATTTTCAACAAAATACTCACCGCATGGATGAATTTTCAACACAGAAGATTAATTTTCTATCGAAAAAGACGAATTTTCAACAAAATACATGAGTTTTCAAACAAATATTTGAATGTTCAAAAACAACAAAATAAATTTCCAACCCATAAGATTAATTTTCTCCCTAGAAAGACAAATTTTCAACAAAATACTCGCCACATAGAGAATTTTCAACCAAAAAGATGAATTTTCAACCAACAAGATTAATTTTCATTCGAAAAAGACAAATTTTCAACAAAATATTCGCCACATATATGAATTTTCAACACAGAAGATTAATTTTCCATCTCAAAAGAAGAATTTTCAACAAAATACATGGGTTTTCAAACAGACAGTTGAATTTTCAAAATCAACAAAATAAATTTCCAACCCATAAGATTAATTTCCTCCCGAAAAAGACAAATTTTCAACAAAATAATCGCCACATAGATGAATATTCAACACAGAAGATTAATTTTCTATCGAAAAAGACGAATTTTCAAACAAATATTTGAATGTTCAAAAACAACAAAATAAATTTCGAACCCATAAGATTAATTTTCTCCCTAAAATGACAAATTTTCAACAAAATACTCGCCACATACAGAATTTGCAACCAAAAAGATGAATTTTCTACCAAGAAGATTAATTTTTGTTCGAAAAAAAAAAATATATATTCGCTACATATATAAATTTTCAACACAGAAGATTAATTTTCTATCGAAAAAAAAGCATTTTCAACAAAATACATTAATTTTCAAACAGACAGTTGAATTTTCAAAAACAAAACAATAGATTTTCAACCCATAAGATTAATTTCCTCCCTAAAATGACAAATTTTCAACAAAATACACGCCAAATAGAGAATTCTCAACCAAAAAGATGAATTTTCAACACAGAAGATTAGTAAATTAATCTTCTTCAAAAGAATAGTTGAGTTTACAAAAACGAAATGGATTTGCTACCCACAAGATTAATTTCCTTCCGAAAAAGAAAAGTTTTCAAAAAAATACTCGCCACATAGATGAATTTTCAACCAGAGATGAAGTTTCAACACAGAAGATTAATTTGCTATCAAAAAAGACGAATTTTCAACAAAATACAGGAATTTTCAAAAACAAAAAAATAATTTTCCAACCCATAAGATTAATTTCCTCCCTAAAAGGACAAATTTTCAACAAAATACTCGCCAAATAGGGAATTTTCAAACAAAAAGATGAATTTTCAACACAGAAGATTAATTTACTTCCGAAAATGAAAATTTTTCAAAAAAAAATACTCGCCACATAGATAAATTTTCAACCAGAGATGAATTTTCAACACAGAAGATTAATTTTCTTTCGAGAAAGACCAATTTTCAACAAAATATTCACCACGTAGATGAATTTTTAACCCATAAGATTAATTTCATTTCGAAAAAGACATATTTTCAACAAAATACTCGCCACATAGATGATTTTTCAAGCAAAAAGATGAATTTTCAAGACAGAAGATTAATTTAATATCGAAATAGAATTTTCTCGCGAAAAAGACGAATCTTCAACAAAATACATGAATTTTCAAAAGAATAGTTGAATTTACAAAAACAAAATAAATTTTTTACCCATAAGATTAATTTTCTTCCGAAAATGAAAAATTTTCAAAAAAATACACGCTACATAGATGAATTTTCAACCAGAGATGAATTTTTAAAACAGAAGATTAATTTTCTATCGAAAAAAAAGAATTTTCAACAAAATACATGCATTTTTATACAAATAGTTGAATTTTTAAAATCAGCAAAATAAATTTGGAACCCATAAGATTAATTTTCTTCCGAAAAAGACAAATTTTCAACAAAATACTCGCCAAATAGAGAATTTTGAACCAAAAAGAAGAATTTTCAACACAGAAGATTAATTTACTATATAAAAAGAATTTTCTCGCGAAAAAGACGAATCTTCAATAAAATACTTCAATTTTCAAACAGGCAGTTGAATTTTCAGAAACAACAAAATGAATTTCTAATCCATAAGATTAATTTCCTTCTGAAAAAGACAAACTTTCAACGAAATACTAGCCCCATACATGAATTTTCAACCAAGGAGATTAATTTTCATTCGAAAAAGACAAATTTTCAACAAAATATTCACCACGTAGATGAATTTTCAACCCATAAGATTAATTTCATTTCGAAAAAGACATATTTTCAACAAAATACTCGCCACATAGATGAATTTTCAGCCAGAGATGAATTTTCAACACAGAAGATTAATTTTCTATCGAAAAAGACGAATTTTCAAACAAAGAGTAGAATTTTCAAAAACAAAAAAGAAAATTTTCAACACATAAGATCAATTTCCTTTCGAAAAAGATTAATTTTCAACAAAATACTCGCCGCATTGATGAATTTTCAACCAATGAGATGAATTTTCAACACACAAGATTAATTTTCTATCGAAAAAGACGAAGTTTCAACAAAAGACATGAATTTTAAAACAAATATTTGAATTTTCAGAAACAATACAATAAATTTGCGACCCTTAAGATTAATTTCCTCCCTAAAAAGACAAATGTTCTACAAAATACTCGCCACGTAGAGGATTTTCAACCAAAAAGATGAATTTTCAACCAAGGAGATTATTTTTCAACCCATAATATTAATTTCTTTTCGAAAAAGACATATTTTCAGCAAAATACTCGGCACATAGAAGATTTTTCAAGCAAAAGGATGAATTTTCAAAAGAATAGTTGAATTTACAAAAACAAAATAAATTTCCAACCCATAAGATTAATTTTCTTCCGAAAAAGACAAACTTTTAACGAAATACTCGCCACATAGATGAATTTTCAAGCAGAGATGAATTTTCAAAACAGAAGATTAATTTTCTATCGAAAAAGAAGAATTTCCCACAAAATACATGAATTTTCAAACAAAGAGTTGAATTTTCAAAAACAAAAAAAAATAAAGTTTCACTCATAAGATTTTCCTCCCTAAAATGGAAAATTTTCAACAAAATACTCGTCACATAGAGAATTTTCAACCAAAAAGATGAATTTTCAACCAAAAAGATTAATTTTCTTCCGAAAAAAACAAATTTTCAACAAAATAATCGCCACATAGGTGAATATTCAACACGGAAAATTAATTTTCTATCGAAAAAGAAGATTTTTAAACAAAATACATGTATTTTCAAAAACAACAAAATAAATTTCCAACCCGTAAGATTAATTTCCTCCCTGAAAAGACAAATTTTCAACAAAATTCTCGCCTCATAGAGAATTTTCAACCAAAAAGATGAATTTTCAACCAAGAAGATTAATTTTCTTTCGAAAAAGACAAATTTTCAACAAAATATTCGCCACATATATGAATTTTCAACACAAAAGATTAATTTTCTATCGAAAAAGAAGAATTTTCAATAAAAGGCATGCATTTTCAAACAAATAGTTGAGTTTTTAAAAACAGCAAAATAAATTTTCAACCCATAAGATTAATTTCCTCCCTAAAAAGACAAATTTTCAACGAAATGGTCACCACATAGATGAGTTTACAATCAGAAAGATGAATTTTCAACACAGAAGAACTGTCACTGAAAAACTGTCACTAAACACTAATACTTATTATTTAGCACGCACAATAATTTCATTGTTGTAATAGTATTACATTTTTAACTAATTATATTGTATTATATGTATTATATTGTCCGATTACTAAGAAAAGTTGGTTTCGCTTACGAGTTCCAGTTGATGGATGAAATTCATCCGTCGGCCGATAGGCGGCGCTACATTCTTCCTGTTCCACAAAAGCATTGAGTCTTATAGGAAAATTAATAATTAGCGGCAAAACAGAATGTCTTCGAATATTTTAGCTCACCAAATTAATACTGGTAATTTGTTGTTCTGAATTGATATTTAAAAAATGTTAAATTTATCAAATTCTAACAAAACAAAACAAATTAATAAAATATGTTTTAAATGTGCTCTATATCGCTGTATTGAATCAAATGCAGTGATATAGAGCATTTGGATGGTAAGACATAGATTATTCCATAGAATAAAGCGAAATATAGCACTTTCAAAACATTTTCTTTAATAATTTGTTTTTTAGGATTTAATAAATTCAGCATTTTTCAAATGTCAATTACGCATCACATAATGATCAGTATTAATTTCGTGAACTGAGCCTGTATGGAATACAGGTTGTGACCGTTCAGTAAGAAGCCCCTGAAAGGATTTTTTGTTCAACCAATTTCCTCATGCAGTCGGACATCACGCTATATGGGCATCGTTGATTCCGAATCCGATATCGAAATGTAAAGCTTTGGTAATCCATTTTTAGGAAGATAGATCTCTCATCGCATTAAAACGCCTATTATTTGGCTAGTGTAATGGTATTGTGTTTCGTGCAATATAACACAATAATCCTTCACCCTGCTTATAGTGTACGGAATAAAATAATATTACTGAAGCCAAATTGCAAGCATTTTAATGCGATGACAAATTCATCTTCTTACAAACCCAACAAACACGGTTACAGAAAAGATCTGTAACTGTTCTAGAACACAAAAGAACGTGTTCTATAACAGTTTAGTAACAGTTTACGAACATGCGAGTAACTGTATTATCTCCCATACGCTAGAAAAATTCTGTAACAGTTCTAGAGCGCTGTGAAACACGATCTGTAACATTGATAGAACAATTCTAGAACTCGGTTGCAAGTGTTTTGTAACAATTATGTGAAATTTCTGGAACGTTGCGACAACCGATCTGTAACATCTCTACAAAAATGCTAGAACTCAATTACAAATGTTATGTAATAAATCTGTAACAGATCTAGAACGCTGTGACAACCGATCTGTAACATTTCTAGACCAATTTTAGAACTCAATTACAAATCTTCTGTAACAAATCTATAACAGAACTAGAACGCTTTGACAAACGAGATTTAAAATTTCTAGAATAATTCTAGAACTCAATCACAAATTTTATGTAACAAATCTGTAACAGACTAGAACGCTGTGACAACCGGCCTGTAACATTTCTAGAACAATGCTAGAACTTTGGTACAAAACGGATGGAGGCCATGGTTCAGTTGGGAGTGGCAATAGGACCAAACCGAGGCAAACAGACAGTGTAATTTTCAATACGAAATATTAATTTTTGAAGAATAAGAATTATTGTATACCGAAAAATACGAATTTTCAACGAAATAATTAAGTTTCAACTGAAAATGATTAATTTTCCAGAAAATAGTTTAATTTTCCAGAAAATAGTTTAATTTTCTAGCAAAGAGATGAATGATAAACAAAAACTATATGCATCTTCAGCAAAAAAAAATTAATTTTTAAGAAAGTAGTTCAACATTTAACCAAGTAGTTGTATTTGCAACCGAGAGGATTAATTTTGCACCGATAAAAAAAGGAATTTTCAAGGCCATGTGACGAGTGGGTCACGTGACCGGCTTCCTACCTTACCGAAACTTTTTTTATTTGTAAACTTATTCTTTTTTTTGTAAATAATTTTTTTTTGCTTTTTTTAAAATTATAAAAACTTAGGGCCAGAGCCGCGTTTCTTGGTGCTTCTTATTTATTATCTCAAATTTTCAACTTAATGTCGCTATTCGTGTGAAAATAAGTTTACAAATAAAAAAAAGTGTCGGTGAGGTGGGAAGCCGGTGACGTGGCCCACTCGTCACATGGCCTTAACAAAATGATTTTTCAACTGGATGTATTATAATTTTTAAACAAAAAACATGCATTTGCAACAAAATAAATGAATTTGAAACCCAATTGTTGATTTTTTAAGCAAGAAGATTATTAATTTTGTACCAGAAAAGACGCATTTTTAACCAAATAAAAAATTGTAAGAGGCAAAAAAGTTTTATTATTGCTTAGCACTGACCAAGATTTCGAAAACCGAACCAAGATATTCGTAATCAGGGGACTTATTTTACCATTCGAACAAAAATATTAATTACAAATATCTGTGCGGATTCAGGAAATGAGGGGGGGGGGGTAAACTCTCGCCTTCATTGTAGACGCGGTAGTAGTTGTAATGTTTTGAAATTGTATACCACTTTCTTCATTATGCGTGAATGGAGCATTTCCGAATGTAATATGATAAACTGCGTGTAAGAAATTGAGTATATTGTCCAAAAGTACCACTGTGAAGTAAAACATCAGTCGCGAAACGATTGACAGGTATTGTCTTGGACAAAATCATGTACAAGTGTACATAGAATACAGTCAAATTAGTTAGAAGAAGGCCATTTGATAGAAAAAATTAGCAGCATTTCCTATTTATTTCAACAAATACACGTGCTATAAGTTTTTTCTTGATGAAAAGAAGATGCGCAATCAAATTTCATATTTCAATATATATTTGAAAAATTAAAATTTGAAGCCTCTTTGTACAAGCTCTCAGGTACAAAAATAAACGGAACGCTATTAGACTTCTATAACTGGTTATTGCAGACAGCCCCTGAGAGTTGTACAAACATGCAAAGTTTGTGTACAATGCGAATAAATCTGTTATTTTTCGGAGGAAATTTCGGCGACACATATTATTGATATCTTGCATGTTTGTATAAATTTGCCTTTTTATACAGAGAGCTTGTATATTTTCATTTAATGTACAAGGTACTACTTTTCGGAGTAAGTTGCCTAAAATTGTACAGTTTCACTAATTCGGCGTGAATATTGCATGCATGAATTCTGGGGCGAAATGATTATAAGATATTATATTGTTTACAGTTTTATTTTACTTAAAGTCTACATTTCATGATATTATCCACCCTCAACCACAAAAAATCAGACAAAATGGCTTCACTGTTTCGCCTGAATCTTATATTTCCGATTTACACTCGTTTTCCAGGCCCCTTAATTATTTTTCTTGGCACTTGGTGAATAAGTAGTGAGATCTGTTTTGTTAAAATTAACACCAACATCAAATCTAAGAAGTTATTCCTAGTATTCGAATGATAGCCGTATGTATATCGACGTAACCACAAAATGATTTTCGTGGTCACATGTTTCAGTACATATTGTTCTCTATATTGCACTCCAATTAAAATATTAGTGACGATAATTGTACCTTTTTAATCCTGTAAGACCAAGTGGGAACTTCATTTCCCAAAAACGCGTTCAAAACCCATAATTCGGGTCTTAAAGGGTTAAGAAATATTTCGGACAAAATAGGAAATTTCAAATTATTATTTTTTATTGAAGTGCAAACAATGAAAATGTACTCAACTTTGTCGAAAACGCATGCATAACTATTTACCGAATGTAAATAAATAGTTTGACTAACAAAATGTTTGCGATATACAAATTTTATGAACAAGTGGTTGGTATCTCCTTTTTCATCAGCGCTACATTTTTTTCTCACTAAAAACAAAGGGAATCAACATATAGCACTATATAACTAAAAAAAATGGATATTTATAATTGTTATAAACAAAATACGTAAACATATCGTCCAAATTTAAATTTTTTGGTCAAATTTTTGTTTTCTTTTAATCACACGATTGTTGGATATATGAGAGTTACGCGCCACCGTAAACAAAAGTCAAGAAAACAACACTTCATAGTCAAGCAAATATCTAATTTATTTTAAGTAGAAATGGTACGAGATTGACTGGTTGAAGAAAAATGAATTTAGCTGAATAAATCTGAATTGAGCACTGAAGAAAAGGAAACTTTAAAAAGACTGAAAATGTGAAAAGATACAAAGCAGTGAACCAAGCGTTTTCCGCGTGCTATCCCGACGGCTCGTCACGACAGAACTGACCGGGTGTTAGGCCCTTGGGTCCTTAGTCAAGAGGCCAACTTCTTCCACTGCTTCCTTGAAGTATCGCAAATAGTGCTGAATCTCCAACACCCCTCCACAACGGTATTTGCGAAGCTGTTAATCCAGATTTCCACATTTCTCCAGCATGAATTGCAGCCTCAGTTTTGTTAACGGCTTTGTTAACATGTCCGCAGGCATCTCGCGCGTAGAGCAGTACTTGTACTGCATAATCCCTTGGTCCTTCAAATCTTTTGCATAATGATATTTAGTATCAATATTCTTGGTTTGGTGGCTGAACTTCTTGTTATAAATTAGTTTTAAACAACTCTGGTTGTCCTCGAATATAATTGTAGCTTGGTCTTGTTTGAACTGCATGTCTTCTAACAAACGGCGAATCCGCACTCCTTCCTGGCATGCTACAGCTAGACCAGTGTACTCTGATTCGATAGATGACAATGCAACGCAAGTTTGCTTTCTACAAGCCCAGCTGATGGATCCTCCAAAAGGTTTGAAAATATAACCAGAATTTGATTTCCTGTCTGATTTATTTTCCGCCCACTTAGCATCTGCAAATCCAATTAAAACTTTAATATTGTCATCTAATTCGAGGCAAAGTCTCAGCCACTTGTTCTTTTTTCCTTCAGGTAGCGAGCAGCTCTCTTTGCATCTGTCCAGTCTACTTCTGCAGGTTGCTTATTGCGTTGACGCAGGATAGTTACGCTAGCTGCAATATCGGGTTTGGCGTTTACTGCGATATATAATTATTCCCCATTTAAAATCTGGTATCTTTCGCTGTTCTGCATTGGCTGCTGATCGTCTCTCATCTTAATGTATCCTGGATCCAGTTGAATATTCGACGATTTCGCGTCCTGCAATCTCACGTATCTCAACACTTTCTCGATGTACTGTGTTTCTGAGATGCTGTAAATTCCCTTTTCTCTTTTCACCTGATTTCCTAGATAGTATTGAAGAATTTCTAGATCCATTAACTTCAAGTTTCTTTACATATAAAAAAGGATCTGCTTTACTCTTTTGGAACCCATATTTCAATAGAACATGATCCAATCGATCATTCCATGCATTTGCGGCCAGACAGAATTGTGCCTTCCGGTTGTGTCATATAGATAGTCTCCTATAATCTCCCATCAATAAATGCGGTTTTTCCATCGTAATGTTTTATGGTAATTTCTTTATGCCACGCAATTGACAGAGTTCAAAAGGTTGTCTGCCGAACGACAGGTGCAAAAACCTCGTCATAGTTTGTGCCGTACTTCTGAGAGAATCCTCGAGCAACGAGCCTTGCCTTATACCTGTCGATCCCACCGTCCGCTGTCCTCTTCAGTTTAAATACCCACTTACAGGTCATTGGGTGTCTGACCTTTGATGTTGGAGAGTTACGCGGCAGCGTAAATAAAATTTAAGGAAATAACACTTTATTGTAAAGCAAATATCCGATATATTTTGAGTAAAAAAGGTACAAGATTGATCGTTTGAAGAAAAATGAATTCAGCTGAATAAATCTGAATTGAGCATTGAACAAAAGGAAACGGTAAAAAGACTAAAAATGTGAAAAGATACAAAGTTGTGAACGCAGGGTTTTCCGCGTGCTTTTCCGACAGCTCGTTACGGCAGAACGTAACGACCGGGTGTTAGATCCTTGGGTCCTTAGTCAAGAGGCCAACCCCTTCTACTGTTTCCTAGAAGTATCGCAAATAGCGCTGAATCTCCAACAACGATAATATTAAGGACAGAGGGATACAACAATGGTATAAATTCTACCTTCTAATTATTAACTGTAATTGTTATGGCCAAAGTACATTAATAAAGTTCCTATATTTGCAGTTTTTGTGACAAAAAACTGATTTTTTGACAAACACTCATTGTGAATCGCTGAAGGGCGTTCTCAATAAGAGTGTTAACTACCAATACGAATTTGTTGTATATTTTTTTATTCCAATTGTTATGAATAATAATACAAATGTTTTACTTTCTTCAAAAATAATATATTGTGCCACTAGGGAGAGAGAAGAACGAATTAACAAGTTCGGCGATTCAAGAAGGTTCGACTGAAAGTAAATGTTAAATTATTGTTTTGTCGGCGATAGATATTTCCATGTAAAAATGATTTAAATTTTCGCATGCTCATATGGCGGTGTAATGTAATTCTCTGTAAGAGGTCGCTGGAAAGAAAGCAGGAGAAAGGTAAGGAGATCGGTTTCGGTAAATTCGCTTCGGAGATCTCGTTTGATCAACATCTATTATGTAGCTCGAAGAGTACGTTTTCTTAAATAAATTTATTATTCCGACCTAGTCTGTTTTAATTAAATACCGGTATTTCACTCTCAGAAGTGGGATTTGAAGATTAGGGCCTTACAGTTCTAATACATGTAGCATCAGTGTAGAACATTCGAGTCGAGACCACGCTTTCGGCAGTGACGCTGACGCGAAGTGTGTTTTGGTACTTCGAACTAATTGTGTTTCCAGTTGAAGTCAATTTGTGTTTCTCAGTCAAGAAAAATGTCTGAGCAGGGTGATTTTCAAGGTGATGGTGACCTGGATAATGGGTCACAGAAAAGTTATGGAAAAACTCCGATCACGAAAACCGAGGTGAGCAGCGTCATGAAAATCAGGATGGTGAAAATCAGGATGGATCAAGGGGAGAAGGAAATGATAACCAAATTCAAGCCCACGTCCCTGGACGTGGTCCCATTTTGGTGGATGTGCAAGGCCTCATTGAAGCGATGCAGGCAGCCGGAGTACAAAAGCAACCACGTAACGAGCCTAACCAACAAATGCAGCAACGTTTTGGGAATGCTATTCCTCATGGAGTTAAATACAGCGACATAGCTATTCTAATTCCTATTTTCGGGCTCGAGGATGACGTCGATGTTGAACGATGGATCAGGAGAGTTGACGAGATCCGCGATGCTTATTCAGTTATATATGGTATTTTTAAATTATACGCAGCCCGTCAGTTCAAAAATAAAGTTTTGGACTGGCACAATGAGGCTTCTGAAGTAGTTGGAAAGATGTGGCCTGAACTTAGAGAAGAATTAACAAAAATGTTCAAGTGTCGTGACGACCTTCTCATACAGTAATTGCATTGTTGGAGGGAATTCAAGGAATCACTGCAGATGAACCGCGAAGAGAAAGAAAGAAAGGATGTAGACCAAAAACAGGCAAGCCGCCTGAAAGTAAGGATGATACCAAATCTAAGGACACATCTTCTATATGCTGTTTAGAGTGTTACCAGTTTAGTCACATGTCAACTGAATGTACCAATTCACCAAAGGAGTGAGGCAGATGCTTCAAATGTGAGCAGAGAGGGCACATAGCCAGAAGTTGTCCCAAAGACAAACAGAGTTCATCCCAGAGAGCAGATACGGGAACTGAGACGAAGACTAATTGCAGTATATTGAAAGCTCGCAAAATGCTGAACCGATACCGTACTAAATCGAAGTAAATGTTCTATCGAATTAACCTTTCTGTTTTACTCGGCGAAGGTTGCCTTGGCTTGAGAAAAAAGAATTACATAAAATTATTGACGATTTATTAGATTGTGTTACAGCGGCCCGATAGTTTTGACAACGAAAAAGAACGGGGATTTTCGACTATTCATTGATTACCGTGCTCAAAACAAAAATACTGTTAAGTATCATTTTCCGTTATCCTGAATGGACGATTTGATTGATCGCTTGGTAGGGAAAAAGTGATTTACGTGTTTAGATTTGAGAGATGGATATCATTACGTTCATGTTGCTGAACATTCTATAAAGTTTACCGATTTTAGCACGTCAGACGGCCAATATGAGTATCTGCGCATGTGTTTCGGCCTTGTAAACACGCCTTATAATTTCCAAAGTTACTTTAATTTCATTTTTGAGAATTTCATTAAAAAAGGGAAAATACTTTTGTATCTAGACGATGTTCTTATTTCCACTGAAACCTCAGATGAGAATTCGGCTATCTTAGATAAAGTCTTACAATTAATGGCTGAAAATGGGCTAGAGCTTGAATGGGAAAAATATAATTTTGGAGCAACTGAGGTTGAGTAACTAGGATACACGATTAGTGAAGAAGGAATTCGACAGAGCCAGGAGCACTTGGGTACGCTTTTAGATTACCCTGTGCCACGTTCCACTAAACAAGTACAAAAGATTTTGGGCCTTGTAAGCTACTTTAGACGTTTTGTACCTAATTTTGCCATCATTGCAAAGCCTTTGTATCACTTGCTAAAAAAGTTTGTCACTTTTCATTTCGGAGAAAATCAGCTAAGACCCTTCGGAACTTTAGTAGAACGAATGGTCAACGATATGGTTTTGCCTATTTATTCACCACAAGCGTATACGGAATTCAAAAGGATGCAAGTGCTCCAGATTTCGGAGCAATTTTGTTGCAACGCCAAAGTGACAATCAAATGAATCCAGTTATGAATTAGAAACAATAGCTATTGTTTATGCGCTAGAAATATTTAGAGTATATGTGTTGGGGATTCCGTTTGTAATTTACACTGATTGTAGCGCGCTCAAAGAGACCTTAGATAAGAAAGACATAGAATCGCGTATCAAACGATGGGCACTAATCTTGAGCACCTATAAATATAAAGTTGAGCATGGGCCTTCTGAACGAATGCGACGCGTTGAGCCGAGAGGTTTATGTCATTGATCCGATTACTTTTTAACAAGAACTGAGAGTGAGAGTCCCAAGTACAAATCTCACAACGGAACTGTTTATCATAAATACCATCAATCTCTATTGTTTTATATCCCTTTAAGCATTGTTAATAGCGTGATTCGTGCATGCCATGATAATATGTGTCATACCGGATTAGACAGAACTGTCCATGTAATATTACGAGTGTATTGGTTTCCAGGACTATGATCGAAATTTGAAGAACACCTCGGTAACTTGATTTCACCTATTCACTTGAGTCATGTAAAAAAGATAGGAAAACGCACATATGGGATCAAGCGAAAAGGCCATTCGAGCAATGTTTTATCGACCATTTTGGTCCGCCTACGAGATTAATTTTTGGAATCGATCAAGTCGGGTTTCCCGACGAAGAACTTCGAGAATTGTTATTAAATATGAATCTTGATGTAAATTAGGCGAAGAAGCTGATGTTAAAATTGATCAAGTGCGAGAGAAAAATGAAAAACCATTTGATAATCGACACAAGAAGCCTCATAAAAACCAGGTCGGAGACTTTGTAATGGTAGAAAATAGCGAAACTGAATCGAATGTAAATAAGAAATTATTGCCGAAAAATAAAGGCCCTTATGTTGTGAAACAAGTTTTGAAATATGAAACATATGTCATTAGCGATGTTGATGGCTTTTATTTAACCCAGAGACCCTTTACTGGGGGTTTTTAGCGCGGAAAGAATGACTTCTTGGGAAGGTAAAAAGATCTTCAAAATCGACAACGCTAAAGATGATCGGGACGATAATTATTCAGGATGGCCGAACTGTAAGCGATAGATATTTCCATGTAAGATTGACTTAAATTTTCACGGGCAAATATGGCGGTATAATGTAATATTCCGCAAGAGGGCGCTGTGAAGAAAGCAGGAGAAAGGGAAGGAGATCGGCTTTGGCGAATTCGCTTCAGAGATCTAGTTCGATAAATGTTTGTCATGTAGCCCGAGGAGTACGTTTTCTTAAATAAACTTTATTATTCCGACCGAGTCTGTTTTTAATAATTACCGGTCCTTCAGTCGGTATATTTAGTATTTATTATTAAAACTAATAAATATAAAATGAACTTTTACTATCAGAAAATAGCTTAAAGACATCATAAGTGATTACAATTAAATTTTGTTTTTTAAATGTAAAACAATTCAATTATTATTTATGACAAATGCTGAAAATATGGGGCTTTTGTTCATGTCTTTTGGCCATAAGGTTAACAATTAAAAGATAACATTATTGACAATTTAGTAAAAAAATTTTTGTCAAAAAAATGCATATTTAGACAATTTGTTTATGTAATTTGTTAATAACAATTACAGTCATTAATTAGGAGGTAGATTTCATATAATTGTAGTATCCCCTTGTCCTTAATAGTGTCGTGTGATTGATACAAAAATCTTTTCGACCGAAAAATGTACATTTTGACGATATGTTCACGTATTTTATTTATACCAATTATAAATGTCGAATAACTCCAAAGTTTTTTGATTATATAGTGCTCTCTGTTGATTTCTTTTGTTTTTAATGAGAAAAAAACATAAAGTGCTGATCAAAAAGAAAAACCACATATTTGTTTATATAATTTGTTTACAGTAAAAATTGTCTAATTAAACAAATTATTTGCCTTCCGCGAATACTTATGCAGGCGTTTTCGACGATTTAGAGTATATTTTCATTGTTCACACTTGGTGAAATAATAATAATTTGAATTTTTCTATTTTATCCGTCATATTTATTAACACAGCAATTGGCTTTAAAGAAAAATCAAAAATCACTTCTCTTGCGTTTTTCGGGAATTTAATGTTGAGTATTAAAAAAAATTTGAATTCGCGGAAAAATGTGACCTATGGACAAATTTGATAGTAAAAACCCATTTCTGGACTTTCTGCAGGCAGACTGCCTGCCATGTGCATAACCTTTTATGTACCGATGTCAAGGGATCTGAGCTTGTCCTTTGTCCATGGAACCACTCCAAATGAATAGAGTAGTACAGGACGGCAAGCATGTTCGATGCAAATACTTTGCTCCTCGTCGACAGTTAGGAAGACCAAATATTTCGGAAAAGACGTTTGTATCTGCATTGGACAGCATACTTCATGGATGTTGCGTCCTGAACGCGGCTCTCTAGCATGCCCAGGTATTAGTAGGTTTCTCTAGCGCCAAGTTGTTATATAGTGCTTCTGCCGATGAGCTCAGGGTCCTCGGAAATGCCAGCATGTCTTCTTCGCTTCAAATGAATCTTGGTCCAATTGAATAACTCAAACTCCATTTTAGTCTTCCGAGAATACACGAGTGACCTTATTCTTTCAATATTCAGGTTTGCCGCAGAAGTGCTCTTGGGAATCGTGAAATGCGACAGATAGTGGTAAAAGTGTGATGCAAAAGAGGAGAGAGCTCATGATATCCCCCTGGAAGACGCTTCTCTGGAAGGTGACGCTGTTAGTTGACACACGATGTTTTCCAGATGAGACATCAAATCTGGTTTTCCAAAGGGCCATCAATTTCTCTATGCATCTTGCTATGTGTGGCAGAAGTCCGATAGTCCGAACAATCCTATCATTTAGGATGGCTTAGAAGATCTTATACAGTGTGTTCAGAAATTATTGGCCTGTAATTGTTAGAGATAGAGAAGTTTTCCTTTTTCAGGAGGAGCACTCTTCGTCCTTTTACAGGCTACTCTGGAATAGGCTCTTCGGACTTTATTTGTGAGGGGAAAATGCGGGCCAGATGCTGGTGGGTTGAAGGAAATTTCTTTCAACGGAAGCTCTTGATACCATCTGGTCCCGCAGCGGAATAGTTCTTCATGCACCTCAATACATTTTTCACCTCTTGGATAGTGATAGGTGGGCATTCTTCCTCAGGTAAGGTCACTGCATAGCTCATTGAAGCTATTCATGTTCTGTGTCTCTGCATTCAGTGGACGTTGAACTTCGTAAACTTTTCCTCAAAATGCCTCGACCTCCTCTGGTTTGTGCGGGTGGTCTTCAGTAACCGGAGTATCTCGGAAAAGTCGAAATAGGTCAGAGAAAAACTGTTAATTTTCTCTAATACCACCTTTCCCTCTGCTGCAGACTTCTCCTAGCGTCAGGTAGTACCCGTATTTCGTCAACAATGTGCTGATTATTGGTTAGCAGCTTCGAATTGTTGAGTGTGTGATGGTGGATCCATAATTGGCGCGTATACTGTCGGATCCTAGCAGTGACTTCCTGTCAGATGTTATTTAGTCAATCACATACTGAATGGAGGACGCATACTGTCTTGCCCAGCCTACCTTTTGGCTGAGTTGATGCATGCGTATTTCTGGTTCTGGTTGCGGTAGAGTAAGTGTTCCGCGTATACATATAACCCATTCGCAGGAGGTGCTCGGTCCGTCGTATTGTCTCCACCTTGATTCTCTTTTCCAACTCTACGGTAGTCGGCATTTGTGTCTAACACACCGTCGGGAGCCTTGCGCGTTAGACTGTTTTGAACCGTATTTACAACTGGATTTGGTGTGACCATAATTGTTCTCACTAATAGCTAGGTTAGAGGTTCGTTCTCTTTCGCAGAGCCATCGGCATGGTTACTTACACCTTGGCTTGGAGGTTTTACCTTCAGGACCATCCTTGGACCATGGTCTGCGACTACTTATTTACTTTGTAGCCATATTCAGCAGTAACACTCGGTACAGGTTTATTGTGATTTGCTATAATAAAATTAATTTTGGTAATTTAGGTCATTTTGTGAGACACTAAAAAGAAGATTCGTGCCTATTTTTTACGACACAATCAAAAGTTTTGATTAGTTATCCCTTGAGCACGAAAGTGCCCTAACTCTAGAGATGTACACATTTAACGATAAAATTAAAGAATGGTATAAATTGACGAGGACTTATAGAATTCAAAACATATATTCTCTATTTATTTCAACATGGCATACTGGAATGTCATTTTAATTCACACTGAACTTTGTTGGCTGATATCTCTGACTCACTGATGCAGTAACTGCCAGTGAGTGTTGTACGTTTCCCCACAATCGCAGGGCAGCGACAAAGGATGTGAGTAGCTGTCTCATCCATTCCGCACAGACGACAGAGGAGACTTTCCGCAAGCCCTATCTTAGGTCTGTGATATCCGAGGTTCCCATGTCCTATAAACATTTCTGTTAGGACTTCGATCTCTTTTCTCCCGAGCTCGAGTATTTCCCTTGCTCGGTTAAAATTAAGCTTTGAGTCCAAGAGTGTTTTGGCCTGTCTGCAACCAGAGACCAAATCCCACACATTTTGATGTTCCTCAGTCAGCCAACTGTTAATTTCTTCAGTGACTGACCTACTGGAAATACCTACAATTGGCTCGGGTCCAGTAAACTCTCTTCTTGCTGCTAGTTTGGCTACCTCATCCGATATCTCATTGCCCTTGATACCGCTGTGTCCAGGGATCCATAGCAGAGTAACTCGGCCTTCCGTCGCTAGCATATTTAGTGCCTCAAAGCACTCCCATACTAATATCGAGGTGGTCGTTGTTCCATTTAAGGCCAATATAGCAGCCCTGCTGTCTGAGCAGATACGGATGTTGTTTTGTTGTCATACTCCTTTGCCTTGTAGACGCACTGGAGTATGGCCATAACCTCAGATTGTAGAACTGTGGCGTCGGACCCCAACCAGTGCTGCCAGGTGGCAAAAAAATAAATCTTCAGCTCTCTCAGATTTTTCCTCAGAAAATCTCCAGACCAATTCAAAAAAATTCTTCAGATTTCAAAAGTCAATTTTTTAAATAATTAATAATACTATTGTTAACTATTCAATTTATCATAGCAATTTGAGTTGTAGCATCACATTAATCATATACATTTTTATGAATTTAACTAATAAATATGAATTGAAAGTGAATGTACACTAAACCAAACATGCGCACAAAGCTCTCGAAACATATTGTACATAGTCACCTTACGCGCAGTATTGGAATTTCGATGCCTGAAGCCGATCGGACCTCTCTTACTACCATGTGAAATGGACAACGAGATTTGATCGTATTCGAATCGAAGGTTTCGAAACCTCACTTTTTGTCGTATGAGGTAGACAAAGAGGTTCTGATGGTGTTCGAACGACAACTCATACTTATTGTTTCGAAACCACAAACCCCTCTCTGTCTACTTTACTTGATACAAAAAGAGGTTTCAAAACTTCCGTTTCAAATTGGATCGCACGTCTTTGTCTATCTCACATGGTATAAAGAGAGGTCCGATCGACTTCAAGCATCGGAGTCCTACTACAGTTCGGCTATGCAAATACACAATTGGTCAAAATATCTAGAAATGTCAAATGCAAAGAATAGTTTCAGAAACTTTAAAATACTAGTGTACATATTCTCAAATAGCAAAACATACCAATTTGATTTTTTAAATCGCAAATTAAAAGATATTCCACTATAAAAATTATTTTTTTAAATTACTTTTTTACACGAAGTACTAAAATACATTACTTATCTTTAACCCTCTCATATTATGCGACTGTAATATGCACGCAATGAGAATGTGCCTGCAGAGCGGGCGTATTTTTAAAATAAATGTTTCAATATAGATATTAATAAAAAAAACATAAGAGTCCATAAGAGTGAAAGAGACGAAACATTCTCTATACCTTTCACTCTTTTGGATTTACTGCAGGCAGCCTGCCTGCCACTGCCAGCAAGCGAAGTATGAAAAGGCCTTTAGATCATGCACTCTGCGGATATTAGCCCGTTCGGTAGTCAAAAATCGTGAAATATGATTGGGAGGCTGGGAAACGGGAGCGGGCACCTTCGGAACGTTCCCAGGAGGTTTAAAATGTCCGCCGGTTGGGAATGCTCCAAACAAAAATTACCGTTATTGTTATTATTATCAATAAATATCGCGTAAACCGTAAGTGATAGGTTGAACTCGATGTCAGTTTGTGATATAGATATCATATTATAGATAGTATATGCGGTACTTAAAACTCAAAAATGACATCCATTTTCACCTATCTCTTAAGGTTTACGAGAAAATTGCTGTTAAATATAACAACAATGGAAGGTTCCCCTGAAGTCCCAATGGAACGTTCCGTGCTATTAGGGCCATGATTGCATTTTCCTTACTAGTTCTACGTTCAGCATTTTATCATTAGGCATCGCAGAAAATGGCTTTTTATAGAAGCAAATTGAAAAAAAAGGATAATTTGAACAAAATCCTCAGATTTTAAGAAAATTTCCTCAAAATCCTCAGAAATCGCAGACACGCAAAAATTTCCTCAGATCTGAAGAAAAATCCCCAGACCTGGCAGCACTGTTATATGAGGGGCTGATAGCAAAAGCGGAATAAGAAAAGAGTTGGAGCAAAAGCGGGTTTGATTATTTCTCAGCGCAAGAACGAATTAGCCCGCGTGCTTCGGGCAAACACGAGTTAAAGGTTTAACTCGTTTTTGCCCGTGGCGCGTGGACTAACCCATTTTTGCACGCACTCATATTTCGATACGGTTCAACTCCATTTACAACATTTACAGTTGTTGATGTTCCATAAAAATTGTGACTAACACTCACTCTCACTATAATTTAAAGCATATTCACCCGAAAAAGAATATTTCTCAACAAAAATTACACTATGTGGCTGTTTGTTAATGTCATTTGTTTATAACAAATAAAACAGACAATAATCAGGTTACTTGTATTCTGTGAGTACTCTTGCATCGCTTTGAGATGATTTCATTATATTCAAACAGTTTTTAAAGATTAAATAATAATTTTGTACAAAATCTCGATTCTCTCATACTGCGAGTAAACATATAATAAAGAAACAAATGAAAATGCAACAATCTCTGACCCAGGTGCTCTTTAAAATTTAGCGCACTTCAATTTAAAACAAAAATAATTGCAGATTGGGGCAAAATTTGAGGCTAGAGGCTGTTTTGAAAGAAAAAAATACGCTTCCTCCCACAGTGCGGTGTATCTGGGCATGATATCGTGTGGACTGCAACATTTCTATTATTACTGCAAATATTAACCCATTCTCATGAATACTTTTGTTCCCACTTTCTTAAAATTATATAAATAAATTATTTCTGCTCATTAAAATTAAATCACGCGATGCTTTCAGAATTTCAGTTTTTTGAACCGGCCTGCATCTCATCGCAATGAAAGGGTGATTCGTTTCGGGTAATTCGATGCGCTCCCGAATCTCCACTCGCGCTCCGGGGTGTCTGTCTGAAAAATGTGACGGGGGTCGATTGGGCAGGCCCTGAAAATACACACTCAGTTAGTACTGAGCATCACTGAATTTTTTCCTATTGTTCTTTTTTTTTGTTTCTAACGTAAAATATAATTTTTTTTTCAAAAAACCGAATCTAGTCGACAAAACATACCAATATTTAGATGAGGTATGCTGTTGAGAAAGAGCACTTAAAAAAAAACTATAAACATGCACATGCAGGATTTAAAGTTGTTGGTAAAAAAAAGTAACTGAGTCAGGATTATTATTTGTTGAGCACCAAAGACGTATAATTTATTGAAGGAAAACAGTCAAAGTTCTGCCTTCTAGCAAAAGATTACACAAGTTCTACCATCCATTCAAAAGAAGACGAGTAATAGGTACCGACTCGAACTTCGTAACGTTCAACACTGACCCTGACCACCTCAATCCGTCGGTGAAGAGAGTAGATAACAGGGTAGAAAAAAGCAAGGTAGATATCTATGTGAAGGCAAGAAAGAGAAAATATCACTCACGTAGCACAGTCATACGATACAAATACAATAGAGAAAACCAACATGAATTATCCGGAAAAATTATTAATTTTATAATATTTTTGCATATTTACTGTTAAACTATTGAAAAAAAAAGAATTGGAAACGGAATAAAATTTTAAAAAGTACGAGGACGCGAACGCATGAAGGAAGACACCGTAACCTAGAACCCAGACCGCTCCTCTAACGCTGCTTGCTCGATGACTTCACCATTTGACCGATAGTGACTGCGCGCAAATTTCTTTCAACCCTTTTTGCTCGTATACCAATTTCTATCTGAGCAAACGGTTTGAGCTTTTTTCATCTCAAATAAAGCTCTCTTTGCTCACAAAACATGATTTAAATCCGTGTCCCCCGTTCCACGCACTCTCCTGTTAGATAATTATACCTTTAGATACTTATCAAAAAATAATGCTGAAAGAAGGATGTGCATCTGCATACATTTCTTATAGTTGGAAATTAGTTTATTTTTTGGATGAAAAATATTTCCTTTCTTTTAACTGAAAATCTAACTATTATTCCAGTTGAGTATTTCATAACTATAGTTAGGAATTCATTTTTTGAATACAAATTTAATTATTCAATATTTGCTTAAGAAATTATCTTTTTTAGTTGAAAATTTGTCTTTTTTGGTTAAACATTTTTTTTTTCTTAACTTAAAACTTGAGTATTTTCAGTTTTGGTCGACAATTTATCTCTTTTTATACCAACAATTAATTTTATTGTTTTTGAAACTTCAACCAGTTCAGTTGAGATTCATTGTTTTAGTTGAAAACTCAACTTTTTGGTTTGAAATTCAACTATTCCTTTAGATAGTTGAACTCTTTTGCTGAAAATTCAACTATTCTATTTTTGGATCAAAATTGACCTTTT
The DNA here is from genome assembly GCA_011634705.1 of Andricus grossulariae. NCBI lineage: Eukaryota > Metazoa > Arthropoda > Insecta > Hymenoptera > Cynipidae > Andricus > Andricus grossulariae. The sequence continues at coordinate 14,984,955 of JAABKJ010007545.1, forward strand.
CATATAAAAATTCGACTATTTAGTTTAAAATTGAAATTTTTATTTAAAAATAAAATTATTTGTTTGAAAATGTATGTACTTTTGGGCAAGTTCGACCCTGTTTTTAGAAAACTAATCTTTATATTCAAAACCCATGTTTTTGGTAGGTATAAAATTCAACTATTCCAGTTGAATATTAATAATTTTACTTGAAAATTCATGAGCTTGGTTGAAAAGTGATTTCATAAAATGAAAATATAACTGTTACATTTTTGGTTGAAGATTGAACTTTTCTCGTTCATAATTGAACAATTTGGCTGTGAAATTATCTTTTTTAATTTCAAATTCAACTATTTCCTTGAAAATTCACTTATTTTTTCAGAATCGATTTTTTTTTGTATAAAATGATCTCGTTCTTTGACAGTTAATTTCCTTGCTTAACAATTCTTGTTTTCGGTAAAAATTCCAGTACTCCGGTTGAGTAATAATATTTCAGTTGAAAATTCATTTTTGAGGTTGGAAATAAAATTACTTGGTTGAAAATTCAACACTTTTGTTCAAAATTTATTTCTTTTTGTTTGAAGATTGACCGTTTTCATTAAAAATTAATTTCTGGGGATTCAGAGGATATTTTTGACAAAAAAGTAACTGTTTTGTTGAAAATTTGTTTATTTTTTGGTTGAAAAATATATAGTTCTTGGTTGAAGATATTGTCATCCTTTCTTAGAACTTAAAACTTGATTATTTCAGTTTGAGTCGACAATTTTTCTTCCTTTTTATACCCAAAATGAATTTTATTATTTTTGTAACTTTCACTATTTCAGTTGGAGATTCATTGTTTTAGTTGAAAACTCAACTTTTTGTTTTTAAATTCAACCATTCTTATAATAAATTGAACAATTTTTTTGAAAATCCGCTTTTTTAGATAGCAATAAGATTTTTAACGGAAAATTCAACTATTCTATTTTTGGTTGAAGATTGACCTTTTCTGGAAGAAAATTAATCTATTTGGACGAAAATTGACATTTGTTATTGAAAAATAAAATTATTCATTTGGAAATGTATTAACTTTCTGAAAAAATCAACACTTTTTTTTAGAAAATTAATCTTTCTGATTGAAAATCAATTTTTTTTAGTAGATATATAATTGAACTATTTATTTTAGTTGAAAATTCATCAGTTTCAATTGAAAGTAATTTCTCCAAATACTGTTACATTTTTCGTAGAGTTATATTTTCTACTTCGAAATTCAACAATTTGGCTGGAAATGTGTCTTTTTCAATTGATAATTCAACTTATTCGTTAAAATTTCAGGTATTTTGTTAAAAATCGATTTTTTTGGTGGAAACTGATCTTCTTTGGCAGTTAATTTATTTGTTTGAAAATTCTTATTTTCTGTTATATTTATATTTAAGTTGAAAATTTATTTTTCAGGTCGGAAATAAAATTACATACTGAAAAGCTAAACTGTTTGATCAATTTCTTTTTGGTTGAAGATTAGAATTTCTCATTACAGGTGAACTTTTTTGTTGAAAATCATGTTTTTTAATGAAAATTTACGTGCATCATTTTTTGTTGGAAATTCTACTATTTGGTGGAAAATTTATGGATTTTTATGAAAATTCGTCTTTTTTGTTTAAAAATTAATCTTCTGAGTTCGGAATTCATTTATTTATTTGAAAGTTTAATTTCTTTATGGAAAATTTGATAATTTTTTTAAAAATCATGTTCCTTTTGTTGAAGATTAATTTTTTGTGTGAAAAGTTAAAGTTCCGTTCGTTGTTGAAAATAGGTCTGTTTTAGTCAAATATGTATCGGGTTTAGCTGAAAAATACATCATTTTGTCGTCTTTTTTTGGTACAAGATTAATCTTCTTGGCTGAAAATTCACTTACTTGTTTCAAAATTGAGATCATTTGTTGAAAATTATTTTCAATAACTTTTATCAAATTTTTAGTGTTGTTTATGTGATGATGTATAATGATGGGCCACACATTTCTCTTAGTCATTCAAGAATTCAAGCGATTCAGAGAATTTAAGGAATTCAGAAAATTCAAGGGATTCAGAGAATTCGAGGCATTCAGCAAATTGAAGGCATTCAGTGATTTACAAGAATTTGGAAAATTCAAGGAATTTAGAGTATTCAAGAAATTCAGCAAATTCAAGTTATTATGAGAATTTCAGGAATTAAAATCATTCTGTAGATTTTGAGGATTTTGAATCCTTTGTATTCATAGAATTCTTGAAATGCCTGGCATTGTCTGAATTCCTTAAATTCTCTTAATACCCTTAATTCTCAAAATTTCTCAAAATCTATGAATTCCTTGAATACCTTCAATTTTCAAAATTCTTTGAATTCTGTGAATCCCTTGAATTTTCTGAATTTCTTGAATTCTCAAAATTCCGTGAATTCTCTGAATTCCGTGAATTTGCTGAATGCCTCGAATTCTCTTATTCCCTTGAATTCTCTGAATCCCTTGCATTCTTTGAATCCCTTGGATTCTTTAAATTCTCCGAATTCAAGGAATTCTCTGAACGCAAGGAATTTGATAAATTCAAGGAATTTTCCAAATTGCTCAAACTCTCTGAATTCGTTGAATTCTCTGAATTTCTGGAATTATCTGTGTTTCTTGAATTTTCTGAATTCCTTGATTTCTTTGCATTTCTTGAATTCTTTAAATTCTTTTCATTATCTGGATTACTTGAATTCGTTGAATTCTCTGAATTCCCTAAATTCCTTCAATTCGTGGAATTACTTGATTTCTTTGAATTCCTTGTATTTTTTCAATTCCTCGAATTCTCTGAATTCCTTCATTTCCTTGAATTCCTTGAATTTTTTTAATTCTTTGAATTCTCTGAATTCCTTGAATTTCTTAAATTCCTTTAATTCGTCGAATATCCGGAATTCCTTGAATTTTCTGAATACTCTGAATTCCTTGAATTCTCCGAATACCTTGAATTCTCTCAATTCCTGGAATTTTCTGAATTCCTTAAATTCGTATATAATGTAATAATTTGATATGAATATTTTCATAAAAATAATCTTTAAAATATTTTCAAACAAATTTTAAAAAAGTTAGTAGGCTCCATTCCACGAGGATTGAATACTTTTAACTGCTAAAAATTTATTATACCTAGATATAAAGGACCACATTCGTATAAACACTGACGTAAGGACATAAAGGTGCACAGTTGGGCAAGTGATATCTGTGAACGTGCACAGTTGGGCAAGTGACATGTGTGCATATGAACAGTTAGGAAAGTGGCATCTGTGCACGTGCACAGTTAGGAATGTGACATCTGTGCACGTCTAAGTCTACAGAATCCCATCTGTGCACGTGCACAGTTGTCTAAGTGACGTCTAAATTTCGACGTGCACAGTTGTCACTTGGACAACTATGCACGTGCACAGATGGTACTTGGACAACTGTGCTCGTCTAAATTTCAACGTGCACAGTTGGGCACGTGCACAGTTGCTACGTGCAAAGTTGTCCGTCACCCGAATGACAGCAACATTTGTGCAGCCTTCAGTTTCACAATGTGTTTTACAAGACTCTCCGAAACTAAAACCAACTGGATTTTCGAATGATTCTGGTTTGTCGTCAATGAACCCACTTTTGTACCGAAATTATTTAAAACAAATGTTGAATGTAAATGTAAATATAGGTCGTGATTCATGAGGATAACGCTATGGGAAAAATGCCGCACGAAATTCTTTCAGATTCTAAAACCGATATGATTTTCAGATTTGGATGCTTCTATGTGAATATTTTCGGACCTGAATACATTGGCTTCTACTACTGGTCCAAACTTTCTGCGTTGTCCTTTCAAGAATAGAAAAAGAGGCAAAAAAGATTTTCCTTCGTTTGATATCAGCGGTTGTATTATATAACTATAAGTTGTTGCTGACGCTGACTGAACAAGCCATTGCACTTGTTTTTCTCCTTCGACGGCCAAAGTTCTCCCTGAATGCATTTATAATTTCGTGCGGCACTTTTTCCATGGCGTTATCTTTATCCTTATGAATCACGATCTAAATTTACATTTACAATTTACATTTGTTCAAATAATCTTGGTACAAAAGTGGGTAGGGTAAGGAGGGGCAGCGCCGACCAGTTAACAATCAATGATTTTTTTAAAGTTAATAAGATGTAGGATCGATCCATTTTCTTTTTTCATTTCGAGTCCTACATTATTGCATATCATATTTCTATAAGTAATAATTACATGAATAAAACAATGATTTATCAGTTTAATTATTTCTAACAAGCTGTATTTCCTCGGCTTGGCTCCACACCGGAGGGCAAAGCCGACCGCAGCTTTTTATAAAAATCAAAACACTTGACGTGGGAAAACATGACGGTTCGCGTCTGTGGTATTCTATGTACTGAAAAAATTACCTTTAAACATATTCAGCAAAAAGAATAAGTTATTTGTTATAAAAATAGTGATAGCTGTGATATAACCTCTTATTCGTTGACATTCCACTAGAGACGGACTACGGGCAAAGATTTCTTCGTTCACCGACCGGATTGAAAATAATAATATTCAATAGTTTCTTGCATGTAGCTCAGAAGATAAGTGGCTGTTCTACATTACCGATCACTTATCATAACCTAAGCACTTTTAAACCATTATTTTCGTCGGTCTTGCCCACCTGATGAGGCCTGAATTATTTACGACATTTAATAAACTTTGGACTTGAATTACGTTCAATGATTATAATGAAATAATGTCATATTGCTTTATCCGTTAAAATATCAAAATTTTCATACTGCAAGTATTGCCATTAATGTTGAAAAATTTATATTTCTGCCAGCGAATTTTCCATTCTTTCGTTGTCAAATCTGTTTTCTGCATAAATCTTACTTTACAACGTCAATTTTCAAGCTTTTAGTAAGTAACACTATCTTTTTAATGAAATAGATTTATTTGATACAAAGTAGAATTAAAACGGTTAAGTAATAGCGATGTCATGAGCAAATTCGCCTTTGTCCCACCGGTCGCCGCTGCCCCTCCTTACCCTACAGATACTAAAGCGTAACTTCTGTTCTTTTTTTGAAATGCTAGACGTAAAGATATTATTATCAGGCTTGGTTAAAAATACAATTGTTTTGTTGAAAAATCGCCTTTTGGGTTTCATAATTCAACAGTTTGATTAACATTTTGTTTCTTTCTTGACTAACAAATTTTTCTTTTATTGAAAATTCAACTATTTTGTTGAAAATCCAAAAATTTGGTTGAACATTCATGTATTTTTTTTTAAATCGTCTATTTTGCTGACACATTAATCTTCTTGGTGTAAAGATCATCTTTTTGCTTGAAAATTTAATTATATGATTAAAAATTCATCGTATTTGTTTGATAATTCAACTATTTTATTGAAAATTAATCTTTCTTGATTGAAAATTAACTTTATGGTTGAAGACTAATCTATTTGGTTGAGGATTAAACTATTTAGTTACAAATTCTTTTCTTTGGTAGAAAATTAATCTTCTTGGTTGAAAATTCATCTTTGTTCGTTAAAAATTCAGCTATTTGCTTCAATATTCAACTCTTTTGTAGATAATTCATCCTTTTTGCGTCAAATTTCGACAATTTTATTGAAAATTCATGTATTTTTACGAAAAGTCGTCTTTTTTGGTAGAACATTAATCATTTTGGCGTAAATATAATTTTTACGGTTGGAAATTTAAATATTTTGCAAAAAATTCATCTTATTTCTTTGAAAATTCAACTATTTTATTAAAACTTAATCTTTCTGGATTGAAAATCAACTTTATAGTTGAAAATTAATCTATTTGGTTGAGGATCCAATCTGTTTGTCAAAAATCCTTTTTTTGGTAGAAAATTAATCTTCTTGGTTGAAAATTCATCTTAGTTCATGAAAAATTCAGCTATTTGGTTACAAATTTAAACTACTTTGCTATACTAATATTATTATAGAATTTTTATTCAGGCTTTTATGTTTAATATTGGTGCACATGGAAAACAATGTTGATTTATGAAAATAAACTAAGATTCTTTTTTAATTTTAGTTTAATTTAATTAATACGTATACTGGCATTAAAAATGAACTTCAATCTTTATTTAAAATGTTTTTCTTTAGTCTGTAAATTATAAAAAATCCTATTTATTTATCGCAGTCTTTCAAGTTTTTCCCCTTTTTCGTATTTTTCCACTTAAATTCCAATTGAATTAACAGAACGCGATAAAAAATCCAACTATTTTTGGTTGAAAGTTCATTCTTATCAGCTGAAAAGTCTACTATTAAATTTTTGGTTAAGAATTCATCTTTTGTAGTTGATAAAGGTAATATTTGTTTCAAAATTGAATTATTTGGTTAAAACTTCAACAAATTTTTTCAAGTCATCCTTTTTGGTTAAAAATTCAACTGTTTTGTTGAAAAATCATCTTTTTGGCTTGATAATTATTAAAATTTTAATTTTAAAAATTAAAATTAAAATTTTAATCAAGCTGTTGAATTATAATTCAACAGTTTGATTGAAATTATGTTTCTTTCTTGACTTGAAAATTTTTGTTTTACTTAAAATTCGACTATTTTGTTGAAAATTCATCTTTTTGGTTTGAAAATGTATCTAGTTCTGTAGAAATTTCATCTATTTTTGGTTAATAATGCAACTGTCTGAGTTAAAATTAATCTGTTCCGGTTGAAAATGAACTTTTTTGTTCAAAATTCACATTTTTGAGTTGAAAATTAAACTGTTTTGTAAAAAATTCGTATTTGTGGCTCGAAAATTAAACAATTTGATAGAAAATTTAACTATTTGGTTGAAAATTGATGTGTTTTGTTGAAAATTTGCCTTTGTTGGTTAAATCCAACTGTTTGAATTAAAATAAGATCTTTTTTATTAAATATCAAATAGTACATTTTTCGTCGAAAATTCATCTTTCTAGATAAAAAATTCAACTCCTTGTTTGAGTTGAACTACTTTCTTCAAAATTATTATTTTTTTGTTTGTTGAAGATTTATAATTTTAGTTGGAAATTTGTTGTTTTTTTGTTAAACATGATTTTTTTTTTAAACTGAAAATTAAACCACCTTGTTGAAAATTCAACTGATTAGTTGTGAAATAACTTTTTTGTAGAAAATTCATATTCTCGGGTTACAAGTCCAACTGCTTTGTAGAAAAATCGTCTTTTTTGACTTGAAAATTTCACAATTTGGTATAAAATTCAACTATTTGGTACAAAATTAAACTGTTCTGTAGAAATTTTGTTTTGTTTAAAAAATTAAATAGCCTCAATAAAAATTATACTACGTCATTTTTGGTTAAAAAGGTTTTTGGCTTGAAAATGCAACTACTTTGGCAGAAAGTTCAACTATTTGGTCGATAATTAACCTTTTTGCTGGAAATTCATCTCTTTGGTTAAAAATTTACCGGTTTCATTAAAAATTCAACTTTCTAGGTTAAAAATTCATGTTTTTGGTTGAATGTTCAACTATTTCCTGAAAAATTAGTCTACCTTGTTAAAAAATAATGCTTTTGTTTGAAGATTCATCATTTCAGTTTGAAATTCATTTCTTTGTTTTAAAACTTTACGATTTTATTGAAAATTCTCCTTTTTTGCTTTAAAATTAATGGTTTCAACTGAAAATTTAACTATTCCATTTTTTGTTGAAAGCTAATTTTTTTAGTAGAAACTTCAACTATTTGGTTAATAATTCATGCAATTTGTCGAAAATTCGTGTTTTTAGTACACAATTAATCCTCTTGGTTTAAAATTTAACTATTTGGTGGAAAATATATGTATTTGGGTAACAATTAGTATTTTTTGGTAGAAAATTAATTTTTTGGTTATAAATTTAACTGTATGGTTGAAAATTATTCTGTTTTAGTTGAGGATTCAAATAGTTTGATGAAAATTCGTCTTCTTTGGTTGAATTCAACTGTTTTGTGGAAAATTTATGTAATTTCTTGAGAAATCATGTTATTGATTGAAAGTTTAACAGTCTGGTCGCAAATGCAGCTATTTTGTTCCAAAATATTTTTTAAGAAAAAGCAAGGAAATAGTGGCATTAGCAGATAATTATGAGAAAATAGTGCCTTTAGTGTAATTATTTTCGAAATAGTAGTAAAATAGTGTCATCATTCAAAGGAAGTGTAAACTAGTGTTGAAAGTGTTGTGAGTCCGAAGCCTGTATTATGTTAAACTAAAACTTTTGAGATGTTAGACTATATCTATGTCTATCTGCCACTTGATGAAGCTAATAGTCAACTTCGTGAAAAATAATGTCTACATCTGGCGTTCACTTAATGCATCTTCTAGTCAATGTTTTGTGTCGTATAGTAATAATGCTCTAAATTGTTTGGATAGAGTAAAATAATAGATAAAAGTACTGTTTCCTCTCCAGAAACATTAAATATTAACATATCAGAGTTAATACCCTAAATATCTAGATGTTAAGTGAGAACATCCATTCTTCTCAATGTTCTTGAACATTGACTTTAAACCTTTAGATCTTTAGTTTCCAGTAGCATTTTAACTTTTTTTGTTCACATTGAATGAAACGCGTGCCCATCAGTATGGAAGCCGGTCGTTTGTATGGGTAGAGTAAACTTGGGGGTCTGATCACCCTGAAAAGACAAGGTCGGAGGGTCGGGGACGAAACAGGGAGGTAACAGGTGGCGCGCGGAACTAAACACCCCCTTCTCTCGTCCAGTCCCCACCCCACTTTGAACCACCATAGACCCCCATGACCGTGGTGTAGTTGTAGTCAGTGGTGGCATGACAAAAACTGGCTACTGGGTTCCGTCAGAGTCAGAGCAAGGGCCCCAAATCCCCCCTCGTTTCTCTTCAACATTCAACACCGACTCCTATGTGTACCACCCATTTCCAACCCTATGCAATCCGGTTCAAGTAAATATCTCGACACGGATCAGCTTTTTACATTCCATCCGCTGATGACTGGTTCTTCGATCCTTAAAATCCCATCTTTCCTTTCTTTCATTCAGAGACTGAAATAACTTTACTTTCATGGAAAAATGGAGAAAAATGAATATTTACCCTTAACATCTAGATATTTTGGGTTAACATATTTAATGTTTAACTATAGGGCAGCCATCTAGATGTTGAAGCTTAATTTCTGTGAATATTAAAGATGTGCAACAGAGCGTTCTTATCTCGAAGAGTTTTTTGAAGAAACAGAACTTGCGTCAACCTACTCTAATTCAAACAGTTCGCAGCATTATTATTAATGCTTATAAACAAAATATTAGTAATCATCATTTTTCTGCAAGTTCACATTCGACATGAAATCAAATCGAAGAAAATTGTCTATAATCTTCATCAAGCGGCTGAATGTTTAACATCTGGGATGTTTCAGTCTAACATACAAATATATCTAAGCCTAATATCTCAAAAAGGTAGTAGATGTAACGTGTTAATAACTGTATGTTTGCTGGTACTATCTTATACATTGAACATCCATTTTTCTCTTAGCTCTTTCATCATGAGTCATTTTGTAAAGAGTTAATTTTTTCCCTAACCTTAGAGATAGGCATACCAAAAAAAAATTCTTTGCGTACAAGGAACCAACTATTTTTCCTAGTTAGGACAGGCGCCAATTTTGCAACCCGAGTTAGAATGACAAGGTTCATACTTAGCAAAAACAATGAAAATACGTCGCTTTTACGAACTTATTTATCTATTTTGACAAGGCAAAATATATTTAACAAATCAGGATACGCAAATTAACCGTCAAGTTCGTGTTTAGCCAACAGCTATGTTATTTTGGGGGGTGCTATATCACTGTTTGAATCTATCATACTGGCGTCACTGGAGTATTTCAGTAACTGGTTTAGTTGATTCACTTACTGCTGGTGCAACCAACAAAAACCAGAAAAAAACCACTTTGGTAAATAGTGTACTTCAGAGGTACCAATAAAAAAATTAACCAGAAACCAGGTTGCAAGATCCGAGTTTATTTCCTGAACCTAATGGGTTAATAGTCAAAGCCGACAGGTTTCTGACACTTCTGGGCAGAGAGATGATTGAGTCCAGTGAAAGAAGGAGGCGGGATGGGATGCGAGTGACTACCGAGGTTGAAAACGGAGTGCATGTAAATTACAGCCTCCTTTGCCTTTCGAATGAGACGTTAGTTGGTTGATCGTGCAGGATGAAAGAGCCAAAGAGGTTGCACCGTGGTCGTTTTGATCGTCAATCGCGCCTAGTAGCCGGTATCCGAGGACGCAGTCAGGGTGAGGTTAATCACCTGCGTTGGATTTTAATAAACGGTTCGGGGGGCAAACAAAGCTAGCCATCAATAACCATGGCTGGAGCCCACCTTGGTTCGATGCTTCGTTTTCTTGGCTTCTTGGCGAGCATGTATGCCTGGGCCCTTTGCCACTAGCTTGTCGAGCCTCGGACTGAGAGATAGGCGGAGATCATATCTCCCTGGTTATTAATTAACCGCCGCGAAGGGAAGGCCCCCTTTCATCACCTCACAAACGATCTTGCCTTCCTTACCCAGGGCCCCTTACTTCACCCCTTTCTTAACTCGATTTGCCCTGTGAGCCTCGTCATTCAGTGTCCCAACTACAACATTCTTCACTTCATAATCTCTTCACTTTCAAACTCATCCAGATCTTGATCAGTCCTGATATCATAGTTCCCTCATATTTTGTTTAGCTTTTTCCTACTTTTTTTCATTTCTAGAACAATTCTACCCATACAGCATTGTTCCATTCTAGACGTACAAAATTTAAAAATTCGAGAAACATTAAACAGTCATTTGCCCATTTCTGATGTAAGGTTGAACAAGTCATTTTTTATAGCATGTTCTGATTGAACACAATGCTTTCAAGAATGATCTTTAAGATGTTCTTCAACATTATCTAACCTTACATTATTCGCTCATATAGGTGAACTACATGTTTAGGTCATGTTCACAAATGAACACTGTAAAATCGGTTTCGACTTTTTAGAATTTTTACCTGTATGGTGGATTAATTCTGTATATGATTACGTACAAAAAACGGATGCTACACGGAAATATGGTGAATAGTATTTGTACTAATGTGACATCAAGTAAAAACAATGTCTAGAGCCACTATGATGTACTGAGACGTTTGGTTCAATTGTCAGATAATTAAATTAAATTATTTTGGACCCGATAGGCAAATGAACCAACAACTATTTTTCAATTTGATTTTAATAAAAGCACTTACCCATTGGCGGAAGTTCGGCTTATAAAAGATGATAAGACGGATCGGGCCAGATAGTGCCAAGTTTGAAGAAACAATGAGTTGGATCTTTCAATGGACCTCGAAAGAAAACCTTCTGCAGCTTTGTCTGGTAGATTTTCTTGAGGTCCTGTGCCTAGAGGAACCCATAGATTCAGGATGTCTTCTCTATATTTGCTGCACTCAATACTGTACCACTGAAATCATGAATGAAAAAAAGTTGATCATAAATAAAATTATGTATGCATTAAAGTGAAAAGGAGTAGATCATATAATAATCAATTGAATAAAGGACACTGAAAAATTTCTGTTCGGATTTTCCATTAAATGTAATGGAAGCTTATTTCCGAGACGTGAGGCAACGTTCCAATGTAGTAGTTTTTAAATGATGGTAAATTTCTATTTCGCCTTCCAATGCCGGTATTGCAATTTTACCTTACAGTATCGTACAAGTGTGGTAAAATTTCAAACGTGTTTAACAATGTAGTTTCAATTCCTCATGAAGCCATCAGAAATGCTCAGTGGCTGAGCTTCCGATTTACACTCGGCCTCAAAATTCGAATCGGTAATTTCTCAGATCCAAGTGCCATGGTTAAACTCATTTCTCTTGCTGGAGACGTTGATTTAGGTGACCGTGATTTCCAACTTGGCTACCTCTCATCTGCTGATGCTTCTCAGTCCTCAGTGATCACGAAGTGCACACGCAGAGACGTAAAGCAGCAACTCAGTTGCCACTAATGACACAAAGAGGAATGCTGTCCTTCAACGTGCGACCACGTCGGTAGCCATTTGTAATTCCTGAAGAAAAAGTGGAGAAAAAGCGGAATCAAAGTGTGATGATGAGGGCCGGCTACCCACAATTAGTGACACATGCTGGCAGCCATAATTAAAATCCTGCGCTCCTTTCCTACCACCTTCCTTTCCTCTCGTTCCGCTCATCGTTTCCTTCTCGCACTTGGAGAAACTAATCGAGTCTCAGCCACTTGGTTTTTTGCACACTGATCGCGGCAAATACTCCCCGTGGACTTAAGGTCGATTTACGGACATCGGCATGTCTAACCCTTGTCGAAAGCTTCTTACCAAACGTAATTGGTGTATCGCGAAAGTGATAGATGCCCATTGTCCACATTGCCCATTGCCCGTATTACCCGTAAAGATTGTCAAGATCGATGCAAGAGGCTTGGATTAATCTCTAGGTTCAACAGGATCTCCAACACGTTCCTACAACAATGTCTCTTCAATCTGCTGCCTTCACTCTTCCCACAAAGAAGAGTTCTTAGTAACTCCTGGTGTGGATTTCAGTGTCAACAGCATTTCTCCAGTGGAGAACTTGTGAAACTTGTCAAATGACTTTTTATACCGATCTCAGGGCTCGCAGTCATGCCACTATTGACACTTTTTTTTGAGCGATGACACTATTTTGAAAAAATGCAACTAATGCCACTATTTTTTCACTTGACATTGAAAAATATTTTCGAACATCGATGATTGGCTAAAATAACATGTCTACCAACTCAAGTATAGATATATTCATACCGATAAATAGAGTATTTGCTGATATATACAGAAATAATTTAAAATACTATAAATTCATCTATTCTTATTTTACATTTTGGGCCTCAGATTATACGACACTTTCAACCTTATTCGACTTTCTGAAGGAGGATCTTTTAAATTTCTACCATTTTAATTTGTGGAATTTATTGGTTGAATATTTTTAAGTCGAAAATGTCCAAAATCGAATAATTTCACATTTGCATAATAAAAACTGAACAAATTCATATTTCAAATTACTGTTTCAAAGTATAATTTCCAATTTAAGATTTCAAGTTTCATTGGCCTAAAAATGATCTAAAAATCCACTGCACATTGCGATGAAAAAATTTGATTGTTGAATTGATTAAATAATTTCTATTTGAGCAATATGCGAGATACGGAAAAACTAATAGCACCATTCTATTCTGCACAAAAATTCCATAAATTCCATTTATTGAATAATTTTTTGCTCTATAATAATTTTTTCTTGAAAAATCATCTATTAGTTTTTGCGTGATTAGTTTTACCTCAAATTTTACAATGATTTTATGAGAAAATGATTTATTAACAGTTTTGAAAAATTGAAAAAATTGTAACTTTTCACTTTTGAGCCTTCTATTTGTCTCGTAAAATATTCCTGTTATTTCACTGATATATTTTACGTTAATTGGAGTCTAAACAAATTTGAAATCGGTTAATATCTTCTGTTCGGTTTTTGAATTTCGAAATTCCAATTTTTTTAAATTCGAAATAATTTTCATATTGGTTCAAAAATTAAAACGTGCTATTAGTTTTTCCATTTTTTTTTTCGTTATTATAATTTTACAACAATTATTATATAAAAAAGCAAGACTGTCGAATACGCTGATTGTTTTTCTTTGATTTACTTTTTACTACTTCGAAAAGTTTATTCTTGAACTTACGTAGATGTTAATTAATTTTATTATAGGATTACATTATGTAATTCAAGACATTGAATAATGGCCAAATTTTATTTTATTTTATACCTTTCAGTGAATTTATTTGAAAAAATTATTTCATTAAAATAAGTATCGCTTATTAGAAAAAAATGCCACAATGCATAATAATGCACAAAATTAATTCTGAGATCTTTTGTTTGATTTTTCTTTCTTTATAATTTTTTTCTTTTCCTTCTCTTTTCTCTTCTTTTGACTTTAATTTAACAAGCTTTAACATTTATTTCATCATAAAAAGTTATTTTTTCGAGTTTTGGCATGGCCAACTATAAACAGGTGTTTTTTTTTACTGGAAATGGGTTCAGATATAATTGAGAGGTGGATTTTGCCAAGTTATGATGTGGCGAACTATAGACAGGTGATTTAAAAAGAATAAAAATTGGATAAAATATGTCTGAGAGGTAGATTTTGTAATGTTGTGGCATAGCCAACTATAAAAGTTTTTTTTTAATACTGGAAATGGGTTCAAATATAATTAAGAGGTGGATTTTGCCAATTTATGATGTGGCGAACTACAAACAGGTGATTTAAAAAACATAAAAATTGGATAAAATATGTCTGAGAGGTAGATTTTGTAATGTTGTGGCATAGCCAACTATGAAAAAATTTTTTTCAATACTGGAAATGGGTTCAAATATAATTAAGAGGTGGATATTGCCAATTTATGATGTGGCGAACTATAAGCAATTGGATTTTTTGAATAGTGGAAAAGGGGTCAAATATAATTGAGAGGCAGATTTTGTCAACTTATGATGTGGCCACCTATGAACACATAGTTTAACACTGGAACTGTGTTCAAATATAACTGAGAGGTGGATTTTGACAAGTTATGATGTGGCGAACTATAAGCAGGTGGGTATTTTGAATACTGGAAATGGGGTCAAATATAAATTAAGAGGTGGATTTTGCCAAGTTATGACGTGGCGAACTATAAGCAAGTGGGATTTTTAAATACTGGAAATGGGGTAAAATATAATTGAGAGGTAAATTTTGTCAACTTATGATGTGGCCATCTATGAACACATAGGTTTTTTAACACTGGAAATGGGTTCAAATATAATTAAGAGGTGGATTTTGCCAATTTATGATGTGGCGAACTATAAGCAAGTGGATTTTTTTAATACTGGAAATGGGGTCAAATATAATTGAGAGGTAGATTTTGTCAACTTATGACGTGGCCAACTATGGACACATATTTTTATTACACTGGAAATGGGTTCAAATCTAACTGAGAGGCGGACTTTGCCAAGTTATGATGTGGCGAACTATAAGCAGGTATGTTTTTTGAATACTGGAAATAGAGTCAAATCTAATTGGGAGATGGATTTTGCCGAGTTGATATATAGCCAACTATAAACAAATGATTTTTAAAAAGTACTAAAAATGGGGTCAAATATGAAGGAGAGGTCTATTTTGCCGAGTTTAGGGCATGTTCAACTATAAACAGGTGTTATTTTTTTTAAATACTGGAAATGAGGTCAAATATAATTTAGAGATGGATTTTGTCATGTTATGATGTGTCCAAATAGAAACAGATGATTTTTAAAAAAATACTAAAAATGGGGTCTAACATAATTGAGCGGAAGAGTTTGACAAGTTATGACGTGGATAACTGTAAACAGATGGTTTTCTTTAAATACTGAAAATGGGTTCAAATATAATTGAGAGGTGGATTTTGCCATGATATGATGTGGCAAACTATAAAGAGGTGATTTACAAAAATACTAATAATGGGATCAAATATGATTGAGAGGTAGATTTCGTCAAGTTAGGGAATGTCTAACTATAAATAGGCGTTATTTTTTTTTAATACTGGAAATGAGGTCAAATATAATTGAGTGATGGATTTTTCCAAGTTATGATGTGTCCAAATATAAACAAGTGATTTAAAAAAAATACTAAAAATGGTGTCTAATATAATTGAGCGGAAGATTTTGCCAAGTTATGACGTGGATAACTGTAAACAGGTGGTTTTCTTTAAATACTGAAAATGGGTTCAAATATAATTGAGAGGTGGATTTTGCCATGATATGATGTGGCGAACTATAAAGAGGTGATTTACGAAAATACTAATAATGGGATGAAATATGATTGAGAGGTAGATTTTGTCAAGTTAGGGCATGTGTAACTATAAACAGGTGTTATTTTTTTTTAATACTGGAAATGGGGTCAAATATAATTGAGAGATGGATTTTGCCAAGTTATGATGTTGCGAACTATAAGCAGGTGGTTTAAAAAAAAATACTAAAAATAGGGTCAATTGACAGGTAGATATTGCCAAGTTTATATACGACCAACTATAAACGGGTGGCTTTTTTTAGATACTGCAAAAGGGGTCGAATGTAATTAAAATGAAATCACGCTAAAGAGTCAATTCCATCCAAAGTTAAGGTGGAACCTCGAAAAGAATTACTGAAAAAAAATATAACTACATTTTTGCTGCACGTATTCGACTAAAAATTGAATCTCTCACAATCAAGTTGAGTGCTTTATAAATTAGAAGCTTCCAAATTTGGAACTTTTCTGAATCCGAATGTTTTACATTTATAGTACCAATTCCCCTGAACCAATTTCGATCACGAAATTACGCGAATTGTCAGAAGGCTTTAGATTGCTGTGTCAGACCGAAACTTAATTAAAGCATTTAATTAATATCACAGCAGCCCGAGGCGGGTTGCGTCCGACGGCAAATGACTTTTCAGGTCCACGCACCTGGGCCACAGTGTTAATTGCTCACAGTCTTTCATTTCTCTTTTTCATCCTCCTCTCTTTTTTCAATTGTTGCTACCTCTGGACTGGACTGAACTGAACTGAACTCCTGCGGGGAGGACAGAGAAAGTAAATCTGAATTGAAATCGGAGGGATGAGAAGAGTAGAGCAACAAGTGTCCTCGTTACGAAGCGCAAAAGCATTCCTAATTATCCCCCTGCCCTTAGAGGTAGGCCAGATAAAAACAGCCTTGATTACATTTTCGTGTAATTTCATCGTCAGAGCCATTAGGCCGCCCACAAATTGGATCGATTCTTCAATGCGCCCCGTCTAATTGGTCGTTATTATTTGCTCAAACTCATATTCGACCACGAGTTTTCCAGATGACGCTTCGGGTAATTTAACCTGAAAGACAGGTGCATTAAAAAAGAAAGAAAAAAAAGCTTCAAGAGGAGATATTATATTCTCAATTTTAATTTAGGAGTGTTCCATGTCAAAGGCAAAACTCATTTAGGAGGAAAAAAATTATACTCTGTCGAAAAAGTTTACGAATTTTTAATTTTTTGGGGGTAAATTACCCTTACACATCACTCATTTTCCAGTCATGAAAAATATAATTTTTATTTTCGAATATTTGTATATCAAAACACGTCAAAAAAATATTTTTTTACGTACAGAATTATAGGCCAGATGAGACAATTCGTCAACACCCCTCAAAGCCACCCTTATTATATGCACACTTGAAATGTAAAAAATTACTCGATTTTTTTTAGAAGACTGTTTAATTTTCAACAAAAAAAGATAAATTGTCAATTTGAAAGAACGCATTTTTTGTCCAAATAGACGAATTTTCGACCACAGAAGATGACGTTTTCACAAGATACTTGAATTTTCAACAAAAGAATTAACTTTTCCAACATAAAAGATTAAAATTCAGCAAAAAAAATTAATTTTCAAAAGAAAAAGATGAATTCTCAACGAAAAATATAATAGATCAATTTTGAACCTACAAAGATAACTTCTCAACCAAAAAGACAAATTTTCAACGAAATACAATAATTTTCAAACGAATAGTTGAATTTTCAACTAAACAATATCAATTTTCATCAAAAAATGGGAAAGTCAAATTTAACAAAAAAATATTTTTTAACAAACTGGTTCAACTTGTAACCAAAAAGGACCACATTTTCAACGAAAAAAAAAATTAACTTTTGAGAAAGTCGTTTAACTTTTACGCAAGAAGTTGAATTTTCAATACAAAAATATCTATTTTAAACCAAAAATGGACGCATTACATTTTTAGTTCAATTTTCAACATCAAAATATGAATTTTCAACAAAAAAGTTAATTTTCTACCAAAATAGTTGAATTTTCAACCCAAAAATATGAATATTCAACAAAAAAGTTAATTTTTAGCCAAACGGTTGCATTTTTAACCAAAAAAGAGCCAATTAAAAAATAAATTAATTTTCTACAAAAAAACGAATTGTTAACAAAAAATATAATACATAATATAAAGAAATTACTTTTAAGAACAAGAGTTTTCAATAAAACAGGTCAAATTTCCATCAAAAGAAAAGAGTTTTTAAACCGACAAGTCGAATTTAAAAAAAAAATATTTTAATTTTTAACCTAAAAAAATTTTTTTAAAATTTTCAAAACTCAAAATTTTTATAAACAAATTTATGAACAAAATCGATTTTTGCTGTACATTGAAGCCTGGAAGCTCTTTTTATCACGTTTTTCACCGCGAAATCGAGTGAAATCAATGTTTCATTTAAATCAAACACTGATGTATTTTTTTTAGCGTTATAAACCAATTTCATACACAAATTTAATAAATTTAAAAAATCCATGACAGAAATCGACAATCAACAATATTTACCATTGTTCTAAACAATACTGATTAATAAATGCATTAAACGGTCGCTCTGATAGAAAAAATTCATTTTTTTTGCATAACTGTTTATTTTATCCCTAAATTAAAATTCTGATGGAAGAAACTGTCATTTGACGATACTTTTCATTGTTATTACAATTCTGATCAAAAAATGCATTTAATACTCGCTTTCAAATAGGAAAAGTCTCTTTCTTGCTGAAATGTTTATAAGATCATAAAAAATGAAATTCCTACGAAATAAACTGACATCCAACATTTCCCATTTTTATAAACAATCTTCATTGTTTAAAAAAATCTTGATTGCTTATGATATTTAAAAAAGATGCTGAGTACAGACGTTTTACGATTCGGTTCCTTATTTCAAGTTAACATTAATTATTGAACCCACAAAAATCAGATTTATTCTATACGAAAGAATTATTTTAAGAATTAATTGATCAAGATTGTTTAAAACAATGGGAAATGTTGTTCGATGTAAGTATATTTCGTTGGAGTTTCATTTTTTATGATCTAATAAACATTTCAGCAAGAAAGAGATTTTTCCTATTTGAAAGCGGCTATTAAATGCATTTGTTGATCAGAATTGTTAATAACGCTTATTTATTAAATTTGTTTATGAAATTCGTTTATAACAATAAAAAAATAATACTTAAGTCGATTTTAATGAAACGTTGATTTCACTCGATTTCGCGGGAAAAAACGCGATGAAAAAAGCTTCCAGGCTTCAATGTACAGCAAAAATCGATTTTGTTCATAAATTTGTTTATAACAATTGAACAGATTGTAGAAACTTCAGCTAAGTTATCAGGATTTGTTAATCGATTGTAAATCTATCCGTTCTTCACCTTTTTGAGGTAATATTAATGAATGATACAGAACAGGCAGCTCAAATATGAAAATTTTTGGTTTTTGGCCTTATCACGCTATACTTATGGATCTTGGTTGTACATGTTGCCTGCAAGTTCCGGTTGAGTGGACAAGCAATGTCAATGGTGTAGACGTTACCTCTATTTTTCCAGCGCATCACGATGTCGGGTCGATTGGCTCGGATATAATGATATTGGAAGCCTCACTGTCCACTTCAGGTTAGTCTAACGTATTGAGGTGTTCGCCATGGATAGGTTTTTGTCTCCATTGCGCATCTAACTTATTAATGGTTTCTTGCCTGATATTCAAAAGCCTCCTTTTAGGACAAGTTCAATGGCATTTAATCAAGATCAACTGCACTGATGCTATTTTAAAGAGCAACAACTCGCTTGCTGTAAAGTAATCACGGAATGACTGTCGTTCATTCGATGCCTATCCATTTCGACATGGATGTTTCAAAACGGTTCCACCTATCCGTTAGTCCAAACCCCATGTGGACGTAATTGAAAAACTGCTTTATGACATGGATCACTTGTTGCAGTTTCTTGTATGAACTATCACATAGCTTTAGATCATCCATGTACAGAAGATGGCACATGTTATTTGGTGTCTTGCTCAATGGGTTCACCGCTGAACATAAACATAATGCACTGAAATAGTCTCCTTGAATAATATCCGTCATAATGCGTATTAATCCAGGTATCCCTGGTTGCCAATGATCGAAATACTTTATTCTTCTTCCCCAAAGCACGATCGCACGACCTAGAATGTCGATGATGTGTGGACAGGTCTTGTAAACTTTCAAGACTTCAAGCAAACAGTCATGTGGTACAGAAAGGAACGCTTATATATTATTTGAAGTAATAGACTGGAACGTGTTCGTCATCCACTTCTGCTCCTTCTGTCCTGGAAGGTAAGCAAGAGCAGGAAATTTACGCGAGAAGACATCGTTCAACACTGTTTCTTGGGGTCAGCTCTCTAGCCGCGGATGATCTTACGCGGCAGACGGCACAGTTGGAGATGAAGGTTTTACCTCTGGACACTCTTATAGAGCTACCAATCTTTGTAGAATGTTATGAGGAACAGTGGTGATGGAACAGATGAAGTGATCCAAGAAGAACAGCCTTTTGCATCCGGCTCGCGATGGATTGAGTCCGCTCAAAAAGAAGAGCTTGATATTTCGCCCGTTTTTCTTCCTCCTTGGCCGTGATACTACCATCGGCTGGTGCCGGGAATTCAATCACGTAAATGATCTTCGTTTTAAGGTCTTGGAGGACAATACCAGGCTTTATTGCACTGATACGTTGAGTGGTGGAGAAACAGAAATTACAGTAGATCTTACACTGATAATTCTCCACGACGGAATCGAGTTCCCCCTGGGCGTATGGCAAGACGGGTAATGGATAAACACCATAGAAGTGCCGAAGATGGCAATATAACATTTTTAGAGCCGCACTGTGTCTCTCTACGTACCGGTAGCATGCATACTATGAGCATCCACAGAGAACATGTCCAAGTATTCCTGGCTCTTGCTTGCACGCTCTTGACAGAAAAAAAGGAATTCCTTTAGTCTCCGATCTCAATCCAGCAGACTTGAGAATTTACCATGAAGGGGCTCGTTAGCATGTTTCTTAGTAGAAGCGAATGTTCTGCTTCCTGCAGACGACTTTTGAGCACCAAAGGTGTAAGTGATACTAGGCCATGTGTAGTGTCGCTAAAATCAAATCAGAGACCAAGCTCCTCTGCGGCCATAACTGCAGCACCTCTAACTCCTTCATCTTGAAGGAGGTATATTCGAGGTACGAAAGATCTAGGATGAAGACTTCGATGGATTGTCATCATCTTGCGTGTGCTTCGGTCAAGTTGCTTCAACTCATCGACGTTCCATTTTACTACACCAGACATGCACATCAGTATAGGAGCGGCCAGCATAATGGTCGCCTGGATCTTATTCTTTCCAGATAATTCTGAAGCGCAAATTTTTCTGAGAATGTGGCGATACCTCGTTTCAAGGGCCGTTTGTAACACACGCACAGTTAGGGTTTCTGCTTGCGGTATTTCAAAATATGTATGTGTTTCTCCATTACCAAGATATTGAATGGTATTTCCGCCTATGAGTTAAAAATCCTGATCGTCATGCGATGATGTAGTTTCTAGTCTTCCTTGGTGTAGGTAGGCGCAGGCACACTTGTCCAGTCCGAAACTCATGCCAACCGCTTTACAGTGCCTATTAACCTTCTCCAAAAGGATGCTAAGGTCCTCTTTTGAGGAAGTAAAGAGTTTAAGGTCGTCCATGTATAAAAAGTGGTTGACCTTATATTTTCTTCTGTTCGGCGGGCCACATAGGTATCCAGAGCTTTTTCCTCGGAGCACAATAGATAGAGGTAACAGGGAGATGCAGAAAAGTTTTAGACTTAGAGTGTCTCCTTGGAAGACTCCCTTCTTATATGTGATATAGCTGGTAGTCACTTGTCTTTGGTCAGATCTTATGACAAATCTTGTCCGCCGCAAGAGCATAAGCTATGTTGTCATTATTCTCATTATGATATTCTTATTTTGAAATTCGAGTCATAAGTAATCTTTTCCAACGAAAAATCTTCTAGGAGAACAGAATTTTTCAATGATGTCGCGACACTGACTTATCCTTAAGATATTCGCGTCGGAAGTGATGAATCTTGAAAAACTCACTTTTTTATACAAAAAAAAATATATAAAAGTAATATTTTCACTTCATTCAAATAAATGTACATAGCCAATTGCAATAAAGAAAAACTTACATTAAAAAAATAGGTAAATTCCGGCAGTAGGAATCAAACACGCAATTGCCGTATTTCACCGGTATGGCTGAAAAGCGCATTATACTAATTATATAAAAAGGAGATTTTGTTGAAAAAATGTTAAGGTTTTTTCCCTTTCCTTCCTCGCTATATATTTTTTACGTACTTTTTGGCATTATCATATTTTCTTTACACTTTCGTGTATTTTTACGCTCGTTATATACTTTTAGTCACCTTGAAACATATTTATCACAAATTGGGTCCTAATTTCATTTTTGCGGTAAATAACAATTTAATTGGACATGCGAGTAATGCATTTGTAGGACTACGTGTCCACCATTCAGTGCTGCGTAAATGAGGTATATGCAGTAGTAGTAAATCGAGTCTTGCACGAATGAATATGAATCTCATATTCTCGCGCTTGGACGAGACGCATGTCGTTGCAGAAACACCAGCGCAGCTGTAATGGTGATGGATTCCCTTCGCAAATAGCTCAGGACTTGCATAAAGTACAATCCTGATTACACCTGTGAGTCACTCATGCATCATCCTAAAAATTCCTAATATGCCCAAATTCCATCCATCATAAGGGGCCATCCATAAACTTTGTTACCAATTTTGGTTTATTGTTTGGGTTATTAATAGGGTGATTTTTTACAAAAATAGAATAATACTAGGGGAATTATTTCTTCTAAATGAAATGAATGTAGATATATTAATTAGGATATTAGTTAAATTTTCGAGCCAAAAATACGAATGTTTTCGAAAACAGTTAAATTCTCAACAAAAAAGGTAATTTTCAAACAATAAAGATGACTTTTTCACCAAAGAAGATCTATATATTTCTTTTCTCTATATTATTTTTCTATATATTTTTATATTCTTATGTATGTATATACTTTTTGAATTTTCAACAAAAAAGTATATTTTGAGCGATGAAAGATGAATTTTCAAACAAGAAAGATGAATTTTTCAGCATGACAGATAAATTTCCGACGAAAAAAGATTACTAACGAAATAGCTGAATTTTCACCAAAATAATTAAATAAGCTCATTCTGAACCTACAAAGATGAATTTTTAACCAAGAAGATAAATTTTCTACCATAGCACGAACTTTTGACAAAATACATGAATCTTCAACCCAATAGTCGTATTTTTAACTAGATAAGATCAATTTTTTACTAAAAATTAAATAGATACATTTTTTTACATTGTAAATTTTTTACGAAACGTTGAATTCTTAACCCGAAAATATGATTTTTTCTAAACAATAAATATTCTACTAAGCAGGTAAATTTTCAAATAAGTAGTTTAATTTTTAACCAAATAGGTCAACTTTCTACAACAATAGTTCAATTTTCAACCAAAAATATGAGTTTTCAATCCAAAAGTGAATATTCTATCAAATAGTTTGATTTACCACAAAATTGTTGAAATTTTGAAGCTAAAGGGGACTAGCTTTCAACCATACAACTGCATTTTTAGCCACAAAGCATGGATTATCAAACAAAAAAAATAATTTTTACCAAAAAATAATAATTTTTAATAAAATACACAAATAACGAAATAGTTGAATTATCAACCTAATAGTTGTATCTTTAACTAGAAAAGATCAAATTTAAACCAAAAATTAAATAGTTATATTTTTTCACATTTTAAATTTTTCTACAAAGCTGTTCAATTTTTAACCCGAAATATGATTTTTTTAACAATTACTTTTCTACCTTGTAGTTGAATTTTCAAATAAGTATTTGAATTTTTACTCAAATAATTAAACTATTTACCAAAATAGTTAAATTTGCGGCCAATTAGATAAATTTATAACTCAAAAGTGAATTTTCAATTAAATAGATGTTTGACAAAATTCTTAAATTTTCGAGCCAAATAGATGAGTTTACAAAAAAGTTCCATTTTCATCCAAAAATATGAATTTTCAATCCAAAAGGTGATTTTCAATCCAAAAGTGAATTTTCAATCAAATAATTTAATGTTCTACAAAATTACTGCATTTTTAAACCAAAAGAGAATTTCCTACAAAACATTTGAATTTTCAATAGAAAAATATAAGTTAAAAAAAATACAACTAAATAGTTGAATTTTCAACTAACATGGTGAATCATGAATCAGAAAAGATGAATTTTTAACCAAATAGTTGAATTTTCAACCAATACAGTTAAATTTTCTACTAAAGAAATAAATTTTCGGCCCAAAAGTGAATGTTCGATTCAATAGATTTTTTAAAACAAATTTTAATTTTTAAATCAAGTAGAAAATTTTTTAAAAGAAGGTGGACTTTCACCAAAAATATTAATTTTTAACAAAATAGTTGAATTCTCAACCGAAAATGATCAACTTTCAAACAAACAGCTGCACTCTTAGCCACAAAGCATGAATTTTTAACCAAAAAGATCAACTTTTTACAAAAAATAATAATTTTCAATAATATGCGTACACTTTCAACGAAATAGTTTAATTTTTCACCAAATAGTTGTATCTGCATCTAGGAAAGATCAACTTTTAACCAAAAAAGAAATAGTTACAATTTTCACATTTTAAATTTTGCTACAAAACTGTTGAATTTTTAACCGGAAATATTATTTTTTTGAAAATTACTTTTCTGCCTTGTAGCAACATTTTTAAATAAATATTTTAATTTTCACCGAAATAATTAAAATTTCTACGAAAATAGTTACATTTTCGGTCAAATAGATAAATTTTCAGCTCAAAAGTGAATTTTCAATTAAAATAATTGATGACAAAATTCTTAAATTTGCATGCCAAATAGTTGAGTTTACAAAAAGAGTTCAATTTTCAACCATAAATATGAATTTTCGATCCAAAAGTGAATTTTCAATCAAATAATTCAATTTTCTACAAAATTGTTGAATTTTCAAGTCAAAGGGGAATTTTCTCTAAAACAGTTGAATTTCCAACCCAAAAATATAAATTGAACAAAAATTACAATTAAATAGTTGAATCTTCAACTAACACGATGAATCTCCAACCAAAAAGTTGCAATTTTAGCAAAAAGGGATGAATTTTCTACCAAAAAGATTACTTTTCTACCTAGAAAAAAATTTCAACAAAATACATACATTAGGATAAATTTTGAACCACATAATTGAGTTTTTATCTAGAAAGAATACATTTTCAGCCAGAAATGAAATAACTTAATTTTTAGTTCGAGAAATTAATTTTCAACCAAAATTGAAATGAGTTTTCGATATTAAAAAACAGTTGAAGTATTTTTTTAAATTGAAATTTCAGCCAAGGACAAGGATCTTCAAGAAAAACATGAGTTTTTAACGAAGTAGTTCAAACAAAAATTTCTAACCAAAAATAATTGGACTGTTTTATTGGGTTCTGTTAATTCAATTCTCATTTGTGCGAAAAACGAGGAAAAGAGGAAGTTTCATGAAAACAGGGAAAAAGAAAAAAATGTACGGTTCATCTTTCGAAAAATTTGTGAAAATTGGTTAAAATTCATCATCATTCAACGTATTAAACGTTATCTAAGTTCGTAGCGTTACTTCCACTAACACCCCCGCCCCCTGAATATTTGTTTTAAAAACGTGAAGGATCCTAAAAATATTAAACAAATTTTAATTATTTGCTAATTTAATCACTGAAAAAAGAGCTAAATTTTTTTCCTAACAGCATAGACTTTCTTAATGCAAAAAAAAGTTCGATAAATTTTCCCCATCCCTCTTGTATAAACAACGTTAAAAATTGCTCCATAAAACTCGATTGCTTTGAGCGTGAAAGCATTCACGAAAAAAAGTTCGATTGAGTTTTCCTAGCACTTTATCTTTCATAGGTTATTCCGAAAATGAACGCATCTACCCCCTCGTGAATGAAAAGCCTTTTTCTCCCGTTTTTGCGACTTTCGTGTATGGCACCATTGTAAAAGTTGCTACAAAAGCCAATTTAATAATTGTTACAAAAACCTACAGGTTGTCAGGTTTTATTATTTGGCGGAGAAAGAGTGAAACACAGAGGCGCCAATATTGGCGGTTCTAGAATCTACAGTGGCGCTATCTATCCTGTTGTTTGGCTCATGTATGGAAACGCACGTCTCTCTCATTGTTCGCTTTTTTCCCGCATGTTTGACATAGCAACTGCCCCTTTTGCCCCTCATCTCCCGATCGCCAGGGTCAGTGTTTTTAATTGTAAAACTTATCCAATTAATGCCAGCGAGCCGAGCAAACCATAGAATAAATTGTCCACTTATCCCCTCAAACTCCTTTCATACCCATCGTTCGATCGCTAATGAGTGCGCATTCAGCCAAGACAATGGCTGGCAACTTTTTTTTGTGTTAATTAATGGAATAACATCATGGGGAACTGTATTGAAAAAGGGTCTAGAAGTTTTGAAAATGGATGTTCATATATGTTTCCGCGTTGAAGAATGGGCAAAAATGCATCAAAGTTTAAATATTAGTTGACGGATATGTTTACTCAAATGAGGAAAAATAGTCATTCTGTTTACTTACGGAATTCATCATCAACGAACATAAGATATGCTTGGAAAGCTTCTTGCAAAAGTAGCTGAGAAAGTGGCTTGCAAACTTATTCCAGAACCTTTCTTGTCAAAGTAGCTCAGAAATTTCACTGAAAACATAGCTTAAAAAGCTTCTTGCAAAAGTAGGTCTAATGATCAAATTAAGGGCGCTTCTTGTAGAATTAGTTCGACAATAATTTTATTGCAACAGCATCTCAGAACGCGTCTTACATACGTAGCTCAGAATATTTCGTGAAGAAAAAGTTTAAAAAGCTTCTTGAGATCCAAACGCTTTTTCCAAAACTAGCTTAGAACGTTTCTTAAAAATGTATCTCAGAACGCTTCTTTTAAATTCAGCTAAAAAATATTCGTTGGGAAAAGTAGCACCAAACGCTTCTTGTAAGCTCCATTAAAATAATGTTTGTTTGAAAAAGTACTACAGAATGGGTGTTGCAAATGTAGCTCAGAACGTTTCTTCCCAAATATCTCAGAAATCCTCTTAAAAAAATAATTTATAACGCTTCTTGCAAATGTAGATCTGAACGCCCATAACAGTTCTTTCAAAATTAGCTCAGAATGTTTCTTGGAAACGTATCTAAGAAAGCTAAGGACGCTTCTTGTAGAATTAGATGAACAATCATTTAATTCTAAAAGTATCTCAAAACGCGTCTTGAAAACGTAGCTCATAAAGCTTTTCGAGAAAATTGTTCAGTTCGCTTCTTACAAATGTAAAACCGAACGCTTATAACGGGTTTACAGAAGTAACCTAGAACGTTTCTTGAAGTTTTATTTAAAAACTCTCAGAACGTTTCCTGTAAAACTGAATGAAAAATCATTTTGATGTTAATTAAAAGCGAATCTCAGAACGCTTAGAAAGCTTCTTGTAAAATGAGCTAAATTTTTTAGTTTGCAAAAGTAGCGCAGAATAAGTCTTGAATACGTAGTTCGAAAAGTTTTTTTTGAAAAAGTAGCGCAGAACGTTTCTTAACAAACGTATTTTAAAACGCTCAGGATACTTCTTGCAAAAGTTAGCTTAGAAAATCACTTGGAAACGTATCTCAGAATACTCAGAATACTTCTTGTAAATCTAGCCAAAAAATATACTTTGTTAGAAAAGTAGCGCAGAACGTGTCTTGCAAACGTAGCTCATGCAGCTTCTTGGAAAAATAGTTTAGAGCTCTATTTGCAAATGCAGAACTGAACGCTCATAAAGCTTCTTGCAAAAATTACTCAGAAAGTTACTTAAAAACGTAGTTTAGAGCGCTCAGAACGCTTCTTGTAAAATTAGATAAAAAATTTGTTTGTTGCAAAATTATCAAAGAACGCATCTTGCAAGCATAGCTCAGAACGTTTCTTGAAAAAGTAGCGTAGAATGTTTCACGAAAATGTAGCCCTGAACGCTCAGGACGCTTCTTGCAAAAGTAGCTTAGAAAAACATTTGCAAACGTATCTTAGAATGTTTCTTGAAAAGGTGGCTCACAACGCTTCTTGCGCCAGAAACTAAGACAGTTTCCTAAAAAAATAGTTTGAAAACGTCTGAAAAACGTAGGTTTGATGATAAAATGGCGTCTTTATAATTATCTCAGAAAGCCTCGTGGAAAATTATATTAGAATTCTTCTTGCAAATGTAGATCTAAGCGTTCATAGCAGTTCTTTTGTAAAATTATCTCAGGACGTTTCTTAACAATGTATTTCAGAGCGCTAAGGACGCTTCTTGTAGAATTAGCGAAGCAATGATTTTGTTTTAAAACTAGCTCAAAATGCGTGCTGCAAGCGTAACTCATAACGCTTCTTTTAAAATAGATCAGAAAGCCTCTTAAATGATAGTTTAGAACGCTTCTAGTCAAAGAAGCTAAAATATTTATTTTCTTTCAAAGTAACACAGAACGCATCTTGAGAACTGTCTCAGATGCGTCCGGATGCTTCTTGCATAAGTAGCTCAGAAAGTTTTCTACAAAAATAGCTTAGAACTTTTATGGTAAAAGCATCTCCAAAAATTTTGAACTCTCAAGGCTTAGAACGCTTCTTGCTAGATTAGCTCAGAACACCTATGGTAAAAGCAGCTTCCAATTCTTATAGGGATTCTTTCTAAATAGCTCAGAACGCTCTGCACATTTCTTATTCCTGATAAGTAGCTCAGTCCTGTGGTACGAAATGTCAATAGAAAGCATTCACTCAATTCTGCAAGCGAGTTAATGAAACATTAACTGTTACGCTCTCTCTAAAAAATTTTGATTTTCGTGAGTGCACACAAGCCTTTCTTTCAGTTTGGTAAATTACAGAAGGTGCATTCAGATTAAGCTTTTCGCTGGCTTTTGGCTCTGATGTTTGCTTAGTGGCTCTCCAAACCCTCATCGTCTTTTTCCCTCCTTCTCGTTCTCTCAAGGCATGCATCAATTAATACCTGACGGTTGCTCTCATATATTTTTTCCCACTTCGCTTTCATAAAAAGGTTGGGGAAAAAATGAATGCGAAAAACGTGATGCAAATTGATTTAAAAAGATTAAGCAAACCTTTTTCTATTCTCCTCGTTTTTAAATACTTTGCATCGTATTTAATATGATTCGAAAGTTTGACCACTTTTTTTCAAAAATTCGACTAGTTCGGAAAATTAAGATCGAGGAAAAATGTGGGAACAGAATTCGTTTGTTTTTTCTCCCCTCTTTATCCTAGATACACTTTGGCACTTGGCCAGTAAAACCAAAATGCCTGAAAAACGTATTCGTCTGTGTTCGTAACGTAAAAAATACCACGTTTTTATGGCAAATGCGTAACGAATTCCGTGGACGGTCCACGAGACCAACTAAGTGAACCTATTCAGGAACATGAAATTAGTCACCGCTCGACGCTATCTGCCTTGTCCTCTTTTCATAACCAGGGATGTCCTCCATGTTCCACAGAACCTGCTCATAATCATGGAATAAAATTTGTTTTTTGAATGCATGCCCCTTTAGGTAAATTGTATATATGTATTGTTTCCATTAGGTAGATGCATCTTCTTAAAGAAAATTATACATTTGCCTTGGAAAATGTTTATTTTATCTTAACAAATTGCAGCCTTCTTTTTAAAAAAGGCCATCATGAATATTTTAACTGTACATGTATATTGTGTATTGTCTATTCTAAAAGAAAAACAAATTTTTCATGCACCATACGAATAATGGAAGCTTTTATTAAAAAAAAAAAAAAAAAAAAAAGTAAACCTGAAGGGGAAAATGGTAGTACATACGGCACTGCATTTGTATATTCATATGTGTGGAAAGGGCTGAGTACGTATGCGACTGATGAACATGTTCAACGGATACGGGATAATAGCGGTCACCTATTAAAATAATTTATGCGATTTTATTGTGTGTTGAAAGCTTGGCAAGCTTCGCACTTATTTTTCCGGATTTGCTTCAGTGACATTAAATATCCAGAGTCCAAGATTGTCCTTTCATATTCTAGGATGATAAAGCTATATCTTAACATTTCCTGAAATTAGAATGCATCTTTCAAAATGATATAGTTTTGGAGTATTAATTCGGATCAGAAGGTGATGAGCTCTGCATGGTTCCGATATCTTGTCAATGAATCCTAATTGTACTATATGTCCTGAATCAGGACTTTCGTGGTTGCAGTGATGGAAGGGAGATCGATGAGCCAGGACAGGGCTGTTATCTAATGGGTCAGCACCATATAGTTGTGCATGTATGCGTCGAAACAGACTGCATGAAATGTACTGTTCATGCACTGGTAAAACCGTTTCATCAAAATTGTTCGCATTATCCTCTTATAGTAATAGAGTGCTAAATTTTAATCAACTTAGGTAGTAAAATCTTATGAATTAACTCCACTCTGCAAACGGAATAACATATTATTTTCATCTCAATGGTGATGTAAATTAGCTGACTGTTCCTAATCCTAATGGAAAAATTCCTCCAGAGTAAAGAGGGAAATGGTCTCTGCCTATAGATTCATGCGTCTGAGTTTCTTCGGGTTTCTGACGGCACTCGTGCCTCCCCTTATAATCCTCCTTGCCAAGAGTCTGGCAGTGGTTCGAGGCGGAGTACAATAATTAGAGGACGTAATTAGTGCCAATTAACGAAGTAGTGAGGTAGCTCTCTCTCTCTCTCTTTGCTACCCCGCACTCGCTCAACCACCCCATCCATTCTCTCCCTCGGTTTCTGCTCCACTGTGCTCTTCTACCCTTTGGAACACCGCGCATCATTATACGGGACTTGCCACAAACGCAAAACTAAATCCCGAAGTAGTGTCACTCACAACAAACTACATCAGTTCCTTTCCTATTATCCTATTCCTCGACCAAAGCTCACTTCAGAACAGCAACAAAAGTTCTTCCTTAAGGAATATACATATTCTTAAAAGATACATCCATTTCCTCATTAGAAAAAAGATTCCGTTAAGCCCTGTACCAAATCTCTCACATACGATCATGAAAATGATCATTTCTGCATTTATCAGCTGTAATGACATCCCCTAAGCAATATGATTGCCATAACTGTGGCACAGACGTCATTGTTGCACATTCATCATTCTTGCGGAATTATTATCATTGGTGCGCAACATTCACTGTTGCAGAATTATCATGTTGCACAATCATTCCAAGAGATTCGCTGTCCTCTATTTCCTTTAAGGCATACATTTCCAAGGGAGTTCGCGTCTAGCTTCGTGAAGTACCAAAATTGGAAAGGGAACTTTTGGTCAATTCGCGTCGAAGCTATTATAACGCCAAATCAGAAGTTAGCGGTGTGACAGTGGGGTAATGTTAGGGGCATCCAAGTACGAATTCCTCCTAGCATAATCCCATGCAGTTATAGGTTCGCGCGGATAGCTTTACGGTGCTAAATCGGAACTATTTAGTAGGGGCTATCAGCCCTCGAAGGGGAGGAGGATCGAGAGTCAAAGGGAGAAAGAGATGGTAACAGAGAGTGTGGTATGCGCACAACTATTTCGCCACAGCGTATCCTGCCTATCTGGAGATCCTATCTGACCAACTACTGTAATTTATCGAGGCACGCCGAATATCCACCCCGTTTATAGTTTAATAACCAAAGGACTAACGATCCAATTTAGGAGTATCCAAAAATGTCATTCTTCTTCAAATTTTTCTTTAGGAACATTCTTGTCCTTTCAAGAGGAAACGATCCATGGAATCTTTCTCACCACAACAATTTAGAGGAAGGAAATTAAGGGATATATTAAAACAGGTTCATTAGAATACTATGAACTAGAACTAAGTGGAGGATAGGTATAACAATAATGATTACGATAACGAAGGGAGTATAGTCGAGCAGCTTTGTGACAAGTAATGCTGTTTTACGGGCAGAAACGTTGCGAGCTGGCAACACACTAACGACGTCATTACAATTACAAACGCTGAGACGTCGAGACTTGGTAGCACCATCCCCATCTCCTTTCCCCTTCCTTTTGGCGGAGCCACCGACCGCATCATTTTGCCTTCGTTTCGGAACACCCGTAGCTGAACTACTACCTCATTTCCGGCGCAACTTCGTCGTCAGATTGGGAACGGGAGTTTAGGGACTCACTGAAAATGGCGAGCTCCGTTAGCCAACGAATCTCATTCTACTCTATTGCAATTAGGATTAAACGTGACCAGCCGGCCGTTCCTTTCGGCATCGATTTCTATTTCATTTCCGACGATACTACAAATCAGCGCTCTGCTAATCAAATATCAACTCATCCTTTTGTCACACTTCTTTCTATACCTTGTTTCACTCTAAAGTCTGAAAGGTTGTCAGGTTTAGTTAAGTGTTTAAAGATTGGGATGAATTGTGGTAAATGTTTTTCCTTTAGAAGTATTAGGTTCGTAAAAAAAATTCTTTGTTCTTCGTAAGAATGTAAATGTTCTTGTATAATGTGTTCACATTGGGTTTCATTTTTTAAGATGTTTTATTTTAAGAAGATCTTCTTCAAAAAATGGTTTGTTCACTTGTAGAAAAATGCATGTTTGTTCGTAAAAATATGCATGTTCCTAAGGAAATTTTTTTGCTTTACAATCAGAAGATACATTATCTTTATGAATTTTTATAAGCCTGAGTAAGAAATTTTAGTTTTCTGTGAGAATACGAATCTTCCTAAGGTAAAAAATAAGTACTTCTGTAGGTTCATCCTTGTCTTAGAGTCAACTGTGTGTTTCTTCATAAAAATAAGCATGTTCTCAAAGAAAAATGGAGGATTGTCCATAAAAATAACGATGTTTTTATGGCAAACTGTACGATATGCGATAGAAGTATGTATTTCATTCGTGAAAATTCATATTCTTCCTTAAAAACATGCATGTAAGTAATGAAAAATGGAGCGTGGATATTATTATTATTATTATTATATCATTGAACCATTTCCCTTTCGGGGGAGGCGTGAATTGCTCGGCTGGAAAGTACTGGTGTATGGATGGGTATATAGGTATAGGGTAGACAGGCATATAGGTGTAAGGTATAGATATTTTAGATTAATCTAGAATTCTCGTGCTATTTATTTAAATGACACGTTCGTTCCGCAACACTGCTCCGACCCAGGCTGCTGATCAATCTCTCTAGCGATCACCTCAAATGAAGAGCCTCACAAAATTGTAATGTGTGGTTCCCTACTTGGGCCCATTAATATCCAAGGTCTTTGTTTCAGGCGTCATTCGCTCTACTGGCACTCTTTTTACAAACTACTTGTCTCCACACGTTTCTATCCTGGCATACTACTCTAGTTTCCAGAGGTAGGCCGGGGATTGGCAGATGGGAACATATGAACTCCTATCTAATACAACGCTGCTGAAGTCATATTCACAGCATAAAACACCAACCAGTTGAGACTCTTGGTTTCCATTCTCTGTCCTCCACCCCCCCCCCCCCCCCCCCCCCCCTGTAACAGAAGTTTTGATGGGACCAACATTACAACTAACTTAGATGGTTTTGGTTAATTGATTTTTGTTAAATAAATCATTACCTTCTGACTTACATTTTTTTACATATATTTTTAATTGGGGGTTGGTGTTAGTGTTATGGGTTGTTTTCGGATACTTAATTTTGTTATTTTTGGTGAGCTTAAAATGACCTCAGACCTAAAATATACTTTTTCTTGGATTCGGTTGATTTTTTTCATCTTTCAAATTTAATACAATATTTTGAGAAAAATGAAAGAGCCCACGAATCGGCATTTTCGCCCAAAAATCGTCGAAAAATAGCACAAAATTCTGATATGCATATATTTATACTGGGTGCACAAATTATTTTAATGTTTAATAATTTTTGTTTTCAAAATTTTTAATTTCTGAAAAAAGATGTTTCTCCTTCGCTCCGGTGGGAATTGAACCTCACGCCTTGCGATTGCCGGTCGGGTGCTTTAATCACTAAGCTATTAGAGAGATCGGAAGCAGATACTTTTTTCAGATATACGCTTTTCATAGCTAAGAGATATGTTTTGAATACAAGTTAAATTAAAAGGAATCTGTATTATCATCGCAGTTGGTAACGATCGATCATATGTAGATAACTTTCACGAACTTTGAAACTGGAAATCAACAATATCGATGTAAGGTAACTCCTTAAATAACGGAAATTCTTAACGTCATTTCAGACTAGATGGAGTCTGAATCCATCTAGTCTGAAATGACGTTAAGAAGTTCCTTAGATCGATATTGTTGATTTCCAGTTTCAAAGTTTGTGAAAGTTATCTACGCATGGTCGATTGTTACCAACTCCGATGATAATATAGATTCTTTCTAATTTATTCTTTTCAAATTTCATGTAGTGGAGGAGAATAATAAAAGAGCCCAAAAATCAGCATTTGTGCCCAAATATAGCTGAAAAATAGCCTAAAATTATAACATAAAGAAAATGTTTACATTCCGTTGTGGAGGTGCTAGCGGAACGGACCTATAAATCCAGCCATTGAACTTTAAAATCGGTTATGAAGTACTTACCTTTTTCATTCAGGTTTGAAAATAAGAGTAAAATTGACGAAAAAATTAAATTAAAAAAAGGCACGTATATTTTTTAATCGAAAAATCTAACACTTAGTTTTTGGGGATTTTTTGGCAGCTACTATTAGGAAAAAAATCGCCAGCTACATCGCTGATATGGTCATGCAACCGATTGAAAAACATCTTCAGAATGACCCATGTATTTTTAACAATAAAGTTCATTTCTAATCAAATAGTTGAATTTCAAATTAAAGACTGATTTGATTGATTTGCAACCTGAAAAAACTAATTCAATTTCTAACCAAGTAGTTGAATTATCAATCAAGAAGATTAACTTCCTACAAACAAATGAATTTACAACAAAATACATAAAATTTGAACGACATGGTAGAATTTGCAACTAAAAACTATCAATTTTCTACAAAAAGTAAGAAAATGATTAAATTTTCAGTCAAAAAAATTCATTTTCAAACCAACAGAAGCAAATTTTCAACAAATTAGTTCAAGTAATTTAACTATTTTGTTGAAAATAAAATAAATGTTTAAAAAGTAGTTTAACTTCCAAGAAAGTAGTTGAATTCTGAACCAAAAAAGATGAATTCCCAATGAAAAATTTAATAGTTGAATTTTCAACTAATAACGATAAAGTTTCAACCAAGAATGGAATCATTACATTTTCAGTTTGAAAAAATCAATTTTTAACAATAAAAAAAAACGATCTGAAGTAGTAAAAAACAGCAAAGTGAATTTTCAACAAAAAAGTTGTTGAATATTCACGCAGCTAGTAGAATTTTTGAACAAACGATATGAATTTTGAACCAAAAATATAATATTAAACTTTTTAATTAAAAATAATTAACTTTCAACAAAAAAAGTTGCATTTTCTTATTAGGCTGTATTATTTCTGGTCGCATTTAAGCGAGAACCCGAAAAAAAGGGGAAGTTTCTTGAAAACTGGGGAAAGATAGGTATTTTTTAATAAAGGAGAAAATAGAGAAATAGGTGAAAGAGTGTGAAGTCTGTATGTAGATGTTTGACTTGTAAAATAAAATTCCTAATTTTCATCTTTACAAGCACTTAAAAAAATTGTTATTCACATTTATATTTTCCATGTGTGATGTCACATTCTGCGTCACCCCCCCCCCACCCTTACCCCCTACGTTACAAATTGTCACGAAACTGCCCCCCCCCCCACTTCCTGTCAGTGCGACGTAATTTTGAATGGCTTCTAATTTAGTTTTAGAGAATATACTTGAAACAACAAGACAAACAACAAAGTGTTAGCTAGTATAATATATTATGTTATTGATACGTCATCAATAACTGTTACAATTTAATTAATATGTGATATATCATCAAATATTATGCTATGCCAATCTGAATGAGGTGGCCCACTATAGATAAATGCCTCAATATTGAGCTTATTACCCTACAACTTTAATAATTTTTTATTCAAGAAACTTTCAACTTGATTGTATAAAAACGGTCATATTTGATATAATACAAAATAACAAATGTTGGCAGATTGGTAGCTACCAATATTGGATCAATATTGGCGATAGTATTTATGAAATTTTGTGCCAATGATAAATCTTGGTACCATTGGGTTCGAGAATAAAAATATTACATAGTAATTCCAGTAACAATTAAGTATGAGAATCTTGATATTCTAATACCTGAAAATTTGTGAATCCAACCAAGTTGAAAATAATTTATTTTACCACAAAAAGTCTTCGACATAAAAAACATTTGAACCTGCATGCATTTATCGAATTAAAAGTCTTTCAATCTTAAATGTCGTGCAAAAATCGAAATTACTTCCTATACCAATGTAATGTAAATAAAAAAGATCTTTGCAAAAATCAGATTTAAATAAATTTTAATGCGCCAATGCAAACCCTTGATAGAAAAGACGTGACTAACAAATACAATTAATACCATACTTAACATTTTTTTTAAACATGAGCTTTAAAAATTGAAGTACTCATTTGCCAAATTATTTGTATCCAATTTGGAAAATTTGTGTCGTCTCATTTAAAATGGATTCAGTCTCGAATTTATTGACTTGTACATATCTTCTTTTAATGCCAGTAGATTTCGGTAAATTGTTTCCAGCAAAATAAGTTACCTATACATACTCATATGTAACAAAAATTGTGTTGAAAGCACAATAAAATGTATGTACTTGAGTTTGTGGAATAAATAATAAAGATATCCTTGGCTCCCATTCCACATGACAACTTTGTCGATATTTTACGATAGTCATCAGTACGATACACTGGGAGTAAATAATAATTTACTGTCTTATTTTTGCGTTAACTTGAATAAGCATAACTATGTTCATCTTTATAAGGAAGAGGGGAACATTTTCGTCTGTATATAAAGCCATATGAAAGACATCTCAAAAACATTCAGTTTTCAAAATGACATCCCTAAGAACTGTTACGGTCTTCTTCGTAGTATGAATTATTGCACTTTCTCAGATCCTTTAGATGTTATTCAGATGTTAACAATGTTATACTTATAAATTGAATCTCTTAGTTGTTATTGAATAATAATATTAAAAAAGAAAAAACAATGATAATTTCCTTCAAATAAATGTATAAGATTATGAATTTCAAATTGATACATTTAAAAGTCTATACACTACTCAAAATAAAATATAATGTGTGCTCTTATTATTATAATATTCTACTTTATTCTGCAAAATTGTAAAAGAACCATTCTTTTTTTCATGTTTTAGAATGAATGACACCTTCTTCGTAAGAACTTTCACAGTTTGAATCAATTCAAGCTGTTGAACAGCAATGGGACAACCAAAAAATAAATGTACAACTCTTCTTTCTCACTGTATCTTTTAATACCATGATTGTTAATTATTTTATTGTCAACTATACTAATATAATTGTAATTTCGCATGAAGTAGGGAATACCTATCAATTATGGGTTTCCTACAGTTTAATATTATAAAATGTTGTATTTGTGATTATAACATTTTTTAAAAACGCCTACACGATTCATTTTTCCTTTATAAACCTTTATTAAAACTATAATTAATTGGAAGTAATTATAAGACCGATAGAAAAAGCTTGGCCAGGTAGAGCACTTGGGACAATAGAGGTAGAAAATAAATTAAATGTCTGTGAGATTAATGGTTTTTTATCTCTTGCGTGTCTACTATTTCTCTATTGTTTTTTGTACCGATTGTATAGGTTTTAAGGGGGTCTCCTAGTTTCGAACCTATTTTTTGAAAATTTACTGCAAAGAAACTACACATGATAACCGGAAACGGTTTCTTGCTATTTATTGATACATTCCTCGACTCCAAAAAAATTACGTTTAAAAAGTATTCTTCCTACACCCGCAACATTGGAGCGTCCTTGACTGCTTTAATTATGATTACATTGGCTAGGTCAGGACAGAAGTATTTTTTAAAATTTCAAAATCTCTCAAAATGACTGACTTTTTTACAAAAAAATTTTTGTTTGAACTTTTTTTGAGCTCATGAAGGCTGTAAAAATTGTTTAAAAAATCTTTCAAAGAAACTTGTTTCGTGACCTAGCGACATGTCTGCTGAACAATTAAAAAAAAATTGCCCGATTTAATTTAATTTAATTTAATTTAATTACGCACAAATTTCGTTCAGGGGACTGTAGACCCATTATTCGGGGGTCCCAATTCGGAATGAGAACAGCGTCTGTGGCCTGCAGTGGTGTTCGTCTCTTCTTCCGTTGAACGTTCACCCATGTGTTGAACGTTCACGCTTTGCAGTGAATTACGCCCAACGCTCTCAAGTCTAAATTGCGCAATGAACGATCTCTGATATTGAAGGAAAGGCGTTCTCACTGGATGCCGAGAAAACTCCAGCAAAACTGGACGCTTATATATATATATATATATATTGAGAAATTCCAGCTAGGCCTTTTACATTTGCACATCCATAATTTTCAACTTAATAGATGAATTTTCTACATAGATTGTTTATTTAACAGGAAAGAGAAATCTCCATCAATGTTACATCATTGACCAACGAGATCAATTTTCAACTTATGTAATTAATATTGAATATGAATAGTTACATTTTCTGTTAAAAAAAATTTTGGTGAAAAAAACTAAAAGAAAATTCAACAAAATTAGAATAGTTTTAACCGAACAGATTACCTTTTAACTTTTTCAATGAATGTTTGACTGAAATAATGAAATTGAAAAAAGAAATGAATTTTGAACAAACAAAAAAAGCGAATTATTTTGCAGAATGGTTTCAATTTTTTAACGCAAATGATGGATTTTCAACTATACTGATAAATCCTCCACAATGAAAATAAACGTTCAACAAGTTCGTTCAATTTTCAGAGAAATACTGGCATTTTTGAACAGAAAAGATAAATAATCCATGAAAAATGTAACGGTAGATAATTCCTTTGGAAAACATGAATTGACAAACAAAAAAGATTTGTTGTACAAGAAGTAAAAAATGGTTACCGAACGCTTGTATGTTTTAGTAGGAAAAAACGAATTTTCCACAAAATATTTGAATTTTTGAGAAAAAAGGTAATATTCGACATAAAATATTTGAATTTTCTCATTGCGTTTTATTGATTCAGTTCGGATTCAAGTGAAAGAAGAGAAAAATATGATCAATTTACAGGCAATGGTCAATGGTGCAACATATTTGCTGAGCTTGTTCATTCTCTCCCTTTTTTTTGCGCTGTAGTTATCATACATACACAATCTAGCCAAAATATTAAATTTCTCCAATATTGCAACGCCTTCACCATCGGATGTAAACATGACAATTTGTTCCTCAAATGAAACAGAGACAAACTTCTGGTTATTTGCTCTTGATCTCACTTTTGATCTCAATCTAGCTTTTGCATTGCTAGGAAAAGTAAATAGTTTAAAGTGGAATCTTCGATCCCCATTCTTTCTCGAAACAAGACGAATAACTGGCATTTCTTCTAGGCTATATCCATCTCCTTTATAAGAAGGAAGCCTGGTAGGCGGAACAATGATCCTGCCATGAGGAGACTCGGCAGGAACGTAGTTGGCAAGAGCATCGTTGACAGGAGGAGACATGAGTCTGTACCTCACAGGTGTGGGACACGGGGTAGGAGAACTGTAAAGGTCAAAAGTGACCCTACCGGAGGAAGATTCCAATCTTAACTCTGCAACAGGAATTAGAGGATTACATTTTTTGAAAGACCGTAAGTGAAGACAGAATGCGATTTCGGAAAATTTCTCCAAATTTCAAAATCAGTAATGTGAATTAGGGGCCAGCATTCTATAACGCGCTGTCCATAAACTACGGTTGGTAACATGGTCAGTTGGTAACATGGTCAGTGTTACAGCAAAGTATTGTTTTCTTCATTTTTAGACAATACTTTATCTTTAAAAACATTTGTTTTTATTTAAAAGTGTCTATTATATTTTTAGACATAATAAAGAAATGTTACGTAATTGCGGTATAAGGGAGAAGTTACGAAGAAAATCTCACGTTCTGTTACATGGTGAAGGAGGGTTAAAAAGGTTAAAAATAACATTGCGTAACATGTGGACGCTCCTTTCCGATCTCTGATAATGTTCAGAACGTTCCCTGATGATAAATTTTAACAAAGTTTGCGTACTATGTGGAAGATGGCCCTGCAACTGTACAGTTCAATAAAAACTTTATGAGTTTCAAAATCAATTTTTTCTCCTTTTTCAAGCATCCTTTTCTACTCTCCTGTTTTCGAAAAACTTTCCCCTTTTTCCCCTTTTCTCGTTTTCTTTTTCACTTAAATCGGTACAGGATTATTATAGCCAAATACGAAAATAAAATACTTTTTTTTCAGATTTAATTCTCTTCGATTGTAAATTCTGCCATTATATTTTTTGTGTGAAATTCATCTCCTTTGGTTAAAATGTTTACTGTTTCGTTGCAAAATTAATTATTTTGTTAAAAATGCAAACTCTTTGTTAAAAGGTCATTATTTTAGGTGAAAAGTCAACTACTTTGTTCAAACTTGGAGTACATACTATGATAAAAAGTCATTTTTCTGTTAAAAATTCACCATTTTAGCTAAAAACTTAAATATTTTGATGGAAAGTCGTTTCACCTATTGTCGAAAATTAATTTTTTTAGGTGAAAATGTAACTAAGCCATTTTCGGTTGGAAATTAAACTTTTTATGTTAAGATTTAACAAGTTGATTCAAAATTGATCTTTTGGAGTTTCTAAGTCAACCATTTGGTTAAGGGTTTATCTTTTTTAGTTGGAAATGTAACTATTTGGTTTAAGATTTACCTGTTCTGTGAAAATTCACCTCTCAGTGGTTGATAAATAATTTGTTCAACTGAAAATGTAACTTTTCCATTTTTAGCAAAAATTTTCACAAAATAGTCGAATCTTCAACCAAAAATTTATACCAAAATAGAAGAATCTTTAGAAAAAAAACTTTCCAACAAAAAAAGTCAAACTTTCAATTAGGAAAGATTTCTCAGTGTTACATTTTTAAACCAAAGAGGCAAATTCGCTAAAAAAAATTAATTTTTAGCAAAAAAACAAAGTAAAGAATTGCCAACATAAAAATTGTTTGAATTTCAATCAAAGAGACAGATCTTCAACTGATCAAATAAATTTTGAAGAACGCAGTTCAACTTTTAACCAAATGGTTGAATTTCTAAACACAAAGATTAATTTCTATAAAAAAAGACTAATATCCAACAAAATACATACATTTTTAGCAATCGATCGGAAACTATATAAAATATCAATTGTAAAATTAGTTTATTGCAATGGCAACAATATTTGTCATCCTTGGTTAACAAATAACAACTTTTCGAATGAAAATAAAAATTGAACGATTGAAAAAGAATTATCACGGTTCTTGAAATTAAAAGATTCAAAATATTGGAGACAAACATTTTTCCATCGGAAGTTATAAAAACTAAAGTGAAAATTAAAACACTCAAAGGAAATTCAAGAAAAAATTAGCTATTTGTATTAAACTGCATCGTTTGTTAAATTTTGTACATTTTTGTACATAAAAGTACAGGTTTTAGCAAAAAATTAGAGTCTTAGAAATGTTGTATTTTTTTTTAAATTTCCTCTTTTTTCACTACTTGTTCAGAGAAAAAAATATTTGCATTCGAAAATCTCATATCAGAATATACAGGGTGGACCATTTCAGTCTATTATGAGAAATATCTCCGAATTATTGTTGGATATACAAAAATGTTTCAGGAGAATGTTGAAGGAGGCAAAGAGGTCAACTACTCAAATAAATTACCTTGACCTTAAATTCGACTTTCAAGGTTATTTGAGTGTCGAAGGTATTTTTCAAATATCCACACCTACTTTTTACCCCATATTTTAATAGAGCGGGGCATTTTACGTTCAGAATGATATTTTTATGAAGATTATGGCAAGGCCGAATGATGGTAAAATTTGCGACAATGTTTAAATAATGGGTGTTGGCTCGGAATTCCTGTCGGGAACAAGAAAATGTTACGTACAAAAGTTATTAGAGGCAGAGGGATCACCTGCTGGTACCAATGACCTTGACCTTGAATTATATATTTAATTTACTCAATTTTGAGTAACATCCATTATTTAATCATTATCTCAAATTTGACCTTGATTCGACCTTTCCATGACCATCAAAGAAATATCATATTGAACGTAACATTTCCAAGTTCGAGTTCAAGTTCATTGGAACCAGAAGTTGGCCCTCTCTCGAGAAATTCTTGAATTTGAAAAAAAATCGAAAATTGAAATTCTTACCGCAGAAAAAATAATGCAAAATAAAAAATTCCATTTTGCGGTCAAACTCTAGAAGATACGAAAAAATATTTAAAAAAAAAAATTTGCATTCAAAAAAGATCGACAAATTTGTTGATAGTCATTTTTTGATAGGACGCGTATTTTCTGTATAAATTCGAAAAAAATATCATTGAAAATAAAAAAAATTAAATTTGTGGACAAACGACATAAGCTGCGTAAATAATCAGGTGATAAAAATTGTTCAATTGAAAAAGAGTTACAAATCCTTTATGCATTATTTTTTAATAGGAACGCTTTGTTTTTGTTTTATTCGTTGAAAACAACATTAAAAATTTTTT
Source organism: Andricus grossulariae (assembly GCA_011634705.1). Lineage (NCBI taxonomy): Eukaryota > Metazoa > Arthropoda > Insecta > Hymenoptera > Cynipidae > Andricus > Andricus grossulariae. Next base: position 15,027,443 of record JAABKJ010007545.1, read on the forward strand.
AAAAAATTTAGACAAATGACACGAAATATGAAAAAAATTAATTACCAAAAGTTGCTCATTCAGAAAGAGCTACAAATTTGTATTTTATAATATTTCTGATAGGACGCGCAGTTTTTGTTTTGAAGAAAAAGAATAATATTAAAGATAAAAAAATTAAATTTTTTTGAAAGCGATACAGAGTACGAACTAAATTAATGGACAAAAGTTGTTCACCTGAAAAGAATCTAAAAATTTGTTATTATTAATTTCTAGACAGGAAAATGCCAATTTCCTTTTTTCGTCGAAAATTAAATTGAAAGTTAAAAAGGCCAATTTTTGGTAGAGCGATAACAACAGCTGAAAATAATAAAAAGGAATAAGTTTTTCAACCAAGATAAATCTACAAATTTATTATAACCTCTTATTATAACATTATATTGAAAATGAAAAAATTAGCTTTTCGGAAAAAGAACACAAGCCACAATGATATTTTATTCAAAAAAATTTTTCGAATAAATTATATCTACAAATTTGCTTAGAACAGCCTTATGCTAGACTAGACACCAAGAATATCTTTGTTTCAATAATAATACATACTTAAAATTGTAATAATATAAATTCACTGAAATTATACATTTTTCAGGGTCGCTAATAAAAAAATCAATGAAGAATAAGAAACAAATATTAAAGTAATTATTGAGTAATTGTCATTAATTGAAAATGTGATATATATTTTTTTCTCAATAAACAAATAGGATTTTGATAATTGATTATAACAATATCTTGCCGTAACCACTTTTAAGTACTGTTAAAGTACTTTTGTAGCAAGACGTTAATTATAATTGATTGAAAATAAAAATACAGTCATACAAGAAAATGTTACCAAGTTCGGAAATCTATAATTTTTACCCGGTACAAACACTTGATCTCGTGAGTGTCGTGCGAATGCGTGTTTATATAAAAAAAATAGAAAACAATGTCTAACTCCTGTATTGAGTGTAAAATTTATTCAATTAACAAACTCGATAATTATTCACTTTCAGTTTTATTAATTAAATAACTTATTATTTCACAATTATTCAAGTTTAATGTTCTGAACTATTCTACGAAATTATTTGAAGAACTTTCAGATGCAACTAATTTATTTATTCATTTATTGCTTGATTTATTTATTTTGAAATGAATTACATTTGAAATATAATCACAAGCAACTTCTCAAGGACTGACTTAATTTTAATGCAAAAAAATGTGCACAGCATATTATTTGCAATTTACAGTGATCACTGCAAATGCGAGGTATCGGGAGTTAAGTATGAAATTGAATCCATTAAAATTATTCAACAAAAGATATTCTTACAAAAACTTATTATAAAAATCTTTTTTCGACAATGAAAAAAAAAATTATACATTTCCAATTAATTGTAATAAATTCCATGCTTGGAAGTTCATATCCATTTCCGTCATTAGATGACAGCCTGGTACGTGAAACAATGCTCCTGGCAGAAGAATACACGGCAGAAGGACAACTGGCAGGAGGAGACCTGCTCCTGAACCTCTCAGGGGGGAAGACTTAGGAGGAGAACGATTTTGGTCAATAGGTTTCCTATAAGGCACCAGAGTTTCAAAAAAATCGATGATTCAAATGTCTGTTTTCTGTGAGTCTAGCGTGAAATCGACTTGCTAGAAAAGAATGGCTAGGACATCGACAAAAGACTGAAATCCTTCCGATCAATAACACATTGACTTTTTATTATTATTTCTAATTATACTTTTTTTATATAATTTCGATCCTACTTTGGCTCACAAACAATAGTATAATTCAGTTTAAAATTAAAAAAAAGTTAAATTACTGGTTTGGAAGATTGCCGTTTACGCGAATTCATTGCGATATATTTGATAATCTAGCATCATATGGCGTTGGCGACCTACTGGAATTTCACTGATTTCTTCTGAGCTCAATGGCCTGACAAATTTGGTTTGCATGTTCATTTTCGCCCGGCATCTATTGTTTCTAAAGTACATATACAATCCAGCAGCAGCCTTAGTAGACTCCAATATTGCGAAAACCTCACCATCGGATGTAAACATAACAATTTGTTCATTGAGGGGCAAAGGCACAAGATGATTAGATGATGACCTTAATCTAGCTGATGTTTCGCGAGGGAAAGTGAATCTTCCAAATTGGAATATCCGGTGCTGGTTCATATTGGAATGAAGCCGAATAATTGCCATTTCTGTAAGTTCATATCCATATCCGTCATTAGAAGGCAGCCTGGTAGGTGGAACCATGATCCTGTCAGGAGGATATGCGGCAGCGACGTAGTTGGCAAAAACATCATTGACACGAGGAGACCTGGATCTGGACCTCTCATGATGGGGAGAATTGGGAGGAGAACGATTCAGGTCAATGGGTTCCCTATACGGTAAAGACCCAAAACTCACCTCTGCAACCAGAAATAGACAATTACATTTTTTTTAAATTTCGTGAGGAATATAGAATGCGATTTCGGAAATTTTGTCCAAATTGCAGAATCAGTCACATGAATTACAGAATTTGTATCGTAGAGCGATCAGGATTCTCAGAGGTCTGACCAGTGAAACGTTGCGCCATAATACGATTTGTAACAGGGAGTGAAAGGAGATCATTGCAAGTAACTTCACAATTTTAGATCCTAAGTTAAAGTCTGCTTCTTAATTCTTGATTAGAATTTACTTGGTTAAAAATTCAACTGTTTGGTTAAGAATTTAATCGTTTTGCTAAAAATGTAACCACTTTGTTCAAAAGTCATTGTTTTTATAAAAAATTCAACTGCTCCGTCGAAAATAATGTGTTCTGATAATGATTAATTTTTCTGTTCGAAAATTCATAATTTTAGTCAAAAATTCATCTATTGTGTTAGTTCAAAATTCAATCGTATGGTTAAAAATTAGAAGTGTGCAATAGTTTATTCAAATTTTTAATACAACTTTAGTCACGCTTGGAAAAATGGATTCTTCGAAATAGAACAAATTTAACTGTAGATCAAACCGACTCGATCTTCTTAAATTATTACAGTTTTCAAAATCAAAATAACTTTTGTTTGTTTGTTAAATAATAGATTCAAACGTCAAGTCGAATCTTCGAAATTCGACTTGTTCGAATATTCGAATAAATCGCATTTCAAATATTCGACTCGACTTTTGGATTCATTTTTGTACTAAAAACGGCGTTATTTTCATTTAAAAATTGTAATAGCTGAAGGAAATGAAACCGGTTGGATTTGAGGTAAAAATTTTTTCTATTTCGAAAAATCGAATTTTCCAAGCGTGTCTGAATTTGTATTAAAAATTCGGATAAACGACTGCACACCTTCATTAAAGATCGTTCCTTTTTACGAAAAAATCTAACAATTTGGTTTGAAATTCACCTTTTCTGTTAAAAATTCCCCGCATTAATGCACATAACTTTTTAAATTGAAGGTCAAAGCATCGACAAATGTAATTTGCTGATTGTGAATTCTCTTTTGTTGAAGCTCCTGTAGCTTTATCCAAAAACACATTCTCATCACGTATCTCGTACTCGATTAACCTTTAATAAATTCTATCATCACGTACCCTGAAAATCTATTATTTCAATGAATTTATTTTATTATAATTCTCAATATGCATTGATATTGAAATATACGTATTTTCATTCTCTTGTTTTTGTGAAAAAAAAATACGCATACTACAAGGGAAAAAAACAATTATGTTACTAAACATTTTATTGCAACTTGCGTCATTTTTCCATAAATTAAATTTTTTCATTTTCAATATTATTTTGTACAATTAATAATGAAAATGCGTATCCTAACTTGAGGTAGTTTTGAGGAAATTTAAATATATAATTTAGGCGAAAAATTTTGTTGCATAAAATGTAAATGTTAGTTTGTGTACTTTTTTTTAAAAGGTAATCTTTTTTTTAATATATTTTCATAACAAGAGTTTATAACCAATTTGTAGATCTTTTTTGGTCGAACAAGTTTTGTCTTTTCATTTTTTTCGTCTCTTATGTCGTGTTTATTCAAAGGTTTAATTTTTTTATTTTTAATCTTGTTTTCTACGATTGAAAGAAAATCTCCTTGTTCCATCTAAAAATTATCAGTAAGAAATTTTAAGACCCCAATGACTGGCTAACAAACTTGACCTTCATTTTAGGACATCTAAAGTGTATACTAAAGCCCAATCCAATATGTCAATTCTTTCGAAAGTTATCGTGCTAACAATTTAAACTTTTTGGATTCTGTTGGTCTTAACAGAAAAGGGGAAAAGTTAATGTTTCCTAATAATAGAGTGTGAAGCCTGTACTTGAATGCTTCACATATGTAAACTATAATCAATAATTTTGACTTTTTCAAGCAGTCCATAAATTGTTATTCTCATTTTCATTTTTCATGTTCGATATCATAGTCTGTGCTAATTCCTTTCCCCTAAGCCACAAATCGTCACAAAAACCTGTTAATCCCCCTCCCTGACCCCTCTGTGTAACATAATTTTTTAATTACCTCCTTTGTCTCTAACATATGTTATTTTAAAAGGTTTCAATAAGTGCTCATTTTAAATTTTAGTTTACAATTTAGATAAATATTAATTGTCGGAATATGTAATATTTCATATTTACGTTAGGATTTATAAAATGTTGAGTACTCTTACCAGCAAAAAGCAGATAAACCATGTATTCAAGGAGCAGCGAGCTGATACGGTTCTCCATCTTTTTAGGAAGATTTCGTAATCGATAGTGAGAGAGATTGAATATATTTACCACTGCTATATATGTATGAGTAATAGTCACTTTTGGTTACCATCAGCCGTAAAACCTACCTGGTGCGCTGTTGTTCCACCAATTAAACTTGTAGATTCTTATCTCATGTTCAAATGATTATCAGTAAAATCCACCTATCTTGTGGAAACAGTCGCAGATATTTTTGTTGAGATATTACACTTCCTTCAAAACATATTTTTATCAAACGAATCTATTGTTTTGAGTAAGAGAAACACTGAATGCGTAACAATTGTGATCAGTTGTAATATATGAGGTCCCACATTTTTTTTAATGTTCATGCACACAAATGTAAATTTTTTTTTTTTTTTTCATCATATTTAGATGTTCCGCAAGCCTCATTTTGGATCTCAAACAATATTATAACTCAGTTCCAGATTTAAAAAAAGTTGAATCATTGATTTGAAAGATTTAGGTTTGCACGAGTTTTTTGCAGTATATTTGATAATCTAGCATGATATCGCGTTGGCCGCTTACTGCAATTTTACTGATTTTTTCTGAGGTCAATGGCCTAACAAATTTGGTTTGCATGTTTATTTTCGCCTGGCATCTATTGTTTGTAAAATATATATACAATCCAGCAACAGCCTTAGTGGACTCGAGTAATGCAAAAACCTCATCAACGGATGTCAACATAACAATTTGTTCATTGACTGGTAGGTGGAACAATGATCATGGCAGGAGGATACATGGCAGAAGGACACTTGGCAGGGGAAGACCTACATCTGAGCCTCTCAGGAGGGGGAGACTTAAGAGAAGAACGATTCAGGTCAATGGGTTTCCTATTAGGCAAAGATCTCAAACTCACATCTGCAACAAGGAATATAAAATTGCATTTTTTCACGTTCGTGAGAAAGGACAGAATGCAATTTCAGGAAATTAGTCCAAATTTCAAAATCAGCCATATGGACGTCCATTTCACCAGCCCGACCCTATATGAAAATAATACTTTTTTTTCTCTAAACATTCATGACGTAATTTGTATGAACTTCTAACATCAGAATTAGACTTTGTATCGTAAAATAATTAGGATTTTCAGAGGTCTGACCAGGGAGACGTCTTGTCATAATCTGAAATGAAGGCCCACAATTTATGAGGCGCCGTTTAAAAACGTTTCTTCTTTTTTAAAGAACTCATCATTTTTTTTTCTATTATCAATAAACTTTTCTTCTTTTCCCTGTTTTTCATTTTTAGATTGAATTTAATGTCTGCTTTCATATTTTTGGTTTGGAATTCATCTCGTTTCGGTAAAAATTCTACTTTTTAGTTCAGAATTCAGATTCATTTTTTTGGTTAATAATGCATAATTTTAGTTAGAAATTCATTTATTTCGATGAAAAGTAGTTTAGCCTTTCATTGAAAATTAACTTTTCTATCTAAAAAATAACTGGGTCATTTTTTGTAACAAATTGAACTTTTTCAGATAGAATTCAGCAAATTGGTTGAAAATTGATATTTTTTAGCTAAAAATACAAACATTTGGTTAAAAGTTCTCTTTCAGTTGGAAATGTCACCATTCGGTATAAGATTCACCTTTTCTGTAAAAAATTAATTACAATTAATTAATTAATTACAAATTAATTTAATTACAAATTAAATATTTCAATTTCCAATTGAAGAAATTGATTTTCAACGGAAAAAAAATAACGAAGTTTCAGGAGAATAGTTCAAATGTCAACCGAAGAGATGGATTTTATACTGATGAAATGTATACGTGTTTAACAAAGTAGTTTACCTTTCAAACAATTTGTTGAGTTTTCAATCAAGAAGATCAGGTTGCCACCAAGATGCAACGAAAAATGCAATAGTTCAATTTTAAGTTGAAAAAATTCATTTAAAAAAAGGATATTTCGACTACATTTGTTCAAATAGCATGAATATTGTTCAAATCAGCTGCGGCTTCGACGATTAAACTCTCATTGCATCCAATCATTCCCATAAAAATAGAGGAATTCTTCATTGTGAACCTTCAAGACTGAATCACATATACAAACAAAAAACATTGAAAATTACACATCTTTAAAATATAAATCTTGAAAATTAGTTAAATTTCAAACTGGAATCGTCACAATTGCAGAACTTCAAATTGCAAATCTCTTAAAATTCAATACATTTGAACTGCGAATCGTTAATATTAATTAATTTGAATTGCAAATCTTGAAAATTCTTGAACTGTGAATTTTAAATCTTAAAAATTGAAGCACTTTCAGTTTTTTAAATTTTCTATTCAAAAATTATGCTCTTGACTTTTGATCTTCAAGATCACCATAACTCATAAATTGCTTTTTTATACATCTTTTGAAATTAGAGAGTTTTCAATTGTTAATCTTCAGCATTGAAGAGTTTTGAATCGCGAATCGTTAAAATTGAAGAATTTTTTATTGTATGTCTTGAAAATTGAACTATACCATAACAATGTTCCAAATTACACACCTTAAAAATATAATTTTTGAGAATTGACTAATTTGCAATTCCAAATTTTTAACATTCAAGAATTGTCAATTGTAACTCTTCAAAATTTCAAAACTTATAATATGTAATATTTCACAATAATTATAATTTCATAATTAAAACTTCCAGAAATGTCAAACTGTCTATAAAAAAATACAAAAATTCAAGAAATTTGAACAGGATAATGTTTTTTCAACTCTAGTTTAAAACTATAAACTAATTTCAATCTGAAAACTGTGATATTAAAACAAAAAAGGCAAAATTTGAAAAAATACATAATTTTTTCATCAGTTGGTCAAATTTTGAAGCCAGAGGATTAATTTTTTACAAAAAAGTTCAATTTAAACCAAAAATGAAATAGTTGGATTTTCAATTAAATGTGTTAATTTTCAACCAAAACATGAAGGAATGTTTGACAAAATAGTTCAATTTTAAAGCTAGAAAATAAATTTTGAACTGAAAGTCGAAAATCTGAATGTTTAACAAAAAGTTCAATTATCAATCGAAAAAGATTAGTTTTTCACCGGCCAGTTGCATTTTTAACCAAAAATAATGACGTTTATGCAAAAAGAGATGAATTTTCAAACCAAAAAGAAAAACTTTCCAGACAATAGTTGAATTAAAAAAAATGCAGTCAATGAAGAAAAAAAATGTCAATCGAAGTATTGAATTTTCAAGAAAGATCTTCAAAAAGCATGACTTTTTAACAAATTTGTTGAATTTTCAAGAAGATAAATACATTGTGAATAAAATAATTACATTTTCATCGAAAAAGGTGAATTTTTAACCAAGAACATTACGTTTCTACAAAGAAGAAAAATTTAAAACAAATTACAACAATTTTCAAATCAATATTCCAATTTCAAAACCAAAAAGGATAAATTTTCACCTGAAATTATGAATATTCGACAATAATATAAATGAATTTTTGATCAAATAATTAAACTTTCAGCCAAGGAGTTTGATTTCCAGCCTGAAAAGATGATCTTACAATAAAAAATGTATTATTTGACACTTGAGCCAAAAAAATATTTCTTCATTTCAAATTAAAAACAGTTGAATATAACCAAAAAAGGCAAATAAAAAAAAACATTTAAATTTAATTCTTAAATATTTAGGTTCTTGTTAAAGCTAGGTCCAGTTAAACTTGTTTTTTCATTTACCAAGTACCTAAGGCCAAATTGAAAATAAATAATGTTATACGTTTTTTTCGTAAATTTTTTATTTGAAATAGAGCAATTTCACTTGAAAATGTCTTTTTTACTGGGATTGTGAATAATTTTGTAAATCCTGTAGATTAAAGACTTCAAAATATTTCATTATCATGTTACTTGAAAGCTTGCAGATTCTTCAGCGAGATATCTTATCACGCTAAAACATTAAATATTGGTGAAAAATGTTTTCCGTACTTTGTGAATGGTCCCAAGAGAATATAATTTAATTTTCGCTCATAAATTTTCATTTATCTTGCTGTTTTTGAATGAGTTTCAGCATTATTGTTCTCTCACAAATAAAATAATAAAATAATTGTATATAATTCAGTTCTCCATCGTTCTCGCTTAAACTGCGATAATGTCTTTTGATCAAGACGAGACGAAAATTAGAATATTGAAACGAGAATCATTCTCGTTCTTGTCCACTTCTTGCTCTTTTTGCCCGGTCTGCAACTCTAAAAAAAAGACTGAAATTCTTGAGATCAATAATACATTGATTTTTCATTATTATTTCTAATTGCAATCTATTCATGTTTTTTTGATCCGGCTTTGGATCACAAACAATGTTATAACTTAATTTCATATTTTATAAAAAAGTTGAATCATTAGTTTGAGGATTGCGGTTAGCACGAGTTTTTCCCGGTATATTCGATAATCAAACATCGTATGGCGTTGGCTACCTGCTGGAATTTCCTCTTTCTTTTGTGGTCAATGAATTAACAAATGATCCTGGCAGGAGGATACACGGCAAAAGGACACTTGGCAGGAGGAGACCTGCACCTGGACCTCTCAGGAGGGGGTGATGTAGGAGGAGGACGATTCAGGTAAACGGATTCCCTATGAGGCAACAGAGTTTTAAAAAAGTCAAGGATTTAAATGTCTGTTTTGTGCAAGTGTGGCGTGAAATCAACCTGCCAGAAAAGATTGGCTGGTACATCGAAAAAAGACTGAAATCCTTGAGATCAATATGACATTGACTTTTTATTATTATTTCTAATTACAAGTTAGTTACGTTATTTTGAAAAGGCTTGGCATCGCAAACGATATTATAACTTAAGTTCATATTTAAAAAAAATTGAATCATTGGTTGGAAGGATTGCGGTTTACACAAGTTCTTCCCGGTATATTCGATAATCAAACATTACATGGCGTTGGCTACCTACTGGAATTTGCTCTGTTTCTTTGGTGGTCAATGGGTTAACAAGCTCGGTTCGCATGTTTATTTTCGCACGGCATCTGTTGCGTTTAAAAAACATATACAATCCAGCAAGATTTTTACTAGACTCCAATATTGCAAAAACCTCTCCATCGGATGTAAACATGACAATTTGTTCGTTGAGTGGCAAAGGCACAAGATGATTGGATGATGTTCTCAATTTAGCTGATGTTTGTCGAGGAAAAGTAAATCTTCCAAATCGGAATATTCGGTCAGGATTTGATAGACAAGTAAGCCGAATAATTTCCATTTCTTCGAGTCCATATCCTAGTCCGTCATTGGAAGGCAGTATGGTGGGTTGAACCATGATCCTATCAGGAGGATACGCGTCGAGAGGATTCTCGGCAGAAGGAGATCTGGATCTGGACCTCACAGGAGGGGGAGACTCAGGAGGGGGATGATTTAGATCAATTTGTTCCCTCTTAGGTAAAGACTCGAAACTAAAATCTGCAACAAGAAATAGAGGATTTCATTTTTTGAAGCTCGTGAGAAAAAACAGAATGCGATTTTGGCAAAAGTTTCCAAATTTCCGAGTCAGTCACATGAACGTCCATTTCACCAGCCCAACCCTATTTGAGAAAAATAGTTTTTCTTTCTAAGAATTTTTTACGCAATCAGATCATGTTTAAATCTTGCTTAGATATCGTGAAGACGATGTTTAAAATGTTTCCTGGTGATGAATTTCGACAAAGTTTGCGAATTTTGCAAAACATGGCCCTGGGACGCGACGTAACAGTTCAGTAACAACTTTATACATTCAAAAATCACATTCATATTTAAGACTTTACACTCTTTTCTTCTTTTTTTAAAGAATTAATTTCTTCTTCGTTTTTAAGAAGCTCATCCCTTTTGTCTCTTTTACACTTAATTTAAGGGCTGCTACTATATTTTTTGTTTTGAATTTATCTCGTTTGGTTAGGAATGATGCTGTTTTGTTGAGGATATAATTATTTTGTTACAAATACAACTATTATGTCAAAATGTCATCTTTTTGGAGAAAAATTCAACTTCTTTCTTGAAAGTTGAAGTGTGATGATGATGAATTATTTTTATGGTTGATTGTGTGACATTTTAGTTAAAATTTAATCGATTTTATTGAAAAATCATATCACTTTCCCTTGTAAATTAATTTTTATAACTAAAAATTCAAATGGTCTATTTTTCGTTGCCAATTGAACTTTTTAAATTGGAAATTCAGCAAATTTGTTGCAAATTGATCTTTTTTAGTTTAAAATTCAACCGTTTGGTTAAGAAACATTTTTTCAACTTTAAATGTAAGTATTTGGTTTAGAATTCACCTTTTCTGCTTATAATTCATTTTTTGTTCGTTGATAGATAATCCGTTTACCTGAAAATGTAACTATTTCATTTTTAGATCGAATTGTTATCTTTAAATGAAAATTGATCTTCTACAGTTGAAAATTCAACTGAATTCGTTAGAAAATCAAATTTTTTATTGCATCAAATTGTTCAATTTTTGAACCAAGAAGAAAGATTCTCTACAAAAAGTTTTTTTCTCAACCTCAACATATAAATCTACAAACCCAAAGACAAATCTGTCATAAATCTGTTAAATTCTCAAGCCGAAAATATCAACTTTCTACGAAAGAGTTGATTTGCAGTTCAAAAAAAGATTGATTTAAAAAAAAAAAAAAACCAAAGAATTTTCAATAAAATAGTTTAAATTTCAACTAAAGAGATGGATCTTCGACTGATAAACTGAAAATTTAAATAATCTGTTTAACTTATGAAAAAATTGTTGAGTTCTCAATCTGGGAGAATAAGTTGCTACCAAAAAAACTAGAATTTACCACGAAATATATAAATTGTCAGCAAAATTTTTTAGCTTTCGACTAAGAACGATTAATTTCCAATGAACAATAGAATAGTTAAATTTTAGGTTGAAAAAATTAATTTTAACAAACAAAAAAAAGGAATTTCCAACCTGATAGTACAAATTTTAACCGAAAGAGGTCAATTCTATACCAAAAATATAATATAATAGTAGACTTTCTTATAAAAAATAACTAAATTTCAATGATAATAAGTTGAATGTTTTTTTGGGGGTTCTATTAATTCGGTTCGCATTTAAGAAAACAAAATTGAAAGAAGGAAGATTTTTTATAAACAGGAGTATAAAAAGCCTGTTTTTAAATATCTGATGTCGTAATCTTTTTTATCTCCCCCCTTACGTCATAAATTGTCACCGAACCTGTTACCCCCCCCCCTGGGCAATGTGACGTATGTTTGTAATGGTTAGTGAGGGGAAACTTTGGATATATTATTCATTACCCTTCGCAGTATTCAGAAAAAATATATGATAATAATAAAATAATAATTAAATATTAATAAAATAAATAATAAAGTAATATGTGACCGCGCTCGCTTCGCTCACGTGGCAACTTCATGCTCTTTGGGAATCTGCTTGATCCCCCACTCTGTTAACAATGTGCTATTACTTAAATTCACATTTTTTTTTAATTTCAGTTGTTAGAATATGTAATATTTCATATTGACGTTATGATTGATATAAAACTAAGTACTCTTACCAACAAAAAGCAGAAAAATCGCAATTGTAAGTAGCAGCGTGCTGATGCAGATCGTCATATTTTAGGAGGATTTCGTAAACGATAAGTATGAAAGATTAGAACTATTCACTGTTATATATACTAATCACTATCAGTTTTTATTGGCCTCGAAACTTACAGAATTATGAAAATTTTGTAATGCGTTGAAACAGCATTTAACAGACCTTGTACACTGTTCTTCCACTAATAAATTATTTACTTCCTTATCTACACCAAAAAGAATTATCACTACAATCAATCTAGCTTGCAATGGAAAAATCGCAGATATTTTTGTTGAGATATTAAGTTTTTTTAAAACAAATTTTAATAAAACAAAGTACTCCTCTCGAGTATAAGAAATTACTAATGCGCAATGATTGTTATCAGCTTAAATATATATGACGCAGAATTAATAAATCTGACTTAGGACTAAAAAAACGATAGAGATTATTTTAGCCTTGCTCTCGAATTTATCTCTCTCTAATTTATTTTTTAATTTTGTTTCATTAGTCCTAATGAAACATGAAAAGTACACATTATATAATTATTATTTATTGCTATCATTCATTTTTGATGTTATTCGACCGTAGTCAGCATGAATATTATAGAAATCGATTATTTTATAATTTTATTATTTATTATTGAGCTAGCTGTTCTTTTTTGCTCTTATTATTGAACAAAATCCACTGATGGGGAAGAAAATTTATATTTTATATAAGGATTGAGAAAAAAAACAGTGCTTAAAAAATTAGCATTTGAGCACAAAAGAGAAGACCCCTAGCGATGTATTTCTTAGTGATTTTTGGAAATGTTTTGAATAAGGAACTTTAAAAAGATTATGAATAATTGTGAAGAATAAAATTATTAAAGTTTATCTCACCACCATAGGGCAAGAAATTTCAAAGGGCGATAAAGTTGCAACTGCTATTAAAATAAAATATACCCTATTTATTTTACGGTATTATCTTTTGATTAAGAATTTTCTAGGACTTTTCCAAAAAATATTAACAATTCAGATCTAGCTTCAATATTGTTGATTTTGCTCGCAAAACCTTCGATCTAAATAATGATTTCAAAAATTGTTCAGAAAATTTTATGCTGATAATTTTTGGATTAGACCCGACTACTTTCCATTCATGCTTCAACGGAAATTATTTCAGATTCCGGATTCAAGAGAAATTTCGGATTCTATCGGACTCTGCCCGAGGTCGACATTTTTCATCCAGATGAATATCGGACTTTACCAGGCATATTCCTGACTATTTTCCTACAATTTCCGGATTAAATAGTGTATGTTTTGTATTCCGGAACACATCCGATTTTTTTAGCAGGGTGAAATTTCAAAAATAAGTAACAAAACTTTAGGAAGAAAAAGACGATTTAAATGTCTTGACTTTTTTTTTATTTCCAATTACAAGTTATTGGTTTGGAGGATTGCACTTTATGCGAGTTTTACCCGGTAAACTGTATAATCTTGCATGATGTAGCGATGGCTACCTACTGGAATTTCACTAGTTTCTTTCGGGGTCAGTGGCTGAACAAATTTGGTTCGCATGTTTATTTTTGCCCGGCATCTATTTCTTTTATAATACATATACAATCCCGCAAGAGTCTTAGTAGACTCCAATATTGCAAAGACATCGCCATCAGATGTTAATAAAACAATTTGCTCATTAACTGGCACAGGTATGAGTCTATGAAATCTCGTTCTCAGTCTAATTGCTGTATTTCGAGGAAAAGTGAATCTTCCAAATTGCAGTATTCGGTGCTCATTCGCATAAGAAGCAAGCCGAATAAATTTCATTTCTGCAAGTTCATATCCAAGTTCGTCATTAGAAGGCAACCTGGCAGGTGGCACAATGATCCTGGCAGGAGTATACCCGGCAGGACGAGACCTGGATCTGGACCTCCTAAGAGGCGGAGACTTGGGAGGAGAACGATTTAGGTCAATAAGTTCCCTGTTAGGTAAAGACAAGAAACTCAACTCTGTAAGAAGAAATAGTGGACTGAATTTTTTTTGAAGTCGTCAGGAAAATGTGTCAATATATTATTTTGACTCTACTATTAGTGAAACATCATAAAGAATATTTCCAGAAAATTTCATTAAAAAAATCCTGGCAGTAGTGGGGATGTCGAAAAGGGTTCATTAGAGCAATTACGAATCGCCGCATGACAGGAAGACGCGTATAGAGAGGGAAGGTATGAAAAGTATATGTACTTTTAGGGAGACAGAGAGAGAGAGAGATACTCGTTCGTTCGGTCAGCCGATCGGTCGTTTTTTTCACTTCGCTCCCTTCCCAAAAAAAGTTTCATTTCAAGAATTTTAATTGTTGGAAAATGTAATATTTCACATTCGCATTAGGATTTATATTATTCTGAGTAATCTTACCGCCAAAAAGCTGAAAAGTCACGATTGTAAGGAGCAGCGTACTTAACCGGATCTCCATAGCCTTAGGGAGATTTCTTAAACAATGAGTAAAAAAGATTCAACATATCCACTGCTATACATGTATACGTGTTTGTATTGGTAATCATGAGTTGTTTTTCTACTTAAAACGTTGGTAGGCTCTTGTCTTAAGTAAACATTATTATCGGTACAATCAAAGGAGCTTGGGAAAAAATGATGTAAGAAAAATTCCTAATGCGTAATAATGGTTACAAGTATCAATATATGTTGCGTATATTTTGACTACATTTTCTGAAATATCATTATTATTTCTCAAGGCACCTGCGGCTTTGACGATTACATTCTCATTGCGATACTTGCGCTCTATAATTAAGTTATAGAGACCCGTAAAAAAAATCTGCCTGCTGCACGGGTGATTTTTTTGTGCTTTTTTTTAGTTCAACTTGGTACCACTACAGATTGTTTCTGTTGCAGAGAAAATCACCTCTGATTTGTTTCAGAATTGAAAAAAAATATTTAGAGGTCGCTCAAGGTGATTTTAGGGCAAAAATTCTCATTCCTAATTAAATTGAAACTATCCATTAATTATTTATTTCTGGCGCGTATGAATTGTGTTCTTTGCAGTACAATATTGCACTGAATTTTTTTTCTCGATTTTAACAATAGCATTCAAAGGTTGCATTTTAGAGAAAAAAGCGATGTTCTCGATTAAATTGACGCTATTTATTGATTACTCATTTCTGACGCGTATGAATTATGTTCTTCATAAGACAATATTGCATTTAAATTTTTTTCAGATTTTTACCATGACATTTAAAGGTGGCTCAGGGTCATTTTCTTAAGAAAAAGTTTAATCAATTGAATTTCATCTTGTGTTTTTTTATAGACAAACAGTGTCAATTTATTCATTTCGGTCAAAAAAATTAGTCAAGTTTGATAAATGTTTGTCGTAATATTTAAAGAACATTCAAGGTTCTTTCGCGAAAAATGACCTTTTTGTAAATTGTAACAATGAAAATACCGTTCTAACACTCGCATATCAGATGGTAGTTTATCGTCAACTAAGTTTTCCTCTTTCTTTTCTAGAAGTTAAATCATTATCCGGTCTTCTGAACTTATGATAATTAATTCTTCTTAATTACAATTTGGCAACTAAATTTGATCATATATTATCAAAGCTTTGATGTCCCACTGTTTTGTAACGTTTGCTATTTTCTATTTGAAGCAAAATTCATAAAAACATATCTAGCATAAAAAGTAAACAAAATTTTTCAATGACCATTTTTCGCAAAATGACCTTGAATGACCTTAAAGTAATATATGACACACAGTTATTAAACCTTTTGTATACATATAACTTCATAAAAGAAATTTAGTATACGTAAGTATACTAAAATTACAAAGTGTAATGCATTTAGTAAACGTATAGGAAATTTAATATGCCCATGTATACTAAAATTTCCAACATTTCTAACAGTGTATATGAATTTCGTAGCTTTACTATATTCAGCTGCGCAAGCGCGTTTTGATTTACACGAGTCAGGCAACGTGGCCGGTGGCATTTGTTTAAGTTCTTTGTAATGCTAAAAGGTTCTCTTTCTTTCTGCGAAGATCTGCGAAGTCTTCTCTTTAAAAGGTATGTTCAATTTATCAGAGTAAATGTAGCTTAACGATATGATCATTTGAAAATAAAAGCTTTTTTCTTTAATTTCATTTTTCATCTGATCATGTTTACAGATGATGAAGACGGCATCCACGCGAATCGGAACGCGTATACTGCAATTAGTATATGCATATACTAAATTTCGTATACATATATACTAAATTTAGTATACGCGTATACTAAATTTCATGTATGTGCATACTAAATTTAGTCTGCATATACTAAATTTAATTTCATGTTGTGCATTCTTCCTTCCATTACATGTATACTAAATCTAGTGCAGATTTTTCTAACAGTGTAGATCATCCATAGAATAGAACAAATCCATAGAATAGAATATTTCGAATAGAACTCATCCAGGATGACCTAACATCCCATTGTACATACGATATTATAACTTTTCTTTCATTTTGATATTTATTTTAATTTCATCGATTTTTGTAATAGTGGCCTTCCCTTACCACAAAATCTTGTATTCTTAGAAGAAATAAATATACAGCTAATTTTTCTTGTATTTTCTTGTAAAGAAGTAAGAAAAAACAATAATAAAGTACAAATTTTAGCAATTTGAAAATTTGTATAACTTTTTATTAGTAATTTGTTATGCTTTCTTGTACAAACCTGCAAAGCGTTACAGAAAAGTAGAGCTGTTTGCCGTATTTAAATTTGGGCGTTTCGAGTCATAAAAATACTTTTAGATTTACATAAATTATTGTGGAAAATTACGAATCTTTTCAAAACAATACAAGATTTCACAAAAGTTGAAATATTGACAAACTGTACTAAGAATGGTGTTGTAAATTCTTGTAGTTTACGGAAGAAATGTACAAATTGAAAAAAATATGACATGTCTGCCGAGAAATGTCCACTATCTATTAAACGAAATTTTAAAGCAGAGAGAAAAATAAATACAATAAATTACAACAACAATTACAGTAAAGTACAATTTTTGTCTACTACTTGGACAAATTTTTGTACTTTTTTGTGTATTGTTTTATTTTATTGTAGTTTTAATTTCCTACAATATTGATAATATATAAAATCAATTTTAAAAGCACAATAATAGTGATTAAAAAACTAAAAACATACATTTGAAGTCTTTTTTTAAATGTATATTCAAACTGTTGTTTAATAATGATTAACAATTTTCGGAAAATATGTTTTTGTATTGTTAATAATTTCTTTAACTGAAAATTTAGCTATCAAATTTTTATTTGAAATTTGATCGTTCTTATTTGAAAAATTAACTATTAAATTTATCTTTGAGAATTCATCTTTTTTGGTTCAAAATTCAACTACTTCGTTAAATATTCATTTAATTGGTTATCGTTGAGAATTTAGTTTTAAACTGAAAATTTAATGGCATATTTTATTATTGGTTGATTATCGATCGTTTTCAATTGAAAATTCAACAATTGGCTTGAAAAATTATGTATTTAGTGGTAAATTCGTATTTTTTGGTAGAAAATTAGTCTTCTTGATAAAAAATTTAACCGATTGATTAAAAGCAAGTTGAAAAACATTAACTAAAATTTATTTTAATTAGATGAAGATCCACCTCTCTGGTTGAAAATTTTAATATTTGTTTGAAAATTCATTTTTCTTTGGTTGAAAAAAAAAATTGAACTGCAATTTTACTTAATCTATTTTTTGGTTAAAAATCGGTCGTTTTTAGTTTAAAATTCAACTTTTTCGTTTAAAATGCAATTTTTTGGTGAAAAATTGATCTCTTTTGATAGAAATTTGATATTTTTGGTTAAAAGTGCAAGCTGTTTTGATTGAAGCTTCAAATATGTTGTTGATAATAAATCTGTCTTTGTGGGTCGAATTCAACTGTTTCAATTAAATATTAAATTTTGTTTGGTCGAAATTTATTTTTTCGATTAAATTAGACTTATTTTTTATTTAAAATTAAAATCTTTTCTTGTTTAAAAATTCAACTGCTTTGTAGAAAATTCGCCTTTTTAGATGGAAAATTTAACAATTTGATTGACATATTTTTTACTGAAAAATATTTCTTTGTAGAAAATTCATCACTTTTAGTAGAAATTTCATCTTTTTTGGTGAAAAATGGAACTGTTTGGTGGAAAATTAATCTGTTTTGGTTGGGGATTCAACTATTTTATTGAAAACGTGTATTTTTTTGGTTGAATTCAACTGTTTTTCATTTAAAATATTTTTTAATCGAAATATCATCTATTACATTTCATGTTGAAAATGCATCTGTTTGTCGTAATGAAAATTGAATTATTTAGATAAAAATTGAGCTTTTTGTTGAAAATTCAACTATTTTGTAGAAAATTGGCCTTTTTGGCAGAAAAATTTAACAATTTGCTTGTCATTTTTTTTCTTGGCTGAAAAATATTTCTGTAGAAAATTCATCGCTTTTAGTAGAAATTTAATCGTTTTTTTTTTTTAATGAAACTTATGGGTTGAAAATTAATATTTTCTGGTTGAGGATTCAACTATTCTGTTAAAAGTTCGTACTTTTTGCTTATATTGAACTATTTTTTATTTAAAATTAAAAATATTTTTAGGTCGAAATATCAACTATTACATTTATTGTTGAGAATGCATCTTTTTGGTTTAAAAATTCAACTACTTGGTTAAAAATTAATTTTTTTGTTGATAATTCAACTGCTTTGTGGAAACCTTGTTTTTTCGGATTGAAAATTTAACAATTTGCTTGACATGTTTTATTCTTGACTGAAAAATATTTTGTTGTTGAAAATGTATCTCTTTTGGTAGAAATTTCATCTTTTTTTATTAAAAATGCAATTTTTTGCTTGAAAATTATCTTTTCTGGTTAACAATTCAACTATTTTGTTAAAAATTCGTATTATTTGGTTGAGCTTAATCGTTTTTTAATACAAAATAAAATATTTTTTGGTTTAAATATAAACTATTCAAATTAGGATACATGATCGCTATTATACAAAATCTTCTATGTTTAAACTTTAAAGGAATGGTTCGAAGTTTTTTCTCACAAATATATGGGTAACTGTCAAATTTGAGGCAAACTTGAAGTCCCAGTAATATAAACTTAACTTAGAAACTCGTACTGATTTTTTTTTAATTTAATAAATAGTTATTATCATCCTCTACAAAATGGTCATTTCTTTTTTTTATTTGTGTTCCTATTTAGTTTAATTTAATAAAAGAACACCCCAAACGTCATTACCGTACGGCGTCCCAGCCTCACTTTGCACAAGGATAAACGGGTTTTCTCTTTTTTTTAGACAGTAACCTGAAAAACGCTTAACGTATCAAGTTTGTAAACTTTAGATGAACATAAATTCAATGTATGCACATTTTTCAAGTCAAATAAATAATATTGTAAGAACCTTAAAGTATGCCCCTCGATTTTTGTCATTTCAGACGTCATTACCGTACGTCTTTTTTTTCTAGTAATGTATTGTAGTTACAATTGAGTAATAAATACAGAAATATTAAGCGTATCGTTTAATAGAGATTCTATAAAATTGAGCTTAAGATATTAACTCTTTTTTTTTGTGAATTCGATATGAAAACTGAAAAGTGCATTTTAACAAAAACATCATTACCCTACGTGAGTTAAAAACCAGTTTCAGAGTGAACAAAAAATTACAAAAACCATTCCGTTACTTACTCAGCGGTGTTTTCTTTCATAAGTATGTGACTTTTTATGATTAAAATCTGTTATTTTTTATAAATATTAAAAAATGCTAAACTTTATAAATTTTGTTGCATCATTCCCGTACGGTACAATACAGGAGTGTACGACTGCTCATATGCGCGTGCGCGTGGATCAGGTGGGTTACAGCTCAGATAGGTAGATTTTTTATTAATAATATACTGTATGCCTCATGTAATTTTCATTCACAATTGTGACAAATTAATTAATTTTGTTTTTTCATCAAACTCTTAACCTCATATCCTCTTTCCGCATTTCATGTAAGAATTTCATTATTATTTCTTATTTTCAAAACTGCCCCTTTTGGATTTTAGAATTTTAGATGTGATAAGATCAATTCCCGTTATGAAATATTCAATTCCTAATAATAATGTGATTGCCACTGTAGGTACTAAAATTTGCCTATAATTTGACAATTACCCATATATCAATGGATTGGACACTGGCCTAAAGCAATGTAGGTATGTGCCTTAAAAAAGTAGAAAAAAGTGAAACAGACTTTTAAACAAGTAGCAAACAGTGCAATGTTTAAGGCCCTCTCGGTAATGAAATCATTTATGTTACAACCTCGATGACCAGGTCCGCAATCTTTTCCTCAAAAATGATAATGATCACGATACTATAAGTATTATTATTTCCATTAATATTCCTTTGGAAAATGTCTCCATTAAAATTGGGTTCATATTAGAGTGAGATAATTTTAAATTAAGATGTGTACATGATCCCTATTACAAATAAGCTTCTAAGTTTAAACGATAAAAGAATGGTTTAATATCATTTGATATCATTCAAAATTATGTAATTGCAATGTTCTCAGTATCTGTCATTCTGGGTCAGAAAAGAACAACTTTTTGACTGTGAATAAAAATTACACAATCGAGAAAGAAATTTTCAGGTGACTAAAATTAAAAGATTCGAACTCTTGAAGATAACAATTTTTCATTTAAAGTTATAAAAACTGAACCGCAAATTAAAACACTAAAAGTGGAATACTTTTGAATTGTAAACTTTTAAAATTAAATCTTAAAGAAAGGTTAATTCAAACACTTAATAATTTTCGCGTATAAAATAAAAACTTTTGAAACTTTTCCATTTGAAATTTCTTAATTAAAAGCCGTTAAGCTGCGAAAATTTAACTTTTATACATTGTATACTTAAAATATTTAAAAAAAGAAACAGAAATCCACGCTATCATTTTCAATGCTATGAATTGAAGAATGAATAAAAAAATATATAAATTTTCAAAATTATATCATTTTGAGCAATTTTAAGCTAGAATCATTAATTTATACATTAAAATTTGTTTTGAAATCTTTTTAAATATTCTCTTCGAAAATTGTTGAAAAAAAATGATTAAAAAATTTCTGAGGAATCTAATAATTATATTATTTTGGAACTCAAAATTTTTCTAACATTTTTTTTAAATCCTGCAAAAGTAAAAAAAATTACCTTTAAATCAGCCAGATTCTTTTTTGATATTTTTGGAAATCTTATTAAATATTCTTTTTACGTTAATTTTTCAATAAAAAAATTATTGTTAGTTTTTCTAGGAATTTTGATACAAATTTCATGATTCCGCATTTGTCCCAAGTAAGTTTTGTCCTCGTGTTGGAAAGATTTTCGTAATAAAGGAACTGAAATTTTACGGATTTCGTGCAAATTTCTGTTGATTTGTAAAGGAATACAAAAAACCCCTAAGATAAAAAAAATGCTGTGAAAAGGCTCTAATTTGAAAAGACATTTTCTTTGCATTGAGAATGGCAGAATGTCATGCCAATATTGTTATACAAATTTTTTAAATTTTTTTGAAAAATCGAAAATTCCAATTTTTATCGCACAAAAAAATAATGATAAATCAAAACTTCCATTTTGCGGCCGAACTATACAAGGTCCGAAAAAAAAGCATTTACAAAAATTGTGCACTCAAAAAAAAACATCTACAAATTTGTTATCAATCCCTTTTTTATGGGACGCGTAGTTTTTGTTTCATTTGTAAAAAACTGATTTAAGAATAGAATAAATTACATTTTTAGAGAAACGACACAAACGACGAAAAAAATTATTAGACAAAAATTGTTCGCTCAGAAAAGAACTACAAATTTATTATAAACTTTTTTTATGAAGATACATTTGAAATAAAAAAGAATTAACTTTTTGGAAAAACCATACACGCTACAATAACATTTTTTCTAACCAAATTTCTCGCCTAAATTACGTTTACAAATTTTCTCAGAACCACTTTACGCTAGGATGCATATTTTCAGTTCAAATCGTAAGAAATTACATTGAACATAAACAAATTCAATTTATGGAATAACGACACATGTTGCAATAAAATGCATAATAACGAAATTGTTTTTACATTCTTATCCTATAACGAGAAAGTATTAGATTTGTGTCAAATTTGACCTCCTCCCCCCCCCCCTCCCCGTATTTGTCAAATTTTCACGTTTTGAGACCCCCTGAATCCTAAAAACAGGTTTTTACGAAGGTGTCTGTCTGTATGTCTGTCTGTAGATGTCCAGGTCATTAGCCAGCCATTTTTGATGAAAATTCAAAAAGTGAGAGCATTTTCAAAATGGTTGAGACCACTTTTTTTAGAATTTGAAAATTATGTGTACGGCTATTCGTGGTATTCTGAAAGACAACAAATTTATCCTGATGACTTTTTTGATACAAGACAAATTACCCGAGTTATAGCAAATTTGTTATTAATTATTTTTGTTAGGATTCGTGGTTTTTGGTTTATTCGGAAAAAAAAATTGGAACAAAATTTTAATTTTTGGACAAACGACAAAAACTATTTCAAAAAATGAATGTACAAAATTTGCTAATCCAAAAAAGAGCTACAAATTCGTGATTAATCATTTTTTGATAGGACGCGTAGTTTTTGTTTTAATCGCAAAAAATAACATTAAAAAAAATAATAATTTTTTTTGGAAAACAACACAAGGTATGAAAAAAGATTAATAGACAAAAGTTGTTCACCCAAAAAGGATCTACAAATTTGTCATTGATAATTTTTAGATAGAACAAGTGGATTTTCTTTTCATCGTTAAAAACAAGATTAAAAATTTAAAAAATTAAAATTTTGGAAAAACGGCACAAGAGACGAAAAAAAATGAAAAGACAAAAGTTGTTTAGACAAAAAAAAATCTACAATTTGTTATAAAGTCTTGTTATCAAAATATATTAAAAATTAAAAAAATGACCTTTTTAGAAAAAGGACAGAAGCTACAATAACATTTCCTTTCACATTGAATGTTCAACAAAATAATTACGTTTTCCACAAAATAGTTCAATTTAATCCAGTTACTTGAATTTTCTACCTACAAAGATGATTTTTCAACCAAATAGTTGAATTTTCAACAAATTAATTAATTTTAGACCAAAAAGTTGCATTTACAACTGAATAATTTAATTTTTAAGCAAAAGAGAAGAATTTTCAACAAAATAGTTGAATTTCCAAACTACAAAAATGAAAATTTAAATTATTGGTCCAATTTTTTATTTAAAAAAATTTACCTTAAGCTAAAAACAGTTAAATTTTCAACTAAAGAATTGAATTTTCAACAAAAAAATTTACAATTTAAGCCAAAAACAGTTGTATTTTAGCTTTCAACAAAATACATGGAATTTCCAATCAAATAGTTTAATTTTCAACTAAAAAGATCAATTTTTAACTTTAAGTGGAAAAGTTAAATTTTCTGTAAAAAAATTATATTTGCAAAAAAAATATATTAAGAAGAATTAAGAATTTAAGAATTGACACTTCAAACAAAAAATATAAAATTTCTACCAAGAGATAAATTTTAAAATCAAAAAGACGAAATTCCATCCAAGAAAATCAATTTTCTACCGAGAAGAAAAAGACTAAATTGCAACAAAATACATAAATTTTTGAACAAATTGTTTAATTTTCAACTAAAAAAACCATTTTTCAACTTCAGGAAAAAATGTAGATTTTCATTGAAAAAATTATATTTTAACAAAGAAAAAAACTAATTTTTGACAAAATGGTCCATATATCAACCAAAGAAATGAATTTTCCTACGAAAAAGACGAATTTTCAACAAATAAAGTTTTGAGTCAAGAAAGCCAAAATTTCATCCAAATTTTTGAAATTTTAAGCGAGATGAAAAATTTTCTGTCAAATGTTTAAATTTTCAACCTGAAAATATCAATTTTCAACAAAACAGTTACTTTTCAACTAAGAAGTTGAATTTGAAACAAAAAAAAAAGGAAATTTCCAATCAAGAACATTAGTTTTCTACCAAAAGACGAACTATCAACTAAAAAAAAAAATTGTCAACCAAAAATGATAAGGCTACATTTGTCAGTACAAAAATTAATTTTTAATGAAAAGAGAAACGAATTTTCTTAAATTTTCAATCAAAGAGATGAACCTTGAACCAACAAAATAATTCAAATTTTACCCAAGTAGTTGAATTTTCAATTTGAAAAATCAAATTTCAACAAAATAGTTCAATTAAAGAGATGATTTTTAGCATAATAGTTGAATTCTCGACCAAAGAAAATGAATTTCCCACCAGTGGTATTTTTCTTAAAAAAGGATTAAATTTCTACTAAAACAGATACATTTTCAAACCAAAAAGACGAGTTTTGAAAACAATATTTGAATTTTCAACCAAGAACGATTTCAGTTGAATTTTCAACACCAAAATATGCATTTTCAACAAAAAGTTAATTTTCTACCAAAATAGTTTGATGTCCAGCCCAAAAAGTAGTGATGCCGTTCGGGACGAGGTATGGCAAGGCGGATCTCGAAGAATTCTCGAGGCCTCGCATTTCGAACCAAAGCAAGACCACCAAAATTCAAGGCCTTGTCTTGGAGGCTTGAGTTACCTCCAGCAGATATGCATCTTTTCCGACCGCCTGGGAAGGGGGAATAAATTAAAGCGAAGGGGAGGCTGGAGCCTCAGATTACGGGATTTTCATTCAAAGCTGATGTTTCCACATCCGGCAGTGAAAAATCAAGCCTCCAAGTTGAGCTCAAAGCAAGGCCTTGAATTTCGAGGCCTTGAACTTCGAGGCCTTGAATTTCGAGACCTTGAATTTCGAGATCTTGAATTTCGAGGCCTTGAATTTCGAGGCCTTGGCATTCTCAAGGAAGACCCAAGGCGGTCAATTCAACCTGGCCGTAAGGCTCGTCTTGTCTTTCCTTGAAAACATCGAGGCCTCGCTCGACGGCAAGACTGCCAAAAAGACAAATTTTACATAAAGAAGTTGAATTTTCAACTAGAGATTTTTATTTATTTATATTTTCATTACATTTTAACAAAATTGTTGAGTTTTCAACTAAATATTATCATTCTTAATTTAAACTATGATCGTCAGGAGGAAGTAACTGCAAAAAATATGCATGAATTTGCAAGATTTTTTTTTAGAATCTCTGACTCTTCCAATATCTATTTCTGCGCCAGGATACTAGTTACTTTTTTATGTCAAATATTACATAGTGCCTGGTCTATTGTTTTTGGAGATACGCCAATTACGCCACCGAGGTATAAATTAATTTTTTATGTTAAATATTAAATAGGGTCGATTACTGGCCTATCTGCCACATACTCGGTGGCGTAATTGTTGAATGCTCCACTCATGTATAGTGGCGTTCCTGGTTCAAAACCCGGCTGAGGCAGATTTTTTCTCGTTTCTCCCAAAATAATAGATCAATAATCAGCACTATTTAATATTGGACACAGAAAAATATGCATCTCGATATTGGTTCGAGAGAATAGAATTTGATTTATTCTCTCCACCCGTTAAAAATGTAATTTCCATCATCCCAAGCTAGATATAAATTGTTTGTTTTTACCAAGTGGCAAATTGAAAACGATTATGTAAATGGTGGGTGATTTGTTAGCATTTTTTAGCATTTTTTTGCCATTTCTCACAGTCAGAGTTGAACGTTATGCCTGAGGGCGTCAAAAGAAGGTTGAAGACGGTCCTGTCGCTGATATGCCTATTCTGCAGTTACGCAAGCGGGTAAAGGAAACGAGGAGCGAATTTGCAGATGCTATCATCTTCTTCTATACCTGGCTTTCGACTGTTCACTGTATGCATTTCAGGCTTGAAAGCATGTTCGGAAAACCGGATGTCACTGCAAAAAAAAGAACGATCGATCTTAACGACCTTCCGGGCGACCGTTTTATCAAGATGAGTTTCCTTAAACTGCACTTCACCTGAGTTTCTTCAAATTAGTCGATGTAACTAACCTTGACTCATTTTTAACAACTAACACTCAAAGTGAAGCCTGGAAATCGCGAATTCCTTCCATTTATCGTCAGCTCTCAATTTTAATGTAATCGCAACTAATTCTGTTTTGGATTGACTCAGTGTGTCTAGCGATTCTCAGGAAGAGAATACAAGCTCTTTTCCGGGTTTTCCAGGTCAATAAATCAAGTTTTTCCAGATTTTTTTTTAGACCTGCATTTTTTCAAAAATCACAAATATTGTGAATTAAATCAAAAACTGTGATTTCAACCCCTGATGAACTGAATTTTTTCAATTTGTTTTTAAATACTGATAAAAGGAGAAGTTAGGACAAATAATGGGTTGGGAAGTAGAGGAAGTAAGGGTAAAATGGGGAAGGGGAAAAAGGGAAAGCAGGGTTGGAAGGGGAACTAGGGGAAGTCAGGGAAAATTAGGTGAGGGGAAGTAGCGGGAGTAGAGAAAATGAGGAAAGGGGAAGTAGGGGAAGTAAGAAGAAATGAGGTGAGGGGAAGTAGAGGAAGCGAGGGGAAATTAGGAAAGGAAAATTAGAAGAAGCCAGGGGAAATTAGGGAAGGGGAAGTTAGGGTAAATAATGGAAAGGTAAGTAGAAGAAATGAGTGGAGGGGAAGTAAGGGTAAAGGATGGGAGGGTAAGTATGGGAAATAGGTGGAGGGAATGAAAGAGTAAAGGATGTTTTGGTAAGTAGGGGATGTGAGGGGGAAAGTAGGGAATGTAATGGGAGAAGAATTAGGGGAAGTAAGGCGAGTTGAATTTGGGAAAGTGAGCAGAAAAGAGATGAGAGAAACTAGTGGAAGTGAGGCGAAATTATGGGAGGGGAATTAGAGGAAGTGAGGAGAAATTAGGGCAGGAGAAGCAAAGGAAAATTATAGGAGGAGAAGTAGGAGGAATAAGGGGAAGGGAAGAAAGGGTAATTCAAAAAAGGGGAACAAGGGGAAATGAGAAAAGGGGAAGCAAGAGGAAATGAGGGGAGGTTAAGTGAGGGTAAATTATAAGAGGGGAAGTTGGAGTAAATTATGAAAGGGAATTCGGGGGTAAATAATTGAAGGAAAAGTAGGGGAATGGAGGTGAGGGGAAATAGAGGAAGTAAGGGGATGTGATGGTAGTGAAAGTAATCGAAGTAAGTGTAAATGATGCAAGGAAAAGTGAGCGTAAATTATGGGAGGGAAAGTAGGGGAAGTAGGAGTGTAGGGGAAGTAGGGGAAGTAGGGGAAGTAGGGAAAATAAAGGAAGGGGCAGTATAGGAAGTTATGGAAGGGAAAATGTTTTCGAATATTCTTTCAAAAATTTGTTTAAAACAAATCATTTTTAATTTTCCAGGAATCTAATAATAATTTGATTATCCTGAAACTCGAATTTTGCCTACAATTTTGTTTTAAATCCTGCTAAAGTAAAAAAAAAATACCTTAAAATCATTCAGAATTTTTTTTGCAAATTTTGGAAATCTTATTAAATATTATTTTTAAATTAATTTTTCAACAAAAAAATTATTGTTAGTTTTTCTAAGAATTTCAATATGAATTTTCTATTAATTCAAAATCTCTCAAAATGCGTAAAAAGCTTCTGAATTTTTTGTTCAACATCTTCAAAAATCTACATTTTGTTTCGAATGCTTTGAAATCTTTTCACGTTTTAAGTTATTTTGGAATATTTTCAAAATTTCGAAATATATTTTAAACTTACTTGATAATTTTTTTAATTAATAATTATTCCACTGTCATTTATCATTTAAAAACAATTTTAATCTTTTTATATATTCTCTTGAAAATAATTTTTCAATATAAAAATTTTTTTCAAATTTTCCCAGCAAACTTGAGAAATTATTTTATTTTCCTAAAACCTTTAAAGATGCCTAAAAAGCTTCACAATTTGATTCAGAAATATTCAGAAATCTACATTCAGCTTTTTATTTTTCGAAATCTTTACCAGTTTTAAATTAAGTTTGGTTCTTCACAAAACTTGTAAATATCTCTTGAACTAACTCAAATTGTTTCCAAATTGATAATTGTTTGATTATTATTTATGCATCAAAATTAAATAATTTTACTCACACATTATAAATTTGCTAAATAGAACAATTAAAATTGTAAGGTTCAAGGTTTTAATTTAACACTGAAATATTAACGATTCGAGGCTTTCTATTTCAAATAATTCAGTTTAAAATTGTTTCGTTTTTAATAATTGATTTATAAGTCGTTTCAAATGAAAAGTACAATATTGCTAAATATTCAAAAAGAAATCTGTTCCCTAATCAAAAAATTTCAAATTGAATTGGTTAAAAATGGGATATTTTAGATTGAAACAATAGTTGAATAGGATTTGGAATTGAACAAGAGCGTTTAATTATTCGAATTATTTTTTAATTAAAAATAGTTTATAAAGTTTCAATCAAACGTTTACATTTGTTTAACTACTGAGGCGTTCAATTTGAAAACTTTCTATTTTTAATGCTAAAATCTGTAACTTCATTAATTTTGGACAGATTAAGAATCGTTCGTAAAAATTTATGTTTTTTTGTTTAAATTTGTACATTTCTACAATAAACTACCAATATATAAAACATAATTTTAAGTACAGTTTCCCAATATTTCAACTTTTGTGAAATCTTGTATTTTTTTGTAAAGATTTGTAATTTTCTACAACAATTTAAGTAAAATTAAAAGCGTTTTAATGACGTCAAACACTTAAATTTGAAAAAATAAAATAAAAATGTAGTTTTCTGTCATAACTTGTAAATTTTTACAAGAAAGTAAACAAAAATATTAATAAAAAGTGAAACAAATTTTTGAATTGTAGAAAGTTGTACTTCATTGTTAATTTTTTTACTTTTCTGTAATGAAATATAAGAAAAAATAGGTATTTGTATTTAACTGTTGTTTTTTATTAAATTTTTTCACGAAAAAGTACATGTTTTAACCAAAAATTACAATTATGGAAATGTTGTACTTTTTTGTAAAAATTTTTTTCACCAGGGATTGTTTGAAATTTTTCAAAGCTGATGTACAACGCCTTTGTGAAATCTTTTAAATCTTTGTGAAATCTTTGAAATCCTTGAAATCTTTGTGAAATCTTTGAAATAATATTAAAATCTTTTGAATTCTTCTGAAATCGTTTGAAATCTGATGTACACGCCCTTATAAAATCCTTCGAATCTTTGTGAAATCTTTGAAATCCTGAACATTTTTTGAAATCTTTATGAAATCTTTTAAAACCTATTGAAATCGTTTGAAATCTTATGAATACGCCTTTGTGAAATCTTTTCAATCTTTGTGTGATCTTCAAAATCCTTTGAATATTTGGAAACCTTTGAAATCCTTCGGAAATCTTTGTGAGATCTTTTGAAATATTTTAAAACCGTTTGAAATCTTTGGAATCTTTGAAAGCTGATGTATAACGCCGTTGTGAAATCTTTGAAACCCTTGAAATCTTTGTGAAATGTCCGAAATATTTCAAATATTTAGAAATATTTTAAAATTTTTGTGGAATCTTTGAAATCCTTCTTGAAATCGTTTGAAATCTGATGTACACGCCTTTGTGAAATCATTTGAAACTTTTTGAAGTCTTGGAAATCCTTGAAATCTTTGTGAAGTCTTTTGATACCGTTTCAAATCTTTAAAACCTTATGAAATCTTTTAAAATTGTTGAAAATCTTTGAAATCTGATGTACGCAACTTTGTGAAATCTTATGAAATCTTCTCAAATCTTTTGAAACCTTTCCAAATGTTCGAAATCTTTTTAAAATTTTGGAAATATTTGAAATCCTTATGAAATTTGTTGAGACCTTCTTAAATATTTTAAAAACTTTTGAAATCGTTTAAAATCTTCGGAACCATTTAAATATTTGTGAAGTCTTTCAAAATCTTTTGAAACCTTTTGAAATCTTTGAAATCTTTTTGAAATCTTTTGAAACCTTTTGAAATCATTCGAAAACTGATTTACATGCGTTTATAAAATCTTTTGAATCTTTGTGTATTATTTTAAATACTTGAAATCTTTTGAAATCTTTTTGAAACCTTTGTGGAGTCTTTTGAAACCGTTTGAAATTTATGAAAATTTTGAAATCTTTGAAATCTTTGTGAAATTTTTTGAAATTGTTGGAAATCTTTGAGATTTCTGGAATCTTTTGAATCTTTGTGAAATCTTTGAAATCGTATGAAATCTTTTGAAATCTTTGAAATCTTTTGAAATTTTTCAAAATATTTTGAAATCTAGAAATCCGATGAACTCAAAAATAGAGTGGTCAACCCCTAGCAAATTCTTATCCTGAAACTGAATTAAAATCGAAATTTTCAACCAATCATTTTTATAATTTGTAAGTTCAATATCACAAAAAATATATACCTTAACATTCTTCATCGCATTTTAAATGTGAAAATACTAAAAGATTATAAAAAATACTAAAAGACTAAAAGATTTAAATTACTATTCGGATTTCAATAAAATAAATGTTTTATAATCATAGAGCGATCAAAGTTTTTGAATTTTTTTATATTTCATTATACCAAGTAAAAATTTTCATTAGAATCCCCAAATCTATCAGAAAAGTAGTTTTCTATATTTTTTTAAAATTTTGTAAATGTTGACTAGCATCTAACGTTTTCAATTTTCGTTGAATTTAAAAATGACGTCAAACTAATTTGCAAGTCTTATGAAACATTTTTTTTTAGACGCATATAATTTTGATTGCAAAAAATATAATTTTACATAAAAATGGACTCACCGGATCAGCATTCTGGCTACATATGTTCAGAAATTGATTTTCGTAGAGGGACTGATGTATCGATAGTCCAGCCGGAAAGTTTTTTCTGGCAAAGCGATTTTTTTGACTTCTGCTTTTCAGGCCACTTCGGCATCTAAAATGTATTTTTTAATTAACATTTTTGAAATAACTTAAGTTGATAGTCGTATATAATTAGAATTAAATTAACAATTTAAGCTTGGAACTAATTTCAGAATTTTTTTCAAAAAATGAGAATAACAAATGTTCAATTGTTAAAATTTAATAAATTATATTTATTTAGACTCTGAATAAATATAATTTGAAACATTAGAACTATTATAAATTTATAAAACAAATAAACACCAACAGAAAGTTTTATTAAACAAAGGGAAGTCTCTAAATTTGAATTAGATTTTTCTAAACATTTTGAAAGACTTCAGAGATTTCTGTATTGGAACAGGAAATTTTGTAAAAGAATTATAATTCTGAATTTGTACAAGAATTTTTGTTCAATTTTCTTCTTCTAAATCAGAATTAAAATTTTCAAATTCAAACAAATTCTGATTTTGGAAACGGATTTTTCAAAATCTCACGAATTCTAACATGGAACAAGGATTTTTTTGTAAATTCCCTTTTTATAAATCAGAATTAAAATGATTGTCCAAAATTTTCCGTTCCATGTAAAAAAATTCCCTGTTTCATGTCAACTTATAATACTTTACGGAGAGTCACTTTATTTTATTAAATATTTTTTTATTTTATTTTTTTCATCTTTGCTTCCTTTTTTTAATTACTTACTTTAATTTTTTACCACCCTTATATTTTTTAATTCACAACTTATAATTAAAAAAGCAATATATGAAGATTTGATGCAGATTTATTTATTTCGATGTAAATTCAAAAATGTTATCAGAAAATTATAATTTTTGGTTCGTCTTGTTGCGTTGAAAATATTTTACTATTTTAGTTGAAAATTCCACTACCAGTTGAAAATTAAAAAAATTAGTTGAACTTAACTATTTTTTATTTCTTTTTTTTGTAAAAAATTTAACTATTCTGTTGTAAATACGTTTTTTTGGTTAAATTGAACTGTTATTAATCTAGCATTAAAATATTTTTTGGTTAAAACATCAACTATTACATTTTTTGTTGAGAATTTATCATTTTTGGTTGAAGATTCCTTTTTGTTTATGGAAGATTAATGTTTTTAATTGAAAATTTCATCTATTTAGGTTTACAATTCAACTCCTTGGTTGAAAGTTGAACTAATTTATTAAAAAAAATTTTTTGGCTGAAGATTCGTAATTTTAGTTGAAAATTCAACTGTTCGTTTGAAAATTAAACAATATGGTATAAAATTCATATGTTTTGTAAAAAATTGTATTTTTTATATTGAAAATTTGTTTTCAACGCACATTTATTTATTCTATTTTTGATTGAAAAGTAATTTTTTTCAAACTAAAATTTTAACTATTTGGTTAAAAATTTGTCCTTTTTGGTAGAAGATTAATATCCCTGGTTAAAAATACAACTATTTGGTTAAAAATATATACATTTCATTGAAAATTCGTATTTTTTGGTCGAAAATCAAATTCTTTGGTAATAAATGCAACTGCTGAGTTGAAAATTAATCTGCTCTGATTGAGGATAGAACTATTTTGTAAAAAATTCTTATTTTTTAGTTAATCTCATTAGCGTTACTTTTAAATTAAGAACTTTGTTAGAATATCAACTATTATATTTTTATTGAAAATTCATCTTTTCAGGTTTGCAATTCAACTACTTCGTCGGAAGTTAAACTACTTTCTTAAAAATTTATTTTTTTGGGTAAAAAATAATTGCTTTCTTATAGAGGAAGGTTTGTAATGACCTAAATTTTCATATATATTTTTTTATATAAGAAAAATTTTTTGATATTCAAAATGCAACAATACGATATCTAGCGTATTTGTTCGCGTCTCTGAGATGCATTGATTGACCTATTTTTGAAACTTTTATGACCCATCAGTACCGATTTATGAAGTTTCAAAAAATGGTTTATTCTATTTATACAAGAAAAATTTTCTTGATATTCAAAATACGACAATATTATATGCAGTGCATTTGTTCGCCTCCCTGAGATGCATCCATTGACCTATTGATAAACCTTCTATGTCTCACCAGTACCTACTTATGAATTTTACAAAAAAATGGTTTATTCTGTTTATAAGAGAATTTTTTTTAATTTAAAATACGACAATATTACATGAAGAGTATTTGTTCGCGTCTTTGAGACGCATCGATTGACCTATTAATGAACGTTTCATGACCCACCAGTACCGCTTTATGAAGTTTCAAAAAATGGTTTATTCTCTTTATATAAGAAAAACTTGTTTAATATTCAAAATACGACAATATTATATTCAGTGAATTTGTTCGCCTCCCTGAGATGCATCGATTGACCTATTGATGCACCTTCCGTGTCACACCAGTACCTATTTATGATTTAAAAAAAAATTGTTTATTCTGTTTATATAAGAATCTTTTTTTGGTATTTAAAATACGACAAAATTACATGTAAAGTATTTGTTCGCGTCCTTGAGACGCATCTATTGACTTATTAATGAACCTTTTATGACCCACTAGTACTGATTTATGAAGTTTCAAAAAATGGTTTATTCTGTTTGTATAAGAAATTTTTTTTTATATTCAAAATACAACAATATTACATGTATAGAATTTGTTCGCGTCCTTGAGACGCATCGATTGACCTATTAATGAACCTTTTATGACCCTCCAGTACCGATTTATGAAGTTTCAAAAAATGATTCATTCTGTTTATATGAAAAAAACTTTTTCGATATTCAAAATCCAACGATATTACATGTGGAGTATTTGTTCGCGTCATTGAGTCGCATCAATTGACCTATTAATGCACCTTTTGTGTCTCACCAGTACCGATTAATGAAGTTCCGAAAAATGGTTTATTCTGTTTATATGAAAAAAACTTTTTTGATATTCAAAACACGACAATGTTACATAAAGAGTATTTGTTCGCGTCCTTGAGACGCATCGATGGACCTGTAGACGAACCTTTTATGACCCACCAGTACCGATTTATGAAGTTTCGAATAATGGTTCATTCTGTTTATATGAGAAAAACTTTTTTGATATTCAAAACACGAAAATATTGCATGTGGAGTATTTGTTCGCGTCCTTGAGACGCATCGACTGACCTATTAATGAACTTTTTATGACCCACCAGTACCGATTTATGAAGTTTCAAAAAATGGTTCATTCTCTTTATATAAGAAAATTTTTTTATATTTAAAATACGACAATATTACATGTGTAGTATTTGATCGCGTCCTTGAGACGCATCGATAGAACTATTGATGAACCTTTTATAACGACCAGTACCGATTTATGAAGCTTAAAAAAAGGCTGTGTATTATGTTTATATGAGAAAAACTTTGTTCATATTAGGAGTACTATAGTACTGTAAGTGTCATGTTTGTCCGCGTCTTCGAGACACGTCAAATGACCTATTGACGAACCTTCTATAACCTCTTATGATCTAGCAATACCGATTTATAAATTGGAAAATATGTTGTTTATCTTGTTGATATAAGGAAAACTATTCAAATATTTCATATTAAAATATATTTGTTCGCGTCTTCGAGACGCATCGATTGCCAAAATTAAGAACTTTTCATGATCTACCATAACCTACCAATACCGTTTTTAAATTTTACAACAAAATTAATTTCCTTGTTTATAAGAGGGTTTTTTTCTATTGGGAATATAACAATACTACATTTTCCATAATTGTTCGCGTCTTCGAGACGCATAGATTGATCTTTTGACGAACTTTCGAAAACAATTATTGATTAATTAATAGATACTCAGAAAGTTTAAAGAAAATTAGTTTAAATAAATAAAAGAAGTTGAAAACGATGAAAAGTTTAACCGAATGAAATTTTCTACGGGTAACATGTCTAATCAGTTAAAAGAACTAATTATTACAATTTTGTTGAAAATTTATGTATTTTGTTGAAAATTCGTGTTTTTTTTTTAGAAAATTAATCTTCTTGTTGAAAAATTCATCTTTTTTGGTTGATTTACCTCCTTGGTTGAAAATATAAATAATCAATTTGAAAATAAAAATATTTCGGGATACAAAATCATCTTTTGGGTTGAACTATTTTGTTGCGAATTCATTTTTTTAAGATTCATAATTTCAATTAGAAATTCATTTTTTGCTTGAAAATGTAACTATTTTGTTAAAACTTCAATTTTTTCAGTTAGGAATTTATTTTTTGATCTAACATTGTAACTATTTCATTTTTGGTTGAAAATTAATATTTTTTATTGAAAATTGAACTTTTCTAGTTGAAGATTCATGTATTTTCTTACAAATTTATATTTTCTCGTGGAAAATTAATCTTTTTGTTTCAAAATTCATCTTTTTCATTTAAAAATATAACTGTTTAGTTCTAAATTTATATAGCTTGGTTGAGGATTCAACAATTTGGTAGAGAGTTAAACTATTCGGTTGAAAATGAATTTTTTCGCTAAAAATTCATATTTTTGGTTCAAGTTGAACTATTTGATCTAAAATAAAACTATTTTCATGGAAATATAACTTTTCGGTAAAAAATTAAATTTTTTGTTCAAAAACAATATTCTTGAGATAAAAATTTAACTGTTTTGTAGATAATTCGTCCTTTTTGCTTGAAAATTCAACTATTTTGTTGAAAATTTGTGTTTTTAGTAAAAAAATTAATCTTCTGGTAGAAAATTCATTTTTTTCGTTGAAAATTTAACTATTTGGTTAAAAATTTATATTTATAGTTAAAACCTCAACTACTCAGTCAACAGTTAAACAAGTTTGTTAAAAATTCATATTTTTTAAGATTCACCTTCATGGGTGAAAATTGAACTCTTTTGTTGAAAATGTATTTTTTGCTTCAAAATGTAACTATTTTGTTCAAAATACATTTTTTTTCATTTCAAAATTTATTTTTTGAACAAACATTTCAACTATTTCATTTTTGGTTGAAAAAGAATATTTTGTATTGAAAATTGATCTTTTCTAGTTGAAGATTCATGTATTTTGTTAAATATTCAAATTTTTTGGTCGAAACTTAATCTTTTTGTTTCAAAATTCATCTTTTTTATTGAAAAATATAACTGTTTGGTTCCAAATTTATATGGTTTGGTTGATTATTCAACAATTTAGTAGAGAATTAAACGGGCGAGCTCGGCTGCGTGCTCGTGCCTCGGGCGATCTCGGCTTCGCGCTCGAGCCTCGTGCATTTTCGGCTTTACATGAGGCTGGCCGACTCATCGAATCTACGCTTGCATGTATTCTCCCAGATGGGACAATGGTGGGGGCCGAAAAATCCCACGTTTTGGAGACACTGCCTATAATGACATTTTCAAATATACCATTCAGCCGACCCAGTGTCAGAACCTGACCAGTCAGCTCCCCCTCGCAACATGTAGAAAAAGCAAAGAAATTTAAGCATTTTTCTAAAGTTTAAATTCTTTCTGTGAGTGGTACCTACAATGGAATTTACGAAAATACCGGTCAGCCCGAACAGTGTCATAACTAGTTTTTTTTTGACATATTGTCCAGGGTCGGATGAGAGGGTGCTGCCTGGTCATCTTCTGGCACAGTGTGGACTGACGGGTATGTTCGTAAATATCATTGTAGGTACCGTTCATACAAAAAATTTAAGCTTGCCTAAAATGCTTAAATTTCTTTACTTTTTCAACATGTTGCGAGGGGCGGCTGCCTAGCCAGATTCCGGCACTGGGTTGGCTGAACGGTATGTTCGTAAATGTCATTGTAGGCACTATTAACACCAAAATTTTAAGCTTTCATGAAATGCTTAAATTTCTTTACTTTTTCAACATGTTGTGAGGGGCGGGTAACTGGCCGCATTCCGACAATGGGTCGGTTGAATGGTATGTTCGTAAGTGTCATTTTAGGTACTATTCATACAAACAATTGAAGCTTTCCTAACATTCTTAAGTTTCTTTACTTTTTCAACATGTTGCAAGGGGCCGCTAACAAAAATGTAAGTTTTCCTAAAATGCTCAAATTTCTTTAGTTTTTCGACGTGTCACGAGGGGCGGCTGATTGGCCAGATTCCGGCACTGGACCAGCTGAACAGTATATTCGTCGACGTCATTGTAGGTACTATTCATACCAAAACAGGCTATGATCAACAAATACGGGGGTTATGGGCCCTGAGACAATTTCAATTTCAGTACCAGCAACATGTAGGAGTACTGCAGTTTAGTAAACCTACACAACCTGGAGTCTCAAAAATGAGTAGTTTTTGTGTTATTTAAGGAAATATATTTTGTTTCAATATAATTTCCCCGGAAACTATTAAACATATTTCGTTGCTCTTTTTTTTCGAATAAAAATATTTTCAAGAAATCTAAAAATATGTACACAACTCTGTATGAAAGTCTTTCAGAAGCCGAAAAAAAAAATTATGTTGTTCAAAAATCCATGTTTTAATACACTAGATCTTCGCAGAACAAAATAATTCTTTAATTTTCGGATTCTACAGAGAAAGCTACAAAAGAAACTGTCAATGGCACTTTCGATATCGATACGGAAAGAAGTGAAAATTTGTAGTTTGTACTTGTCGAGGCTCCTCTTATATCGATGCAAGCAGTTAATGTTCGTGAGTACTTCAGATGGATTTCAGAGGCGTATCTCTTTGCTGGGCATCGAAATTACTTACTTGGCTGTATTTTGATCAGGATTTTTCTCGTTGGCATCGAAATTAAAACTCATAGTTGTCAGAAATACGCTTTTAAGATTCATCTGAAATAATTAATCACGATCATTAACGCTTGCGTCGACATCAGAGGACTTTTGAAAACTACAAACCACAAATTTTCACTACTTTCGACCACGATATCGAAAGTTCCATTGACAGTTTCTAATGTAGTTTTGTTCCGTAGAATCCGAAAATTAAAGAATGATTTGATCACGCGAAGATTTAGTGTAGTAAAACATGGATTTTTGAAGAACATAATTTTTTCTGATTATTTTTTTCGGCTTTTGAAAGACCTTCATTGCAGAGTTATGTACATATTTGGAGAGTGCTTGAAAAGATCTTTTATTTAAAAAAAAAGAAACGAAATATGTTTAGTTGTTTCCAAGAAACATTATTTTGAAAATTAATATATTTCCTTATATGACTCAAAAACTACTCATTTCTGAGATTTTAGTTTGTGTAGGTTTACTATAATGCAGTACCCATATGTTGCTGATACTGAAATTGAAATTGCCTCTGCGTCCAGAACCCCCTCTTTGTTGACCACAACCCTTAGGCTTTCCTACAATGCTTAAATTTCTTGAGTTTTTTCAACATATTGCAAAGGGGTGACTGGCTAACCGGGCTCCAGCACAGTGCGGGCTTAACGGTAATTTCGTAAATGTTATTGTAGGTACTACTTACACCAAAAATTTGAGCTTTCTCAAAATGATTAAATTTCGTTAGTTTTTCGACATGCTTCGAGGAGCGTCTGACTGGCCAGGTGCCGGTACTGGGCCGACTGAACGGTAATTTAGTAAAAGTTATCGTAAGTACTACTTACACGAAAATTTGAGCTTTTCCAAAATGATTAAATTTCATTAGTTTTTCGACATGTTTGCGTAGTTGTGGGCCCAAGTGTTCTAGCACGTAACAGGCTGATTCTGTCATGTTGATGTACACCCTATATGCAACCAAATATTCAAAAACTATCTTTCCTAAAATACTCACGCTTTTTTTTACAAACTCCCGGACTAGAAGTAGGTATGAATGCTTCTGAGCTATGTCCAGCATAGTTAACGTAATGCTTCCTATTAAGTCAAAAGTTCTGAAGTAAAGCTACCAGATTATGAGGTAAATCAATGTTCTGGAATTTCTAGATTATAATTTTATGGCTGATTTCGTCGAAGCCTTTCGCTATGTCAAAATATACCACATATACCTGTGTTTTTTTCTTTAATTAACTACTGTAAAATTTAATAAATTCGATAATAATTATTTTCATCCAATTTGGAAATAGTAAAAGGGCTTTAATCTGATAAGTGATAAAAGTAGAGAAGATTGGTGAACAATCAAAACATGAAAGTTTTCGATTTGGGAAGCAACTGATAAATTAAAAATAAATTTTTAAAATGTCAAAATTTAAAATCGCTTATATTTGATAGCGTAAAAAATTGATAATGTTTTTTATCACGTAACAGTGAGCGAAGAGATTAAAGCGGAATCTCTGCAGAAGTTGATGGAGAACAAACTCGTAAAAGAGAAGAAGATGGAGCTGGAAAAGAAATTAGATTCTTTAAAAAAGAAACACGAAAAGGTATTTGTTTTAATGTTTACTTTTCTATTGTGTTTTTTTTTCAATAACAAAGCCACTTATTGCATTCCTGTTCTTATATAATGAAGTAATCTCTCTCAAATTATTTTCCAGGAGAAAATAAGGCTGCAATCACAGAAGGGCTCTATGGACGGAGAAAAACACAAATCGAAGTTCTACATGAGTCAAAAGCTAGTGAAGCGTTTGTCAAGTAAAAATATGTAAGCAGTATTATTTGCTAAATATTTAGCTGAAATTGATTTTCTTTCTATAAATGTGTGCTTTAGAGTACTAATAAGAATGCATTATTTTCTACTGGCATCTCACTGTTGTGCTGAGTTTGATGAAGTTTGATAATTTTTTCTCATTCTCAGTTTAATGTTTCGCAGTTTCTCTAGTGAAGTTGGTCTAAGCAATATAGCTCTTGCGGAAACGTCGGAATGTTCAGAAGAAACTCGTGAGACTGTTGAAGGAATACCAAAAGGACTTCCTAGAAGCCAAAGTGAGCGGTTGTTGGCTGTTTATAAGGAGCACGTACTTCATGAGCGCGAACTTCAAGAAAAGTATCACGAGATCGTATTTGTAACGTTAGATAAAGTTATGAAATCTTCCCAGTCTAATCAACTGAAGACACTCAAGGTTATGTTAGATCGAGAAACTGCTGATGTTATGAGGAAACTTCAGTCAATGAGACATGGAGAGGTTAGTAAGAGTATTTTCAAAGAGTACATATGTCACAAAGGAATAATAACGAGACTGATCCCTTTATATGCGATTCAGTAGACGGCTCACGGTGCGCGTAAGTGACCAGTCTGAAATGCGGAATCACTTTCTGAATTAGTGCGCATGTGCTACAATATAATAGTTATCCTTTTCTCACTGGCGGGAAAGTTATGCTCGTCATTATTTGTTATATTAGTTATTATATTATATTAGTTATAAAAGTTATTAGGTGTTATTATTTGTTGAAGAACTGTGAACAAATTCAGAAAAGAAGACACATTTAAGTATCATTTTAAGCTCAAACGTTTCAAAAAATTGTTTTATTTTTGAATTAACATGGATGTATGTAACTTGTGTGTGTTTCGGTATGTGAGCGTAAAGTGAAAAAAAAAAAAATGAAATTTAGTAGAATATTTTTAATACTGAAACTTATTATTAAGATTTGTAGTTATTGTATAAATGGACGCCTCGCAAGAAAAGGTTCCACTCTGTCGACTTGGATTTATGTAGAGGGGCATATAGCCAGATAACCTTGTGATATTTTAAACCCAGAACGACAAAAATATTAGGTTTTGGCAGATTTGCGTTAACCTCTGTATAGGATGATTTTTTGGGTCAACAGTATTGCGGTCAAAATTAATTTTTGTATAGATCTACATAGAACTTGGTATGCATAGGTTTACTGGATGGCTGATACCGAATCTAATGTAAAAAGTCCAGAATTTTAAAGGTCTAAAAAAATGTGGCTGCCACCACTGATTTTTTAATGGACTAGAACATCTTGCGCGCTATGCGTGCACTAATTGCTATTTCTTTAGAAAAAGGCTCAGTTCATTCTCCATTTATTACATTTTCTGGAAATATTTTTCACATAAATATGTCTAATTATTTTATTTTTATGTCTTAATTTTAATTTTAAAGTTCAAGAGTAAGCAAAATGTAAAATTTATGTGAAAAATTCAAGATCTATAATGTAACATTTTGTTTAATCAAGACAGATGCATACAATAGTATTTGTGTTTATACTTGGCATGAGCACAAGTAACTTTATTGTTAAATAACAGTCAAAATAGTCTTTTTACAATAAATTAAAAATAACCATTTTTTATCTTTTCAATACATTGTTGACATTAAATTAAATTAAATTAAATCTATTAAAATGATTTATTTTTTAAGATGAATAGTAATACCCCTTAGAAAGATAGACGGAAAAATCTGGAATTTACAGGGTAATTAAATCAGTTCCTGACAATTTTACGCTAGCCCATGATTTTTCTCCTAATATAAAGATTTGATTAATTTTTAGAGATTTTCGCTATTCATGAATAGCGACTAAAAAACCTTTTTTCGTTCAAAATTCAACTACCTAGTTGAAAGTGGAACTACATTTAAAAGAAATCATTTTT
This sequence comes from Andricus grossulariae, assembly GCA_011634705.1. Taxonomy (NCBI): domain Eukaryota; kingdom Metazoa; phylum Arthropoda; class Insecta; order Hymenoptera; family Cynipidae; genus Andricus; species Andricus grossulariae. The sequence continues at coordinate 15,068,870 of JAABKJ010007545.1, forward strand.
TGTTTGATCCCCCTTGAAAACGCGCCATAACATACACGTGAAGCAGGCGCAATGTGGCCGCTTCCAGCCCAGTGACTTTCGCACATGCACACTCCGCCGCCGGGCCGACATGAAACTTCAAGCCCGCTACATGAAACCTTACGCCCGCTACATGAAGCTGTACGGCCGCTGCATGAAACTTTACGCCCGCTACATCAAACTTTACGCCCGATACACATACACTGCACCACGCAAGTGAGAAAATGGAGCAAATGATCTTCATCTTAAAAAAAATTGTATTGATGGACCCACAGTCTCCCTTCTGCAATGTACGCTATTTCTTCCTTTCACTTATAATCTAAAATTGCCAAGTACACCAAACATCCTCTATCTGCTTCACATGCTTGTTTTCAAGGAGTCATGGACAAAAAGTATCGTGTGTATCAAAACGCCCTCGATACACAATGTACTATTTTTGGTTGATGATTCAACAGTTTAGTTGAAAACCCTTTTTCTTTGTTCAAAATTTAACTATTTTGTTGAAATTGGTGTAAGTTAATTTTCTTACCTGAAAACTTAACTATTCCATGTTTTGTTGAACATTTATATCATTGAGTTGAAAATTCAACTTTTTGGTTAAAAAATTCTGTATTTTGTTGAAACTCTGTCTTTTCGGGTAGAATATTAATCTGCTTGGTGACTAATTTACCTTTTTGTTTGAAAATTTATTTCTTAGGTTGAAAATTTACCGATTATGTTGAAAATTCCTTTAAAAATTCAAAATGTTGTTGAAAATTCATTTCTTTGGTTGAAAATTTAACTATTAATTTGAATATTCCTCTAATAATTCGAAATTTAATTGAAAATGCATGTATTTGGTTAAAAATTATTTTTTGCTGACAGACAATTAATCTCTTTGTTTGAAAATTCATTTCTTTAGTTAAAAATTAGTTTTTAACTAAAAATTAATTTTTTAACTGAAAATTTAGCTAATTCATTTTTTGTCGAAAATTTGTCTTTTCTGGAAGATATTTAATATTCTTGGTTGTAATCTCATCTGGTTGGTTAAAAACTTAACTATTTCGTTGAAAATTCATATTTTGGGTTGAAAATTTAACTCTTTGGTGAAAAATTAATTTTTTTGGTGAAGATTTATCATTTAACTATTAGTTAAAGATTCATCTATTTTGTTGAAAATCTGTCGTTTTTGGTAGAAAATTCATCTTTTGGGTTGAAAATTAAACTAATTTGTTAAAAATTTATTTTTTTGGTTGAAGATTCATCATTTAAGTTGAACATTCATTTCTTTTTTAGAAAGTTTAACTATTTTTTTGAAAATTCGTTTTTTTCGTTAAAAATGATTTTTTTTTTCTAAAAATGTAGATCAGTTCATTTTGGACTCGTCTTTTTGGGTTGGAAATTGTATTTCTTTTTAGAAAATACATATTTTTGGGTTTTAAACTCAACTCTTTTTTTGAAAATTCCTCTTTTTTGTTTGAAAAGTAGTCTGTTTTGGTTAGATATTCAAATAATTCCTTGAAAATTAGTATTTTTCAGTTTAAGTTAACCGCTTTTGATTCCAAATTAAAATGTTTTTTGGTGGAAATATCAACTATTACACTTTTTGTTGAGAATTCTGGTTTTTATCGAAGATTCATGAATTTGGTTAAAAATGATCTATTGCTTGATAATTTAACTACTTTGTGAAAATTCCCTTTTTCTTGGTTGAAAGTTATTTATTTTAAATGAAAATCTAATTCTTCCGTTTTTGGTTTAAAATTGATCTTTTTGAGTTGAGAACTCGACTATTTGCTTGAAAATGCATGTATTTTACATACGTCTTACGTAATATGTGGATGACCCCTATAAAATTCTGTATGGCTGTTGTCACTAAAAGCGTTTATAATATATTTAGAGACAACATTTTTTGTACATTAACATTATTGATCTCCTAGGTGTAAGGTTGTTTTTATCCCTATAAGAAAAATTTTGAACGGTCAGGTAAAATGAAAAATGGGCTAGGGAAAAATTAGGGAAAATCAGGAAATTTCGAAATTCTAATTTCGTAACAATCCTAATATTGATAACTTGATTACTCGATACCATTAAATTTGGATTTTGAAAAACAATTTGTAGGGTTTGTTAAGTAGCTTATCTTACATAACTCATTAATTAAATACTTTTTTAGTAGGTCTGAAATTAATGAAATTTTTTGTAAAGAAAATTAAATTAGGCAAGTACTTCAAAATTGTAAGCACTTTTGAATAACGAACAACAGCTTTAACTTAGTCATAATCAAATGACAAACCTCAAAATAGCGATTTTTGAACAATATTTATTTCTTCAAGTGATATTTGTCTCCGAAAATATGGAAAACATCTGAATTGTCCATTGCAAAGCGAAATTTATCATATATTTTAAAAAATTGACCTAAATATTCTAGAATTTGTATACTACCATTACTGAAAACATTATACTTAAAATTATTTTTAAAAAAACCTTTTTTCTCTTTCGTTTCTTCTTTTCATAAATTATGGCTTACAACATTAACAGAATGATTTTATCGTGAGCTCATTTTAATGTAGATGCAGTGGTCAGTTTGGGAATATAATAAATAGAAAAGAGAGAATGCCATAAATATCGGACGAACACAAAACACGTTAAAATTATATATAGTTAAAATTTGAAAACATACGCTTCAGTAAAATTTTAAAAACACAATGGAGACATATGGGACTGATCTTGCATAATAGTCCAACATTCAGCTAGCCGCTTTTTACTTGGTAATCCATAAAACCTTCGGACTATGCGATAAGTGTTCCGTAAAACTGCCTTCTGGACTGCAGCCTATCAACTCCTAGGTTCTCCAGGTGACTCTTCAGCTTCGTGTGGATGTTACCCGTAGCTTAATTCATGCAAGGATGAATTGTAACATTTTTCAGCTGCCACAACTTTTCAACTTGCTACTTGATTTCTTACCTTAGTGGGCTATACTTCTGGATCTTGGTCTTATAGACCTCTTGAATCTTTCTGTCGAGGGGAACTGACACGCCGACAACTTCGACGTACTGTGACCGCTTGTTAAACACCACAATATCCGGTCTATTGTGAACTAAAGTGTGATCCGTATGGATAGGCCGATCCCAGTATAGGCGGCAGTATTCGTTTTCGACGACAGTTAGGAGCTAACTCTCGGCAGCCATCAATGATGTGCTCAATGGATTCATTGGGATCATCACAAAACCGGCACCGATCTTCCACAGGTAAGTGAAATATATACTTTTGGTAATTCCTGGTGCTGATTACCTTGTCCTGCATGGCCACGAAAAATCCTTCTGTTTCAGGAAAGAGTTCGCCCCTCCGCACAGTGGTCTAGAAATGGATTTTTGCGGACAAATTCGTCCACAGAATACATTTCTTAACCAAATTAAGATTTTTTTCAGAAATACTCTGCAACAGTATATCAGTATGTTCCAGAAAATATTATTTTGCCCTAAAATCGTTGTAATTAATGATTAGAATGGTAATAATAACAATAAATTGTCATAACTGCAAAATTTATAAACAAAAATTAAATCGTTGAAATGAACAATTTTGTTGCTGTATTTGTGAAAGTATTGTTAAACACAAAAAATAATACAAAAATTGGTTTCCTTACGTTTGCGAAGAATTTACTTTAGAGTATTTCTAAAAAGAAGAATCTAAAATTAGTTAAGAAATGTATCCTATGGACCAATTTTGTCTGCAAAAATATATTTCTAGACCACTGTGTCCCGTTACTACAGATTGTACGCCTCATTGGCCACGTTGAGTTGATTTTGTACACTGGGATGCTGACCGTATAATGACTACTGTCTCCATTCCCATGCAATCTGCTCAAGAGAGAGAGAGAGAGAGAGCATGGATGTTCGTGTCATTCGGATCAGCGAGATTCAGAGGCGTGTAATTCTGATCTTTTTCACATATGGTGCTGTAAACTGGATTGTCCCGCTTCCTATAGAAATTTGCGTTCAGTTGTGTGATCTGCGATGCACACAATTGACGGACATCCAACACGCCTATCTCTCCCCAACAACGTGGTAGGACTATCCTTTCATATTGCGAATTTGTGTGGTGCATTAAATGTTTTTTTATATAAAAAGGATGGTTCAGTTCAAATTTTTCAGTTCGGTGTTGAAGCATTTGATGAGCCCGAAAGAGTAGGTGAGGAACGGAATCGCGTATGTATTGACGTACTTGATATTGTGGGCCGAATTGAGACCAATATGGCTGTCAGACGATTGACAAAGACGATTGTAAGGCTTTCCTTAACAGCAGTGTAACAGGGTCCCATCAACTGTAGAATGCCTAGATAGTTATAAGGCTCATCCTTCGCCATTGTTTCAATGAGCGCCTGATTGTCCAGCCCCAACTCCGCGTTTACCACTCCCCGTTTTAAGTAAAGTTCTCTACACTTGTTAAACCCGAATTATATATGGATCTCATTTGAAAACTGCAGGATGATGTCGATTACCTCTGCAGTTTTTTCCTCGAGCTGTCATACGATGTCAAGTCATCCATATAAAACAGATGGGTGAGATTGTATCCCCTCCTGCCTTGCTTTACGCTGCACCTATCGGACGTGTTGTTGAGGGTCCTGATAAGTGGTTTCAGAGTAAAAAAAAACATAGGAAACTGAATGAGTCAGCCTGGAAAATGCCGGCCATAATGCGCAAGAGTCTGGAGATCCTCGGAATACCACGATCAAAGTGCTTAGTTTCGTACCCTAGAGGCTTGTTTATAATAAATGTATGCCATGTGCAGGTTGCGCTGATGTTTTCACGCCTGCTTCACAGCACTATCAATTGTTACCAGTTCCACGCATCCCCGAGAGTTATAACATCCCTTTTGCTCTTCTGTAAGGATGTTGTTGACCATGGAGGCTGGCTGATCAAGCATGTTCTGATAGTACATAGCCAATGAACCGTGTACACACTTAAGGTATCTGTACCAAAAGTTGTACACCACGTCTAGGCCAGGAGCTCGGCAGTTTTTCGCCTTTAACATCCCAAACACATCGGAGGTTATGATGTTAAAAACCTTTATTTCAGGAATGTCTGACGTCCTACACCTTTCGAGGACTAATGACGCTGCTTCCAAGTTATTAAAATTATTTTTTCCCAAATCTCTTTCTAGTAGACAGCCATGAGTTCAATGAGTGAAACTTCCAGCGCCAGCTGTCGTTTTTGAACTCCGCTGATTTCTCGGAAGAAACGATTTTTATCCTTCTTAAAGGCCTGGCTTTGATCGTTTCTGGTATTAGATTTATTGTATTTGCGCAGGCTAGCAGTCAGGATATAGAGGTTCGTAATCTCAAAGCCATGCCCGCGTGCCAAAAACATGCCGAGGCACTTCCGAAGTGAATGCAGAGGGCTCGCATCCTTGGGTCACTCCGTGTCCTCAAGACGCACGAGGGTTTCGTCAGCCTGTCTTCGTGATTTCGTCGTGTCCTTTGGCCACCCATCTCATGGTCGTGAGACGTGGCCATAGGTGTGATTTACCGCGTTCTACTGGGAGCCAGTATAATTTTTATGGATGACAGTTTCTCCCAGTGGGAAACTGTGATGGTTGTTTAACCTATTTTTCACTTTTATATATAGCTGAATGGCACCTGGGCGAGGTATCTTAAACAGTGAGTCTGTGATACCGGGCGACTACTCAGAGTATGCAGCCTTATCCTTGCATGCTGAGCTCTACAACGATGGACGAACCCTTTCCCTAGCTGTTCTCTGGAACAACAATGACACCACCAAACTACCAAAAAGTTGTAGATGCGGTTCAAAACGATCGAACGCACAGAGCATCCGACAATGGGTCGGCAAACAGTGCTTCAACACGTTCCGCATCAGTCTTTGCGAAATCAAGCCGTCTACGTCTTGATAAAGGGATATGTACGCGGAGCGCTTTCCCAGCCCCTGTATGAACAAACCGCAGACGAAGAGGAGGAAGCGACATTAAGATCAACCGCAGGAAGCAGACGCTTCCAGAGAGATGGTCACGATTTCAGGACAAGAAGGAACATTAACATCCAGGTTCCTCCTAAGCCCCGATACCTCGCTGAAATAGATACTTCCCTTCGCGAGGATAACTCGGAAGAGTTTGACCTTTGGACAATTATTTGTTCAGTTTATGGTGCTGCGGGAGCTTTGGCTGATTAAAATCGAAGGCTAAACCGACGATGGATAACGATGGACCAAAAGACGCTTCATCAACTCAACAAGAATATTGGATGGGAAAAACAGAATGCGTCCCGTATTCAGTAAGTGATTGACGATATAACGTCTGGTAGACCGTTCACGGAAAGGGTTCGAAAGTTCGCACAAGAACTGAGGATGTACAATCACACAATGAACAAGGCAAACCTGCTGACAATCAAGAAGCATATTGTCTACAAAATACGGGTGTTATCTGACGCAAGGAGGGCAATGTAAAAAGTAAGAGATGGATCAGGGAGAATCAACAGTTTTTCGCTGACCCATCGCCCATCTTCAGCGATCTCCCTATTTCTGTGAAAAATCCACCAAAGCTCAACGAGGTAGAGACTTTTGGAGAGAGGTATACAAGATCACGAAACCGCTGGGGTTGAAAGAAGATACTGATAATATAATTTGCTTTGAGGAGTTCCGCGACAGCCTCATAATATCTTAGGAGGAATATCCATCAATCACTTCCGAAGAGGTGAAAGAAAGCACTTAGGGATACGAAAAACCTTTTCGCTGCAGCACCAGATGGTATCAAGAATTTCTGGTGGAAGAAGTTTACTTCTACACACCAACATCTGGCCCGCGTATCAACCTCATATTTGAAGTCGAAAAAGCACATTCCGCAGTGGCTGGTGTTAGGACGCACTATACTTCTACCGAAAAAAGACAACTTGTCCAACCCAGAGTACTACAGGGCAATAACTTGTTTGAACACACTGTATAAGATCTTTACAGCTGTCCTAAACAATAGGATTGTTCGAAGAATTAAGCCTGTGTGGAGAGAGATCAAACCTCTGCCTCTATCTCTCGCACTACGAAATTCTCCTGGAGTCCTCTGCGGCGACACTAATCTTCGCGAACATAAGGTCACTTATGTATTTTACCATATATGGATGACCTGAAGATCTATGCTTCGGGTAAAGCAAACTACAGATTGCTTTAAATATCATCGAGGAGTACACATGAGATATTGGAATGGACCTTTGATGGACCCTGAGCTTGTGAATGTAAGTGTTATTAGACATCTTGACACTAGAGAGACCTATACATACCTGGGCGTGCCTCAAAGCCGCATTCAGGACGTAACATCAGTGAAGGAGTCTCTCTGAAGCAGATACAGGCATCTTCTTCGACAGATTTGGTCTTCAAATCTGTCGGCGACGAACAAGGTATCTGCGACTAACATGCTGGCCGTCCCTGTTCTACTCTACTCGTTTGGGGTAGCTCAATGGACGAAGAACGAGCTCGCGTCCCTTGATATCGCCACGTGTGAGATCATGCATATGCATAAAAGCTTGCATATAGATTCTTCCGTTCTGCGATTATACATCTCACGCCGTCAAGGCGGGCGCGGACTTCTGAATATCCAATCTCTTTATAACCAAATCGTTCTGAGTACGGCTTACCCCGTTGCAAATAACAGAGATCCTCTCCTAAAAATGGTCAGAAAACACGAGATGATTGACATAGGAGCGTTCCTGTACAAGGCCTCACTTCTAAAAGCCGAAGTAAAGAAAACAGAGCAAATTTTTGCTTTCCTCAGATCATCAAGTCTTGCTTCGGGCACAGAGGGTTTTATTTTTGCATGCCAGGACGGTGTTATTTCGACCTTAACATACCGTGACCGCATTTTACGCCGAAAAGTTTCCAGAGATAGGTTCAGAGCGTGTCATGCACACGCTTAGTACCTAGTACATATACTATGCGGGCGTCCCAGTCACGCGGGAACGACGCGTTATTAACGATGCCTTATTACCATCTTTTTCGCTATTACAGTGTTGGCCGCGTCCCTGCGCAGCCGAACGCTCCGAGGACATCAGTCTCCATTGCACACTCGAGGCCTGACTTCGTTCTCCAAGATTCTCAGATATGCGAAACTATCACTGGTTCGTAAACTTAAAGCCATACCTGCGTGTCAAAAATAATCCAAGGCACTTGCGAGATGGATGCAGAAAGCTGTCATACTTGGGTGGCTTCGTGTCCTCAAGACACACGAGTGTTTCGCAGGCCTGTCTTAGCGATTCGTCGTGCCCTGTGGTCACCCATCTCACGGTCGAGAGACGTGGCCATAGGCGTGATTTACCGTGATTCTACTGGGTGCAGGTGTCATTTTAATAGATGTCAGTTGCTCCTAGTGGGACCCTGCGGTGATTGTTTAACCTTTGTTTTAAATTATACATATCATATTACCATAAATGCCATTACAGTTACCCAAAAATTGTATACAGAATTGCATACAGAAGTTTCTGTGTAGGCTGGATTAAATGGGGATTTAAGTTAAACGTACCAACGCAACGTGATACAGTAGCCTCGTTTTGAGCATCACATCGCCCCGACGAGCATCGAGCTCGAGCTCAAGCGCCAGACAATAGAAAGGGTCTGCTAAGATACCAGGTATCAAGTGGTACCCTAACAAGGCCTTAAACCACACACACAAACACATTAAATCAATAAGTCAAAGTGTAGTACAACATTTTACTGCTTTTTTAGTATCTTACTATTTCTTTAGGCTAATCTTTAACATTTTCTAAAGTACAAGCCTGCTGGTGCGTCAAATAAACAACTGTTGCATTACGCACTTGGATCCTATTATCCTGGTATGTAACATAATAAGATTTTTTAATTTTTGAGTTTCAGCGTATTTTCTTTTTTACTAACAGGCACTTTTAGACTTTATGATTATGGTTCCGTAAAAAACTTACGACTGTATAATTCAATAACGCCACCGGACTATCCCCTGGAAAAAGTTAATTTTCCGTTTGCCATTTATCATGGTCAGAATGATCTGTTAGCGGACCCAAGGGTGAGTATAAATAGTTAATAATAATAATAAATACTTCTATTGTCATTAAGCAGGGATACCGCCTTCTTGTAAACTACACAGTTCAAATTCCAGAGATTAACATCTTCGGGGAGCAAATCGTGGAGAGCAGTATTACCTTCAAAAAATTTGTCCATCCTGAGAAAGATTTTTTGGTGGATAGATCTCCTACTTCTCATGTTGGCATTATCGCCTATCTGCAAAGGTGGCCTTGCTGGAACGGGTGGTATGTTAGCTGTAGTATGCTATTCTTCTTCTTGCCGATAAAGAGCTTGATATCCGTTTTTATTTTTTTAAATACTGAGGCGTTTTATAAGCATATTCCGGGTGCATATTGAACCAAAGGTCATGTAACCACTGCATGAATCCTCTTCGCTCCGGCGAGCCTCTTTGCCAAAAGGTAAGGATGTCCCTCATGTGTTGGTCCCACAACTTAAATCGATGTTCTCGCGTTTGTCCGGGGCTATTGCCTGGTCGTTGCCTATTGTGGGTGGCACTGCGCGATACTGGTGACGTAACCGCTTAATTCTTTGCATTGGGGAGTTAGACCAATGCAACGTGGCTGACTGCAAGAGCCGGAGCTCTCGGCGATAGGGTCGCCACAGCCCTACGCCTGCCAGCCTGAGTACGCCTGAGTACGCCTGAGTAATACTCGCGAGCATAAAATATTCAGTGCTTGATTAGCTATGTAACATCAAATAAAAAATTCACTCCAAAAGTCAGGGCACTTGCTCGAAACTTAAGTAAACCAAATCACACGCTGAACAAGTGTAAACTTTTGACCATCAAGCAGCACTGGACGCAAACAATAAGATCTCTTTCAACAGCGAAACAGCGCCTTGAACGGCGAGTAAAGTGGATTCAGGAAAATTGCACCTTTTCTAGTCATCCTTTCCGTCTGTTCAATAAAGCGTCACGTGCCGTTAAAAATCCGCCTAGCCGAGAAGAGATTCAAGTCTTCTGGGAGCAAGTATATGGAGATACTTATCAACTAAATGAATACGCTTCAGATATATCACTCTTTCATAACTTCTGCCAAAGGCAAGGGTTGCAAGGTCCAGGGGAAAAGTGTCCACTAATTACTGCTGAAGATGTGAAAAAAGGTATCGTCAAATTTTCAGAAAAATGTAGGCTTCCGAATTATCTGGAAAAAATAAGATCCAGGCGACCGATACGCTAGCCGTTCCTATAATGCTCTACACGTTTGGTGCAGTAAAATGGAACGTCGATGAGTTGAAGCAACTTGACACAAGCACTCGCAAGATGATGAGAATCTATCGAAGTCATCATCCTAGATCTTCAGTACCTCGAATATACCTACCTCGAGAGAATAGGGGTAGAGGCTTGCTAAGCTTGGAGTGTCTTCATCAAAGAACGGTTCTGACTAGAACCTGCTCAGATCTAAATAGCACAGATTTTCTTATGTGACTCATACATCAACATGAAGTCGGCAATGCTGAGACGTTTCTATACCGTGTCCCAAATAGGGCCGCACAGAAGCTTGGCCTACCATTTGATTCCAGTGACTCAAAAGTTCAAAAGTTGTGTATAGGAAGCAGACCAATCGCTTCTACTAAGAGAACATGCTGACAAGCCCCTTCATGGTAAATTCTACAGCATTATGCGTAGAGAAGGGCTATCGATTGGTCTGTCCAACATGTTTCTCAAGTCTGCTGGATTGAGATCGGAGACTAAGGGATTTCTTTTTGCCTGGCAAGACGGCGTTATAGACACATTAGTTTACCGCGAGCGCATAATAAATGTACCTGCAGGCGATACAAACTGCTGAGCGTCCAAGCAAGATCCAGAAACACTTGTACATGTTCTCAGGGGATGCTCAAAGTATGCATGCGACGGATACATAGAGAGACACAATGCGGCTTTAAAAGTATTATATTACCATCTTAGGCATTTTTATGATGTTGATCTATTGCCCGTCTTGCGATACGCCCAGGGGGAACTCGAGTCCATTGTGGAGAATGATCATTGTAAGATCTACTGGTATTTCTCATTCTCCACCACTCAACGTATCAGTGCTACAAAGCCTGAGATTGTCCTCCAAGATCTGAAGACAAAGATCATTCACGTGATTGAATTATCGGCACCAGCCGATGGTAATATCACGGCAAAGGGGGAAGGAAAACGGGCGAAATATCAAGCAATTATTTTCGAGCTGAGCAGGCCTGTACCAAGGCTCCAATGCCCATCTTGTAGTTCTCATAATCGGCTGTCTTGGAGGAATGAAAGCTTCATTTCATAGCCAACTCAACAAAATCTCGGCTTGCCAGCGTCTGGTTTAGTGCACCGCGAGCCGAATGCAAAAGGCTGTGTTTGTGGGATCACTTCATCTGGTCCGTCAACACTGTTCCTCATAACATTCCACAAAGATTGGTAGCTCGAAAAAAGTATCCAGAGGTGAAACTTTCATCTCCAGCTGTGCGGTCTGCCGCGTAAGGTCATTTGTGACTAGAGACCGGACTCCAGGGAACAGTGATGTACGAAGTCTCTTGCGTGAATTTTCCGCTCTTGCTTACCTTCTGGGATAGAAAGAGCAGGAGTGGATGACGCACACGTTCCAGTTGCATCGAGATTGGTCGCTTTACGGAACCATGATCGTAGCTTCCAGAGCATACAACTTCTCTTACAATAATGGAATAATAATACATTGAATTAATTAAATTAAATTGAATTAATAATAAAATATATAATAATAATCTGTTGTGATTAGTCCGTTGCTGATGATGAAAAACAGGGTTTATCCGAAAACCAGTTTAAAAACTAATAATAATTACAAGAAAAATACCAATTATATATATATTTTTTTTTATTTTGGGATATAGATTTACTTAAAAGAAGACTTCCGAATATCGTCGATGCTTATCTCGTACCTGTTAAATTAAATCATTATGATTTAATCCTTGGCCTCAATATTAGCAAACATTGTTATAAACGTGCCCTGGCATTAATGGAAAAATATAATCCAGAACAACCTTAAGATTTATAACCATCATTTATGGACTTAAAATTATTTAAGGAATCATCTACACCAATGTAGAGCTATGCAAATCTATTTCAATCATATATTTATATAAATCTATATGTATTGCAAATAAATTATATGTGAAACAAGTTGTAGCCGTATTTTTTATTATTCTAAAAACCGACTCATTTGAAGCACCTTCCCAGTGGGCACACGTGTTCGAAAGACGACCAAAAGATGTATGTTTTAGGATGTCCTTGGGACATTTGAAAAAGTCAACTTTAATTCCTCGTAAAGTCGACTTAAAAATATCTTCACAACTGTTATCTTGAAGACATCAAAAAGTTCTCCGATATACGATCATAAATGGTCACATGGACGTCACACGTAACGACCTTTTGTGATAAAAAAGACGGCATAAACATGTCTTAAAGGTGTCCTATGTCAGGCATAATGCTCTCTTCGATTTGTTTGTTAGGACGTCATTATTATGATGTCCTTAAGGTGTCCATGAGATGTCCTGCAGACATCTTGCATAATATTTTTGTAAATTGTAATAAAATAAAAGGACAGAAAAATGCATAAGTACTATTATGCTGAATAATGAAACAGTGAGATAAGCAATGATTAAATGAAAATAAAGGTAGTAATTTGCGATTTTTGTATAATTTAAAAAATCTCGTATTAAGTGCATGGGAATTAATTCGATTACGGGTGGTTTTCTTACTGTGGGTTTCTTTCTCTAAAACTATGGTAACGTGAAATAAAGCAATAATTTTTGTGTCGCAAAGGTCTGCTCCTTTTATACAGTTATTGCGAAATTAAAGATATTTATATGAGGGGGCTTTGGATGGAATTAGAAAGAAAATACTAGAATGCATTTTTAAGTTTGACTGAACAAAAAAGAGATTGCAGGAAACAAGGAACAAATTTTTATATGTGTATAAATAGAAATAAAGTTGACACGTGAAGTGGATGATGACAATTATTGAAGGATTTTGTGGGTGATAGAAGGTAAGTCAACTGTATGAAATTTTTTGGCTGTATAAAATTACCTATGTATTTTACACTAAATATTGTTTTAGCTTTCTTATAGATGAAGCTTTGTAATAGGTACAATTTCAAAAAATTAAAAATTCTTTTAATTAAGCGATTCTCAATTGATAAATCTCCACATAATACAATGGTCTAAGTCCTTGTTCGTATAACTGTGTGGATGCTATTATTCTTTGAATTTTTTTTATTTATTCGTTTATAAAAAAACTTTCTTCCAACAAACTAAAAAACTATTTATTTAAAAGCAATCATCAAATTTCATTCCAGGTTTATACCGTGTTTGTAACATAATATTGAATAGTTTTTAAAATTGTCGAAAAGGCGCAAATGTAACAAAATAATAAAATCAGCTTTACAACAACCACAAGCATTTGGGTTGGCCAAATATGAAAATTATGCCTTCTATTTTTTAAACTAATTTCTTGAAAAAAAGATGGAATTTATTGGTACTTAGCATTACTATATTTTCAAATTTACCACCTGTAACTACAACTTGGCAATCCTGGAATCAAGCGCGGGTGCTTGTTGCAATCACTTATGTTACGGTTCTTCCCACCTTTTTCTGGAATTCTGTAAACCTTGATGAAAGTGATTCCAACTTTGGCATGCAGAGCTACTGCGCTTGCGTGGCGTAAGTGGCTCTCTTTGGCCGCTGATGGCGCCTAATTCAAACCGAGTGTATTTTTTAATTTTTAATAATTCAAATAAATAAATATTATAAATAAGTGCTTTTAAATCGTTAGAAAATAATGTTTCTTCTAAACAAAAAAAAAGGTTGGTAACAAAATATAAGTTGATCTTTGCAATTCAATTCAAATAAGCTATTATTTACTAAATATACGCATTATTATTTTATTTCTCACCTTGCACCGCAAATTACATAATTCATGATATTGATGTGCAATTTATAAAAATTATTTATTTTAATTTTAATAATTGTTCATTATACACGGTTTGAATTGCACGCCAAAAGCGACCAGTGAGGGCTGCTGCGGCAGGCAAGCGCAGTACATCCGCATGCTAAACTTGGGATCATGATCGTTTCCGATCGTTTGCGGCAGATATATTGATCAGGATCAGCAACGAGGTAAGTGAAGTAAAATCCATTAAAATCTCTGTAATCTTTTTTTAAATAATTAAAAATAATGTATTTATTTTATCATCTGTAATATATATTTCTTAATGCCTAAACAATTCAAAACTTCACACGCTACTTGTTTCAAATTGTGTGTACTTAATGTATAAAACAAATCTAACCTCAAAATTATGAAGTTCGAAAATTAAATTCTGCAAATTTTGATGCGAAAATAATTGCGGTGTAGTAAAATTATGCACGTGTATAATTTTTCTACACCACAACCAGTTCGAACTACATTATTTCTGTGACTAGTCACAGGGGTACCTTACCCTCATTCCGCCACTATTGGCACTTTTTTTCAAGAATGCAACTGTTTTCCTTCTATTTTGAAAGAATGACCCTAATGATATTATTTTTTGTTATCTCCATATTGGTTAACAGTTTCGAAAAATAGTTAAAACATCTATTAATTAATTAAAAAAGTGCACGACTTCTTGATAAAGTATTTTGAAGTACATCAGCTGGAAAAATGCCTGCACGCCGAGGGTCAAGCAATACCACCAATAGCATGAGACGAAACATTTTTTTAATAATGTACAAAAAAATATATATTTATTTTTCACCTTAAGTATATTTGGATATTATTTTTCAAAAGCTATTCATTAAAGGTAAATGGTAGTCTATGACGTAATCAAAATTTGACCTTGTCATGTTAATTTTGTCCGCCTTCTTATTTTTAAACTAAATAAGTTAGCGTGTCGAAATTTTGGGAGACGGAAGAAAATACGCCGTTCATCCCTCTATCGGATCGCAACGTTCTCAAAATAAGAGAGTAGACGTCTTGAACACAGGGCGCGCTGGCGTTCGTGTGTTTAGCTCAGAAGTGGTACTTATAAGTACCGCAGTCACCCTAAATTTCTTTCCGTGTAGTTTCGAAATATATTTCATATCTAGTAAAAATTTTGATAGACATTTTTTCATCAATCAGAAAAATATTTTTTTGCTCTATTTTTTTTAAATTTGCTAAATGTTGAAAAGCATATAATTTTAAGAATTTTTATAGAAATAAAAAATTTCATTGGGATAATTTTCAAGACTCTCTCCCATCTAAAAGGAAATATCTGGTTAACGAACTTAACCTTCATTTTAAGACCCTTAAAAAGTTTATCAAAGGCTGACTCGATTCGACAAATCCTTCAAAAGTTAGCGTGGCTACAAAATTTAGGTAACCATACATACAGACATACATACATACATACAGACAAACATACAGAGAGACATAAAGAGAGGCATACAGACAGACAGACAACGACAAAATTTTATGATTTTCGGAATCTGTGAGTGCCAAAACGTAAAAATACGGTAAAAACCAGAGAACGCAAGTTTGGACGATTACATTACACTCTCATGAATGAGAATGTAAAAATTATAAGCATAAAAAATTAGTTCAAAAAAACATTGTTTTTTCTATAAAATCATGAGGTAAAAATCTGAATAGTAATATTTCAACAGGAAAATGTTTCAGCAACTTCAAATTGTTATTGTTAACAAGAAATATTATAAACATATTAAAAAACCACTCACTTTTCCTTAAAAAAAATTGTTTTCTCTAAATCATGTAGCAAAGAACTGAATGTTAATATTCTCTCAGAGCAATGCTTAACCAACTTTAAATTTTTTCTGTTAACAACAAATAATAAAAGTAAACTCAAAAATCAGACAGTCTCTCTCTAAAAAAATTGTTTTCTATTCGTTGGAGACCCTCTTGCAAGATTGTTTAATATAATTATTACAGCAGAGAAAACTTTTATTTAGAAGTTGAACTATTATAGCTGATTATTTAAATATTTATTAATTAAAATGATAATAGAGAGTTGCTGACACTTTTTGCTTAAGGAATGTTACTATTCATTTGCCTAATACATCATTTTAATTTAGTGGATGAATTTTTTGGAGGGATAGTGTCGGATTGTCGACTTTGTTTATAATATTTGTTCTTAACAAAAAAGATTTCATATTTCTGAAACATTTTTTGATAGAATATTACTAGTCAGTTGTTTGCTACATGATTTAGTAGAAAAACATTTTTTCAGACGGCTAGTGGCTAATTTTGAATTTTTGAAAAATTATATTTATTATTAACAGTAACAATTGGTTTAGGCTTATAATTTTTTTAATTTGATATAATTATGTTCATTGAGTGTATCTACATTTATTATGCTGCCCAACGAGTTTATTTAAGTATTTTCTTCAGCGATACAAAATAAGATTCTTGACATAGCAATTTCATTTTTTTATTGTATAGAGTACGAGTACATAGTGTATACTAAGTTTGCAAAATTGTCAATCAATTTGCATTATGCACATGCTACATCAAGATATGCTCATTTTTCTTTAATAATTCTAATGATTCTGTAATAATTCCATATCTATAAACTACGTCACAATGTATATTCTTATACTTCAAAGTTTTCAAAATTTGATGTAATAAGCTCAAAAAATATTTTTTGTACAATTTTATACAACAAAAATGAATTAATGTATTTTTACATTTTTCTGAATTTTATTTTACTTTTACATTCAGATATGGACAAAAAGTACCTGTTTTATTTGTTTAGAAACATTTTAGTTTTAATAAAATTATAATTTATTTTTATTAATTATATTAAATAAATAAGCTCTATGCAGTTAATCATATTTAATGAAGCCGGTCCAACCGGGTAACCAGACGTCTGGTTAGTCGGCGGGCGGTCTCTACGTAGTCGTCGTTATTCCGGTGGCAATCATTGTTAATCAGACTTCCTGATTTCTCAGTGATCATTCCCTCATGTTCACTAGAACACTATTAATGCTTTCATGCAGTATCAATACAGTAAGCGTTCCTATTGGTCAATTATTTAGGTTAATCGGTTTTTAGAGGCCAGGCGGCTTACACGTATACCAGGGGGCTTATAAATTCTGAGTCTTTTGAAGTTAAGTTTCAAAGTTAGGTCTTTAAACTGCGGTACAATATTAATACCATAGGACTTTATTGTAGGTGCACAACCATAGATCACCATATTGCATGGTTACCGACATGTGGAGTGGTAGTTGATACACTTTGGTGTGCAGACCATTCTTCAATGAAATGTTATTGGGTCAATACCAAATCTAAGAAGATTTGTAACTAACGAATTCAATAGGAAATTTAAAAAGCTTTACGATGGTTACAAGCATTTCTAAAAAATATGTCCTTTTTATAGCTTTTGGAATTTCAAAATTGCAATTAAGAATATCTAAAAACACGTATCCTCAGATTTTGATAAGATGCATATTAAAAGTATGCTTACAATTTCTAGTTCATAACCCTGAATGGATATGATAATGGATATTTTATAATATTCTTTGATAATAATTAAAATAAATATATAATTGCAGAATTCGAGGAGCCTGAATTCAGAATTTAACCCCCGCGTTTCTTATTTGGTTTTGATTTCATTCTGTTCGGCTTTGAATTCAGACTCCTTGAGTTTTGCAATTGTATACTTATTATAATTAATATTTTAAAATATCATGAAATGTTCATTATATCTATTCAGGGTTATAAACTAGGAATTTAAATTTTTCTTTTAATATACATTTTATAAAAATCTGAGGAGAAGTGTTTTGAGATACAAGGAATTCAAATTTTCAATTTAAAAAAAGTATAGAAATGACATATAATAACATTTAACTGGAAAATGGTCCGCACAACTAATTGCACCATATACCAGCCCCCCCCCATATTTCTGTAACCATGCAACATGGTGGCTTATGGCTTTCCACATTCGATATGGTTCTATAATGATACAATAAACCACGGTTTAAAGAAAATCGAAAAACATTGGTTTTGGGTAGCGCGGTAGCTGCAATTTGAATCTCGACTAAGGAAGAGTCGCGGTGTGAAGCAGTTTTGAGTGCGGATATCATTCGGGTGGGGGACCATCTGCAACGTACGACCAGGTTGTGTATTTTCTGCGTTTTAACTAATGTCGAGCGGGGGAGATTTGACGCCGAGGATGATTGTGTGCATTTGATGGTATGACAAATCGAATGAATACATTTAAACTTAACAGTCGGAAGTCTGGCTGGTCTCGGAATATGGTTTTCTGCAGTTTCCTTTCCCCTGGCCAAACTTTCAGGCAAACGCGAATACTTTTAATAAAGTTGGATGCAGCTGCTGTTTGTCACTGGTTGTGATTAAATTCATACAATAATTCAAAGCCCATCTCAGTAAAACAAAATTGTCACAGGCCCATACCTAGTGAAGTGGAGTCGTCTGGCGGTATGTATACTCATGCTAGAGGACTTAAATGATACTCTGACCGTGAGAAGGACCCGTGTATAGGCCTCTGTTTTAGAGAGGTTTTGAAAAAAAGGCCTAATACGATAGGTTATACTGCATCTTTCACAGTATATCAACACGCTCTTATGCAATAAAGGTTGAACTTTGTTTGTCGAGTTATTACATATTCATATAAATTTTGAAACAAATACCCGAGAAGTTTATTTAATAAAAATGCACTTTCACGTAGAATGACCCACAATAGTGAACATTTACAGTCGCGTAAGGATCTAGATAAACAACCCCAAACGAATCGTGAAGGGCGATATTAGTGCTAGCTGATATTTTCCTTTAAATTCGTCGAGCCTAAACGCTAATAATCCTAATCTTCTTGAATGGCCGGTTCTCCTTCTGCATCCGAGTTCTGAATCTACAGGAGTCCCTGTCTAGCGCAGCCGCCTCATCCGGCAAAAGTTCCTCATCCTCAGGTCGGTCTAGGTCGGCGTATTTACACACTTTTGAGACGTGGTAACGCACCCTTCAAACGCCCTTCTTTGCTTCTATCTCATACACGCTCAGTGAGCAAAACCTTCACGGCCACATTCGGCCCTTTAAATGATTTCACCAATTTACCAGACACGTGTTGATCTTTCCTGCAGTAGAAATGTAACGGTTGCTTGACCAGGTGTCCAACCTTGAATGTACGTCCCTGCAACCATGATTATAATATTTGGATTACCTCAGGAACGTCTGCTCTTGATGTTTCGTGATAAGATCTATCAGATGAGTGAGCCCCGACATCCTAGTTGCCCAACCTTTAACATCGAGTAGAGGCAAATCTGCCTCCCCTTCAACGGCACATCGAAGCAGATTCTTGTATCCTTTAGGTACTCCCTAGCCAACTCGTCCAGTAAGTTAGTCGCGTACTCCTCACCTCGATTCGAATGAAGCATTTACGGTGTTCCGCAACTGCTGATGATTATTTCTTCAAAGGTGTCCTTCATATTGACTACATTCGCCTCTTTCAATGGAGCCACCAACATCCACTGTGTGAAAAGATCATGGTACATTACCAATGACTCATTACCGTTTTTACTCAATAGAAATATGCTTATCTCGTCCATAGCTACCACAGCCCACGGCTCCTGATTCAGTCTGTGGCCCATTAAACCTTTCGGACCAGTCTGGCTTGATTTTGTCGATCGACAGGTTTGACACCTGTTGATAAATGTGCTAATTTCCTTGAGCATTCCGGGCTATTACTAGCGCAGCTTCGCCCTATAAAAGGTCTTCTCGATGCCCATGTGACAAAAAAAAATTACCGATATACTCGACCGTCTGTAGGCCCGACAGTGTTGTTACAGTAACGCTTCCCTTAGGCCGGAGAACGGCATTCCTACGCCGAGTTTCGCGCGGAGTTTGTGTACGCGGAATTTCTTCCATGGCAAACGGTTTTTCGTATTCGACTGAACTTTGACCATGGTGCTGAATACGTATAACATATAACTTACAAAATTCAATCGCGTGTTAATGTAAACAGAGGTAACTGGACTGTTGAGAATATTATATTTATTATTGTTAAAAATTCACTTGTTGAAAAATGTACAATTTGGTATGATTGTATGGTTGTTTGGATTATTTCTTTTGCTTGTTTGAAAATGTGATAATATGAATAGAATGATTCAGAATCAACTATAAAAAATGTCTCTTATTCTCTTCGGGATTTCTTAACAAGTTTCAGGCATCTTTTTGTTATATTTACATTTGTAAAATGACGTACACCTTTAACGATTTCAAAAAATTGTATTACCAATTTATAAATAAAAGTTTATTAATACATGATGTCGAAAATTCTTTATCTTTGACTCATAAAAAAGAAATAAAAGGTACTGTGAGTGGCTTCTGTTAAACATAAACATACTTGCTTGTTATTAACGAAGTGTCTAGGCACACCGAAAATATTTGGTCTATCGCTCACCGTATTTCGGTGAGCGAACGAGTCGCTGTACTTTAAAAAAATTGAGGTTGTTGAATTAGACTGAAATTATTTTATAGAAGAGGCAGGTAAGATCAGTTATATGCAGCAACTTTGTCTAAAAAATTATTTTGATCCATAAAAAGATACGACTATAAAACAATTATTTATATATTTGTGAATAAAAATCATGAATTCTCATGTTTAAATATTTTTTCCACTTTAAAAACATTGTCAAGGATTTTTAAATTATTATTCATGCCGACAAGATATTTTATCCCGTAAAAGTTCTATAGGTGTCTATTTGTTTAAAACATGTTTTTCTAGCAGTAAAATGTCTTCTAAACAATTTATTATTATTATGTTTGTGTCTAGGCACTGGCCATTATTGATTTCTGGGGTATTTAATTGTTTACACGATCACAAAACTTAACTGTGTCCTCCAGTTTAATTTATCTGCGAAAATTTATTTCGGGACCCGTGGGGCAATTGCTTTCTCTTTTGTGGGACTGCAGCGTTCCGAACACGCGGGAAAGGATCTGCTCGCACGTTTGGCACTATTGCTCACTCAAATGTGGTGTCGCCGCTGCACCAACCGCCGTGGTAGCGCTGCGTTCCCACTAAGGAGACAACTGCTTGCCCAAAATTTGTTCAGTGCAACCACGGTACTTAGTCGGTGTAATTACAACCGTCTGATGGCGTCTCTCGTACCATTCGGCCGCCAGTGGTTTCATCATGTCTAAATAAGGATCCTCCTCTTCCTCATAGAATCTCCAAAGTGCGTTTGGAACACGGTGCATTGCATCTTTTCTATGCATGATTTCGAGATCTTATATCAGAAGGTCCGAGTGACCACCTCGTCAATCTGCTCGTGGAATTCCAAATCTTGCAGAGCCATCTTAAGCTGCTATAGTCGGTGATGACCGTAAAATGGTACCCCACTAGATATCATTATTATTGCCTTGTGAGGCTGGTCCATTTAAGTCCTGCAGCACTGCGATTGAAACCTATTGTATTATTCCTTTTTATTTTAAGATCACGATAAAACAGAGGTTTGTACACGATTCACCCTCACTGCTAAACTATCATTTAAGTCCTTTAACTCCAGTACATATATTGCCAGGCGACTCTACTTTACTTGGTATGGGCCTGTGAAAATTTTTGTCTTACTAAGGTGGGCTTAGAATCATTGCATGAATTTAATCAAAACACAACCCGGTCATACGTCGCAGATGAAGCTGGTAACCCAAGTAAATAATACCTGAATTTTTCTATCGACCAGACCATGGGCAGAAACTCCAACCCAGTAGCAAATAATTATGCTCCACCTTAAAAAGAATTCCGCTGGCATAGGATATCACTCGTACACGACCAACTTGCTCCTGAGTGACCACCACACCTAAGCCAGTATTACTTGCATGTGTCTGAATAGTGAAAGGGACGCTGAAGTCTGGATATGCCAGATTCGGTGAAGATATTAAAGCTTTTTTCCGCGTCTGAAACGCCTTTTCTTCTTCTACACCCCATATGAACACTTGATTTTTCTTAGTTAATTGTGTTACTGGCTTGCAGATCCTGGCATAGTCTTTAATAAAACGCCTATACCAAGAGGTTGCTCGTATCAATTGGTATACCTGTCTTAATGTAGTTTGTCGTGAATATTCCAATATCGTTTTTAATTTATCCTGATCGACAATGAAGCCATTTTGATTTACATTAGTACAGATCCCACATCCCAGGTGAAAACGTTATATATAATTTATATCTAGTATACTAGACAAAACAGTGATATTTTTCATTTGTTGTATGCAGAAAAATTTATGAAACAAATAAAAAATATCATTGTCTTATCCACTATATATAAATTATATATTTATAACTTTTTCATTTGGGATATTACGCCAGCAGTTCTCAGAAATCATATTTTTCTGGGCTGATGGTCAACTCAGCTTCCTGAACGTGTTTTATTGTCTTCTCTAACAAATAAAGATGCTCCTCGGACGTTTTGGTCACGAATATAATGTCATCCAAATACGCGAACACATGCTGTCTCATTACCAGTGTTATTACTTTGCCTATTAATTGATGGATCGTCGCAGATGACCTTCTCTTTACTCTCTTGAGTCCAAGGAATATGACGATACGCCTTGTTAAGATCCAGCGTGGAACTATAACGGGCTAAACTTAATTTGTCCAAGATCTCAGTCATGAAGGGTAATGGATACACATCTTTCTTACTGACTTCATTCACTTTTCTAAAGTCAATGCACATCAGATACCCTCCATCTGATTTTCGAGCCATAACGATTGGATTACACCACTCGCTTTATGACGGCTCAATTATCTCATCGTCTATTAGCTTTTAAGCTTGCGCCAACAGAGCTTCGTGAACTTGCGGTGACATGCGGTAATTCTATTTATTAATCGGAGAAATTCCCTGGGTGTCCATCACGTGGTCAATGAACGTACCCGCAGGTAATTTATCGGGAATAGACGGAAGCACTCATTTGAAAAATATATTGAATTCTCTCCGTTTATCTTTCGACAAAGTGGCAATTACTTCATAACTTTCAGGCTCGCCTTAGTCCACTAACTCGAAAAAAAATTTTATGAGCGACTCCTCGGCCATTCAAGTCACTCTATCTTTCGCGAGCATTATGAGGCCAAACACTCTCTTGGAAAGGCTTAATTTATTATTATTTCCCGCTTGAATGATTTGCTTCTCGTTTGCTCCCATGAAGGTATTAGTCGAGCCTGTGCCCCCCCCCCAGCGAGCGTATTAACTTCCCGCCTGTCATGACATCAATATATGGTCGTAAAGATTTACTTTTTGTTGGCTTACGATCGGACGGTGGCCCCAGATTCGGATTACTCCTTCCTACATTCATCTTGATCTTTTTTTCAATTATTTCAAATTCTCCTGAATTTTTGATGAATTGATTAGAGTCATCATGGACTCCTGAATTATCTATTCTGATGTAATCAGCTCATCTACTACAGCGTCGACGGGGTTTTACCCATGTGGCTGCTTGACTGAACTGAGCTGCTGATGATTGAAATTTAATTGGACTACGTTAACAATGGTCGGTGATTTTCGTTAACTCGGATCTGTTTAGGGAAAAAGGAAGCATCATCGACCCCAAGTTTACTCTCCCTTACTGGTTGCCCTGGAAATATGACGAGGAACAACTGCTCTTGCCTTGGGCTGCCTCACCGCAAATTCAGCAGAATTTATGCCAACTATGCGGACATTTCTTATAACGAGGATCATCACCGTTACAATTAAAACATGGTGGTTCCTGTTTTTATTGTATCTTAGGTATCTAATTCTGCATTCGAGTCCCACCACTCGCTGGGTCTTTTGAGCCTCCTGATCTCCTAGGTTTGTCCTCCTTCAGATCCTTACCTTCGGATGGCTTTTTTTCTTTAATTTACGCCACCGGATTTAGCGTAGATTTATTACTGTTCAGGTTCTTTTTACCTTCGACCGTTACCAGGTCAAGAAGAACTTTTTCTAACGTCTCGATGGCTGAATCAGGATTCAACTTCCTCGAGGAAATTCCGCTCGAACTCTTTTTATTTAGAGTGTGGGCAAACTTCGGGAAACATTAATCTTCCTTTCAGGGAGGTTGCATCTCCTCCTCCATGAAACGTAGAGTCCTTTCCAGATCAGCCGCCAGATATGCTTATTGGCTGTAGTCAAAGAACGCATGCCGCTTCACTAGGCCTTTAATATCTAAGCGCAGATTGGTATAGGCCCTATCCATGTACTCCTAAAGTGTAAAGGGCCTTGATAATCATCAATGTATCCCCTGCAGACAGATGAGCAAATTAGAGGTCAACTCATCGTTTCCCTAAATTCTCTTGGTCACCTGATTATTAAGTGTTAATTGGTAATTTATATTACCAAATAGCGCACGGAAAGCTGCCTTGAAACTACTTCACGTAGGAGACGCCCAGCCATTCATGCTTGACCAGTTATTTGGACTTTTTCCAGTAAGTCAGGCATTACCGTTAGCATCTCCTCATTGGTAAGCTAACACACCTCCTTCCTATTTCGAGCATTAGCCAAAAAACTCTCGACGCTAAACTGCTTATCCCCGGGATATTTTGCTTCCCAGTTCTTCAATATAGAATCTAGAGTCTTATTTTCCCTAGAAATGGTTATGGTAGCCCTCTGAGGGTTCCATCTAATTATTTTCCGACAAGCCTGCTTGCGTGTCTGTTCCATACGCCCCACAAGGCATGTCTTGTGCTGGAGAAACTGTTTTGCCTGGCGAAACCAATGAACCGTAAATAGGTGTGCTGTCTTGCAGATAAAGTTTTGATACTCCCGAAACCAACGGTCTGTGCGCCCAACTATAACCTGAAAATTATGACAAGTTGTAGGCTCAGGAAGCTACGAGCATGGTTCCTTAAAGCAACCAATGCGTTGCAATTAGAACGTGTATGTCATCCACTTCCGCTTGCGGTATTCCAAGATATGTTTATGTTTCTCCATTACGAAGATGTTAAATAGTATTTCCGCCTATGAGTTGAACATCCTGATTGTCACGCGATGATGTAGTTTCTAGTCTTCCTTAATTTAGGTGGACGCAGGCACACTTTTCCTGTCCGAAGCTCATGACAATCGCTTTAGAGTACCTATTACCCGCCTCCACAAGGATGTTAAGGTCCTCATTCGAGAGAGCAAAGAGCTTAAGGTCGTCCATGTATAAAAGGTGGTTGACCTTATATTCTCTCCTGTTCGGTGGGCCACATAGGTATCCAGAGCTTTTGCTTCGAAGTACAATACATAGAGGAAAGAGGGAAATGAAGAAAAGTATCGGACCTAGAGAATCTTCTTGGAAGAGCCCATCTTATATGTGATATAGCTTGTAGTCACTTCTCTTTTGTCAAATTTGATGGCAAATTTTTTCCGCCACAAGAGCATAAGCTCTTTTATGCATCTCAATATTTTTTGATGCACCTCCAGGGACTTGAAGAGCGTAATAAGTAGCTCATGGTTTGTCTTGCATCCACGTTGTTAAAATATTGCACTCCATACCGGCTCGATAGATGTTAATATCCTCTCTTTGAGGACGCCAGTGAACTTGTTCCACCAAAAGTTGTTGATTTTACCTGGCCCTAGCGCAAAAATATTCCTAGTTCTAGCCATAACTTTCTTCACTTCTGTAGCAGTAATTAGTGTACACATTTAGCTGATAAGTACCTCCATATAATTGCTCCCAGAAGACTTGAATCTCTTCTCGACTAGGCGGATTTTTAACGGCACGTGACGTTTTATTAAACACACTGGAAGGATGAGTAGAAAAGGTGGAATTTTCCTGAATTCACTTCACTTGCTGTTAAAGGTGCTGATTCACTGTTGAAAGAGATCTTATTTTTTGCGCCTAGTGCTGCCTGACGCTCAAAAGTTCACACTTACTCAGCGTGTGATTTGCTTTCTTTAAGTTTCGAGCAAGTGCCCTAACCTTTGAAGTGAATTTTTTATTTGATGTTATGTTGCTAATCAGGCACTGAATATTTGATGCATGCCGTCTCGCCGTGTAAATTTTAAACTGAAGCTGTGCAATACGCTCGCGAGTCTTACTCAGGCGTACCGAAGTATTGTTACTTCTATTGTCTTAAAGCAGAGAGACCGCCTTCTCGTAAACTACACAGTTCAAATTCCACTGATTTACACCTTCGGGGAGCAAATTAGGAAGAGTAGTATTTATTAGCTTCAGCTAACTTGTCCATCCTGAGAAAGACTTTTTGGTGAATAGATCTCCTACATCTCATGTTGGCATTATCCTCTATCTGCTAAGGTGGTCTTGCTGAAACGGGTGGTATGTTCGCTGGAGGATTTCGCTCTTCTTTTTGCTAAAAAAGAACTTCATATCCATTGTTACGGAAAAGGATACCTGATCTCTTGAATACTGACGCATTCTATGAGCATAATGCGGGTGCATATTGACCCAACGGTTATGTAACCTCTGCATGAATCATCTTTACGCCTGTGAGCTTCTTTGCCAACAGGTAAGGATATCCCTCCTGAGTTGGTCCGACCATTTGAATCGATGTTCTCGCGTTTGTCTAGGGCCATTGCCTGGTCTTCGCCTCGGTTCGGTCCTATTGCCACTCCCAACTGAACCATGGCCTCCATGCGAGAGAGGCCTATTGTGGTTAGCACTGCATGATACTGGTGACGTAACCGCATAATTCGATACATTGGGGAGTTAGCCCAATGCAATGGAGCTGACTGCAAGAGCCTGAGCTCTCGGGCGATTATTATTATTATTATTTGAAAAATTGTAAGTTCCGGAAGCTACGATCATGGTTCCATAAAGCAACCTCTGGATACTTTTTTAGAGCTAACAATCTTCGTAGAATGTTATGAGGAACAGTGTTGACGGACCAGATTAAATGATACCAGAAGAATAGCCTTTTGCATCCAGTTCACGATGGAACGAGCTTGACGCTGGCAAGTCGGAATCTTGTTGAGTTGGCTAAGAAATGAAGCTTTTATACCTCCAAGACAGCCGATTATGAGAACTACAAGATTGCCTTTGTAGCCTTGGTACAACCTGCTCAGTTCGAAAAGATGTGCTTGATATTTCGCCGTTTTTCATCCTCCTTTGCCGTCATATTACTATCGTCTGGTGTCGAGAATTCAATCATGTGAATGATCTTGGTCTTCAGATCTTGAAGGACAATATCAGGCTTCGTAGCACTAATACGTTAACTGGTGGAGAATGAGAAATTCCAGTAGATCTTACACTGATCATTTTCCACAAGGGACTCGAGTTCCCCATGGGGTTGTCAGCATGTTCTCTTAGTAGAAGCTTATGTTCTGCTTCCTGTACACGAGTTTTGAGCACCGAAGGTGTTAGTGATGCTCGGCCATGTGTAGTGTCGCTGGAATCAAATGGGAAGCCAAGCTTCTCTGTGGCCCTATTTGCGGCACCGTATAAAAACGCCGCAATATTGACGACTTCATGTTGATGTATGAGTCGCATAAGAGAATCTGTGCTATTTAGAACTGAGCAGGCTGTAGCCAGAACCGTTATTCGAGGAGGACACTCCAATCTTAGCAAGTCTCTACACCCTTTACCTCGAGGGAGGTATGTGCGAGGTACGGAAGATCTAGGATGATGACTTTAATGGATTATCATCATTTTGCGTGTGCTTCGGTCAAGTTGCTTCGACTCATTGACGTTCCATTTTACTGCATAAAACGCGTGGAGCAGTGCAGGAACGGCCAGCCTATTGGTCGCCTGGATCTGATTCTTTCGAGATAATTCGAAAGCCCAAATTTGTCTGAGAATTTGGCGATACCATTTTTCATGTGACGTTTTTAACACACGAACATTTTGGGTTTCCGCATGCGGTATTCCCAGATATGTATATGTTTCTCCATTACCAAGATATTGAGTGGTGGACGCAGGCACACCTTTTCATTCCGAAGCTCATGCTAATCGCTTTAGAGTACCTATTCACCGCTTCCAGAAGGATGTCACGGTCCTCTTTGTATGGCTTAAAAAATTGACTTGCTTACACGTCCCTTTTTCTTTTACAAAATTTTCAAAACCAATCCATGCCTAAACCCTTTTGTCCCCACTTTTATTCATCAATACCTCCATGCTTATTTCACGCCTTTCCACCTTTACGCATTCCTCCAACTAATGCTTCACTCTTGCATCCCCCTTCCCACACAGTTCACACCTCTTCTTTTCCCTGGAGAGCTAGAGCCTATTGAAATCCTCCATGCACCCACATTTCATCCTCGCTATAATTTCCTGACTTCCTTTCTCTTCTTTCTCATACGAATATTGCGCTCTCGCCCTTAGCATAATCAATAAAACCAGTTAAACCTTGAATCTCTTATTCTGTCTTCCCCTGCTGTCTTCTTTCTCCCCATGCCGTTTTCCTTAACCAACTCATATACCTTCCTTCCTCGTGCATCCTTCTCACTTCATCCATCTGCAGTCCATTCGTTCTCAAATACCTTTCCCCTTCAGCCTCCATCCTCCCATACCCTCTTCTGTTCTCCTTCCCCCGCCAACACTCCCTAGTCAGCTTACTTCCCCCCTCTGCCTAAGATTTTTCCTCATATTTACCTCTTCACTTTTCTTATACCCCACACCTCTACTTCATACAAGAGCATACTCATCACTAGCGAGTCAAACAATTTTATTCTCCTTCCAAAAGTATCTGCAAATAACATTTTTCCCAACCCGCACACCCGCCTCATCACCACATTTGGCCCAGGTACACAAACTTTTTCACCTCCTGCACCGCCTCTCGCTTTTAAGGCCCCTTCGCTTCTTACCAGCAACAATATGTCATCTGTATACGCTAGTCACCAAATTCTCACCCCTCCTATCCTGACTCCTCCTATCACCCCGGCCTCCAGCTTACTTTCCATATCCGCAATTAAAATCGAAAAACTGAAAAGCCCTCGCCTCCTCTTACCTTATCTTCGGTGTCTTCATATATCTCTCTTACACTCTCGACCAGGCTTCTCTCCACTGCCCTATCCACCAAAGCCTCTCACAACCTTTCCCTATCCACCGGAGGAAACGCGGCTTTGAGATCCACGAAGAACGGGTAAACTGTCGACCTCTTCGTCGCTAATTCTCTATCCACCACGTGCTGCAGAACGTGAATATTGTCGATAGTACGCCTACTTGCCCTAAAGTCCACCTGCGTCTCTGGCAATATTTCTTTCTCCTCAACATCCTTTCGCAACCTCTCCCACACCACCATCGCGTATACTTTATACGCCATATTCATTAGCGTGATCCCTCTATAATATTCCTGTCTATCCCTGTCTCCTTTCTTATACAGTGGCACTATTAACCCTTCTCTCCACCCTCCTGGCAATCTTTCATCCCTCCATACTTTCTTCACTACCTCCTTCAGCCTTGCTTCGTTATCTACCACGTCCAGCCCTGCTGTTTTTGACCTTCTTAACTTCCTTATCTGTTTCTCTATCTCCTCATCATTCAACTCCACCATCTCTGCCTCCCGCGTCCTACTACTCCCACTATCCCTCTTCCTTGAATCTGAGCCCTGAAATTATTCTTTTAAAAACTACCTCCACTCCTTACTCCCTATCTTCTCGCTTATCCCCACTCTACGCTTTCTAAACCTATTTCTCGTCTTCGAGACATCTCCCTCTATCTTAACATTTCCTAACTCTTCTTTCAGATCTTTCTCCTTTTCCTGTTCTTTCTTCTTAAAATTCAATCTAAACTCCTTCCTCATTTCTACGTACTCTTCGTTTTTCGCAGTACCCTCTTTCCACTTCTTGCAGTTCCTCTTCACCTTCCTTTTCATCTTTTCACATTCCCTATCCCACCAAAACTTCACCATTTCTTTCTTCTTCTTTCTGAATACCATCTTTTGCACGCAACCTTTCACTTTCCTTTTTAGTTCCTCCCATATCTCTTCCACCGACTCCCCTCCAAAGCGTAACTTCCCTAACTGCTCCTTATACTTCTCCACAACCCTAATGGCTGATGGTCTGATTCTGCCCTCCCTTTTACTGCGAATCCTTACGTCTCCTCTCACCCCTGCAAATTCATGACTACATAGTCTATCACCGATACCCCCACCTTACTTACATATGTGTTCTCTCGCTCTTCGTCCCCAGTTGCCATACAATTCGCCACCGCCCAGCATCTATCCTCAATACAGTCCCCTAGAATCTCCCCCTCCTTATTTATTATCTTATCCTTCGATTTCCTTTCGAAACTCTCTCCTTTCCTGTGAAGGGCCCCTTCCCTCCCCATGCTCACAATAAAGTCCCCACCCAGTACCACCATATTCTCCTCTCTTTCGTCTAGCAAGTCTTTCATCCTTTCTTTGATTCTTTCCATACCATCCTTATTGTACACTGCCACCTATACCCCCTTGGCAGCTTTAGCTCTATTCTATCCCACTCATTTCTTTCTACCCATGTCTCTACCAGTCTCACAATATCAAACTCCTAGATATACCTCCAGAACTCTTCATCTTTCTTCTTCATCGCTACTAATTACCAGTACAGCACCTTTACTACTCCTCTATCTTGCATTACCCCCACCTTCCTACTTCCTACAAAACAATTTCCCCTGCACTTGCTTTAAGACTTCTTTCTCATCGTCCCACACCCACGTTTTGTCGTCTATTCTTATTTTCTGATATCCTACCTTCGCCGATCTCCCTTCACTTCTCTCCCTCCTAGCTCTATCGTGCAGCATTTTCTGCACATCCACTTCCTTTCTCGTCAAATCGTGATTGACGAAAGCTACCTTATCTTTTATTCTATTCTTATTTCGCATTACCCTCAACTTTTCTTCCCAATTCTCCAACTCCACAACCGCCACTTCCTTCTTCTTTCTCCCCTCCAACTTAACTTTTCTCACCATGCCTTTAACCCACCCTATGCTTTGTAGCAGGGCTTCTACACACTCCTTTTCTTCCCTGCTCTTTATCTACAACCCTTTTGTCATAATATTATTTCTCCTGTCTGCCTTCTCTCTTCTCTTCATTCTCAACTCCATTACCCTTATCCTTTCCCTATCCGCCCTTTCCTCCTTTTCATTCCTGCGACCTCCCACCTTCTCTTCTGTTATATTCTCTACCCTCTCCCAAATACCTTCAATCTAGCCCCCATACCTGTCAACTACTTCCATTTCAGCCCTGCCCTCCACCTTTTCAAGCCTTTTCTGCGTCCTTTTCTTTCAACCACTAATCTCCTCTTCCATCTGCTTTATTTTAACTTCTTTTTCTTTCCTACCCCGCTCTAACCTTTCTACTCTCTCCCTCAGCTCTTTCACCCCTTTTTTCCATTTCTCATCTCTGATTCTCAAGTCCTCCCTCATGCCTTCCATCTAATCCTTAGTCGCCCTTACGTCCTCCCTCAGCCCCTGATCTCGCATAACAGCATCCCGAAAGCCTCCTTCTCTGTCTTTCTCTCCATTTTTGGGTGAGGTGACCTACGTGTTCTCCCGCTTTTTTTAAACGGACTCGCTACCTCACTTTTCTCCGAACTCTCTTGGCTGTCTCTCTTCCTCTTCAAGAGATCCTCCTCGTAATTCGCGCTGGGCGCTCTCTCCCTTACCTTCTTGCTTCCTTCGTTCCACCGTTCCGTTTGCTCCATCTACCCGACGCGCCACTCGACACCGGACCACGCACTGTTGGCCGTCGTGGCACGTGGAAAATTCTCTCCCCGTCAATTTCACTACCAGCACTGCCAGCACTCTCACTGCCTACCTCTCGCTCTGCCGTCGGTAACTGGGACTTCTCCATGCAGTCCCCTCCGCAACCAACAGACGTCTCTGAAGAATACTGCCGTCTATCGCCGCCGAATTCTCCCTTTATTTATTTCATTTCCTTTTTTTCAATTTCTCACAGCCCCTGCAGACACCTCTTTCTCTATATAACTAAATCCCACCTCACACCTACGCTGATTATTATATTTTATCAGCCCAATTTAACCCAGACAACCCTATTCACTTCCTAGGCGGGCCACATAGGTATCCAGAGCTTTTCCCTCGGAGCACAATAGATAGAGGCAAGAGGGAGATTCGTCTATCCTTAGAAAGACTTTTTAGTGAATTGATCTCGTACTTCTCATGTTGGCATTATCGGCTATATGCAAAGGCGGCCTCGCTGGAACGAGTGGTATGTTCGCTGGAGGATATAACTTTTCTTCTTGCCGATAAAGAGCTTCATATCCGTTTTTGCGCAAAAAGGATACCTCATCTCTTCAACACTCAGGCGTCTTTTGAGCATATTCCGGGTGCATATTGACCTAACGCTCATGTAACCTCTGATGAATCATATTTGCGCCGATGAGCTTTTTTGCCCACAGGTAAGAATGTACCTCTTGAGTTAGTCCGACCACTTGAATCGATGTTCTCGTGTTTGTCCGGGGCCATTGTCTGGTCCTCGCCTCGCCTCGGTTTGAGTCTATTGCAACGCCCAACTGAACCGTGGCCTCCATCCGAAAGAGGCCTATTGTAGGTGGCACTGCGCGATACTGGTGACGTAACCGCCTAATTCGTTGCATTGGGGAATTAGCGCAATGCAACTTGGCTGACTGCAAGAGCCAGAGCTCTTAGGCGATGGGGTCATTAGAATAATAACACAATAATACATAATATATAATATATGAGAATATATAAAATATATATAATGTATAATGAAATAATAATAATAATCATTACTATGTTTGAGAAGTTGTAGCTCCGGAGATAAAGATTTTACTTCTGCATACTTTTTCGGAGCTACTAATTTTTGTAGAATGTTATGAGGAACAGAATTGATGGACCAGATGAAGTGATTCTAGAAGAACAGCCTTTTGCATCCGGTTCGCGATAAAATGAGCCTGACGCTGGCAAGCCAGAATCTTGTTGATTTGACTGGCAAATTAGGCTTTCATACATCCAAGACAGCCAATTATGAGAACTACAAGAAGATGGACTTTGTAGCATTGGTACAGCCTGCTCAGCTCGAAAAGAAGTGCTTGATATTTTGCCCGTTTTTCTTTTTCCTTTGCTATAATACTATCATCGGCTGGTACCAAGAATTCAATCACGTTTTTCTCTCAGTTATAGATGGTTACAGCCCATCATCAGCCACGACATAAGTCAAGTGCCCGATGAGATGAGGATGTTATGAATTAATTTAATAGGCTATTTGAAATATTTTGTGACGATCTTGTAGTAGGCCTCTGGATGCTTTCTTAGAGCTACCATCAGCCACTCCACAGATTTTTTGTCGTCTGCTACCTGATGGTCTATAAAGTTTCTTACAATGCGATAGGTATTTAATAAAACCATTTTCTGTGCTGCTGCCGCCAGTGCACTACTGATTCCTATATGTTCAAGATGTTCAATGCATCTTGCGTGCACATTGTCTGTAGCGAAGATCACAATAGGATGATTAGATGCATATTTTATATCCCTTCAGTATTGGCCATGTCGATTATGTAGACTCTTTCGCCTTTTTTTCACGCATCACGATGTCGGGTCGATTGGTTTGAATATAATGACTGAAATATATCTATAGAACGGCCTTCATTCTGTTCAAAACCCTATATTCAGGGACAGTTTTTGATGTTATTGCCATCCACGTCATTATATCTGTGCGCATATTCCCTCTGAACCATTGCGCGACAACCATCAATAATCTGCTCGATGGATTCGTTAGTGTCTCTACATAATCGGTACCGGTAAACCACCTCTTGATGAAACACGTGTTTGCGATAATTGCTGGTGACTATCTTCATATTGAGCTGCCATTTTGGGGTGCTCGCAGTGCATGGCTTTTTGTCTCCATTGCGGTTCTAATTCCTCTACAGTTTCTGCCCTGATATTCAAGGCCTCTTCTAAGAAAAAATTCAAGGGCATGCAATCGAGCTCATCTTTCAAGATAGTATTGTAAAGCGCAACATCTCGCTTGCTATTATAATAGTCTCGTTATTGTATTCCTCTAGTTCTTGGTAGAACTATTTTTCCAATCGCCGAACTACTGCGGTGCATTCGATGCTTCGTCATTTCGACGCGGATGGTTCTGTTTAACCTTTCAAGCTCGGCGTTCGACCATTTGATGAGCACAGAAGAGTACTATACAAGAATAGCATAGGTGTTGATTGCCCTGACAAAGGTCACACGACCGTCGCGATGAAAACGAACGATCACGGCGCGAAAGTAAACGAATTATTGCAGGATCAGGATACTTACGTGAAAAGAACGAAGGACACTACGAACAAAATTGCAAGAGAAGTCACCAAGCTGGTTAAAAATGGGAATCAAAAGAATACGTGAATAAACTCACCGCTAAAAATCTGAAGGTACATCACGCCAACCCTTCTAGAATTTATGGTCTTCCAAAAATCCATAGGACAGGTACCCCGCTTAGGCCGATTATATCATACGTAGTTAGCGCGACTTAGGACTTAGCAA
Source organism: Andricus grossulariae (assembly GCA_011634705.1). NCBI lineage: Eukaryota > Metazoa > Arthropoda > Insecta > Hymenoptera > Cynipidae > Andricus > Andricus grossulariae. Next base: position 15,103,244 of record JAABKJ010007545.1, read on the forward strand.
CCTTCTCAAAAAACATTATTAATAATAATATCGAAGCTCCTAAATCGAGAGTGCTTAACAGCTTCGATTTAGTGGAAAAAATGAGGAATTTTAGGATCTCGGAAAATCACGTTTTCGCATCACTAGATGTTGTTTCTCTTTTCAAAAATGTGCCAAAAGTGAAGGCAGTTGAGGCGGTCCGCACCAGGTGGAAGAAAATTCGCGAAAAGACCAAAATTCCGTGGGAAAATATTGAAGAAGGACTTCGGTTATATCTGAATAGCACGGATTTCAATTTCAAGGGAGAAACGTACTTCCAAAAAATAGGTCTACCAATGGGCTTTCTTCTTTGATCAGTTTTAGCCGATATAGTTAAAGACGACCTGGAAACAGTAATTTTACCGAAAATAGGTTTCCAGGTACCAGTGCATGTCCGTTATGTCGATGACATACTAGTAGCTCTCCCAGAAAACGAAGTAAAAAACGTTCTACAAGTTTTCAATCTGAACGATTTTGAAATTAAATTCACCTTAGAGAAGAAACATAATGAGGCAATAAATTTTCTTGATGACACTTTTCGCAGGAACAACAGCCAAGAAATAAATTGCAATTGGTTCCGTAAACCAACGTGGTCTAGCATTTGCAACGATGTAAGCTGTACTCAAAACAATTCGGTTATGAAGGCACTGGAGATTCAGAAGTCCGCGTCCGCCCTGACGGCGTGAAATGTATAATCGCGGAACTGACGAATTGATATGCAAGCTTTTATGCATATGCATGATCAAATTTGAAACAAAATGTAGATTTTTGAAGACTTCGAAAAAAGGAGCTTTTTAAGAGTTTTGAAAGCTTTCGAGACAATAAAAAAGCTTTCTTTTAAATATTCCTGGAAAAACTGTATATGATTTTTTATTTAAAAATATTAATTTCAAGAGCAAATTGAAAAAGAGTTAAAAATTTTTTATATATTTCCAACATTGTCGAAAAAATATCTAAAAGATATTAAAACAATTTTTTTTTGCTAGATTAAAAAAAAAATATTTTTGAAAATATTTTTAAAATAATTTCAAACTTGAAACAATTTCAAGAAAATTGAGGAAAAATGAAGAATTTTGAAAATTTCAAAAAATAGGGTTTTCAAACTTTTGAAGTGTTCCAAGAGAACAAAAAAATCTTCTTCAAAAATATTTCATAATATTTCAAAAACTGACGCATTTATGTTATGAAAATTTTAAGAAGTTTTGCAAAGATTTCATAATATTTCAAACAAAATCGATTTTCAAAGATTTCGAAGAAAAATTTTTCTCAAGATTCATAGGAAATTTAAAATGCTCTAAAAATCACCCCTAAATGCAAACATCTTTTTCCGACTCTCTCTTGTCCTAGAAATCACCCCAAAATTATGTTCAAGCATCTGACCGATTGTTGGTAAATTGTTTTTATTTATAAAGAAATTTTAAAAAGGTTCAAAAATAACTAAGAAAAGATTTCAAAGAATTGGAAACAATTTCAAAAAATTTAAACCGAAATGTAGATTATGAAAATTTCGAAAAAAGTAGGATTTCAAGAATTTTGATATGTTCCAGGAGAATAACTAAGTTATTTTAAGATTCCAGGCAGAATTTGAATGGTTTTTCATTTTCATAAATTAATTTTAAGATGAAATTGAAAAAAGATTTTTAAAAAAATTTAGGAAAAATTCTACTTATTTAAAAAGATATTGAGGAATTTCAAAAAATTTCAAAAATAATTAAAAACCTGGAATGATTTCAAAAAAATTAAAACAAAACGTAGATGTTTGAAGATTTTGAAAAAATATGGTTTTTAAGAATTTTGAATGATTTCAAGAAAATAAAAAAGTTATGGCAAGATTCCTGGGAAAATTGAAATGATATTTAATTTTGAAAAATTAATTTTAAGATGAAATTGAAAAAAATTGAAAATGCTTCGAAAGGTTTCGAAAATTTTCGAAAATGAATTTGGAAGATTTGAAAGCAATTTTTCCATTTTTAGCAGCATTTAAACATATATTTGAACTTGAAACAATTTTAAGAAATTGAAAAAAAATTTAGATCTTTGAAGTTTTGAAAAAAGGAACTTTTCAAGGGTTTCGAAAGGTTTCAAGAAAATAAAAAAGGTTCTCTCTAAAGATTCCTGAGAAAATTGAAATGATTTTTTATTTTGGAAAATTAATTTTAACATAAAATTGAAAATCATTTGAAAATATTTATAAAGAAACAAAATAAATTATTTTCTAGCTTTAAAAAAATTATATAAATTTTTATAATTTATTTCATTGAAGCGTTAATTTTAATTTTCAATAATCATGATAAATGTCAATAAAAATAAAATTCAATTGAAATTTCCTATTTTCACAGTTTACAATATTGAAAATGTGTTTAAAAAGTATGAATTTTTTTTTTCAATACTAAAATTGTGATGTTATTAACCCAATTATTATAATACTATTACTCATTGTAGTGCAATTGCAAAAAAATTATTTTTCACCTGTTTCACCTAGATATTTGAGGTCAATTAACCGACTGAGTGCTCTGAAGTGAAAAGTGCAGAAAACTCGTTCCGGGCCATTTGATATCATTTTCCCTAAAGCCGGTAAGCCGTGAAAAGTCTGTCGAATTCTGAAAAACGACTCTACGTGATTCTTTCGAAGCAACCGCAAAATCGAGAAGTTGTTCCGTTTCATTTCCTTGGTCAGGAAGGCCACCTTATTTTGTATGCCAGACGTGATTATCCCCCACCCCCACACCCCTCAAACCCCACCCCGTATCTTCTATTCTTCGTTGCAATTTTCACCAATTTAGACGGCGAAATTCATATCACACACGAAAACCGATCTTTTGTTGGCCAAATAATACAACATGTGAGCATTTTCATTTGTGGATTGAATAGAACGATCCTGAGATACTTTTCTATCAAAGGAGAACAATTTCAAACAATTTTTTTTTTGAAAATCGAACAATTCTTAGGGTTTATTAGCTGCGATCGGAAAACCTCGCAACTCACAACTCGAAACTCACAACTCACAACTCACAACTCACAACTCACAACTCACAACTCACAACTCACAACCTACTACTCACAACTCACAACTCACAACTCACAACTCACAACTCACAACTCATAACTCACAACTTACGCCTCACAACTCACAACCTACTACTCATAACTCACTACTCACAACTCAGACCTCACAACTTACAACCTACTACTCGCAACTCACTACTCACAACTTACAACTCAGACCTCACAACTCAGACCTCACAACTGACAACTCACAACTCACAACTCACAACTCACAACTCACAACTCAAAACTCAACACTCACAAATCACAACCTACTACTCACAACTAACTACTCACAACTCAGACCTCACAACTCATACCTCACAACTGACAACTGACAACTCACAACTAACAACTCACAACTCACAACTCACAACGTAGACCCCTTCTGGAAGTGAAAATATTGAAAAAGATAGAAATTTGGGGGTCAATATTTTTCTATCCCTGAAGTAATCTAATCCATCTATCTTTTTTAAACTCCTCTTTCGTATCTCATTGTATCATACATCTAACAACCTCAATCTTCTTCTATCTATTTTACAATCTGAATTCACGTCTATCTTTTTCAATCCCCTTTTCTCTAGCCCCTCCTATCGTTCATCTCTCCACGTCAATCTTTTTTTATATCTCTGTCAATTTGAAGTTCCGTCAATCTTTTTTAACCCCTCTTATTTTATTCTGTCCTTAATCTATACTCGTCGATATTTTCCTATTTCTCTGTCAATATAAATTCTTGTCTATCTTTTCTAATCTTATCTTCCCTATCTCGTGTCTATAATTTTATATCTATTTTTCAATCTCAATTCACGTTTATCTTTATCCATCCTCTATTCTCTGTCTCATCTTACCCTGTATCTATTTAAGTCCAAGTTTTTCTATCTCTGTTAATTTGAATTCCTGTCTATCGTTTTTTAATCTCCTCTTCTCTATCTCGTCCTATATTAAATATAGCAATGTCTATATTTTTCTATCTCGTTGTTTATCTAACTTTACGTCCGTCATTTTCAATCCTCTCTTCTCTATCTTTCCCTATCCTGACCTATCCACGTCAACTTGAAGGTTTTGCCCTACTAGAAGTGGAAAGATTGAAAAGGATAGAAATTGGGTGATAGGAAAAGATAGAAATTGGGGGATAGGAATAGATAGAAATTGGGGGATAGGAAAAGATTCAAATTGGGGGATAGGAAAAGATACAAATTGGGGGATTGGAAAATATAGAATTAGTGTATCTCTCCTTTTATTATTCAATGTGTCACATTGCATCCCTGAAACTCTATCCTTTCCTATACCGAACTTTAATAATTTTCTATCTCTTTCTTCACCTTTCGTAATCGAGTAATCTTATCTTTTTATATCCCTTAGTCTATCTATCTATTACGAATTGCAATCTTTTGTCATCTCTTTCTCTATCTTCCGTAACCAAAGAACCTTATCTTTTTCTTTAGTCCATTCTATCCCTTTGATACAAATTTTATTCTTTGTCTATCTCTTTTTCTATCTTCCGTAATTGAGTACTTCTATCATTATCTATTTCTTAAAATTAGAGAAAATTCCATCAAAAAGTTAGGGAATTTATTCCAAAGGTTAATTTGACGTTGAGCATTCACCAGATAGACACCGTGACGTAAATTCAGATTGAAAAAGAGATAGAAAAATATAGACGTTGATAGATGTAATAAAGGATGAAATACAACAGAGGAGATTGAAAAAGATAGACGGGAATTCAGATTAACACAAGTAGGAAAAAATTGACATGAATAGATAAATGATAGGATGTGATGGAGAATAGGGATGGAAAAAGATAGACGTGAATTTAGACTGAAAAAAGATAGAAAGATAGACGTTGATGGATGTAGCATAAGATGAAATAGAGAAAATGAGTTTTTAAAGGTTAGACCGGAATTTTGTTTGTCAGAGAGATAAAAAAATGTTAACATGAATAGAAAAAGGATGAGAAGAGATAGAGAAAAAGAAATTGAGAAAGATAACGAGAGTTTAGGTTGAGAGAGAGATCGAAAAATATTGACGTTGATAGAATCAGTATAGGATGAGATAGAAAAAATAAGATTGGAAAAGAAGGACGTGAATTTAGATTGACAAAAAGATGAAATAAGTTTGACGTGGATAGATAAAGGATAAGAAGAGATAAAGAAAAGGAGATTGAAAGATATAACAGGAATTTTGATTGATAGATAGATGGAAAAATATTGGCGTTGATAGAATCAGGATAGAATGAGGTAGAAAAAAGATGGTTGAATAAGAAAGGCGTGGATTTACATTGAAAAAAAGATGGAAAAAGATAGACGTTGATAGATGTAGTATAGGATGAAATAGAGCAGGGGGGATTGAAAAAAATAGACGGGAATTCAGATTAACCGAGGTTGGAAAAAACGGACATTAATAGATATATGATAGGATGTGATAGAGAATGAGGATGGAAAAAGATAGACGTGAATTTAGACTGAAAAAAAATGGAAAAACATAGACGTTGATAGATGTAGCTTAAGATGAAATAGAGAAGGTGAGATATAAAAGGATAGACCGGAATTTAGATTGACAGAGAGATAGAAAAATGTAAACATGAATAGATAAAGGATGAGAAGAGATAGAAAAAAAAAGATGGAAAAGATAACGGGAGTTTATATTGATAGAGAGATAGAAAAATATTGACGTTGATAGAATTAGTATAGGATGAGATAGAGAAAATGAGATTGGAAAAGAAAGACGTGAATTTAGATTGACAATAAGATGGAATAAGTTTGACGTGGATAGATAAAGGAGAAGAAGAGATGAAGAAAAGGAGATTGAAAGAGATAACGGGAACTTGGATTGATAGAGATATCGAAAAATATTGACGTTGATAGAATCAGGGTTGGATGAGATAGAGAAAGATTGATGTGGATAGATGAAGGATGAGAAGAGATAAAGGAAAGGAGATTGAAAGTGATGACGGGAGATTAGATTCATAGAGAGATGGAAAAATATTGACGATGATAGAATCAGGGTTGGAAGAGATAGAGAAAGGTTGATGTGGATAGATGAAGGACAAGAAGAGATAGAGGAAAGGAGATTAAAAAAAACGTGAGATTAGATTCATAGAGAGATGGAAAAATATTGACGTTGATAGAATGAGGTAGAGAAATTCAGATTGGAAAAGAAGGACGTGAATTTAGATTGACAAAAAGATGGAATAAGTTTGATGTGGGTAGATAAAGGATAAGAAGAGATAAAGAAATGGAGATTGAAAGAGATAGCGGGAGTTTAGGTTGAGAGAGATAGATCGAAGAATATTGACGTTGATAGAATCAGTAAAGGATGAGATAGAGGAAATGAGATTGAAAAAGAAAAGACGTGAATTCAGATTAACAAAAAGATGTAATAAGTTATACATGGGTAGATGAAGGATAAGAAGAGACAAAGAAAAGGAGATTGAAAGGAATAGCGGAAATTTTGATGGATAGAGATATCGAAAAATATTGACGTTGACAGAATCAGGGTTGGATGAGATAGAGAAAGATTGATGTGGATAGATGAAGGGCAAAAAGAGATAGAGAAAAGGAGATTGAAAGAGATAACGAGAGATTGGATTCGTAGAGAGATGGAAAATAATTGACGTTGACAGAATCTGGATAGAATGCGGTAGAAAAAAGAAGGTTGGAAAAGAAAGGCGTGAATTTAGATTGAAAGAAAGATAGAAAAATATTGACGTGGATAGATAAAGGACAAGAAGAGATAGGGAAAAGGAGATTAAAAAGATAATGGGTGGTTAGATTGAGAGAGAGATCGAAAAATATTGACGTTGATAGAATCAGTATAGGATGAGATAGAAAAAATGAGATTGGAAAAGAAGGACGTGAATTTAGATTGACAAAAAGATGAAATAAGTTTGATGTGGATAAATAAAGGATAAGAAGAACTAAAGAAAAAGAGATTGAAAGAGATAACGGCAATTTTGATTGATAGAGATATCGAAAAATATTGACGTTGATATAATCAGGATTGGATGAGATAGAGAAAGATTGATGTGGATAGATGAAGGATAAGAAGAGATAAAGAAAAGGAGATTGAAAGAGATAACGGGAGATTAGATTCATAGAGAGATGGAAAAATATTGACGGTGATATAATCAGGATAGAATAAGGTAGAGAAAATGAGACTGAAAAAGAAAAATGTGAATTTAGATGAAAAAACAAGATAGAAAAAGATTTACGTGAATAGATGAAGGATAAGAAGAGATAAAGAAAATGAGATTCAAAGAGATAGCGAGAATTTTGATTGATAGAGATATCGAAAAATATTGACGTTGATAGAATCAGGGTTGGATGAGATAAAGAAAGATTGATGTGAATAGATGAAGGATAAGAAAAGATGAAGAAAAGAAGATTGAAAAAGATAACGGGAGTTTAGATTGAGAGAGAGATTGAAAAATATTGGCGCTGATAGAATCAGGGTTGGATTAGATAGAGAAAGATTGACGTGGATAGTTGAAGGATGAAAAGAGATACAGAACAGGAGATTGCAAAGGATAACGAGAGCTCAGATTGATAAAGAGATAGAAAAATATTGACGTCGATAGATAAATGATAAGGAGGGACAGAGAAAACGAGATAAAGGACAAGAAGAGATAAAGAAAAGGAGATTGAAAGAGATAACGGGAGTTTAGATTCATAGAGAGATGAAAAAATATTGACGTTGATAGAATGAGGATAGAATGAGGTAGAGAAAAGCGTGCATTTAGATTGAAAAAAGATAAAAAATATTGACGTTGATAGATAAGTGATAAGGAGGGATAGATGAAGGAGATTAAAAAAGATAACGGTAGTTTAGGTTGATGGGGAGGTGGAAAAATATTGCCGACGATAGAATCAGGATCGAATGAGGCAGAGAAATGAAGATTGGAAAAGAAAAGCCTGAATTTAGATTGAAAAAAGATGGAAAAATATTGACATTGATAGATACATGATAAGGAGGGATAGAGAAAAGGAGACTAAAAAAGATCATGGGAGTTTAGATTGATGGAGAGGTGGAAAAATATTGCTGTTGATGGAATCAGGATAGAATGAGGTAGAGAAGAGAAGATTGGAAAAGAAAGGCGTGAATTTAGATTGAAAATAAGATAGAAAATGATTGAGGTGATCAGTTAAAGGACAAAAAGAGATAGAGGAAAGGAGATTGAAGGAGATAACGGGAGTTTAGATTGACACAGTGATCAAAGAATATTGAAGTTGATAGAATCAGGATTGGATGAGATAGGGAAAGATTGACGTGGATAGATGAAGGATGAAAAGAGATAGAGAAAAGGAGATTGAAAAGGATAACGAGAGTTTAGATTAAGGGAGAGGTGGAAAAATATTGTCGTTGATAGAATCAGGATAGAATGAGGTAGAGAAGAGAAGATTGGAAAAGAAAAGCGTGAATTTAGATTGAAAAAAGATGGAAAAATATTGACATTAATAGATAAATGATAAGGAGGGATAGAGAAAAGTAGATTGAAAAAGATAACGCGAGTTTAGATTGAGAGAGAGATTGAAAAATATTGACGTTGATAGAATCAGTATAGGATGGGATAGAGAAAATGAGATTGGAAAAGAAAGCCGTGAATTTAGATACTAACTCCACAATTTTCAAAAGATTCCTAATGTTGTTTGAATTTCAAAGATTTTTGCAAATGATTGAACAGTTTTTTATTTACAAATCAATTTTCGTTGTAAAAGGCCAACATAACCTCAAATTGTTAAAAATTTGTGTGTCTTATTTAAAATCTAAGGATGAAAGATACTAAAATAATTTAAAATTGTTAAAAGATTTTTAATGTTGTTTAAATTATAAAGAATTGTGTTATTAAATAACTAATTTGTTATTTAAAAAACTAATTTTCTTTGTAAATAAAAAATAAAACATAAAATAATAATGCTCATTTCTGGTCAAAAAAAGAAAAGCAAGCCTAAACTTTTTTCAGAAATTTGTAGTATTCTTTGAAGCTTTTCTGATTTTCTGTTTAAATTCTTTCAAAAAATGCTAATTTACGGTGAAGTTTATTGATAAGAAATTAATAAAATATTGCGTATGGTATATAAAATTCAAATTTTATATCACCATATTGATACTTAAATTTTATTACTATTATTATACCACTAAAATATTTTTTATAACCAGGCTATTAATGTTGCAAGCCCCGTAAAATAAAAAAATAATAAAAAATGTAATAAAAGTGATATAAAATTGTGTTTAGTTTCAATAAAATTCTGCCTTTAACGAGCATAATTTTTTATTGGAAAATTGATTTTTACTTCTTTGCGTTTAATTGCTTCCAAAAGGGTTACTAGATGAATTATTTATTAAAAATATATATTTATATCAGAAAATGAAATGGATTAATTAGAGAATATTGATGAACTTATTGTTATAATCAAATATTCGCCAATGTTGCGGCAAATAATTATGAATAATTAACTGCTGGGTGTGTCGCTTTTCAAGAATATTCCAGTGAATTTGTCATATGCGTGCTTATTCAGCCTTTAACAAACAGCACAATTTTTTTCAATAATGATTTTTTTAATTATTAAAAAACCTTTAAGATTTAAAGTTCAGTTTTAAATTTTCTACAATATGTCAGGTTATTATGTATATTTTTCAGGTAGCTTGAAATATTTCACTAAGGTCCGATTTTTTAAAGTGAATTGGCCTAGAAAATGTTACTTTAATATTTTCAGAATTTTTCAACAAGAAGTGCAGATTGGATGTCAAGTTTTATAGTCAGATTCTAGGAGCTTCTTTGCGCGAGAATTTCCCTTCCAGATTAGATTGGCTATGACTAGAACCTTTTACCTTAAAAAAAAAAAATTTTAAAGCCAGCCTGAGAGCCTCTCGCAAAGTTTTGAAAACATTTTTTTACTGAGGCGCATTCATTTGAAATGAAAAATTGCTACTCGATATTGAAATTTTTTTTTTTAAAGTTGAGGTCTTGATAATAATTATTTAAAATACTTGAGATGGGTTTTTTTTCACTAAAAATAATAATACAAAATTGAAAATTGAATAAAAATGTGTTGAAGTTAGAATTGTTTAAGAATGCACAATAAATTCTGGTGATTGTGAATTCTCTTTTGTTAAAGCTCTTTCGGCTTTAAAGAACACATTCTCATAACGCATCTCGTGATATATTATTATATTTTTGATCTCAGCTACCCTAAAAAAAGTATCGTTTCAATAAATTTATATCATCACAATTCATAACATGCATCCATAAATTTCATTTGTTTATTTTTAATGTTATTTTTCACGATTTAAACAAAAAATGCGCATCCTGGCTTGATGTAGTTCTGAGTAAATTTTTTGATATAATTTAGGGAAAAAAATTTGTTAAATAGAATGTCATTGTAGCTTGTGTTGTTTTTCCAAAAAGTTAATTTTTTATTTTTAATAATTTTTATGAAAAAAATTTATAACAAATTTGTAGTTGTTTTTTCTTGAACAACTTTTGTCCATCAATATTTTTTTGTACCTGTTGCCGTTTCTCCGAAAATTATATTTTTAATGTCTTTTTCTACGATTAAAACAAAAACTATGTGCTCTATCAGAAAACCATCCATTACAAATTGAATTTTTTGGAAGAATAACTTTTGTCTGATAATTTTTGTTTGCAGCTTGTGCCGTTTTTCCAAAAATTTAATTTTTTTTTATTTTCACTGCTATTTTTAAGATCAATACAAAAAATGCTATTTTTTACGATCCAAGCAAAAATTACGCGGCGTTTGGCCAGAAATGAGATTTAAAAAAATTTTTAATGTTTTTTTTTACGAATGAAATAAAAACGACGCATCCTATCAAAAAGTGATTAATAACAAATTTGTAAATTTTTTGTGCGATCAGAATTTGAAATTTCGAGTTTTCAAGCAACTCCAAAGGAACGTTTCTTCGCGAATTTGAAAAAGATCTTCCACATAAAATTTTGCTTCTTATTTTTAATTTTAGGTTATTGCTTACTAACAAAAACTATATTTATAAAAAATTAAATATCAACTGATTTCAAAATTTTGTTTACTCTTGATTTGTCTTGCCTAAAGGAAATTTTTCCACCCTACGTCGTTTATAGCTTCAAAAAGGCATACCTATCACAGGGGGGGGGGCGGGATGTTGGAGTTGGTCAGTGTGGTGAGAGGAGTGGTGGGAGAGTTAGAAGAAGGGAAGAGGGGGTATAATATTAAACCTTAGGAAGGAAGGAGCTAGGGAGTTGATTAGAGAGGTGTTGAGAAGATAATTAATGTGGTGAGACAAGGATATGTATGGGAGAAGGTAAGAAAAAAAGAGAAAGGGGGAAAATGGACTAAAGTGTATTAGAGATAGGTAGTGGGGTGAGATATGTAAAGGGGGAAAGAATGAGGGGTCTAGGGGTAATGTGTATGAGAAGAGATAAGAGGGATAGTATGAATGGGGTAAAAGGATCACGAGGGTTAGAGGAAAAAGGAAGAGAATTTTATTATATATTATCGGTGGTGTAAGAGAAGTGAAGCGGGAGAGAAAAGGAGGTGTAAGATTATACTTCCGGAATTAAGGAGTTAGGGAATTTAGCGGGAAGGGTCTGAGAAGATAGCTGTAGTGGTGAGACAAGGCTATGTATGAGAGAGGGTAAGAAAAAAAGGGAAAGGGGGTAAATGAACTGAAGTGTATTAAAGGTAGGTGGTGTGGTGAGATATGTAAAGGGGGAAAGAATTTGGGGTCTAGGGGTAATATGTATGAGAAGATATGAAAGGGATAGTATGAATGAGGTAATAGGATCACGAGGGTTAGAGGAAAGACGAAGAGAAGTTTATTGTAGATTAGTGGTGGTGTAAGAGAAGTGAAGGGGGAGAGAGAAGGAGGTGTAAGATTATACTTCAGGAAGAAAGAGGCTAAGGAGAATATTGGAAAGGTGCTGAGAAGATAATTGAAGTGATGAGACAAGGATATATATGAGGGAAGGTAAGAAAAAAAGGGAAAGGGTGTAAATGAACTAAAGTGTATTAGAGATGGGTGGTGGAATGAAATAGTTGAAGGGAAAAAGAATAAGGGGTCTAGTGTATGAGAAGAGATAAAAGGGTTAGTATGGAAGAGGTACTAGGATCAAGAGGTTTAGACGAATGAGAAGTTTATTATAGATTAGCGGTTGTGTAAGAGAAGTGTAGGGGGAGAGAGAAGGAGGAATGATATTATACTTCAGGAAGAAAGGAGCTAAGGAATATATCGAAGAGGTGCTGAGAAGATAATTGAAGTGCTGAGACAAGGATATGTATGAGAGAAGGTAAGAAAAAAAGAGAAAGGGGGCAAATGGACTAAAGTGTATTAGAGATAGGTGGTGGGGTGAGATATGTGAAGAGGAAAAGAATGAGGGGTCTAGGGGTGATGTGTATGAGAAGAGATAAAAGGGATAGTATGAATGGGGTAACAGGATGGAGAGGGGTAGGGAAAAGAGGAAAAGGAGTTCATTACAGATTAGCGGTGGTGTAAGAGAAGTGAAGGAGGAGAGAGAAGCGGGTGTGAGATTATACTTCAGGAAGAAAGGAGCTAAAGAGTATATTGAAGAGGGGCTGAGAAGATATTAGGAAAGTTGAGACGATGATATGTATGAGAGGAGGTGAGAAAAATGGGGAAAGAGGAAAGGAGGATAGATGTTGGTGTGAGAGGAGCGAACGTGAGACAAGAAAAATTGTTGCGTGATTACAGAAGTGCAGAGCCTGAGGCTCAAGTGGGCATATGGGAAGAAAAAGGAAAGGAGCGGTATTTATGGCCAGTGAGAAAAGGTCTAGTCATATGCGTGAGAGGAGATAAAAGGTATGGTATGAAGAGAGTGAGGAAATCAAGAGGGTGAGCTCGAAAAGGGTGGATAGGGGTAAATGAGGTGAGAAAAAATCATGATGGAAAGGAAGAGAGGGGCTAGAGGATATGTATGAGAGGGGTATGAGAGGCAAGGGGTAAGGTCTGAAAGGAGTAAAGTATATTAGAAATAGTTGGTGGGGTCAGAGAAATAAAGGGGAGAAAGAATAAAGGGTGTGAGGTCAAGTTATACCTTAGGAAGAGAGAGACTAGGGAGTATATTAGAGTGTGACTGAAAATATAATTGGAATGGTAAGACGGGAAAAAGTGATTGCGAGATAACAGAAGTTGAGTGATTCAGGTTTGATGGATATGCAGGAAGAGGGAGGAAAGGATCATTTTTGATGGCTAGTGAGAGAAGGGCTAGTCAGATGTATGAGAGGAGATAAAAGTATGTACGAGGAGAGTGAGAAAATCAAGAGGGTGAGTTCGAAGTGGGTGGATAGGGGTAAATCGGGTGAGGAAAAAATCATGATGGGAAGGGAAAGAAGGGCTAGGGGATATGTATGAAAGGGGGTAAGGCAAGATGTGCGAAAGGGGGTAAGGCAAGGGGAAAGGTCTGAAAGGAGTAAAGTATATTGGAAATAGTTGGCGTGGTGAGAGCAGTGAAGGGGAGAAAGAATAAGGAGTGTAAGAAGTAAAATTATACCTTAGGAAGAGAGAGACCAGGAAGCATATTAGAAAATGACTAAAAATATAATTGGTGTGGTAAGACGGGTTGAGGATTGAATGGGTATATGGGAAGAGGGGAAAGGAGCATCTTGATAATGAGGGGCAGAGAGCTGGAAATATGTATAAGAAGGGGTTGTTGGAAACATATGAGAGACGGAATTGAATAAGGCGAAGAAAAAAAGGGTGGATGAAGTTGACATTATTGTCAGAGTTGTTATATGGGAAGATGGTAAATAGCAAAGAGGTTAAGGAGGTTGTAGAGGTGTATATATGGTTTACAGTTATGGCATGGGGTATATGGGAAAGGTATATAGGTGAAGCGTCTACAAGAAGGGGTAAATTAAGAATAAGAAAGGGTAAATGTGAAAGGAGAAACGGGAAAGTATAGAAAAAGGGTGTATGTCAAAGGCAAAGTGTACATGTAAAAGGGTATATGATTTACGAGAAAGAGAAAAGGGTAAGGGTAAGGGTGAGGGCGAAGAGAAGGAAGAATGATGAATGGTGAATGGTGAAGGGGGGAAGGGTAAAAGAGAAAGAAGAATAGTGAATAGTGAAGGGAGAAGGAGAAGGGGGAGGGAGAAGGGAGAAATCGGCAGAAAGAAGGAAGAGAGAAGAGGGGAGAAGGGAGAGGGTAGAAGGAAGAAAGTGGAGAGGAGAAGGGAGAAGAGAGAAGGGAGAGAGAGGAGGGGAGGAGGGAGAAGGGAGAAAGTGGCAAGGAGAAGGGGTCTAAGAAGGATAGGATGGAGGTAGAAAGAAGGTAGGGTGTGTAATAGAAAAAAACCGTAGTTCAATGACTTTTATTTTTTTTTTCACAGGTGGCACACCTCTTATGGCTATATTTTCTTTATGAGTTACTTAAGTGGAAGAAAAGGGATGGCTATTTTCCTCCGGAATACAGCAGACGCTTTGCAAACCACGGACGTTAAAAGATAAATATCTGAGTCGTTATAAAGTGCTAGCCTTATTTAAAAAGCGAGGTCGTACCGCGACTCGGTAGGGAACATCTCGATGAGATATCGCTCCCGTTAACAACGCGACACTCTTTTCTCCATTATTCTTTTACCCATCTCCTGTCTTTCCTTCACCTCTATCTCCTCGTTCTTTTCCATCTTTATCTTCGTCTTATTCCTATTCCTTGAGAAATTCAACGTCATCGTTTCCTGCTCTCTTTTTTCCATACGTAATGATATACACTTTTCTCCAGTTAGGACGTACGAGCAAATTGAGCCGACAAATTGTGGTCGTTATCTTCCAGAGACATGCACTCACAATTAGCTAGTCGAATCGTTATGGAGTGAAAAATGAGAGTTGGAATCCAGGTTATAATATTTTAAAAGACCTCATAGTCTAAAATACTAGCTCTCAAAATAGGAGCTAAAACGTCGATTTTTTTAGAGAAAAATTGACTTTTAGGTCCGAAAAGATGAATTTTTAACCAAGAAAGATGATTTTCTGACCAAATAGTTGAATCGTCAATTTAAAAGACGAATTTTGATAGAAAAAGAATTAAATTTTCAACCCAGATCTTTTCCACCAAAACGATGAATTTGTAATCCAAAAAGACGAATATTTAACAAAGCAGTTGAATTTTCGAAAAAAAGCTGACTTGTCAACAAAATAGTTGAATTTTTAATCAGTAATTCAAATTACAACAAAATTGTTAATTCTTTAACTATATAGTTAAATTTCCGACCTACACAGATGCATTTTCAACCAAATAGTTGAATTTTTAAAACAAAAAAATTATTTATGAACAAAACAGTTGAATTTTCAACTAAGAAAGATAAATTTTCAAACAAATAGTCCCATTTTGAAACAAAGGTGAATTTTTAATCAATTGTTGGAATTTTTAAAGAGAAAGATTAAACTTCAAACAAAAGAATTTGCATTTTCAACGAAGTAGTTGAATTTTCCAGCCAAAAAGAACTTTTTATCTGAAAAGATGAATGCTCAATAAAGCAGTTACAATAAAAAAAATTAAATTTACAATGAAACAGTTAAACATTTAACAAATCAATGAAATTTTCAAGAAATCAAGAACAAATCAAGGACAGTCGAATTTAACCAAAAAGATCAATTGTAAACTAATAATGTAATAATTTATATTTTAAACAAAAACGATTTTAATTTGAATCAAGAAGAGTTGAATAAAAAATAAAAAAATTTTCAACAAGAGTTGGATCCTCAACCAAAACAAATTAATTTTTAACAAAAGAGTTGAATTTTTAACCAAGATAATATCAAATTTCTACAAGAACAGATGAATTTAAAAAAAAGAAAAAAGATAAGCGAAGTGGATAAGGATAAGGATAAGAGGATATTAGGAAAGATAGAAGTGAATTTAAATTGAGAGAGATAAAAAATGATTGACGTGGATAGACAGAGGATGGGGTGAGATAGAGAAGAGAAGATCAAAGAAGATAGATGGGAAATTAGATTGAGAAAGCGATACATAGAAAAATATTAGCGTGAATAGACCAAAAAGAGGATCGAATAAAGAATAGGGTATTGAAAAAGATAAATTTCAAGTGACAAAGATAAAAAGAAAGATAGACGTTAATAGATATAAGGTAAGATGAGATGATGAAGAGGAGATTAAAAAATATGCGAATTCAGATTGATAGAAAGATAGGAAACGACTGACTTGGTTAGATAAAGGATGGGATGAGATAGAGAAGAGATGATTGAAAAAGATAGGCGGAAATTTAGATTGACAGAGGGATTGTAAAAAATTTACGTGGATGGATGAAGGATAGGATGAGATAGAGAAGAGGGGATTGAAGAGGGGGTGAACTTTAATCAACAAAGAGAAAAAAGATAGACATTCATAGACGTAGGATAGGAGGAGATCAATAATAAGAGATTGAAAAAGATAGACGTGAATTCAGAGTACAATCAGATAGGAAAAGATGAGATAGAGAAGAGGAGATTAAAAATGATAAACGGGAACTCAGATTGACAGAGAGGTAGGAAAAGATAGACGTGAATAGATGAAGGATAGGATGAGATAGAGAAGATGGAATCAAAAAAGATAGACGTGAATTTAGATGACAATGAGATAGAAAAAGATAGGCGTTGATAGATCAGATAGAGAAGAGGAGATTGAAAAAGATAAACGGGAACTCAGATTGATAGAGGAATAAAAAAAATGACGTGGATAGATAAAGGATAGGATAATAAGATTGAAATAGGGATAGTAAAAAATGGACGTAGATAGACAAAGGATAGCGTGAGATAGAGAAGAGGGGATTGAAAAAAATTGGCATGCATTTTAATCAACAAAGAGATAGAAAAAGATATACACTGATGGACGTAAAATAGGATGAGATAAAGAATAGGAGATTGAAAAAGATAGACCGGAATTTAGATTGACAGAGAGATAACAAAGATTTAGAAGGATAGGTAAAGAATAGAATGTGATAAAGAAGAACGTATTGGGAAAGATAGACGTGAATTTAGATTGAAAAACAGAAAAAGATGAACACTGATAGATGTGTGATACGATGAGATGGGTGAGAGGATATGGATAAAGGTAGAAGTAAATTTAAATTGAAAGAGATACAAAAAAGATTGACGTGGATAAACAGAGGATAGGGTGATATAGAGGAGTGGAGATTAAACCAGATAGATGGGAAATTAGATTAACAGTGAGATGGAAAAAGTTTGAAGTGAATAGACGAAGTATAAGATGGTATGGGGAATAGGGTATTGAAAAAGATAAAAGTTGATTTCAAGTGACAAATATAATGGAAAAGATAGACATCAATAGATGTAAGATACGATGAGATGTTGAAGAGGATATTAAACAAGATGGATGCGAATTCAGGTTACAGTAATAGAAAAATTAGCATAAATAGATTAAGTATAGGACTAGGACTAGGACTAGATGAAAGATGATAGACGTTGATACATGCATGCTACGATGAGATAGAGAAGAGATGAGATAGAGGAAAGGAGATTGAAAAAGATAGACGGGAATTCAGATTGATAGATAGAAAACGACTGACGTGGTTAAAGGATAGGATGAGATAGAGAAGATGGTATTGGAAAAGATAGACGTGAATTTATATTGAAAAACAAATAAAAAATGATAAACGTTGATAGATGTATGACACGATGAGATGGGGAAGAGGATATTGAAGAAGATCGACAAAAATTTAGATTGCCAAAGAAACAGAAAGAGATTGAAGTGGATAGAGAAAGGATAGAATGCCATAGAGAAGAGGAGATTAAGAAAGAGAAACGGGAACTCAGATTGATTGAGAGGTAGAGAAAGTTCAAAGTGGATAAATAAAGCATAGGACAGAAAAGAGGGGATTGAAAAAAATAGACATGAATTCAGATGTACAAAGAGAAAAATAGAATGGGTATTAAAAAGTATTCAAAAAGATAGCATCTCCATCTTTTTACTTCCTGCAGGGCTAAATCATTTACCTCAGGGGTTCAAAGCTTTGTATTATTAATAGAAATTTTTTTTGTTCTAGCTGTCTCTGTCTCAGTGGGAGTCTGGACACTTGTTGCCATATCTCTGGAGAGGTACTACGCCATTTGTCGACCGCTGAAGTCGAGACGATGGCAGACACAATTTCACGCTTATAAAATGATAGTTGTCGTTTGGGCGGCCAGCCTCGTATGGAGTGCGCCTATTTTGCTTGTTTCGAGACTAAAAAGTATCAGAGGAGGTAAGAAAAATTACCTAATTAAAAAAATTTTAATTTTTGAAAAAAGATCTTTCTCCTTCGCTCCGGTGGGAATCGAACCTTACATCTTCCGATTGCCAGTCTAGTGCTTAAAGCACTAAGCTACTAGAGAGATTGAAGGCAGATACTTTTTTCAGATATACACTTTTCATAGCAAGGAGTTATTTTTTGAATACGATTTAAATTAGAAGGAATCTGTATTATCATCGGAGTTGGTAACGATCGATCATGTAGATAACTTTCACGAACTTACGTCATTTCATAGATGGAGTTTGAAAATTTATAAATTAAAAATTTTTAATTTCTGAAAAAAGATCTTTCTCCTTCGCTCCGGTGGGAACCGAACCTCACGTCTTCCGCTTGTCGGTCGGCTATGAATTATAAATAAAAATAAATAAATAAATCAGTTGATTAATTATAAATTTTCAAACTCCATCTAGTCTGAAATGACGTTAAGAATTTCTTTTATTGCAGGAGTTACCTTAGATCGATATTGTTGATTTTCAGTTTCACAGTTCGTGAAAGTTATCTACATATGATCGATTGTTACCAACTCCGATGGTAATACAGATTCCTTCTGATTTATCATATATATTGAATTCAATTTGAAAAGCTTTTAATTCCATAGACAGGAACAGCAATGGGCAAATAATAACAAATGAAAAAATAAATGCATTTGTTAATTAGGAAAAAGTTGTTAACAAGAAAAAAGCAGATTTTTATTTATAAATTTATAGCAGGATGAAAATTGGTCTGAATAACTGTTGTTAACAATAAAAATGGTTTATTGTGTCAAAGATCTAAGTTTGTACATAAAAAAAAGTTAAATAGAGCATTTTTAATTAGCATTGTTTAAACAATTATCCATTTTTATTGAATAACCAAATATCAAACTAAACTTTCATTGCAAAGTAATATATGATCGATTTCGTAGAAACATTAATTTTTTTCATCACAAATGCCTAATAATATAAAACTGTTTATAAAATTTGTTTATGAAATAACATCCCTGATGGAAAAAATTTGTGCAAAAAAGTACAGAAAACTAAAACTATTTTTACAGCAATCTATAAATAAATACGATGAATTACAACAAAAATTATAGGAAAGTATAATTTTTGTCTATTATTAAAAAAATATGGTGCTTTTTTGCATTTGTTTGTAAATTTTTGTATTTTATTGTAGTTTGAATTCTTTAGAAGAATTTACAATACTTAAAAAAAAGAAATCCACGAATGAATCAAAAAATTTATAAATTTTTAAAATTATATCATTTTAAGCAATTTTAAGCTAGAAAAATTAATTTAGACATTAAAATTTGTTTTAAAATCTTTTTAAATAGTCTCTCAGAAATTTGTTTGAAAAAAATTATTTAAAAAGTTTCCAGGAATCTAATTATAATTTTATTGTCTTGGAACTTGATTTTTTCTTACAATTTTTCAAAGATTTTGCAAAAGTAAAAAAAAACAACCTCAAAGTCATCAAGATTCTTTTTTGAAAATTTTGAAAATCTTATTAAATATCATTTTTGAATTAATTTTTCAACCAAACTGAAAATTTGTTAGTTTTTGTAGAAATGTCGATACAAATTTTTTATTTATTCAAAACCTTTCAAAAAACTTAAAAAGCTTATAAATTTTGTGTTCGAAATTTTCAAAAATCTACATTATCTTCTAAATGGTTTCAAATCTTTTCACGTTTCAAATTATTTTGGAATCTTTCAAAACTTTTAAATACATTTTAGAATAATTCGATAATTTCACAAATTAATAATTGTTCAATTGTTATTTATTAATAAAAAAATTTAACCTTTTTAAATATTCTCTTGAGATTAATTTTCCAACAAGAAAAAATCAATGAAGAAAAATTTTTTTCTCTTTTTTTAAGCAATTGCTTAGAAAAAATTAACTATTTTTATTTAAATTTTTTGTTTGTTAAATTTTGTACATTTTTTTACAAAAAATGCAGTTTTCAACAAAAATTACATTTTTAGAAATGTTGTACTTTCCTGTAAAAAATTTTTCCACCAGGGAGATTATTTATCAACTTTCAATAATTTGTTTATGAAAATTATAACTTTGATTTGAGATGTATATTAAATATTAATATTGACTAGTTTTCAAGAAGTTTTAATGAAAAAAATATTCTTTTCTCTGAGAAGAATTGTTTATATTTGCCATTTGTTCATGCTATTTGTTATTAACAATAATAATTGTTAAATTTTTGCTTTAACGTTTTCTTACAATATCAATTCTGAAGAAATATTGAAAAAGAGTAAAAAAAGAACCTACTCAACTAACAAACATTTACAGTTGCGTATTTATTTCATAAATTCTTCATAATTATTGTAAGTTTAATAATCAGCTAAAAATCTGGAATAAATATCAGTATTAACTTGCTTTCGACATAAATAATTGTTATAAACGAAAATTTCCACGAATTAACGTTCCTTTGGTGCATTTGTTAAATATATTTGATAGAAATCTGTATTATCATCGGAGAAGGTAACGGATCGCGAAGAGAAATCCACACATAAAATGGAAATCTACAATATTCAGAAAAAGATCTTCTCCTTTCACTCCGCTGGGATGCGAACACCAGGTCAACTGATTTCCGGTCAGGTGCTCTAACCACTGAGCTACTAGAGAGATCAGAGGAAGAATTCTTTTATTTGAGTTTTAAATATTTTTATCATGAAATGCAACATTTTCCAAAAAGGGCCTTATAGATTTCTTATTTCTATTTCCAAAATATCCAATAAATTACAGACTATACTTATCAGTCGGAAAATCCTGTATTTAAGGAACTTGTAATTAAATTTTTCCAATGATTTTGAGTTTTCAATATTTTAAAAATAAAAATCGACTTAATTCAAAAAGGGCCTCATGCATTTCTTCGTTTTTTTTTGTCTCAAAATTTTTGCGACATTGCAGAACGTACTGATCATTTAGAAAATCCTGTATAAAAGGACCTTGCAATGGAATTTTCAGAATTCTTTTGAGTTTTAAATATTTTAAATATGAAAATCGACATTTTCCGAAAAGGGCCTCATGGTTTTTTCATTTCTGTTCCAAAAATATCCATTGAGTTACAAAATGTACTTATTAGACGGAAAATCCTGTATTTAAGGACCTTGCAATTACATTTTTACAATTATTTTGAGTTTTAAATATTTTTAAGATAAAAATCGATTTTTTTTTAAAAGGGCCTTATGGGATTTTTTCTTGTTTTTTTTTGTTGTTTTTAGTCCAAGATTTTCGCAAGATTGCAGAATGTACTAATCGGTTAGAAAATCCTGTATAGAAGGATATTGTAATTGAATTTTCCGAATTCATTAAAGTTTTAAATATTATTTAGATAAAAATTTACTTTTTTTGAAAAAACTTTATGGTGCTGTCTTGTTCCTGGCCCGAAAATATCCGTTAAATTAAAGGCCATACTGACCAATCGGAAAATCCTGTGTACAAGGACCTTCACTCAAAAAATGTCTGGTTAAATCAACCAGAATTCTGGTTAAATAAGCCCTTACTATTTTTTCTGGTTAGACTACCCAGAATTATGGTTGAATTAACCAGAATTCCTTTCAAATTACCGAGAATTTTTGGTTAATTCAACCATAATTCTGGTTAGTCTCACGACAAAAAATAGTAATGGCATATTTATCCAGAATTCTGGTTGATTTAACCAGAAATTTTTTTGAGTGTTGCAATTAATTTTTCAGAATTATTTTGGGTCTTCAATATTTTTAAGATAAAAATCGACTTCTTTCAGAAAGGGCCTTATATGTTTTTTGTTTTGTTTTTGGTCTCAAATCAAAATTTTCGCAAAATTATAGAATGTACTAATCAGTTATAAAATCCTGTATAGAAGGACTTTGAAATGGAATTTTCAGAATTCTTTTGAGTATTAAATATTTTTAACATAAAAATTAACATTTTCTAAAAAGCGCATTATGCATTTTTTACTTCTGTTCCCAAAATATCGGTAAAATTACATACTATACTAATCATTCGAAAAATCTTATGTACAAAGAACTTGTGATCAAATTTTTAGATTTTATTTTAAGCTTTTAATATTTCAAAGCTAAAACTGAACTTTTTCAAAAAGGGCCTTATGGATATTTTGGTTTTTTGTCCTAAAATATCCACGGGTTTGAAAACAATATCAATCAGTGGAAAAATCCTCTATACAAGGACCTTAAAATTAAATTTGTGCGATTCTTTGTTACTTTTGAATATTCTTAACATGAAAATCGATCTTTTACAAAGAGGGCCCTATGGATTTTTTTCTGGTTTGAAAATTTCAGTTGAAAAATATTGTATACAAACCACTTTTATTGAAATTTTCATAATTTTTTTGAGTTTTAAATATTTTCAACATAAAAATAGACTTTTTCAAAAAGGGCCTTCTGCATATTTTTGTGTTTGATCTGTAAATGTCCGTTGAATTACAGACTACACTAATTAGTTGGAGAATACTGTATAAAAGGAACTTGCAATTAAATTTAAAATAAAATTTCTGGGTTTTAAATTCTTATAAGATCAAAATTGACTTTTTTCAGAAAGGGTTTCATGGATACTTTGTTTAAAAAATGTGGATCAGATTATAGAATACCATAACTAGTCATGAAATCTTATATGCAAGGACCACGCTATTAAATTTTTCGAATAATTTTTTTTAAATTAGATAGTTTGGAAGCGATTTTTTTCAATTCTCATCTTCAGATTTCTTTTTTTTCCCTTAATATTTTTAAGATTAATATCGCCTGTTTCAAAAAAAGCCCTGATGGATTCTTCTCTTTCTGCTCTTAAAATATCCGTGGGATTACAGGCTACACTTATCAGTTAAAAAATACTGTCAAAAAGGAATTTTAAAATAAATTTTCAGAATTTTTGAATATTTTTAACATACAAATTTATATTTTCAAAAAGGGCCTAATGGATTTTTTTTCATGATTGTAAAATCTCCGTGGGATTATAGACTATACTAATCTTTCAGAAAATTCTATATAGGCAGATCTTGCATTTGAATTTTTAGAATTTTTTTGAATTTAATATATTTTTAACACATTGGAAATAATAATGGTTGATTGTCATTTTGCTTTAAAAAATATACCAAAAGTATATTTGTTAATTAAGTTTGTTCACACAATCATCAATTATTATTGGATAATGTAGGCGTCATTGCCGAATAATTATTGTTGGTCGATTTCGAAGGAAAAACTAGATGTATTCCATCAAACATACCTGATGTAGATATTTTTTCATCAAATTTGTTTTTAAAATAACAAATCATTAAATAGCTTTTATTAATTTAATATAAAAACTATTTTTGTCTATAAATTGTTCAGATTTAGTACGAATCAAATGACTAATCGCAGCCAATCCCCACGTAACCATGTTCAAGCACTTGTTTGTTTATAACAAATTTAATGAAATTTTTCACATCTGCATAACCACTCGAAAACTTTTCGTCATAGTTTTTTACTCATTATAAGTTTCTTGGAATTAATCCAAGTATTCATCAAAAAACGGTACTCACCAAAGTCAAAAACATTTATTTTTCCATATTTATTATTAAGTAAGAAAATAATATATTTTTTTAACTTGCTTCGTGAAATTGATGCGGAATATTATTACTATTAAAAACTTTTCAATCGATGAAATTTGCGCATTGCTATAAGGGCAAAGAAAAGTTTTGTTATTCAAAAAAATGTTTTTGGTTACCTTTTGTATTTGAATTAAAGAAATAGTCTGTTGTTTTAACGGAAATCTTGTTTAAATAAAAAACTATTTTGCTATTATCAACCAAAAATTCACTTGAATCTTATAGAAATTTATTTGTGTTAATGATTAAATAATGTTTACTATCATTATTATTATTAAGTGACTGGTGGCTAAAACAGAAGGTTTAAGAATATAAATAAAAATTCTACAGTAGGGAAATATCGATCGTTCAACACTATCAACTTGATATGAATTTGGTTGGTTAGGTTTCGACTTATTTTAAATAATACATTTGAAAAATTGTTACTTCTAAGGAAATAATTTTCTAAATTTAAAATGATGAAATTCCGCAATTATTTCTTAAGCTTTTTCAGTAGCTTATTTGGACCAAAACAATATTTGTTCAAAGCAAAGAAATAGTATCAAAGAAATCATTTTCTAAACTTAAAAAAGTAGAAAAATGCAATTGTTTGAGCTTAAACAAATTTTTACTGTATATTGAAGTAAAAAAGTTAAAGAAACGATTTCTTACATTCGAAAAAAACTTTTCTCTAGGTGCAGGTTGTGCTTCTTTTAACGAAAATCAATCAATACTATATAATTCATTTCAATTCAAGTTCCAATTTCCTTCCCACAGAATATAATGAAAAATGCAAAGCATAACAAAGAAACACACACCTGTGTATTGTCTTGAAGGTACTCTAAATGTCTTTTTGTAGTGTACCATCCCATAAAAATCGGGACGAAACTGATGAGTGCTGGTAGAGCCCAAGCACTGGAAATCATACACGAGACAGTAAATCCCTTCATGATAGTTGGGTATTCCAGAGGTCTTAAAATCGCACAATACCTGAGGAATAAGCGAACAAAACATGATACATTTTTTTGAAAAAAATGTGTAACCTTCCAAATAAGTAAATTAAAATGCGTGCATAAAACCGAACTTATAGTTACAGTAGTTTGATAATATTGGATAACCGGTTAGATGGTTTCCTCTAGATTATACTATTTCAATTTTTCGTTAGGTATTTAATTGTTCAAAATTTTATTGTCACCATATATCATTTTCAACAAACAGTACCAGAGTGTTATAAAATTGGTATTTAAGTGTAACACAATTTCTAGATTACCTAGGTATCTTTGTATGCTTCATTGCCAATCTAGTAAAGCTCTGGTATTGTTTGAGTAAATGAATTTGGACATAATTGGACAAAACATATTAACATTTCTTCTATCTCTGTTGTAAATAATTGACAAAAACATTATGTAACAAAATAAAACTACCCATTGTTCCACGTTTTGATGTGCTTTTCTTACTTTACAGTATTATTTTGTTATACAATGTTGTTGTCAACTGTTTATACCAGCGATAGAAGAAAATTGTAGGTATTTATTTGCCCAAAAATTTTATTTTCTAAAAATCAATTCTCCCAAAAATATCAGAACATTACTAGATTCGCAAAGAAAGGTGCAAGGATACCTTCTTAATATAGAAATTTGTGTATGCCTTATTAACAATTAAGTATTGTTCTGGCACTGCTTGTCGAACATGATATTTTGAAACAGAGAAATTTTAAACGAAACCTACCAATTTTTCTTTCATCTCTGTTATGGAAAGTTAACAAAAACTTTATTTAACAAAAGCAAACTACCCATTTTCAAACTTTATGATGTGATTATGCTGAACAGTTTTATCTTGTTTCATAATGTTGTTGTCAACTCTTTATACCAGAGATAGAAGAACATTTCGTACCTATTTATTTGCTTAAAATTTCATTGTTCCAAAAGTCATTTCTCCCAAAAAATATCAGAACATTACTAGATTGGCAAAACAACATACAAGGATACCTCATTAATATATAAATTTTGGTATGCATTATTACTTATTTAACAATGTTCTGGCGCTTTTTGTCGATCAGGATATTTGGGGATAAAGAAATTTTGGACAAAACCTACCAATTTTTCTTCTATCTCTAGTATAAACAGTTGACAAAAGCATTATTTAACAAATTAAAACTCCCTATTGTTCTACGTTTTGATGTGCTTTTCTTACTCAACAGTTTTATTTTTTTATACCATGTTGTTGTCAACTGCTTATATCAGAGATAGAAGAAAATAGTAGGTACTTATCTGCCCCTTTCATGTTTCAAAAATCATTTCTCCCAAAAAATATATGAGAACATTACTAGATTGGCAAAGAAACATACTAAAATACCTCATTAATATAAAATTTTTGTATTCTTTATTACCAATTTAGTTATGTTCTGCTACTGTTTGTGGAACATGATATTTGGGAACGAAGAAATTCTAAACAAAACCTACCTATTTTTCGTTTTTATCTAGTATACATAAGTGACAATAGTATTATGTAACAAAAGAAAACTACTCATTTTTAAATGTTATGATGTGATTTTCTTGCTCAACAGTTTTGTTTTGTTTCATGATGTTTTGTCAACTCTTTATACCTGAGATAGAAGAAGGTTTCGTAGGTATTTATTTGTCAAAAATTTCATATTCCAAAAATTATTTCTCCCAAAAAATATCAGAACATTAGTAGCTTGGCAAAGAAACATACAAAGATACCTATTTATTATTGAAATTTTTGTATGCTTTATTATCAATTCAGTATTGATCTGGCACTGTTTGTGAAATACGTTATTTGAAGACAAAGAAATTTTTGACAAAAATTATCAATTTTTCTTCTACCTTTGGTGTGAATAGTTGACAAAAGCATTATGTAACAAAAGAAAACTACCAATTGTTCCACGTTTTGATGTGCTTTTCTTCCTTAACAGTTTTATTTTGTTATATAATGTTGTTGTCAACTGTTCATACCCAAGATGGAAAAAAATCTTTATGTATTTATTTGTCCAGAATTTTATTGTTCCAAAAATCATTTCTCCCAAAAAATATCAGAAGTTTACTAGATGGCAAAGGAACATACAAAGAAACTTAATTAATATAGAAATTTTGGTATGCTTTATTACCAATTTAGTCATGTTCTGGCACTGTTTGTGGAACATGATATTTGGGAACAAAGAAATTTTAAACAAAACCTACGAATTTTTCTTTTGTATCTGGTATAAACAGTTGACAAAAGCATTATGTAACAAAAGAAAACTACCCATTTTGAAACGTTATGATGTGATTTCCTTGCTCAACGGTTTTATTTTGTTTTATAATGTTGTTGTCAACTCTTTATACCAGAGATAGAGAAAAATAGTATTTATTTAGTTGCCCGAAATTTCATTGTTCCAAAAACCGTTTCTCCCAAAAAATATCAAAACATTACTAGATTGGCAAAGAAAGATAAAAGGATAACTTATCAATATAAAAATTTTGGTATGTAATAATTACCAATTAAATAATGTTCTGGCACTGTTCGTGGAACATGATATTTGGGAATAAAGAAATTTTAAACAAAATGTTCCAATTTTTTGTTCATATCTGGTATAAAGAGATTACAAAAGCATTAAGTAACAAAAGAAAAATACCAACTGTTCAACGTTTTATGTGATTTTATTGCATAATTTGATATTTGGTCTGATACAGAATTTGTCTAATTATTCAGGAATCATCTTGAATAGATTCATCTTCTTTTTTTTTAAGTTTATCTCATGAAGAAAATGAAGTCTATTTTGTCATAGTTCCTCTTTATATTTTCACATAAAACATTATTCTTGTTAGATTGGATAAAAACCTTTCATGAACAGGAGGCTTACAAGCTTGAAAAATGTTGCTTATTTTTTCAAATCACTTTGAAAAAACACAAACATACATGGTTCAATCAAAAGCATAATTGAGTTCGAATTGTATTAATGCATCATCTGCGAAGCAGTTTTATGTAAAAATTTAGATAAGATCAGCAGATAGATCTCATAATTACGATCTTCAGAACTGAAAATTTTTTATACCTTAATAAAGGCCTGAAGGAGGTACCGAAATTTTGATTTATTAACAATAAAAATAAACCAATTAGAACGGATAACTGCATAAAATTTCTACTCATATTTCTTGTTTTGGTTCACGATCCAACTGCCTTGTTGAAAATTCGTCAGTTTTGGTTCAACTCAACTTCTTTTTAATTCAAATTAAAATGTTTTTTTTTCTGTTAAAAAATCAACTGCTTGGTTGTAAACTAATTTTTTAGTCCCAACTTAATATTTTCAGGTAAAAAATACCACTGCTTGGTGGAAAATTAGTCTTTTCGGTTCTAAAATTATTTGGTTGAAAATGAACTTTTTTGTTTGAAATTAATATTTTTTGTTGAAATTCAACTGTTTTGTAGATAATTCGTATTTTGGCCATAAAATTCACATACTTTGTCAAAAATTAATGTATTTGTTTGGAAATTCTTCCTTGCTGGTAGAAAATTAATCTTGTGGGTGGAACATAATTCTTTTTGGTTGAAAATTGAAGCATTTGGTTTAGAATTAAACTATTTTTATAAAAACTGAACTAGTTGGTAGAAAATGAGTTTTTTTTTGTTTTTCAAAAATCATATTTTTGTGTTGGATATTCCACTGTTTCGCAGATAATTCGTCTTCTTGGCTTTAAACTTCAACAATTTTGTTGAAAATTGATGTTTTTTTTAAATTGTTATTTTTTGGTAGAACGTTAATATTCTGGGTGGAAAATTAATATTTCTGATTGAAAGTTGAACCATTTCGTTAAGAATTAAACTATTTTTATGAAAATGTAACTTTTTGGTAAGAAATACATTTTTTGTTGGAAAATCATATTTTTGTGTTGAAAATTCGACTGTTTTGTAGATAATTCGTCTTTTTGGCTTCAAAGCTTAACAATTTTGCGGAAAATTGATGTATTTTTTTTTTCTAAATCATCTTTTGTGGTAGAACATTAATCTTCTGGGTGGAACATTAATCTGTTCAGTAGAAAATTTAACCATTGGTTAAAAATCAAACTATTTGCACGAAAAATTTACTGTTTGGTAGAAAATGCGGTTTTTTGCTTCAAACTCATATTTTGTGGATGAAATGTCAACTTTTTTGTAGATAATTCGTCTTTTCGGCTTCAAATTCATCAAAATTGTTGAAAATTGATGTATTTTGTTGAAAATTGATATATTTTGTTGAAAATTCGTCCTTTTAGCTTGAAAATTTAACTTTTTTAAAAATTTTTTTTCATTTTGGTTATAATTTAATTTGTTTATCTGAAAATAAAACGATTCTCGTTTTTGTTAGGAAATTTATCCTTTGTCAGCTTAAAATTCAACTATTTGGTAGAAAAATCATCTATTTTATTAAAAATTCATTTTTCATTTAAAAAAAATTAACCTTGCTTCTTGAAAATAATTCTTTTTGGTTGAGGATTCAAGTATTTGGTTAAAAATGTACATTTTTTGGGTTGAGTTGAACAGGTTGAAAATTCATTCCTTTTTTGTTAGAAATTAATATCCTTCGTTAGTTTAAAATTTAACTATTTGGTAGAAAAATCGTCTATTTTATTCAAAATTCGTTTTTTCTGTTGAAAAAATTAACCTTGTTTCTTGAAAATAATTCTTTTTGGTTGAGGATTCAAATATTTGCTTAAAAATTTATCTTTTTTTGGTTGAATTAAAGACGTTGAAAATTCGCTCTTTTTTTGTTGAAAATTAATTTTAAACTGAAAATTTGACAATTACATGTTTGGTTTGAAAATATCTTTTTCAATTGAGACTTTAACTATTTAAAATTCATCTATTTGGTTGAGGATTCAACTATTTTGTAAAAAATGCCCTATTTTCTCTGTTTTGTGCTAAATTCCTAAAGCAGTTGCCGCAAAATCGGTTTATTAATATACTTATAATATACTTATTGATATTATATATATATATATTTAATAAACTGATAAGAACATATCATCGAATAAGATCTGTTTCCCGCATGAGAGAAATTTTGCAAAAAAAACATGATAAATCCATTCGAGATGACGCCTGAAAAATTGGACAAATGCTGTATCAGACCAAGCATCAAATTAAGCAAGAACATTACATCGAAACTTTGCACAATGGTTAGTTTTCTTTTGTTACATAATGCTGTTGTCAACTGTTTACACCAGATATAGAAGAAATATTGGTAAATATTCATTTCTCAAAAAATGTATTGTTCCCAAAAATTATTTCCGCCAAAAAATAGCAAAAATTCACTAAATTGGCAATGAAATATACTAAAATAGAATCTAGATAATATAGAAATTTTTGTATGCTTCATTACCAATTTAGTAAAGATTTGGTTACATTCAAGAAAGATAATATTTCGGAACAATCGAATTTCAAACAAATTCCTACCGAACAATTTAAATGGTGTCATATAGAGGAAACCATCTGATTATCCAATATTCAAGGTATAAAAAATGTTAAATTCTGAACATCGTAGTTATTAGATCTATGTATCGATCATGTCTTTTTTTTACATAAAACAGTATGCTTCTCAGATTGTATTAAAACCCTCTTATGAAATAGGAGGTTTGCAAACATAAAAAACGTTGCTTGATTTTTTGAGATAATTTCAACAAATCAGAAAAATACATGAGTCAATCAAATGTATCACTGGATTTGAATTCTATCAATGTGTCAATCTGGCAAGCATAATGTTTCATATTGATACACAGCTCTAATCACTATGATGTTCAGAACTGAACATTTTCCATACCTGAATAAAGGCCCAAAGAAGGTTCCAAAACGTTTACAACCAATTCGAAAGTTGGAAAGGAACTTAAGTTTATTTGTTCTCAGACTTAGGAAATTTTGAATATCATGTTTTGTTAGCTTAGTCCTCACCTGTCCACACTGATACAGCAAAGATGCAAAATCGATGCTGTCGAGAAATAGACATCCAAAGAATTCCACATGTCGCACATGAACCTTCCGAAAATCCATCTTCCAGAAAGTAAGACGGAAGCATTGAAGGTCATTGCACACATGGCAACAAGTAGATCAGCTGCTGCAAGGCTGACCACATACCGATTGGTTGTCACTCGCAATTTTCTGTGACGTCTCACACTTGCAATCACTAAAACGTTCCCAAGAACGGCAGTTACTATGACATTTATTAACACTAGTCCTTTAAGGATCAACAAAAATAGGTTTTGTGCCTCTTCTGCATTTTTTAAGATGCTATCCACTCTAGAAATTGTTCCAAAATCTGGATCATGGTTGACGTCACGAATAATTGGAACATCCTGGAAGTTGAGTCTTACACCGATCTCTCGAGCAATGTTCGTGTGAGTCCGTTCAGTGGCTTCCATTGTTCGCCGTTTTTTTAAAAACAATGTTCATTATGTCATAATATATACATTACAAGTTGTAAACAATTTTGGCTGTGTGAAATGTTGCCACTCGACATGGCAAATTTGTTGTAATTTATGTGATGCAAACTCTGGTATAAGGAAATAGATAAATTAGGGATGGCTGGTTTCAGAACACACACAATCGATCTGAATAATTCTATATCAAATAAGCGATTCCTGAATCGAATTAAAAAAAAATAATTATTTTAAATCGACAATAACAAATAATTTCCTATCCAAGAAAGGTGGTGTGACGATATGTCTAAAAAATCTCGCTATCATTGTTGTTGAAAACTTGATTGGCTTCCCGTTACTTGAAGTTGTTTTATATTGATTTGAAATTGAAAAATGAAGCCTGGAAGTAATTCCTTTGAATGAGAAAAATAATAGAAAACCTTATGCTTATTGAAAACCATTCGCGCTTTTCAATACTGTCAGGCAGTTGAATAACAAATTTCAAGTTAACTAATAAATTTTTGAAAATATTTTTTATGTTTTATGTTATTGCTTGTCATTAAAAATTAGTATTTTTAAAGAAGAATTTTAAATTGAAATCATAAGGTTTCGAAGAGGACTTACTATGTGTATTTTAGGTTGTTAGCGTTTGTCACATCACCAAGATTCCCTATTTGCAAAAATTTCAGGTTATGTTATTTAGCGCTTTACACCGGAAATTGGGGGTTTTATGCAAAAATAATTAGATTGTAAATAAAATTTACAATTTGAAACCATTTTAGGTTTTCAAAGTTACACAATTGTTTAACATTTTTGGATTATTTTAGTATTTTTTACCGGAAATTGGCATTTCCTGTTGCGTTGAGATGAAAAAAAAAAATTTCGGAGGTAATATTCTAACTACGTTACAATTAAAAAAAAAATAGACATACCAATTTCGTCGAAAATTGGGATTTCTAATCAAGTTTATTAGATTTCAAAGAATACTTTCAATTTTTTCATCAATTTTGGATTATATTGGCCTATTTCAGCTGAAATTTGTATTTTTAAACAAAATTCCCTTGATATTTTTAGAGCTCTTGAAAATTTCTTGGAATCTTTAAAAATTCACCAAAAATTTTAAAAACTTTTAAATTACCTGGAATTATGAAAATCCAATCAAAATTCCTTGGAATCGTGAAAAAACCTTCAATGTTTAAATTCATTAAAAAACTTTTAAAAACTCAACATCTCAAAGAATACAAAAAGGTTTTAAAGAATTTTAGGTAAGGTTTGCTTTTTTTACCGGAAATCAGTATAGGTTTAAGAGAAGATTTAAAATTTTCGGTGATCTGTATAAAAGTTAAACAATAATTTGTTATCTTAACTTTTTTTATCGGAAATCTATTATTTTAAACTAAAATAATTCGATCGAAAATAAAATTTACAAATTTTTGAACAATTTTAATTTTAAGTTAAAAGATATAAATTTTCATTGATTATGAAAAATATTCCTATTGCTCATAATTTCTATAAGAAATGATAATAGATACTATAAAATACAAAAATGTTGTATTATTATCAATTTTAAATTTTATTTTAAAAATTACGTAAGACGAAACAAATAATGATTTTCTTTTGTTTACAATTTAACTATGTCGTTGAAAATTATTTTTCTTTTTTAAATTATCTAATTTAACTGAACATTTAACTATTTCATGTTTGGTTGAAAATTTATTTTCTTCAGTTGAAAATTCAACTGTTTGGTTGAAAATTATCATTATTTTTTTTAACAATTATTTAAACATAACATTTAACTATTCCATGCTTGGTTGAAAATACCTGTCTTTTGTTAAAAATTGATTTTTTTAGTTGAAAGTTGATTTTTTCAGTTGAAAATTCATGTATATTGTTAAAAACTTGACAGATTTATTAAAACCTTGACCATTTAACTATTGGGTTGAAAAATCATTCTATTGGTTGAAGATTTATCATTAATCAAAAAATTTATTTATTTGGTTGAAAATGTAACTACTTTCTCGAAACTAGGTTTTTGTTGTTGTGGAAAATTGATTTTTTTTATCGGTAAATTTTTAACCAAACAACTAAATTTGCGAGCAAAAAATGCAATTTTTTACAAGCAGATTAATGTTTTACAAAAAAAGAACAATTTACAACAAAATACGTCAATTTTAAACAAAATTGTAACACTTTGGAGGCGAACAGAAAGTTCTTTTTCTACCAAATATTTGAATTTTCATAAAAATAATGAAATTTTCAACTACATGATTGAATTTTCATTAAAAAAATTGTAATCAAATAGGTACATTTTTGACCAAACAGATGAGTTTTTCACTCAATAGAATAATATTCCACTAATGAAGACAAATGGAAAAAAAAGGTTGAATTTCACTTCCGAAAAGATAAATTATTTGAATTTTCAACTAAAAAATATGGTTTTTCAACACAAAAATCAATCTTCTACCAAATAGTGCAATTAAAATAAAAATGGTACTTTTTTAACCAAGCGGTTGAATTTTCAACCAAAAAGATGAAAATTTGACAAATCCGTGGAATGTTTAAAACAAAAATATGAATTTTTAACTAAAAAATTAATTAACAAACAAATAGTTGTCTTTTCTACCAAAATATTTGGATTAGCAACCCAACAATATATATTTTAAAAAGTAGTTCATATTTGAACCATGTAAATGATTTTTCAATGAAAGAAAAAAAGAATTTTTAAGAAAGCAGTTTAATTTTTAAGCAGATATATATATTTTTAACTAAAATTATGAATCTTAAAAGAAAGGATATCAAACAAAGCAGTTCCACTTTCAACAAAGTTGTTGTATTTAAAAAAAAAAGATGACTTTTTGCTACAATAGTTGCATTTTCGACAAAAAAATCAACTTTCAACAAAACGGTCGAATTTTTAACTAAACAGGATGTATTTCAATCCGAAAATATAATAGTAGACTTTTAAACAAACAGTAGTTTGATTTAATTATTGGGTTCTATTAATTCAACTTGCATTTAGGCAAAAAAAAAAAAGAGGAAGAAGGATAAGTTTCTTGATAACAGTGAAGAAAGCAAGAATTCTTTATATAATGGGAAAAGTGGGGTATAGTGGAAAGAGTGTCAAGTCTGAAATATGAAAGTGATTTTCAAACTTATTAAGTAACTATTGAACTTTAACGTTAGAGATCCATCTTTCGAAAAATTCGCAAACTTTGTTCACATTTATCATCAGCAAACATACTAAATTTTATTTAAGTTCGTAATGTTACTTCCACTGACCTCCCCTCCCCCTTAAATTGGTGACCTTGTTTATGGACGGCCCCTTAGATTTATAAGAAGAAGAAATCAATTTGTTGATAACAATGAGTTAGGTATGGTTCTAGCATTTTCAGGATTCAAAATGTTATAAAAACTGCATAAATCCAAGTTATTAGATGCAATAATTCGATAATATTTGGACTACCAGGTAGATGCACATAAAAAACTAGGGATTCAATTTTGTTTCAAGCCATTTTCCTACAAAACTATTTTGAACTTCAGTTATCTTCACTCAATTGATCAATGTTAAAACTGAAAAACAATTGAATTGCTTTCAATATTATTATTGCTCATTATGCACCGATTACAATTCAATTTTGTTTCAGTACATTTTGATGCCGTTTCTTTGTTAAAAATTTATTAATTTCTGTTTCGTTTCCTCTATATGATCCTATAAGAATTTTCCTTCTATCTCTCGTGTTTCTGAGATAAAGCATTTGTCTAATTATTGAGGAATCTCTGACGGATTTATTATGTTGTGTTCGCTTACTCCTCATTTAATCTCGGAGAACAAGGTGCATTGTATAATAGATATCAAGAAATTCCAAAGCACTTCCAAGGATTTTGAAAGATTTCAAGAGCTTAAGAAGATTTTAAATGTTATAGATTTCTAACGATTGTTTATCATCTATTTCTTACTGTCGATTCGAAACGATTATTTAAAAAATTCGGTTCAAGAATCGCCGATCCTGAGCAATAGAAAATACCTAGAGACAGCCGATGATATCCGATATTTTTTTGTTCATTGAATGAACATCTACAGGGGATGTTACCCTCAAAGCAAGTCAAAAATTAGAGTTCTCAAGTTGACTCGCTCGGTTCTGAATATTCTTTCTTTGATTTTCGTCGAACATGAGAACATCTTCTGAAAGATGCTTCATTTGTTACAGAATAAATTCCTTCCAACAGAAATTGTGGTCTTAACACAGAATTGAAAGCAGATTATCACTGATAGCAACAACTTTCACTCACAATAACTGAAAACACACCAAAAATTGTATTCCAGATTCACTTGTTATAACAGTTTTTTTGGAAAATGGCTCATTATATGAGTCAGCTGAAAGAAACAGGAAGTATTTTTTTCGCGATAAAGACTTGACATTCACATTGCACTTCACCGTTCCGCGCCTGCGATCAACTGAGGTAGCGATTGAAAGCGACGAATGAATTCTTCATTCACTCACAATCTCATAAATTAGCGATTCCACGTTTTATTCTCGAGCTTGTCCGAGAAACATCACACAAGTCACGACCGTCGTCTTGTAAGAATTTCTTTCTTCATTCTCATTTAAAGGTTGTCTATTTCAATTATGATTTGAAAGCCATATCTCTGGTTATTCTAAATTCAATTACAGATCAAATCGTGAAACAAGTATGGTCCAGATTGACGATAAGAACAAATTAGACACAAGAAATTAGGAACATTTTAAAACCAGGTTTCGCCCGGAAAGTATCCGATTTTGTGGTGTACTAGGAGTAATTAAAGACATATTTCGAAATGGCTATCATCTGCTTTCAATTTGGAGAACAGCCAGAAATTACAGAGCTTACAAAAATGTTTGTACGCCAAACATCTCTAAAGGATAGCGGATGATACGCGTTAAGATCTGTATGTTTCGAGATACTATCTGATACTGAAGACATCTGTGTTTTCACCACCTAACCAGATAACCATCTGTGCGCTTATTCGATGATGAGAATCCCTTGAAATATGAGCAGACGAGACGCATTCTTGCAGAAGAATCGATTTTCCATTCGTTAACCATCAAAACATTCTTAGACCCTTTCAGGAATACAGGATTGATCAGTCATCCTCCAAATATCACTGAAATATTCAAAATAATAACCAAACAAATTATATAAGCTATGCTAATTGGCGATTACTATCAATAAGTACAGAGTTCTTAACGAGTGATCACAGTAATTCCCCGAAATATTATTGATCTGAAGTTGGATAAAAACGTTGTAAACAGTTAACAACTATGAAACAATTGCTTCCCCTAAAAACGAAACTCATCCTGTATATCTGTAAGAATGAGTTTTGTGGTTCGTTCTTTAAAATGTATCATGCAGCAGACAATATTGTTATAGTTTGATGTCGTGTCGATTATGCGAATCTCCCTCGTGGGCATATTAATAATAATAATGGTAGGGTTGGCAAGTTTTAGAGGATTTGAAATTTCAATGCCATGCCAGAATGTCAGTCCTCTACGCCACTCACGGCTCACGGGAATGATTAGTCCGCATAATTAATGTCCCCTCGAGAAACAGCGCAGCATTCTCGAAAAGGACATCTCTCCCCTTGACCCTTGTCTGCTTGCTTGAAACCAGCTCGAACTTTAATGACCATCCCGTGGGTGATTTTCCATTGGTTTGCCGAGCATTTTCCGAGACCTTGATATTCTTTCAAACCCAACAGAAAATGTAGCTTGCCATTTTCTCTGATACTTGTACAATTGTACTTTTACTTCCCTCTATCGATCGCTACCTCCCATTACGAATCCCATCATCACACTTTTTAGTAGAATGGATTTGGCGTGCACTAGAGAGAAAAAAACTTGCGATTCAATTTTATTTATTATCATTATTTATTATTAGTTTATTCATTTTTAAATTCAGTTATTTTTACTCTCTTGATTATTGTAAAAGCTGAAAAACAATTTAATTGCTTTTAATGTTAGGTATTTCAGGTTGAGTGGGGAAAATCCAAGATGTCTGCACGCCAAGAGCCAAGCAATAATACTAATTGCATTTGACAAGACTTTATTTTTTTAATAACTTGGAAAAAAAAGGATTTTTCACTATAAACAAAATAGATGATTTTACATACAGGAGAATCATTTTTTACTAACAAAGACGAATCTTCAACAACATAGTTCGATTTTCAACTGAAAGAGGTAAATTTTTAAGTAAAAAAACAATGAATTCTATACAAAACTGTTGAATTTTCAACAAAAGAAGTCAATTTTCAACTAAAAAAGATCAATTTTTGACCAAAAATGGAAATGTTAAGTTTTCAGTTAAACAATAGAAAATCGAAGTTTCAAGAAAATAGTTGAATTTTCGACTGAAGAAATGAATTTAAATCCAAAAAGAATTATATTCTTCGGACAAATTTGCAACGAAATGCTTGCATTTTCAACTGAAAATTCTAAATTTTTAACCAAAAATGGATAGTTACATTTTCAGTAAAAAAATAATTTAAAAAAAACGAAGTTTCAACAAAATATTTACATTCTCAACCAAATAAATGAGTTTTTAACCAGAACGATGAATTTTCAAACAAATAATTTCCTTCAATAAAGACGTATTTTCAATTTAGGAAAAAAAATTTCAGCAACAAAAAAATGAATTTTCAACAGGATAGTTGAATTTTCAACAAAAAACGGTATAGTTCAAAAAATTAATTTTCAACTAAAAAAGATGAATTAAAAAAAAATGGAATAGTTAAACATTCAGACAAAACAATTAATTTTCATACAAAAAAAAAGGAATTTTCAACAAAACCGGTAAATTTTCAACGAGAAGAATAATATTCTATCGAAAAAGACGAATTTTCATCAGAATACATGAATTTTCAATCATATATCGTTGAATCTTCAACCAAAAAGATACATATTTCAACAAAAAATTAAATTGTTTAATTTTCAGTTAAGAACATAATTTAGACCAAAAAGACGAATTTTCGACAACAACAACAAAAATTTTAACTGAAAATCTTAGTATATACTTAATTTTTCAGTTTGAAAAATTGATTTTTATACATAAAAAAAATTGTTAAATCTTCAACGAAACAAATGAATTTTAAAACAAAATAGATGAATTTTCAAAGAAGAAAAATAATTTTGCACCAAAAAAAGACGAATTTTTGACCATATAGTTAAATTGTCAACCAAAGGAAAGTTGAATTCTCATTTAATTAAGTTTCAACCGAAGAAGAAACGAAGTTTCAACAAAATATTCAATTTTTCAACCAAATAAATGAGTTTCTAAACAAATGATTTTCTACTTAAAAGCTGAGTTTTTAACTAAAAAAAATAATTTTCAACACAAAAAAACAACGAATTTTCAAACAAACAACTTTTTCAGCAAAAGGAATAATTTTTAACGGTAAAAGATAAAAAAATGGAATGGGTGAATATTCAGTTAAAAAAATTAATTTTCAACAAAAAAAGAATTTTTAATGAAATCGGAAAATTTTCAACGGGTTTTCAACGAGAAGAATAATATTCTTCCAAAAAAGATGAATTTTAAATAAAAAATATAATTTTTAACTATAGGTGGTTGAATTTCAAACTAAAAAAGATACATTTTTGAACAAAACAGGAATTTTTTAATTTTCATTAAACTAATAATTTTAAATCAAAAAAAGGAATTGCAACAAAACAGTTGAAGTTTCAACAACAAAAAATGAAGTTTTAACCAAAAAGATTAATTTCCAAACAAGCATAATTTTCTACCAAAAAGACGAACTTTCAACTAAAAACTACATTTTTTAACTGAAAATTTGAGTATATACTTAATTTCTCAGTTGAAAAAATTAATTTTTAACCAAACAAAAAAATTCAACAAATTATTTAAATTTTCAACAACAAAATTTATTTTTAACCAAAACAGATGAACTTTCAACCAAATGGTTGTTTTAAATATTTATGTATATTTGTTTGATTGAAATTTATTTGATTTTCGAATAAATTTGATTGAAGGTTAATTGTCAGAGGAAATGAAAAATTGGCGAGGGAAAAATTAAGGAATTTTCAAAATTAAGTCTTGCTGCCAACCTAAATAATATTCTCGTTTTTTACAGTTGCTTCCTCCTGAAGTTTATATTTTCAGTTACGAATTTTATTATTTGGTTGAAAATTCATTTTTTTGTTTGCTTAAAAATTCATCTGTTGTAGTAGAACTCTTTGATCACTTTTGCATAAAAATGCAACTGTTAGGTTGAAAATGAGTCCTATTTGGTTGAGGATTCATCACTTTTGTTGAAAGTTCGTTTTTTTTTAATAAAAAAATAATTTGTTTAATAAAAATTTAAGTATTATATATAATAATTTAACCTTTGAAAATTAAACTATTTTGTTAGAAAGAATTTTTTCATAATATTTCAACTATTCCGGTAAAACATTACTTTGTTCAAAATTTCCTGTTTTGCTTAAAGGTTCACCTTTTTCGTCGAAAATTTGACTTTTTTGTTGAAAATTTATTTTTTTGTTGTTGTTGGAAATTAATTTTTTTTACTGAAAATGTAACTTTTCCATTTTTGTTTGAAAATTGACCTTTTTCATTTGAAAACTCAATTATTTGTCTGAAAATTCATATGTTTTGTTGAAATTTTGTCTTTTTTGTAGAAAAGTAATATTTTTGAATGAAAATTTGCCTCTTTCGTTAAAAATTCAACTTTTTTTCTTCAAATTTCACTATATAGTTCCGAACATTTTTTTTTTCTTTTCGTTTGAAATATCCACTATTACAGAAAATTCATCCTTTTGGATTGCAAATTTGTTGTTGTCAAAAATTCCAGTGTCTTCTAAAAAATTCAAGTTTTTGGTTTTATTTGTAACGGTTTTTGTTGAAGTTAAATTTTTTTCCTCTGAAAATTCAACCATTTGGTTGAAAATTCATCTTTGTATGTTGAAAATTGAATTGCTTTGAATTTCCTTTTTTTTATAAAAAAACTTAATTGTTTGGTTGACAATTCGTCTTTTTGGGTTGAAAATTCCACTATTTTGGTAGAAAATTAAACTACATTGTTTGAAGTTCGTTTTTTCTCTGGTTTAAAATTAATGTTCAAACTAAAAATTCAACTATTCCATTTTTTGTTGGAAATGTATATTTTTTAGTTCAAAATTCAACTAGTTGGTTGAGATTGCAACTACTTTATCGACAAATTTTTTTTTCAATTTTTGTAGAAATTTGTCTTTTTTAGTTGAAAACTTAAGTGCTTGGTTGAAAAAGCATGTATTTTATTGATAATTTTTTTTTTGTAAAAAATTAATCTTCTTGGTTAAAAAAAACAACTTTTTGGTTGAAAATTCAACTACTTGGTTAAATTTTGAACTCCTTTCTTGAAAATTCGTATTTTTTTTATCAAATTATAATATTTTTTATTTCAAATTAAAACATTTTTTGGCTTATAAGATCAGCTATTACGTGTTTTCTGAGAATTCTTCTTTTTTCGGTTGAAAAATCAACTACATGGTTTAAAGTTGAACAAGTTTGTTGAAAATTAATTTTTTTTTTGGTTCAAGATTGATCATTTTATTAAAAAATTGAAACTTAACTAATTACTTGAAATTTTTTTTGTTAAAAATTAATTTTCTCCAATCAAAATGTAACTGTTCCATTTTTGGTTTAAATTTGATATTTTAAATTGAAATTGATTTTTTCCACTCAACATTTTTTATTAAATTGATTTTCTTCAATTACAATGAAACTCTTCCATTAATGATCTTTGTTGAAAATTTATCTCTTTTGTTAAAAATGCAATTTCTCGGTTGAAAATTAATCTGTTTTGGTTTAGGATTTCACGATTTTGTTAAAAATTATACTTTTTCGGTTAAATTCAAAATAGATTTAATGCTTTCACGATGATTCATTATGATAAATTTAAATTTTAAATTTAAAGCTTTTTCGGGTTTCAATCGTGTGCAAAACTACGAACACACGATTGAAACCCGAAAAAGCTTTACATTTTTAATTTAAATTTATCATCTAGAGATGAAGTTACGAAAACGTATAGACAAAGTAGATGGTCATTTTTATGGATATGGTACAAAAAAATGATTTTTCTGTTTTCTATTCAAACGAGAACCACGAACAAAATGCTTATAGCATTTACTATACCAGCGACTTGACTCACCCATTTGAATGTATAAACGTAGCAACATGATTCAGTAAATCCAGCCTTATAATTGATATTTTACGACGAATTACTTCAAATTAAACCAGTTGTGACAATATTTCAATACTTCTTTAAAATTATTTAACTATTCATTTTTTTGCCCGCCTATGTTGCATTTTTCGTTTTTTTTCTTAAAATTTCTCTTACTATCAATATTTTTAAAAATATTTAATGTAATTACTCATCCATGATACTTTAGAGATTTTCTCAAAAAAAGGGTAAGATAAGAATTAATTTAAGCCAATTAAAATATTATTTCGAAGGTTGCAATTTGTCCTAAAAACACCCCTTAAACAAATTTAAACAATTGACCGACCCAATCTTCTACAAATCAAAATATTTTCGATTAAAATTTCAAACAGTTTTAATTCTTACAATTTTATTTAGATTTTTAATAAATAATTTAATTTTTGAGCATTTTAATGCAATGGTACGTGTCGCTATAACAAAGAAAATTCTATATTAAAATAATATTCATTATGTTGCAAGAAGATTAGTTTGATAAAAAAAATTGATACTTACGCCTTTGATTTTGCCGCCGCATTTATTGCAAGGTGGTGCAATGTACTTCTCGAAACAGTACTCGCAGTAAAGTTGTCCCTTTTCTTCTACAAAACCAATATCTTGCAAACCACGACTGCATTGTGCATTTCCACAGACGAAGTGTTCAGGGCACCAAATTTGTCCCAAAGCGGTGATAAACGGTCCTCTGAAAGATCCATGTCGATTTGTATACAAATGCACGAAAAGTTACAAAGAAAATATATTCTAACAGAAAGCTTGATTCTCGGGTGTTTCTACGAAAATAAGTTTTAAATCAAATTACTGCCGGTGTGATGAGAAAAGTGAGATATCGTCATGTAAAAATTCTATTTGTCTGCATATTTTTTTCCAGCTTGAATTTGGAGTTAGTCTGAAAACATAAGTTAGCTTGAACATTTATATTTAGATTCACAAAAATTATATTCAGTGAACCAAAAAAACTCTATTACATATTTACATACAAATCTACCTCAATTTTGAGCTGGCCCGTAAGTTTGAGTTATTTTAAGAGCTTCGAGTTTGCAAGCCAGCTTAAAAAATTTAACCTATCTCGTAAACTTGAGTTCGGTTAGAAATGTTGAGTTAGGCTTATGGGATTATGGGTGTGCAAAAACCCGAAAGCCGAACCTCGATTGGACGCGTTGACCTCGAACGATTGAGGTCGGCTTCGGGTCGGTTTCAAGCTTGACCAAAAGCTCAAAAGCTTTCGGGTTTTCGAACATTCTTCTGGCAATCAATTAGTTTCGGGTTTTAAGTTTTGATTTATTTTTTGCTTAAATAAAGAAGATAGTTACTGTAACTTTGATTGTATGTGATTGTATACTATTCGACCACGAAGCAATAAACATTTTTTTCGAACAGAAAAGATTTGAAACAAATAAGCTGCGCAAAAGTGAGCGAGAACCAAAATTAACCAACCATGTTCGAGAATCCGAAATTTCCTAGATCCCGAAACTGTTAGAGAAAACCCAAACCCGACCCGACCCGCAAAGCACTTTCGGGTTCTCGCACACCCCTAAAAATGATATAGTTGCAACAGAGATAATTACATTCTTCATCACGACAGCATTATAGTTTTAGGACAGTTAAGAAATTTTCAATATAAAGTATTAAACGCTCAAAATCACTACAGTGCAAACAGGTACAAACCTTTTGATTTCTGTGTTACAACGGCAACACACTGGTTCTAAA
This sequence comes from Andricus grossulariae, assembly GCA_011634705.1. NCBI lineage: Eukaryota > Metazoa > Arthropoda > Insecta > Hymenoptera > Cynipidae > Andricus > Andricus grossulariae. Next base: position 15,146,458 of record JAABKJ010007545.1, read on the forward strand.
GCCTGACCATTCGAGTTGTGATTAGTATTATCTCCATTAGCTGTAGACAGCATGCAACAAAACAGTTTGTTAGTGAAAGTCGCAAAAAATGTGAACTTTTAATAAAAACTTGCTCCTGCAACTGAAATGCATTATTTCAACATTCAGTGTGAAGATGCAAAAGCGAAAAATGTAGTCCTACACATTCCTTATTTAAGAAAGATCTAAAACAATATTTAAAGTGAAGAGGAATAGAAACGCTTAAACAAGGAAAAATGAGCTTGCTAACTCTTCATGCGTTTGTAGATATATTAAAAATCAGCAAGAACAGCACGACCACAGCAACTCCACGGGAATACAAAATATTCCCTTGTTTTGTACCTGACGTAACTATTGCAGCGACCGCAAAGTGGTACACGCGATCCAGCACCACCAGCTTGATTCAGGATGCCCTTTCCACGTTTTGGTGCGCTGCTTCCGGCGAAAGATCCACTCTTGTTGCTGCCAAGACCGCCGATTCCGGCACCTAAATCCGGGAGGGATGACAAATTTGGTGGGTCTACTAAATTTTGGGTTTTACTAATCGGGCATTTTGACTGGGTCTGGGATTGGTTTTTACTTTGGATTGATTGAGATTGATAGAAGTATTGGGATTTAGTGGTTTGGGTTTGAGTCTGGGTTTTGGGTTGTGGTTTAAATAACTGGACGTTGGGTGGCTTCACCCTGTTCAGCGTAGTCAGTTGCGTAAGCTGACTGCCTAGGTTAGTGCGAGGCTTGTGGATGGGTTGAAAGCTGCTGCAAGCGTCGGGTTTTAACGGAGTCTGCGAAAGCGGACAACTACTACAGAATTTTTCAGGTTCTTCGTTGGGCAGAGGAATCTGCGGGTAGGGAACACTCTTCTGGCCACATTGTCCTTTCAAAATTGACTTCGGGCACGTAATAGAGGACACTCCAGAAACGCTACAAGGTGCAACGCAAAATGATCCATCGCCACAGGGGGTCACGCAGACGCCTGTTCCCGAACAGGTACCAGCATCAATGCTACAACCACCCGAGCTTACTCCACAGCAACCAGAGGGCTGTCCACAACCACCTCTGGAAAGATCATGACCTGGTGATACGCAGACGCCTTGGCGATCCAGGGTTGGCGTAACGCAGATTCCTGATAGGTCGCAGGATGATGCAGAACCATCGCAAGGCACTACGACGACTCCACTTTTTGAACCACCTTCCGAGACAGCTCGACAGGGAACTATAGTTACCCCATAATTGGAACATGGTGGTTTGGCTGAGTTTTCCACTACTTCATGACGAATCCGACGTACTTCCGATGAAGTCGTACTACAAGGAGGTAAAACACGCACGCCCTGTCTTTGGATCCTTTCCGATACGCTTTCGCGTGTCGAAGGACATGGCAGGGAAGGAGAGACGCTGCTACTTCGACTGAGATAACAACCAGTCGGAGGAGCTGGGCTTTCGGTTACTCGCTGTACTTTTTGTTCTCGAATATGAGTATGGCTACCTTCTTCATCCTCTGAATAGGTAACGCACTTAGTACAACGATAATCTCTGTGAGTATGACCCGCGGGTGTATCCTCATAATGATAACTGACACATTCCTGTTCTGTTTTCGGCGCAGAACTTTGACCTTGAGAGGAAATCCTACATGGTGGAGTAGTGTCTCTGATTCTGGGTGCTTGCGCTCTTATAAAACAAGCCGGGGCTGAAGGTGGGCCTTGTGCGGGAGATTTTGATCGCGAGCAAGGAGTTGGAGTCCTACTGGGATCATAGGCATGACCTTCTACGGGTCCTTTTTGCATAGAAACTAAGTGTTGCTGGTAGATGGGAATTGTATCAGGTTTCTTCAGACCAGCCGATGTAGAACGACTTCCGGGTGTCCCTGGCCGAGATCTAGATGGCGATCTTGAAGAATCTCGCAGACGATAGTCTGGTGGAGGAGTCGGTAGAGGTTGAGGTCCTTGTGGTTTTTTGCGCTCTTGAACCACCTCTCTATTTTCACTGAAAAGAAGCTGCGCGGGTGCGCAATAACCATCATTAGCAGAGGGTGCACTTGGAGTTTGCGACCTGCGACTACATGTTCTGCAAGGATTAACATCTTCACCTAAGGGAGTATACGGTCTTTCAGGTGCAGTAGTTAACGCTGATTGAAATGGGGATACGGGTCTGTTTTGCTGTGGTAGCGGAGGCAGTGAAGGCTGTTTACATGTACATTGACAAGTTTCTTCATATGTAACCTGATGGGAGTAGACCTCCTTGCATCCACTATCATCTTTACTAAATGGACAGTATGGTTGAGACGGTGCTGTAGTTAAAGCCTTTACCATTTCAGACTTCCATTCTTTTGGAACAGTATTTTTAATACTGGAAGGAGGAAGTGTTCGTGGACCACTGTCAGACTGACTGATGAACTGTACTTGCTTCCTGCATGTTTCCGTTGAGTTTTGCGATTCCTGAGAATTTTGCCCATATTTTGTACAAAGTCGGCGTTCCTGCAGGGTCTGACTTTGTCGCTTTTCGGGAGCTTGTTGATCTCTCAAGCTTTTATGAACTTGTACTTGTTCACGCAAACTTCTGCGTCTCTGTTCCTCATGATCATGAATATTGATCTCTTCCTTCATTTCAGACATTCGCAGACATTCGCAAGGAGGCTCATCTTCTTCTATTTTAATATCGATGATACGCTCCTTCGGGCGTCCTTCTATGTCTATGTCTATTACGTGTTCTTTTGGTCCTTCATCTTCCATCTGGATATCAATAATTCTCTCACTAGGACAGCGTGTCTCTTCACAAATAAATTCTCGCTCTTCGCTGAAGCAGACCCGTTTCTGACACTTTTCTCTTTCCTCTTGCCTTTGCTGTTCTGCTTGTTCCTGCTGTTTTCTTTCCTCTTCTTGCCTCCTTTCTTGCTCTTGCCTTCGCTTTCTCTCTTCTGCCGCCAATCGTTTTCTTTCTTCCTCTTCTCGTTGTCTTCTCTCGCATTCTTCATGCTGTCTCCTCTCTGCTTCCTGTCTTCTTCGCTGAGCCTCTTCCTCGTCTCTCTTAGCTTGTTCCATTAACTGCTGAGTATCAATTCTCGATGTGAGACACTCTGTCGATTCAACTACACTTCGATTATTTGATATATCCTCTACTTCCCGATCAAGTACAGCTGACCTTCTTTGAGTCGTTTGTTCCCACCGTGTTTGCTCCACCTGCTTAGGTTCTCGCTCTTGTTTAGTCGCGCACGATCTTAATTCCGCGTCTGGAGAAACCAGTTCTACAGTTTTTTCATACGTCGTTGTTTTCTTTATATGCAAATCACCTACATCCTTTTCTTCTGTCTCCGTGTAAAGATCGTGCTCGCCATCGATACCTTTCGGACACACAGCCACGTCCGGCGGTACGAGTTTCGACAAGTCTCTAACTTCAGTGTCCGTGTCAACCTCGCTTTCTCTTGTGTTCGTTCGTGTTTCGATCGTTCTCGAGTGTGAGTGTGGTAAACGCACACACGTGTACACTTCTACATCTGGTTTCGGTATAGTCTCAGCCCTCTCCTCTGGATCGCAGATTTGTTCCTGATAATTTCTTTCCTCTTGATAAGTAGTCTTCGTTCGACCTGATCCTTCGCAGACGCACTCCCGACGACATATTTGACGTCTACAAACCGTGCGACTACAAGTCTTTGAAGGTTCAGGCGCACTGACAGGATAGGCCTGTTGATATAAATTCGTGCCGGTGGTTACCGTAGCCGTCCAAGGTCGAGGAATTGGTTGAGTGATTCGTGTTGGTGTCAGGGATCTTCTGACGCTATCCGTTGAACTTGCTCTTGAGTCGCTACGCGTCTGCCGGGTGTCTTTTCTAGCAGCACTGAATAACTCGACCCGCCTATAAACAGGCCCAGGGCAGCTTACTTGATCCATGTTGGATTCGATTCGACAGCGATCTCTCGATTCCTCGTATGTTTCAACGAAGCTGTTTCTTCTACTTCGGTCTTCAATGCTTCCCTCGATACTAACACCTCTCTCTCGAGAACGCTGATCAAGAGCCGGATTAGGATCAATGTATAAAGGACTTGCAGTAGGATAAGTTATTTCCTCAATTGGTTTTGGAGGTGGCCAAATGTGAGACTTCGGTCGTGGGGTAGGTGGTTTTTCGGCTACAGGTCGTGTAACCCCTTGGGTATGTTCGTAGGAACTACACTCCTCTATGTAGGATTCTGAAGGGTCGACTCAAAAGGAACGAGGAATTTTTAGCGGATAAGGATTCAATTACAGGTTAGGTTAGTTTACAGGTGTCGTTTCACAGGATGAAATCATCGACACATTTAATAAATGCGTTTGTGAAAGAGTTGAGAAAGAAATTACGTAAAGATAGGGCGTTAGATAGAGTTAGAAAGAACAAAGAAAACAAAGAAAACAAAGAAATAACATGTGAGTAGAAGCATGTTAAACGGCATACGCTCGTGGTTACTCCTTTTATTTAAAAAATACTATTTCAGCATAATTGAACCAAGTTCAACTTTTTATTTTTACAGTGACCATGAGCGCCTTGCAGGAAACTAAATAAAAATTAAAAAGCTTAGAAGAATGATCAGAAGTTAAAAAAAATATTATTATTAAAACGCACTGATAATTAAGAAAATTCTAAATGTATGAAGAACGTCACTCCTTGAAATCACTCTCACCTCGCAATGCTGTCGCAAAAACTGCAAACGGGATTATTATAAAAAATAGGAAGCGCTATCGATTTGTAATCGTGATATATTTTTAGTGTGGCAGCCGGAAGTCTAATATGAAGCCAAGAGAATGGAGAAGGGAATTGCATCGATGACTTAAGAGAAGGTAAATGAACAACACGAGCATGATGATCTCGTGTCGAGCGAAGACTGCTCGATAATACTTAAGAGTAATAAATTTGTATTTTTTATTTCAAATTTTAATTTCATCAACTGACGCTTAATAAATCTAAGAAATCGGTCTGATTCGTTTCTAAAAAATTAATCGGTGCTTTCATATTACTCTAAAATGTCACATTGAGAGCTACCCCGCTCACGCGAAAGATAGGGAGAAAGGTCTGGGTTTCGGGTTGAAAGATGAAGGTGCTGAAAAAAAGAGATAAGAAAACACGAATTATGACTGGAAGCGAAATTATGTTTATTCACCGCGATTTATTTTTTCGTGCCTAACTCGAAAGTCGAGCCTGTTTTGAGCTGCTGAACTAAAAAAATGTTATTACTATAAAAAAATTAATTAAAATGCATTGATATATCTATGTAACAGATGTATTCATAACATTTTCAAATACCATTCAAGCAAGCGATGCTTAATATTCGAGCTAGAAACGAAGAACCTAGATTAGAAATGATCTTAGATCACCGCACATTTCGAATTGCAGCCATACATAAAAATAAGATGTAAGTGTTGGAAAACAAATTTAGAAAGCATCAATGAGTTAATATCCGTGTCTAAATTATGGGCTTACATTAGTCATGATGCGATTCATGTAATCGAGCTAGGAAAATATATTTTGCAAAGAGTCGAGACCATAGCGGCTGGCAGCTCTCAACGTACCAATCGCAACACGTCATCGACGTTTAGGATAAAAAAAAAGAGAAGGGAGAGTCCGTTGATGCAAATACGTTGGATAGACTTGTATAAGCAGAGGGAGACGAATCATAATAATAGTTAATAAGTAATTGACCGATAGTTAATTGACCGATCGCATCAGCAATGATCGAAAAATGGCTGTAGTTTAGGGCGCAAGCCAAAAGGAAGCCAAAGCTCGTAATTTGGCAAGGCCAGTCGGCTCTAATCTGTCATCGTACCTTTGAAAGGGGAACTTTTTTGCTTTGGCAGAGTAGAATACAATCGACCTAATCACAAGAATCAGATTCAAGGTTAGGCAAATTTCTGCCGGCATAATCGATACAGCACTTAAGAATCGTTAGTTTCAAAAGATTATTGAAGTCCTATTTCATAACAAACTTATCATAGCCGCGAAACTGTCTTATAGATTAATATTATCTAATAGTTGTCAACTCACCAGTCACAGTTTGACTCTGCGGTCGAGGCAGAGTGCTGCTTCCGGAATTGTATGTAGGTGGCGAAGAGTAGTTCGGAGTGTTAAAGCTGGAACCTCCGTAGAGTTTGGAACCTCCGATGTTGTTCGATGTCGGTGCCTGGAGAGAAGAACACTCAATTAATTATGTTCTTCCGATTTCTACTTTCTTTCAATCTGACGGCACCCTGGTTCATACGGTAAATGTGTTTTAGGTATCACTTTTCGTATGCTTGACAACTAGATATGTTAATCTTGATGTTTGATCCAGTGCACTAATTTCACAAAATGTAATACCAGTTCAAACATACAAAACTTGGTGAATTCTAATTTTGAATTTGGTTAAGAGATATTGAGACTGCGATCACACTACTCTTCATCAACACTGGATGAATGCGTACCGAGGTTGAACGGTGAGAGTGAAGACAGATTAGATTAATGGTATCGATTGTACGAAGACGTTACCTGGACTGGACGCAAACTAGGTGAATCAACGATCGAGGTGCCAAGAGGGGTGGGCTGCAATACAGATGATACACAACGATCACGTGCCACGTATAACTATCGTTACGACAGAGGTAAGCAGGCAGAGGGTAATTAGTCATGCATTAAACAAAAATATTTTCTTTCTCTCCCTGGATGTATACCATGGTAACAATAGGGACGATCGGGGTCAGCTCGATCAATCGATTATATTTTAGTTTTAGAAAGGAAAAAGATGAGAGATGGATATGAAATTCAGATACAGTTCATTTACGCTATAACTTAATATAAATAATAATAGCACGAGGCTAGAATGTGATTTCAATTTGAACTAAACAAAAAGAATACATTATTGCTGAAATGAACGAACTGAATGTGAAAATCAAATCGTAATTTAGTCACCTGCTGCGGATAAGAGTTCAAGGTCCTCTCAGTGCAGTGAGATGTAGCATTTTTTGAGTTCTTATTGTCAGATATTATAGGGTCAAACTGAATTTCATCGATTTCATCAAACTTGTGGCGTGCTTTTGAGTTAGTAGGATTACGATTATAATCAAGTTCGCCCTCGATGTTGCAGACCTCTTTGTGACCAGTCTGGATGGTAATAGTGCTTGTGTAGGTCTTTGAGGTCCCGTTGCACTCATTTTCTCCAAGGTAGCCATTCGTGGTCTGTCCATTCGTCTTAAGGGAAGTTTGATGATCAGCCAGACTCGAGTCCGAGTTGATGCGATGGCAACTCTGAAAAAGCGATTAGTAGCGCACATACCACACGGTGTTAATTTCGGTAAACGAACTTGTTCCCTAGATTCTTGGATTGATTTCCAGGGTTCTTATTTGGTGTGTAGCTTCTTCTCACGAGACTCGAATGAAGAAGAGAAAATAATTTGCACTCGTAGAAAGAAAAGCGAGCGCTTCCGATAAACGAATGCATTATCAGGCAAGCAAAAAATTTCAAAATGAAGCTACTTAAATGCATTTAATCATGCGATTTTTATTTGAAGTTTGAGCAAGTAGTTTAGGGACTCACCGAAAAAGGTTGAGGCGATGATCCATGATTGCTAAGAGACGGTGAGAGGGGTCCAATGTTTGACAGAGCTGCTGATATGGTACCTGCAGGTGCTTTACTGCCACTAAGAAGGTGTACAGAAGTTAAAGGGTTTTCTTAGGGTGCCTGAATCTGAGCAAAACTAATACTTACGGTGGTACAGTGACCGGTGTAAAGCCTGAGGGTGCTTGCTGCCTAGCCACCATTTTTGCGTGTATGTCACAGTACAGTTTTTCATTGATATTGTAGTATCCTACATTTTTAAGAGATGTGCCACAGGTCGAACACTTAAAGCAGTCCACATGTAAATTTTTGTCCTTGATCCTGACAAATACACCCCTGTAAGGAAGAAAAATGGTAAAAGGTGTCCAAAAAGGGATAAAACAAATAAAGCAATAATCATCGGTGAGAAGCTCATCGACTCTCAAACACTGGGGTGATTTTGACTTGGTGAGCGCAGTACAAATTATCATATGGGTTAGAAATGAAAATTCAAACTGTTCTCGGAGAAAGCGCCAATTCAAATTCACCCGTAGCTACGAACAACGTCTGTTCCATACAAAAGAACCATATAGCAAAGATCTAGGAAAAAAATAAAGGGGAAAATAAGCAATAAGGTCTACAAGGGACACTAAATGTGCCATACTAACAGAGTGAATTGCCATAATAGACAAAATTTCCAAATCAAATAAATTATAATGCATTTGCGTCACTATTATGTATTTTGGCACGAGTAACAGAAAACAAGGCCAGTCTTGCATAAAAAGGTAAGAATAGATAATATTAAGATGCATAACAACCGAAAAAGGGAGTTCGCGATACGTAAGAATAGATACTCAAAATGCAAAATAAAAAATGCCGCCGGAAGCGTAAACAACCACGACAAATATAGATGATATAAATACAAGAAGAATTCTAAATCACGGCAAAAAGATTGAAAAAAAGTTAATAAGCTTAGAATTTATGAGTTTTAACACAAAGAGACGTAAAGTTTGAAAAAAAATGAAAATGAAAGCACAGCTCACAGTACAGAAAAATAACTCAAGGATACCTACACTGATGAGGTCAGTATTCAATGATATCAAAAAGTATATACGTTATTCTAATTCCTGTTGGCTACTACACAATATTCATTTACGCCAAGAATGCGACATCCTTGAGTTATCTCGGCGATATGAGCCTGCCGATGCAATTCGGAGTTTCAATCGGATCGATGATTGATCTTATTAATGTTCGGTGATCGTGCTCTGAGAAAGGAAGCTATATTGAGTTGAGAAATAGCAGAGACATAACGTGTTTACGACAGTGAGATGGAACGAGCATTGTTCCTTCATGCCCGTGCAAAATGGGAAAAAACCAGACGCAAAGTATCAGAATTTGTTATTCGACCCATTGAGTTCAAGTTTTTATTAAAAGCAGTGGCTAATAAGGATAATTAGCATTATTTATTGAGCTAGTATGTTTCTGTTTTATATCCTCTCAAATCACTTAAATGGAGAAATTTATATTTGCACTCCACGTAATAAAAGGATTCTTTAGTTTCCTTGCTCTCAAGGTAGGATTCTACTAGGAGAGTAATACAAAGGCAAACGGTAACTACCTAGTAGTATTCTGCATTAAGGCTTTAGAATTGGTGCTCGAAGCTCAATGGATGAAAAAAATCCTCTAGGAAATTATTACTGACGCTCACAACGTCTGGAGAGTATGTAAAGAAAGAGGCAGAGACGTAATAAAATTTGAATTATAGGTCTTTCCGCAATAGTTACACGATCGCGTTGTCGCAGTTGTGACAAATAGGTGTATCGGAGGGAGTATGCGAGGACGAGGAGTTCTCGTATCGTCGCTCAGTCCTCTGGGTCTCCTGATGCGATGAGGTTTCGTAGGAATTCGAAACGGTCTGGCACAGGCCCAGTGCACGACTCAGGGGTGTCGAGGACCTTGGTGAGGTTGCCGGTCCGCCAACCGCGTGTCTCACCGAGGAGTAAAACTCCGTCCGCGAAGGAACTACGGCATCGAAATAAAGACAGATCTTGAATTCAATGTTGCAACCAATCTCCAGGTGGAAAAAATTTAGACCAACATCGAACTCATCTTGGTTCGATGTTGGTCAATTTCCACCTGGTATGTACGCTCAAAAAAAATCTGGTGCCCCATGACGATGGTGGTGACGTTGTTCAGAGCCAGAGTGTTCCAGATGCGATTGGCTAACCAGGCGTTGATGACTTACACAATAAGCCTCTCGCAGTCGGCGCAGATATTCTGTCCTGGAGGTAGACTGGACTGAGGTGTGGTTGGCTGCGGTTTCGTCTCTGGTGCTGAAACTGGTCTTAGGCCTGCTACCGCTGGTGGCAAGGGTGATACCATACCGCTTTGCACTGGTGGCTCAGCTAATTTCGCAAAGAGGTTATCGACTTGCATGCAATCAATTTGGGTTGATGCATCAGCCATAGTGAAGAATGGCGAAAATCATTTTAAGCGATACAAATCAACGTTTGTATGCATCTATAGATATAATTTTACTTTGTGTTTTTTTTCAATTAAGTGAATCTACTGGGTTAGAAGTAAAATTTTGAAATTTAACAAATTTGAAAAGCATTATTTCCGCGCGATGGCATACGGATTGGTGACGGGTGCAATTTAGCTGTTCGCTACTAACCGGGTTCGGGTGTTCTTGGTTCCTTGTCCGCCTCCTGAACCATCTTGAAGACTTCGCTGTTCTGAGCATTATAATTTTTTTCGTTTTTCTTGAAGTTCACACTGAAAAATTGGGTTTTTATTTATTTAGTTGCGATTTAGTCGAAAAGATTGAAGATATAAAAAAACTCACCCTAATACACCTCCGGCCAAAACTTCGGCTTGTGCGGAAAGTGTCTCGGCGATCGTTTCCTCGCTGTATATACCCACGGGACTGTTGTACTGTTTGTTGACGATGGATTTTATCGGAACTTCACCGGAGCCGTTCAGCTAAAATGGAAAGCAAAAAGGCTCTTAAGATTTTTCTGCTTCATCAAGGAGTTTTCACGGCATTTACGATCTTCAATACTCACGAATGGCTTAGGACTAAAGTTGTGACCGCTACCGATAAGAGGTCCATCCTGCTTCTTCGCTGCTAGAGAAGTCTTTGTTACTGGAGAAACATTATTCGCTGGTATCGACGGTGTCGGGGAAGGAAGTGCTGAGCTAATGGGTGTCACGCTTGGTTTCCATGTGCTGCTACCTCTTAAAATAAGAAATAGAACAAGTCAACTGCTATTTTATATTGATAGGATACAATGGTCGTCCAGTATTCAACTACGAATTAAATCTATTGAGATGTTTAACACGCACCAAGTGGCAGCCCTGGCAAAAGTTTCGTACAGAAAAATTCCTATCGGTCTTAATATATACTTTATTCGGAATTCTGCATCCGCAGTAACGCATTTCATTCCGAGTTCATTCAAGGTCGAACCAAGAATTCTCAGATTCATTTATATTGGAGTCAGATTGAGCAGGATTGAAACTTTCTATCGGATTGGTTTTTTATTCATTCAGATTGAACTTTAAGAGGTCGTATGGATTGAGGATTGCATACTTGCTTCGGATTGATTCAAATTGATTTAGATTGTATTGGGTTCAGATTTTGGAATAATTCGGAATAGTTCGAAATGGATTCCAATTCGAGATTTTCGCCAGGGAGAATACTAAAAAGTTATTTTTTCCTAATGGTGCATAATAGTGATACATATGGTGCAGAATGGAAGAACTATTTCAGCTCAAATCTCACCTTTGAACAGTTACTTCAAAGCTGTTTCCGGCCCTGACGATGACATCTTGAGCGTCCTTGTGCCTAAGGTTGAACATGTCGGTATTGTTGACTCTAATGACAGCATCTCCAGCTTTGAGTCCTGCAGCCTCTGCAGGTGAGCCTCCATTTACCTGAAAAGGTTCACGTTTTTTAGTGTTGTCACATTCCATTCAATTGAAATTCCGTGAAACCCTTCTCTAACACCACTGGAAGTACTCATGTCAGAGGAATTCTCTGAGTGCAAATACAAACGGAAGAGAAAGAGAAAATGCAAATGCAAATCTCTATCTCTACCTCCCAGTGTTACTGTCCCATGCATTCTCTTTACGGGAACGATTTCAATGGTAATCCTAAGGTTCAATTTCCCACGAAAGTTAAACAAGTTGGCAATTGAAATAATATTACTGCATCAGTTTGATGATAGTAGTTTGAAAGTTTCTTTAGCTTCTTAGGATGTTAAGAATTTTTTCTCGAAACAGAAAAAAATGTCAAACTTGATGATGTCGTTTGAAACGACAATGGCTCGTTTGCCAGCGGGCTTGAATGGTGAGAGTCTTTCGCTTCTGTGATGGAATCTATTTTTAAGAGGCTGGACGAGCATCGCATTTGTCACGAGGCTCTGCTTGAGTCCACGAGCACTTCAGCGACGCGCACTGAAAAATCTCAAACTCAAAACACTCATTCACTCTTTTGTCAGCTGAGAATAGATATAATATAAAACAAGAGGGATGAATTTTGATTTATTACGTGTTTATAATGGTGCAGAATAGATACATGATGGAATATTAAAGAAAAATTATCCTATTATATACTCTATTTTCCGAACCTCAGAAGAACAACCTAAATCATCTCTAGAACTCTAGATGATATGCACCATCGCTAATTATAGCTCTGATTCGATTAGGCTATTGAGTTTAGGTACTGGAAAGAGATGCGAAGACAAATGCGAAGAAGAGAGAGTTAAGTGGAGATTTGAAAAAAAACGAGGAAGAAAATACGTCGAACCTCGAGACGCCGGCCTCGATTCCCAGCATTCTCCTGATGGTAGCATCTGAAATAATTAATGGACCTAGACCCAATCGGAGACGATCAGACCGCGGGGGTGGGGCCTTCTCTATAAATACGCTTGTAATTCATCGCCGTTATTTTTATTACTTCGCGTACTCGCGGCCAACTACTCACTCGTCCTATCCGAAAGATTTTCAGTGCATGTTTGCGACACATCTTCACTAAATTCCTGACGATTTAAAACTAGGTCGACCGAAAATCGCAACATGGCGGTATAGGCACCGCACAATGATCCCTGAAAGATAAAATTCACGACATTGTTTTCCGTTCTCGTCCCATTTCGTTCCGAATGGTTTACACTTTAGAGAGAAAAGGGTACATTTTTAAATCTGGTACATATTGCACTTGGAGTTTGCATTGAACCTTTGATTACTAGTAAAAATATAGTGAGTGCAAGTCAATATCTTGGTTTGAGTTTCAAGTCCTAATTGGCGGATCAACAAATCAATTACCCCTTGCGTTAGTTGCTTTTTTTTAATGCTTTGCACTTGAATTCATTTGCAAAAGTAACAATGTAATACAGGACCAAACGGAATGTCATTACTACTGAAACATCGCCTTTCTCTTTTTCTCTCATACGATAAGAGATCAGAAGGAAACGCCGATTCAGTAGGAACAAACCATTGATAGTAGTTGCAGATACGACCTGAAAAGAGCAAGTGCGCGCGACTGAACAAATGCAGCAGAAACGACCGGAATGTCAAGTAGTAGAAGGAATCCGTATATGTCAGACAAATTAACAAAGCCCCCATACGTGAAGTTTATTTTTTGTTCTTTTCCTTCCTCAAAGAGAGATTAACCTTGTACATGTGTCTGGCTACAACCGGCACTACTTCACTGATTCTAACTCCACAGGCCGCACCCGGCATTTCCAAAGAAAAAGTGAAAAGACATGGAAGCTACGGATACGAATTTCAGGATTCCCGGTCATTTCCCGGTTTATTGTCGGTTTTCAACCATTCTTGCCGGTCATTTAATTTTTCAAATTCAAACCTTCATAACGAATTATGTAATTTATACTTTTAGGCCCCTAAAACTGTGTGCCAAAGCACAATCTAATCCGATTAGTTTTTCAAAAGTTATCCGGTATACACACGACAACGACAACGACAGATGGACAGACAGATACGGACGTAAAAAATATTTTCTCTGTCTTAGGGGGCCTCAAAACATCGACATTTGATGGAATCCGCGAAAATCATTATTCACATAAAACCAGTATCTTTTCATTGAGATGAGAATGTAATAAAAAACTATATTTAAAAAAATTTGTACTGGCTTCAAAAATAGTTTAGCTCGCATAAAACTGATAGGACGCTTTTTTTATATATTAGCAGAAACTTTTTTACAAAATTAGGGAAAAAAAGTTGGGGGTTTCCTGAAAATCTTTTTATGTTTTTAAAATTCTATGAAAATAAGGAAGAACATTTCTTGGAACGCCCCACCTTTTTTATTTTCTCCCCATATTTGATTTACATTTTATGCCTATATAAGGAAGACATCCTATCAGTTGTATGGAAGCTCAACCATTTTTGAGAACGGGAATTTTTTTAAATAAATTTTTTTGATTTTCAAAAATAATTTTTTAAATGTGAAACATTGGTTTACCAAGAATAAAACTTAGTAGATTCGTAGTGCATATTACCATATATCTCTAAAAAATACAAATTTTAAAAAGTGGTATTTGTGAGAAAATCTACAAAAAAAATAAAAAAGTTGATCCAACTGTTAAATACCTATTCCTTTACTTTCACCATAGAATGATATATCCAAATATGAAAGTTATTCTAAAACTCTCAGCTGGACCTCTCTGCCTGATTTGAAATCAAATTGGTTTATAATAATTTCAAATTGTTTGAAATTAATTCGAAATGAAATTGGAATCATGCGAAATGAGATCGGATTCATATCGAATGCAAACTGTTCAAAATAATGCGAGATCATTTGGAATAAATTCGGATCGAAACCAAAATCATTTTTAACTTGAAGATATTCCGAAGGAATACAAGCTTTCTTCATAATGCTGTGGAAACATTCGGAATGACGTTTTAGAATCACACGAAAATAACTAAGACATAATCTAGAAAGATAATAAATTATAAGGCAGAATGAAAAGTTTCTTCACAATTATGTGAAACGAACTGATAGTAGATAGGCAAGGGAATCAATCGGTAAAACGTGAAAATTATTAGGAATGACAGAAGAATCATTCGGGCTGAACTCGGATTTAGAACGGAAATATTCAGACTGAGTTTGCGGATTAAAGCCGAATAAAAAACTCCCCCAGAATGTTGCGGAATCAATTAGAATGATAGTGGAATAATAGCAGGCTGATTTAAAACTAATGTTATAATCCGCCAGCGAATTCACATCGAATCAAAAGTTCATTTAGAATTATGTGGGTAGGTTTGGAGAGACAACAGTGTCATTTTGAATGTTTGCGGAATGATTGCGGAATAATTTCGGAATGATGGGCGAATCATTTGGATTGACATCTAATGTGGAATAATTGATTGGAAGCGGAATCATTTGAAATGAATTTGATTTTGTCCGCGGATTCAACCTGAATGAAAATTTGATTCATAATGACGCGAATTACTGCAGATTCAAACATATTCAAACGAATTAAATTCTATTCCGGAACTTCCACTAGGATACTCATTACTTGTGATTAAGGAACAAACAGATCTTCGCATGACCTTTCTTGTAAGTTTCGCCACTCACGTGTACTCAAGCAAACGGTCAATTTCGAAGGGATTGATCGTGCGAATTAGGCTGGGGTCGCATTCCAGGAGCGAATGTGGGATGTATCCGCCACTGATAGCCCACCCATCGGAATGCGTACCCCGAACACCTTGGCGAATACTCTACCTTCTTCGCGCATCCTACCTCTTGGTCCCCGTCGCGAATGCGTACATGCATGCACACCTGCATGCGAGGGGGAAGAGGACGTTGTTGCGGAGGAGGGCTAAGGAAGAGGTTATTTTTAGACCGGTGCAGGCCTATTTTTAGAGGTGGCTTTCACGGTACCCACCAAGCTTAACCCTGACTTACGTCCCGTCCTACGTTCCACGTGTAGCATGCAATCGCCTCGCTTAAACCCGATTAAAAGCATACACCAACTTATCATAATTCGTTGATTCCTACATTCTAAGTCTCCATATGAAATTCCACAAATCCGCAAGGTATTTGGCGTTAAATCGTGTCTATTCTTAGACACCGCAGTTTTAGACATGCAATAAAAAATATTAAAAATTTATATTTAGAATCGTGCATTCTTGCTGTTGACGTTGGATCTTTTACTGAAGGAGCAGAAGTCGCGCGCTTGGTGCGGCGAGATTTAGATTTAAAGACGGTGACGCAATTTCACGTAACTATTTGTGGATCCCTCTACATGTCAATTCAAAGTAGCGTATAGTACACACCTATTATTGCTCCCACTTTACGACTTATACACAGAACTATGAAGTTTCTAAATCCCAGTTTAACCACTGAACTGGGAAAAACGCAGATGACCAGGCATTCTTTAAGAATTAATGAACGAGAAATAACATGATGAAAACATTTTCCTAATTATGTAAAAACATAATCAAAAAATATTTTTGTAATGAAAATAGTCAAGATTTGATTTTGGCATGGAATAATTTTAATATTAAGTGCTAGTTTTGCTGTGATAAAAGCAAAAATAATTAACTGTTATCAATGCTCTTGTTCTTGTTTCATACTAGTTTCGTTATATAACTTATGAATTAAGTTTCGCAATTTTTCCCTCGACAGCACCGCAGAGGCTAAACTTGAAACAAAGAAGTGGTCGAAATTAACAAATACACTATCATATTGAGAAAATACATTTTTAGATAATTAAAGCTTTTGAAAAATATAAAAATATATGCGAGAACGGTGAAAAATTATTTAAAAACCACATAAAATGTTCAACATGTTATAGTATTGACTTTTGTAGTAATAGAAGCACTTTTACGTCATATTAGACATGTATATAACAGAAAACTTAGGTCAACAACTAAAATGAAAGGAAAAAATTCCTAATCATTGACAGGATTTGCAAAAAAAATTTCGTTATTGAAATTAAAATATTCCAGCTTTCGCGAATATAAATTTTATTTTATTTTATTTTATTGAAACTATACATACATTGATTATAAATTGCTTTTTTTTCAAAAAAACTGTTCACGAAATTTGAAAATCTTTTCATTTAAGATTAGTATTTTTCGTTAACTCCTCCTAACATAACTTTTTCGGACGGGCGTTGCAAAAAATAGCGTGTGATACACGTGCGCATAGGTGATTGCTAACTCGTGTGGTTGTATCATTTTCCGGCTTATGCTGCAAAATGCACACTCGCACACAATCACCTATTTTTTGCACTTGCATCACAAATAACTATTACGATACTGCGTTCATAATATTTTTGTTCCGATCAAATATTATCACTGATGCTTCTTAAAAAAGAAAAATTATTTAATTTTAACGAATGGACGATGGGTTACTAAACATTACTGAACTTTGTTCAATGCTAAAAGCCTCCAAACGAAGATAATTATCTCCCACTAAAAACGTTACCTTAATCAAATTTACGTAAAAATTGAGATTTTCGTTGCGTTCGATTTTTTTAAAATATACATATTTGTTTTAGAGAAATATCTTACGTATACAAATTTTATTTAATACAAAGCACAAAACTTTCACTTTGTGCCCGATTGAAAAAAATTGCTTGGCGCCGGTAAAAGGCATAAAAAGTACGATTTCTTATAAAGAGATAAATATAAGGTCATAATTGTAACCCTAAACATTTTTTGCAAGGATTGCCAAGATTCTAAGATCTTCTACACACAATAGGGGAAAAATATATAGTTGATATGAGACGAAAAATTAAAAACCGAGGCACCACAATAATAAAAATAAAATAAAATTTAACAAGGCTTTTAATGGGGTTTCCATCAATGAAATGTTATGAAATAGCAACATATATCAATAGGAGGAAGGGAGAATAACAGATTAATCATTTTATATGAAATCATACTTTGAATATATTCTCATATTCAAAACAAATCTGTTATTCTCTCTTCCTTCTATTGATGTATATGTTACTATTTTATACAATTTTATTCATGTAAAACCCATTAAAAGTCTTGCTAAATAATTTTTATTTTAATAATAAATAAATAAATTTTATTAATCCTTACAAAACATGTTTAGGGGTACAATTATAACCGTATATTTATCTCTTTATCAGAAATTGTACTTTTTATGCCTTGTACTGGCGCCAAGTAATTTTTTTCAATCTGACACAAAGTGAAACTTTTGTCCTTTGTATTAGCTACAATTTTTATTCATAATATATTTCTCTAAAATAAATATGTATATTTTTAAAAAATCGGAAACTACGAAAATCTCCATTTTCAGGTAAATTTGATGCGCGCATCCTCTAAAAATTTTTTTTTTAATCTGAAAAAATTAGGAGTGTATTATCTTACCCCGAGAAACAAACTGTCGCGATGCGGTGGCCGAAAAATAAAAAGAAGTTTTTTGTGAATCACCATATATATCATTAAAAACTAAAGGTTAACAACCACCGCAGGGTCCCACTGGGAGTAACTGTCATCTAATAAATGACATCGGCTCCCAGTAGGACCGCGGTAAATCCCATTCATGGCCACGTCTCACAACCGCGAGATGAGTGGTCATTCTTTCTCCTTGGCAGTGATGTTGTATTCGGAAGGAGCCGAGAATTCGATCACGAATATAGTTCGTTTCTCGAAGTATATATATATATATATATATCCTGTATCAAGGGTTTCTGCTGAATATGGTTACAATGATTAATAAGCAGTCACGGACAATTGTCCAGGGATGGTCCCGAAAGAATAACCCCTAAGCTAAGGCGTGATAACCGTGCCGAAAGCTGCATGGCACCAGGGCGAGGTGTCTCAAAGGGTGACTCTGGGATATCGGGCGACCTCTCAGAGTATGCAGCCTTATCCTTGCGAGCGGGGCTCTACAAGGATGGACGAATCCTTTTCCCTAGCTGCTCCTGAGACAAACAATGATGACACCAAACATAGTTGTAGTAAATGCGGTTCAAAACAATTAAACGTGCAGGCTCCCGACAATGGGTCGGACAACAATGCCGACTACCTTACAGTTGGGGGAGCCAATCAAGACGAATTCAATGCGATTGACTGGCAGAATCTAATTACTTCTAAGTGGACGGATCGACTCAGGGACAACCTGTTGGAGTGCTATGATACCAGTAATGCCCCTACACGAGAAGGTTACATGACGCGACTGCATACTCTGTAGTGCGCGAAACACCCAGAGCTCTCGCATTTTTCGCATAAACGTCTGCGAAACCGTGCCAAGGATCGCCGAAAAAGGAGTTATATCAGCGGAGCGCCTACTCAACCGCTGTCAGAACAATCCGGCAACAGAGAAAGAGAGGCGGCACTAAGACCAACCGCGAGGAGGCATCTAATAGAGGAAGAGCGATGCTACAGGATCTGAAGAAATATGAACATTCAGGTTTATCTTGAGCCCAAAGATCTGGCTGAACTGGATGACGAGCTGTGTGGAGTTTTTTCCGAAGAACCTGATCTCTGAAGTATCAATTGTAGTCTGTATAATGCAGCGAGAGCTTTAGCAGATGCAAACCGTAAAACAAAACCAACGTTCAATCATAAGACCAAAAGACGAATGCATCAACTCAGCACAAAGATAGGCTGTGCAAGGCAGTACGCGTGCCGCATTCAGTGTATGATTGACTACACGACATCTGGCAGGACTTTCACTGCCAAGTTTCTACAGTTCGCGCGCGAACTGCAAATCTGTCATCACACACTCAACAAGTCAAAGCTACTGACCATCAGGCAGCATATTGTGGACAAAATACAAGTACTATCTAACGCTAGGAGAAGTCTAGAGCGGAGAGAGAGGTGTTTCAGAGAAAATCAACAGTTTCTGTCTGACCCATCTCGACTCTTCCAAGACCCTCCAGTTACTGTCGTCCTCCCGCCCACACCAGAAGAGGTCGAGGCATTTTGGAGAGAAGTCTATGAAGTCCAGCCTCCACTGAAAAAAACTCAAAGAATATAAATAGCTTCAAGAAGCTGTGCAGTGCCCTCATAACACCTATGGAGGAATGCCCATCTATCACTACCGAGGAGGGGAAAAAAGTATAAGGAGGCATGGAGAACCATTCCGCTCTTTTACATCACATTATTGCCACTATCTCTCGCACTTCGCCATTCCGAAGTGTTCCTCTGCGGCAAACCTGGAAATCGAAAGCATAAGGTCACTCACGTATTTTACATGGATGATCTTAAGATCTCTACTAAAAATCAAGACATACTACATCAAGCTGTAGACATTGTCAGAGAGTACACTCAAGAGATTGGAATAGAGTTCGGGTTAGAAAAATGTGCCAAGGTTTATTTAAAGAAAGGAAAACCTGATCGCATCCCGGAAGACCCTGAGCTCGTCGGTAGAAGCGCTATACGGCACCTTGGCGCTTGAGAGACCTATACATACCTCGGCATGCCACAGAGCAGCATTCCGGACGTGACATCTATAAAGGACACTCTCCGATGCAGATACAAACGTCTCATCCGACGGATTTGGTGTTCCGAACTGTCGGCGAGAATTTAAGTATCCGTGATGAACATGCTTGCCGTCCCAGTAGCACTCTATTCATTTGGAGTGGTTCCATGGATGAAGGACGAGCACAGATCCCTCGATATCGGGTCCCGAAAGGTTATGCACATGAACAGAAGCATGCACCTCACATCTTCTGTTCCACGACTTTACATTTCTCACTGTCAAGGTGGCACGACCTCCTTGACTCGGCCTTGACTTCAATATCAGGCATGAGTAAAATGCATCAAATCTTATCCATCTCGAGTACTCACTCCTGAAGATTCGGATTAAAGAAGCACAGGAGAAAAAATTCCGCGAACAGCTCTTCGAAAAGAAGATTCAAGGCATCTTTCACAGAAATTTGGATAATCTGTCGATGCCGTGTGAGCTAACGTTTGCTTTCCTTAAATCATTCGGATTGAAGTCAGGCATAAAGGGTTTTATTTTGGCATGTGAAGACGGTGTCATTTCCACTATAGCATACCGTCGCCACATTTTGAACCAAGATATTTTCGATGATAGCTGCAGAGCATGTCAGGCACACCCCGAGCATCTAGGACACATACCACCTGTATGTCCAACTCATGCAGGAACGACCTACATCCAAAGGCACATGTGGCAGTAAGAGTGCTTTATTATCATCTCTGTCCCTCTTACGGCATCAGCCCTAATATCGCTCCGCTATACGCTCCTAGGAAAATAGAGTCAAATGTCGAGAATGAGAAGTGTTGGATATACTGAAACTTTATATTCTCGACAATTGTTTCTATTGCGCACTTGAGGCCTGTCATAGTTCTTCTTGACTTTGAGAAACGAACCATGTTCGTCATCGAATTTTCGAAAACAATTGACAAAAACGCCATAGCCAAGGAGAATGAAAGGAAAGAGATATAAAGACCTTATGAGGAAGTTGCGACGGTTATACCCGAAATATTCTGTGAAGCTAATCGTCTTGGTCCTCGGCGCTCTTGGAGGTGCGGGGGCAGTAGTCCTAGGGTCGCTGCGTGTCCTCAGGGTGCACGAGACTTTTGCCGGATCATCGTATTGAATTCGTTGCAGACTGTAATCACCTATCTCACAGTCGTGAGACGCGGTTACAACTGACATTTTACCGCGATTTCGTTGGCAGCGGGTGCAATTTTTCAGATTAACACCTGCTCAGAGCGAAACCCTGCGGTTGTTTTTTGTATAGGCTTGCTGAAAGATAGATGAACTCTTTGACAATATCAATCCTATAATATTGAACGATTTAAAATTCATGACTTTCTAAATCTTAAAATTAAAATTTTTAATTAATGTTTTCAACATTGAATAATTCTAAAAGGACAATCAAACTTATATTATAAGTGTATGAATGAAATATTCAAAATTAACAATTTAATACTCATACATAGCTGAAGAACTGTTTCACTATGTAGTAACTGCAAATGGGAAGCATGCAATTTTAAAAAATTTCGAAAAAAACACTAGAAACTGCACGATTTTAAAGTAGCTTTCAGATTCAAACGATGAAAAACTAGAAAATTAATTTTTGGTGTTCATGCCGTTACAATTCATTTTTGCATCACCGAAGTTACCAAGTACCCTATCAGTACCTTCGCGCTGCACACCAACCCAGACATTCATATCTCCGAGTAGAATCTAACGAGTCTTAGATGATATCTTTTACATAATTACATCCACCACCAACTGGAGCGTAGCATGCTATAACAAAAGCCTTCTGATTCCCACATTCATTCTAACCCATACAAATTTGGGAGAAACACATTCATACTTTTTAACATGCTTTTTTTCTCCATCATTCGTACTCAGACTGACTACTTGACTCCCTTCTGATTCATATACTACTCCGAAACATAATGCGAGTCCACGTCATGCTATGTTTGTTATTTTATATCCCTTCTACTTTGTCTCAAGTATACATAAAATATTTAGCTTCCCCACACTAAAACTTTTAAGCATTTACCTTTCGTTATGATCATTTACACCTTCAGTATTCCAATCACCTAGTGTCTATTCATCGCCTAAATCTATTCCGAGGGCATGCCTTTTGTCAACTCACGTTTTAATCCAATTTAAGGCTACCTTGTCATTTGTATTATGCATTATTTAAAGTATACACCCAACTACTAACTTCATGCGATAAATGTGTTTCATAAGTATAGAATCAAATCCTTGTCTTCCTGTTTGCCTCGATGGTAACGCCATGATTACCACGCTTGATTTTAGTTTGGATGTCCTTCAAGACATCCGCATACTTTTTCTCGGGAGCTGGCTTGACAGTTGTCGCCTCTAGGATATTTTCCTCTTCTTTGTTTTCGCGGCACCCATACCATTATTTGTCAAGTTGTCCCTGGATGACATCTTACTCTCCCTTATCTCTTCTTTATCCGTCGCCGTCTTTATTGGGTCTTTGCTCTCCTTCTTGAGACCTCAGTCCATTCGCCCATTTCTGAGTCATAAACTTTTTGGGGACAGGCTTTTTCCCAAGGAACTTTCTAGTGACTAAGTGTTGCTTCCCTCGCCCTCTTTCCTGTGTCTTTCTCCGTGATCTCTGGCTTCATCCTGCAGTTAACCATTGCAAAAACATTTAACGGATCTCCACGTTTTGAGACCCTGTGAACCCTAAAATCAAGTTTTCGCGATGGCGTCTGTCTGTCTGTCCGGCCCTCCGTCCGACTGTGACATGATAACTCTCGAAAAAATGAACGAATCAAACCGAGGCTTGGGATACTTTTTTAAGGTCCTTGAAGAAAGGAAGAGTTCGGTGAACCAACTTTTTTGGATGGAAATTCAAAAAGTGACAGCATTCGCAACATTTTTAAGACCATTTTTTTTAATATGTAAAAAATTTATGAACGGCTATTGCTAGTACTCAGAAAGCCAAACAATTAACCTGAATGACTTTTTTAGGTGAAAAAATTTATGAAATTTTCTTCGCACAAAAAATAATGAAAAATAAAAAATTCCATTTTGTGGTCAAACTATGCAAGATACGAAAGAAGATAAAGAGCCACAAATTTTACTTCCAAAAAATACCTACAAATTTGTTATAATCGTTTCTTGTTAGGATCCGTAGTTTTTGTTTTACTCGTAAAAAAACAATAATAAAAATAAAAACTTAAATTTTGGACAAACGATAGAAGCTAAGAAAAAAAATGAACAAAAGTTTTTTACCTAAAATAGAGCTACAAATTTATTATTAATTTTTCTGATAGAAAGAGCCAAAAAGAGCTATTTTGCTATTCATCATTTTTCATAGGACGCGTAGTTTTTGTTTTCATCGTAATAAAATAACATTAAAACTAAAAAAATAAATGTTTTGACAAACGACACAAGCTACGAGAGAAAATAATCTAAGAAAAAAAGTTGTTCATTCAAAAAAGAACTACAAATATATTATTAATTATTAAATTCTCATCATTTATGATTGAGAAAGTATTAGAATTGTCAGAAATTTCACACCTCAGTTTTTCAACAGATCTCCACGTTTTGAAACCCGCCGAAGCCGAAAATAAAGTTTTGGCGATGGCGTCTGTTTCTTAGTCCGTCCGGCCGTTCGTCCATCAAGACGATAACTTTCGAACAAAATGAAAATGAAAGTAGAAAATTTAAATTTTGGTCCAAATGACGTGAGACACGAGAAAGGTTTTGGAGAGCAATTATACGTTTCAAAAAGTATAAAATTTTTCTTTAACCATTGTTTGATAGTATTTTTCGTTTTGGTTTATTTGTTGAAAATACTATGGGAAAATCCAAAATTCAAATTTTTAACCAAACGACGGAAAATACCAGAAAAAATCTCAAAGAGTAATTATAGCTTCAAAAAGGTCCTACAAAATTGTTCTCAACCATTTTTAAATAGGAGTTGTCATTTTGGTTTCATTCATCGAAAGTACTATGCAGAAAATTGAAAATTCAAATTTCGAACCAAACATCGTGAGATGAGGAAAATAAATTTCACCAAAGAATTGCATTGTCATTTTGGTTTCATTTATAAAACATACAGTAAAAAAATGCGGAAATTCAAATTTGGAGCTAAATGACGCAAAGTACGGGAAAAGTTTTTAGAGGAATTTCAGCGTTTAAAAATTTCTACAACATTTCTTTGAACCATTTTTTGACAGAACTCGTCGTTTTTAATTTATTTACCGAAATTATTATGCAAAACTCGACAACTCCAATATTAGGCCAAAAGACGCGAGACACGTAAAAAATCTAAAAAAGACTTGTAGGATATTTTGTTTTATCCGTCAAAAATAATATTAAAACAAAATACGTCAAAAATCGAGCGCGCAGCGCGAGTGTCACTATGAGAATGTGTACCTCAAAGCCTACAGAGTTTTAGGCAACTTAATGTTTGACTATACTTAATTACGTAGAGAATTCACAATATGAAGACGCATATGAATACTGGGATCTGAAAGAGATTTTTTTGATAAAGTTTAATTCAATCATTCCAAATGCAAAGAATAAATATCCGAGCGCAGAGCGCGAGGTAACCCATTATCGAGCGCGAAGTGCGAGATCTAACAGACGTGCGACCTAGGTGCGCTCAAACTTGCGAGCTGCGAGCGCAGCACGCGAAGAGAATGTACCCACCCAGCGAGCAGATTTTTTTCTTAGGGTTTCCTTCCCCTAGTATGTTTGGTCCACGAAGCATATTTTATTTCCGCTCAACTCATTATATCTAGGTAGCGTTCCTATATTCGCCACCAGGGTTTGTACCAAAAAGAGGCCGAAGCAATCATGCTAAAATTAGCTCAAATAAACTCAACTTGATAAAGCTCTACACAATTGATGGTTCCATCTAAAGTGTTTCCACATTTTACATTCTCATCAGAGAAGGTGATGGATTTGTATAAAATTTGACCCCTACCCCTTTGTTGTGAATCGCATCGTGTAATAATTTCAACATTGAGGTAAAATTCAATTTGATGAAGAAGTTCTGTTAAGGGCAGTGAGGGCAGGTCAATTCTGTACCGAGACTTAGACGGATTAGCCGTGTTTTTGAGAGAGCGATCGTGTCGTTGTGGAGTGAAGCGTCACTACTATTTCCCCCCTGACTTTATATTTCTTTCTCTTATTCATTTCATAATAAATTTTCCATAGATCTCTTATTTTCTTGACATTAATTAAATTGTGTATTCAACTGAAGTGTGAACAATGAACAGTATATTTTTAATGTCTAAAATAAGTGTGTCTCGTAACTCCTATAATCCCTTTCCCTTTGCGCGTTCGTAAATAAATAATTAATATTATTGCATTAATTACATGTACCTTTGATTCGGATATTAAACGCGGTGTATTCACAGTAATAGTTGCGTGCACAATTGATTGGAAAAGAAATGTGTAATGAGGGAAGTGGAAGTGACAAAATGGACGCTAACGGTAGTCAGAAAAGTGCGACGCGCCAAAACTATGGGAACAACACGGAAGATAGAAGAAGCCGCGTTAGAGCGACAGAGAGGGAACAAGCTCAGGCAAGGAAGAGGCAGGATGAAGCGGAGGAAAGGAGAAGGAACGCGTTCCATGAGAAAGAGAAAAGAGAAGACGGGACGAGTAACTAAGGCAGCCTTTGCAACGCACAGGCTTAACCCCTACCCTGCCAAAGCAGCAGATCTATCCAAGGAAAAATTTCAGACAAATTCACAGTGTGCACCTCAAAAACAGGGAGTAAGAACGCGAAAAAAGATAACTTTCTAAATAAGGAGAAAACGACGAAAGATAAAGAAGCAGCCAAATTATACGAAAATTCGGGCCTCAATCATACTCTGACACAAGATAATTGATGGAGGAAGTGAGGTGGACTGAGAATGAAATACACAGGTGTTTATAAGTGAACCCACCGAGGCTTTATTTTGAATGACGACCAACACCGAAGGAGTGCTCTGTCTATGAGATATGGCGTAGAACAGAACGTCGGGGACAGGAGAGTCTCTTTCTAGCCCTGCGCGTTGACGATGCGCATGCGCTTCGGCTTCAGGGCCTGAAGAAGAGCGAAAGTGCTCCTTCTGGATGCAAACTCTAACACTCACTCTTACTGTTGACTCTTCAGTCCCAGAACTCTTCATCCTTATCTTCCTTTAATTTCTCATCTCCAGATTAATCTAAATAAACATCAAAACAAATCATTGATCACCTTGTAGAGCTTCCGTGAAAATATCCGCAAGTTGTTCTTAGATTCAACCCATTTTACTACAACATGACCTCTGTTTACACATTCTTTGATATAGTGCTCACGTCTTTCTATCATGTGTCTAAGTCTATTCCCGCCATTAACTTTAACGCAAGATATCGCAGATGTGTTATCGGATCGCCTGATTAATACTGAAATATCCTCTTCGCTATGTTCTATTCGTTGGTTGTAGGATTAACTTGGTGCCTGCTAAGCTCATTAACAGCATATGAAATGCCAGGTCTCTTTGTACCTGCCAGATACAAAAGAGATCCAACAGCTTCTCTGTACAATCGGTTTGGTATTCTCTCTTCTGTATATTCGTCCTCCTCCCCCTCTTTCCTATCACAGCTCGTTGCATCACTAGGTTTTATAGGAGTCATCCTAGGTTTACACTTATCAAATCCGAATCTATTCAACATTTTGTCAATGAACTTAGTCTGACTCAATTTAATAATCTGTTTGTCTATGTCTCTTCAGATACTGATGTTCAAAAATTCCTTAGGGCTTTCTAGATCTTTGATTTTGAATTCTAGAGGCAAGCTCTTGATAACTTTGTTCAGTAGATCGTCATTAGGTCCAGCTAAGAGATTGTCATATGAATAAAGGATTGGAAGTACTATTTCAGAGTTCTTTCTATAGATAAACAAACAAGGATCAATATCGTGAGATACAAGCCCCAGTGAGCTTATTACACTTAAAAACTTGTCGGCTCATTTTTCAGGGCTTATCTTTAGCCCGTACAAGGATTTATTAGGTTTCCAAACAAATTGTTTTCTCGTATCTTCATGTACTAGAACTCCCTCTGGGATTTCCAGATATATATCCTCAGATAGCTCACCATAAATAAAAGATGTCTCGACATCTAGTAGTCTAATTATATACTTGTATTTATTCCAAATGGAAAAGAATGCTCTAATCAGCGATATTCTTGATACCGGAGCATATGTTTGTCTTAAATCATAACTATTCTTGTCCTTAAAAACTCAAGTAACAAGTCTACCTTTTTATTTAATGGATCCTCTCTCGTATGCCTTTTTCTTACAAACAATTCTTGAATCTATAATATTAGGTTCTTAACTGCCCATTGTTATTTTTGATCTCTTAACCACTGTATAAACCTGCTTAACTTTTATCGCATTAAGTTCTGCTCTAATAGCATCGACCCATTGTTCTCTTTCTGGGGAGTTGATAGCCTCTCTTCAGGTTTGTGTATCACCCTGAATTTTCGCTAATAATGCGTAATACTTGGGATCGCTAAGCTCTCGATCATACTCAAGATCCTTTTCTTCAGCTGTCTCACATAAGAAAAACATTACTTCAACGCCTTTCTCAGGCTGACCTCTTTTTCTTTTGGGTAGCAAAGGTTCATTTACAACTTGGTCTTCGCTTGACTCTTTATTATCTATTGTTGAGTCCATTGTCTCTTGCTCCATCAAGAAAGATAACTGTAAGTCGTATATTGTTGCTGGATTCTCGAACGGAAAAGCATTGTATGTTAATCTTTCAAGAAGTCTTACATGTTTACTGTCATAGAGTTTCTTTTCTTTAGGTACAGAATCTGTGTACCCCGTATTTAAGTATCCTACCAGAAAACCTAGCATCGCTTGCGGTGAAAATTTCGTCTCTGTGTTCCGTGGTATCTTGATATACTCTGCGCAACCGAATCTTTTAATTTACTTTAAGCAGTCTGATTGACTTGGCAAAATCTCACTTAGTGGAGTCTTCATTTCTATTGATTTATCAGGAGTTATATTGTAAATCTATACTGCCGCTTTAACCACTGAATCCATTTGGATTCAGGCATTCCTGAATCAAGTATCATGACTCTAGCTTTATTTTTGAGTGTTCTATTAAATCTCTAAGCAACACCGTTGTGTTTTGGCGTGTCAGGGCATGCTAGCTTAAGCTCTGCACCGTATTTGTCTAGAATTTCAAGTGTCCCTTGAGCCGTAAATTCGGTACCTCGATCGCATCTGAGAAAACAAAACTTCTTGTCAGATCCAACCAAATTACTCATGCTCTTTACAAAAGTATCTATACATTGAGGAACATTCGATTTGCATTGTATAGGAAATGCTAGCGCTGCTCCAGTAGCGTCGTCTATCAAAAGAAGTAAAAATTTGTATCTACCTGGGTGAGACATAGAGCTAATTGGTCCATAGTGTCACCATGAACGATCTGCAATGGTTCTGTGGCTCTCATACGAACTCTGGTAAAAGTTAGCTTAGTACTATTGGTTTGAAGACAAGCTTTACATTCTTGTATTGAAGTGTCGTTTAAAATATCATCATTATTCAATAATTTATCGTTGTTTTTAGCCAGGGCTAGTGAATAAGTCTTTGAAACATGACCAAGTCTAATGTGCCACAACATAGCTCCAGAGAAAGTTTCTGATTTATTGATCTGTAATTTTGACTTTGATTTGCTATCAAATTCTGATTCGCTATCATTGCTTAAGACATGTGTATTTTTGTTTTCTGTAGTTTCTAAAAATTCATTTTGAGCTTTCCTTCCACAATGTTTTTCACATACATTACAATTGTCTTTATCTGCTATAGTTTTTTCAGGAGTTTCTACGCTGTTCAGGTTTTTCTTACTTCTTGTGTTATGAAAGGTCTTACTATTTGTCGCTAAATTATTTACATTGCTCGACGAGGTATCGATTATTATTTCAAAATCCAGAAAGGTTTCTTATATTCACCTGATAAAATACTCTTATTCAATTCAGAATCATATATATAAATTATTTTGTTATTTAAATATACCTCTAGGCCTTGATCGACAAAACGTCTGAAGGAGCGCAAGTTATTAGATAATTCCTTTGAATACAAAATATTATTCAAAGTTAGACTATTGTTATCTTTGGTCACAATATTTGTTTTTCTTAAACCTCCTACTACAAAATCACTTTCTTCATTTGCGCATTCTATTCTAGACTTTACATCATTTCTATACTCTGAGAAAGACATTTTTGACTTCCGCAAGTGCTCAGTGGCGCCTGAATCTGCTATAAACTTGATCAATCTATTATTTCCGCTGTCTATAGAAATATCATTGGACATAACTCCATAATTTTCTGCAATCGTCTGCAGAGAAGTAGCAGAATTCGATTCTCTATGCCTAGAGCTGTGGTTGAAACCTCCTCGTCCACGATAGCCTCTGCCTCTGTTGTATCAACCACCTCTTCGACCTCTGCTTGATG
Organism: Andricus grossulariae; assembly: GCA_011634705.1. Lineage (NCBI taxonomy): Eukaryota > Metazoa > Arthropoda > Insecta > Hymenoptera > Cynipidae > Andricus > Andricus grossulariae. The sequence continues at coordinate 15,175,907 of JAABKJ010007545.1, forward strand.
TGGAATCTCCCGACTTTCCTCGGTTCCTTCTCTGAGAGGACCATCTGCCTCTCTTGAACTCCGTTCGTTGAGAGACGAAGTCATTGGAACCATTGTCATTTGATTTCCTCTTCCTGCAATATTTATTTGGACCCGTATCTCCCTCGTACATCGCCCAGGAAATCAAGAACAGGAAGGCTCGAGAATTTTGTCAGGAGTATCCCGCAGCGTGTCGAGCGATAATAGAAAAGCAATATATGGACGATTACTTGGACAGCGTCGATACGGAAACTGAGGCTATTCAGTTAGCTAAAAACGTCGCCCTGGTACACCAGAAAGGAGGATTCGTCATATGTAACTGGCTGTCTGATTTTCAAGAGGTACTTGACGCACTACCTACTGAAACAGTGACTTGAAGAGGAGGGCAAGTATAAATCTCGCAAAAAGAAGATTTCAGAGTCTTAGGTATGATTTGGAATCCAGATGCGGATAATTTGATGTACTCTCTGAATTTTCCAAGAGTAAGCACAGAGTGTGAACCTGGTTGGAGGATCTTTAACGAACATCAAAACTGAAGATTCCAAGATGTTGCTCAAAGGGAATGGAAAGAGTGAAGAGTATCCAACTTCACGTTTTCGGAGATGCCAGCGAAAAAGTTTTCTCAGCCATGGCCTATTTAAGAGTGGAAGGAGACAACAGTATCCCAGTCTCTTTGGTTATGGCGGAAAGTAGAGTCGCACTATTAAAGATACTGCCGACTCCACGTCTAGAATTACAGGCTTCTGTGATAGCAAGTCGCTTGGCGAAATTGATACGCGAGAATCACAGCTTAAAAATTGATAGACAGGTAATCTGGTCGGATTCAATAACAGTGTTAGGATGGATTCGATTAGAAGCAAGAAAATATCAAACTTTCGTTGCTCACAGAATTGTCGAAATTCTAGATATCACCACGGAATCGGAATGGCGATGGGTCACCGCTGAAGATAATGTGGCAGATGAAGCGACAAGAAACACTGAAACCATGGATATAGAGTCAACGAGCCGCTGCTTTACCGTTCCACAGTTTCTGAACTACACTGAAGATGCCTGGCCAGTTCAGCCATACAAGAAAATAGAAAAAGAAGAGAAAGCAACAGAGTTAAAGAGAGAATTTTGTTTGCCTATTAATAATGTAGACATTTCTAATTTTTTTTTATTCTTCTAGGTTCTCTCAATGGTCAAAAATGGTTCGTTGTCTAGCCAGGAGCAAGCGAGCTGCTGCACGCTGGCTTAAGAAGGGAGACAACACAGGAGAGCTCACCGCATTTTAAATTCAATGGACAGAGCAGCACCTTCTGAAAGCATATGAGACTGAATCTTTTCCTCAGGAAATCCGACGTCTTAAGGAAAGACTGGATCTAGAAAAATCATCGAAATTAATATCTTTATCACCAACAGTTGGACCAGAGGGTTTTGTGAGAATGCGAGTTCGCATTCTGGAATCAATCGAGAGGAATCAGCCTGGCGGAAAGGGAGCCGATCATCCGCAAAGGACATAAACACATCGTGCAGATTGCGATTGATCACTACCATCGTAAAGCCAACCACTTGGGTAGAAAAAGGGTAGTAAATGTTTTGAGAAAGCAATTTTGGATCCTCAAAATTCAAAACAGCAGTCAAAGGTGCCTGAAATCGACGTCAGAGGTGCATTATTTGACGTGCTGAACCGCAAGTTCCAGAAATGGGCCAGCTATCCGATGTCAGAGCGAAAGATGGACTACGACCATTCACTAACGTAGGATTAGACTACTACGGCCCCTTATAAGTCACCATAGGCCGACGTAAAGAGAAACAATAAGGAGTACTATTCACCTGCCTGGCAGTACGTACAGCAATTTTGGCGCTGAGAAGCATGATTGCTCGAAAAGGAAAGCCTGCCAGAATCTATTCGGAGAATGGACGTAATTTCGTAGGAGCAGCTCGAAAACTAAGAGAAGCCTTGTCAGTTTTCAACAAGGACGAGATCATGAGGAAAACAGCGACCGAAGGGATAGAATGGCACTTCAATCCTCCCGAAAGTCCTCATATATGAGGAAGCTGGGAGCGACTTGTGGTTCTGTAAATAAAGCGCTCGAAGTAACACTGAAGGAACAAGCACCCAAGGATGAAGTACTCAGAACTATTTTTGCAGAAATAGAGTACTCAGTAAACCGTCGTTCACTGACTCAAATCTCAGACTATCCAAGTTCACCGCAGAGCTTAACCCTAAACCACTTTTTATTACCATTCGAAAGTATACACCAGGTCGAGTCATCCCCAGGAATGTTCGTCTACAACGATCTGATCTTAATAAAACAATGGAGGAAGTCTCAAAGACCAGCAGATCAGGTATGAAAAAGGTGGATCCGAGAGTACCGTCCGACTATTAATCGGAGGACGAAATGGTTTACCAAGCAGAGGAATCTACAAGTAGGTGACGTTGTGACGATTTCTGACGAGAATACTCATAGAAATCACTGGGCGAAAGGAAAGATTATAGTAATTCTTCCAGGACGAGACGGGAAAGTAAGAGTAGCTGATGCCCGAACTGCTGCCGGCACCTACAGAAGACCTGCGACGAAGTTATGCGTTCTTGTACCAAAGTAGTATTCCAAATACATTGTAATATGGAGGATGGAATCTTGTGAATCGCATCGTGTAATAATTTTATCTTCATGGTAGAATTCAATTTGATTTAATATATCTTAAACCTTAATATTTCTTCAACAAAAATGGACCGCTTAAGGCGCAGTTATTAGATTTAGCGAAACTGTAGAAGTTCCTAAACGATGAGAGGGTGGGGAAAAGATGAAGAATTTCTGTTAAGGGCAGTGAGGGAAGGTCAGTTCTGTACCGAGACTTAGACGGATTAGAAGTATTTTTGAGAGAGCGACCGCGTCGTTGTAAAGTGAAGCGTCACTACTAATTCCCCTTTTACTTTATATTTCTTTCTCTTATTCATTTTATAATAAATTTTCCATATAACTCTTATTTTCTTCACAACAATTAAATTGTGTATTCAACTGAGGTGAGAATAATAAACAGCGTATTTTTGATGTGTAAAATCAGTGTGTCTCGTAACTCTTATAATCCCTTTCCATTTGCGCGTACGTGAAGAAATAATCGATATTCTTGCATTAATGATACCCTTTTTTGTCAAATGTCCATGTTTGAGATACTCTACACTTGAAAAACGGGCTGTTATGAACGTATGCGTCTGTATGTATATCTGTATGCATGCATGTCAGGATGGCTGTGTGCAAGCACAATTACATTGTAAAGAATTAATATTTTAGATTGGCTTTAATACACTCTTTTAGTGTCGGAAACTGAAGCTCAAGTTTGTTAACTAGCTATTTTTGATGAAAATTAAAAAGTTAGAACATTTACAAAAATTTTGAGACCATTTCTTTTCTGATTTAAAAATCCTTTGCATGGCTATTTATAGTACTCGATAAGTCGAACAATTGAACTTAACGAATTTTTTCGATAAGAAGAAAATGATCAGAGTTATAACATTTGCAAAATAAAAAAAAAACGCGAATGAAAATGTCAAGCGAAGCAACGCACAATACTTTGCTGCCTCATAGAGAAAGTAAAAATACAAATATGTCAATCCCCCTATAATACTACATCGAAATCGTTGATCGCTTAGGTGGCATTGTGTAATTTATTAAACGATTCCCTTCTCAGGGAATAAACAAAGCCCGGGTCGATGAGGTTCCTGAGATCAGGCGTGGCGCTAGAATGAAGATTTATATTATATATTCTTCTTTCATTGAACGTGACCAAGGTATCTACAGTATCACCGAAAAGTATTAAATATTTTTAGTATATAAAAGTATGTTTGTACTTGGAGAGTGTATAAAAATGCATTAAATTACTATATTTTTAACAAACAAAAAATTTAGAATTTAATGACAACAGAATTTTTGAATGATTTATGCTTATACGTATCATTTGCATTAGGAATGTAGGAATCTAAAAAATTATGAATAAAAATAAATATTGTTGTTCTGAATGTGCTTAATTATACTTAAAAGTCAATTTCTGAAATTGGTTCCTACTGGGTGACTCTTATATTTTAGGAAAGAATTTCAAAAAAATCACTTTAAGAAATCTGAACTCTCTCTGAGTCTGCAGTAAATTTTTTATAGTTTATGTACTCGTATAATTCAAATTGTTAAAGCTGGTGGAAGTTCAAGACAAAATTGATGAAGGAAAAGAATATTGACTAAAAACGATCAATAATACCTTCTTAAAATGTGCTTTAAAGGCGCGTTTATTTTCTTAAAGTCAAAGTACTCCCCCCCCCCGCTCTTGCTCTCGCTCGCTCCCTCACTCTCTCTCTCTCTCTCTCTCTCTCTCTTGCTCGCTCTCTCTTTTTCTCTCTCTCTCTCTCTCATAACTTTTCAGAAGTAATTTATTTTCTAAATATTCAAAGAAGATGAAAGATTAGAAATATATTGGACAATGTAATAAATATGTTGTAATTTTAAGAGAAGATTGTTATTGCTAGAGGGAACCGATTCCGAAATTTGTGAAACGCAGGATGAAGTATGGATTTCCGTGAAACTGTATATGTATGTTTTATTGTTGTGTCCTCAAAGGTTAAAACCAGGGCGAATAAAGTATCAATCAATACTCCCCCAACACTCTGGATTAAACACTAACACAAAGGTAACCCAGGTACATTGTCAAGTTGTATGAATGTTAAAACTTGTTAGTGGACGTGCAATTCACCAATGAAATAAGTGGAGTAACCTCCCCCCTGCCTGTCTATTCCCTATATCCTACACCCTAGTTGTAAGGTTGTTTCAACAAACTGTGCAAGCTTTACAATGATTCAATTAGATGCGAGGTGAATCTGGACTCGGAAATAGTCCAGATGTCAAGCCATTTCAGGCACGGGTAGCACTCTGATGGGTGATCGCGACGTACAACCGGGTTGTTCATTCGATGCGTTTTCACTAATGTTGAGCAAGAGGTTTTCGATCAGGATAGGGAAAATCTCATGCTATATATAAAAATATATTTTTTGACCTTTTACAGTTTTTTTAAACAATATCTTCCGTTAGCAGAAATTATTTGAAATTTGAAAAAAGAAATTTTTTTCGATACATTTCAATGCTGCAACACAGTTATTTTCAGAATAATTCCCCCTGTGCAAATTTATTCATTGCAATATGGTATAAGATTTCAACAAACTTTAGTAGAAGAAAAAACAATTTGTCACAATTTTACTTAAAAATTAAAATTTTTTCGTAAACGAAAGTTCTTAGGAGACGTCAATTTTTTTTCTCTTCAACCTTTTTCACGTATTTTATAACATAAAGACACATAAAAATCTAAGAGGGCACATGAAAATACTCAAGAAAGTAACTTTGGTGCGTCTGTTACGTCCTAAAGGGAACAAACTTACCTGGTTAAAAATAATTAATTAAAAAGGTTTCTCGTTTTTAAACGAAATCTAGGAGTTCGAAAGAGGGATAAGAATAACTTCCGAAGGTTGAGATAACTACACAATAATCTACAAATTATTTGGAATAAAATTGTATATATAATATTTTAGTTTATTAAACATAGGAAATTACAAAGTTTTAAGAGAGATAGCTGATTCAAAAAAAAAAAATAAAAGGATTAATGTTTTCTGAATTGAGTTTAATTTTCATTGATGTATTTCATTTCAAATTTTAAGTTGCACTGGAGACTCTCAGGTAGCGAAAACTCGTCATCCAGATCTCCACCTTAGAATAAAGGAAGACCTTAATGACGGATTTTAAAAGGAATATAAATATTATGAGTTCTTAACTCATTGATTAAAACTTGCCTAATGATATTCCAATTGTTCACTTTTGAAACTGGGCGAGTAACTATTTTGGGGATTCACAGATATTTTTAAGATTCCTTGAGCAAACTGGTTTTTTGATTTGGCTGAATACTCTTCTCGTTCACTGGAAGGATACTAGTACTGGCCTAGGTGGTTATTTATTTAGTACAGGTAGCGTTGATCGTCCTTCTGGTAATTCACAGTTGAAATGGTTTGATAACGAGGATTTGCCAAAGGAGTCTATTAGCGGGTGGGTAGGCTGAGGTCTCCTGCTGGTGCTCAAGGGTAATAATGGTTGACAATGGATTTGTCAAAGGATCTTGCGGATTCAGTTTCACTTTATTTTAAGGGATTTGAAGTTCAGAATCGACTTCAGTTCGATTGAAATTTCCGAAGCACAACACTGATTTTACTTTTATTTTTAAAATTTTGTATTTCGACTACATGGCAATGGTTTCCAAATAACCGGAGTCTATCTGGCATTTCAATATTACCTTTCAAGTGTGCTCTAGGGCAGAGGTTCCGTCCGATTTGTATATTGTATATTGACTTGACCTTCTAAGCAGAGCTTCCGCCGGATTTGAGGTTTGTAGATCGACTAACTTTCCGATGTACTTTTGAGCAGAGCTTCCGCCCGATTTGAAATTTGGAGATAGACTGATTTTCTAATTGTGATCCTGGGTTTATATACGTCAGATTTCATTAAGTTCACAACCAAAAGATTGACAACCAAAAACTTGACGGCGAGGGGACGTAACAATTGAAAACAATTTATATCCAGGTGTCTATATCTGAAGACTTCCAAACTGCATGGTTAGTAGTGCGGAGTTTGGACTACTGATATTATCATGTTGGATAAAAGTGAATATGCACCAGCTTTGTGCATTTTCATAAGAACATAATGCTTTTTTATCATAATTAATAATATAAATTATAAGTTTAAATATAGCAATTATTAATAATATAAGTATAAATAATATAGTTATAATACGTCACAGGACGCGACAATTGTTCGCCAACTGTGTGAAATTTAATTAAGAAATGGTCTTATCTATGTGATATTCACTCCAAAATATTTATAAAAAATTCAAAGAGTGGATATTGATCTATTCATAAATGTTTAATTTCCTTATAATCAACATGAATTATTCAGATAACTTTAGAAGCTTTCAATAAAAAATCCTTATAGGAGTACGGACATTGCAATTCAGAAAATGAAGTCTTTAATTTTGTCGAATAATATTCCCTTTCCCTCATTCATTCAATGCGTGTTTTTACACATTCATAACATTTTTGATGCAATTTCTGATATGAAGAGTACTCCGCAAGTTATAATTCATGTCTTAAGAGTATATTCTATGTAACAAATAAAAAAGATGCAAGAATTTTTAATGTTAATTAAAAAAACTGTTGCTTCCTTTAACTCGTACGCAATTTTGGATCCTTATTTAAGTTTCCCACAGAACATACTTTTAAAATACTTTTCCTCATATTTGGGATACCCTGTATAAAAATTTGTATTCGTATAGAAAAATTAATATACATATGAAATTAATTTAATATACAGTCACGTCATTTTTAATATAATAAGATTTTTCCACTCATCTGAAAATTAATATACACATGTATTAAATTTAATATACAAATGCACAGCTTTTAACATTTCAATGTGTATTAAATTTCAACTACTGTTTATGCAAATGACTTCATATACATTTGTATTAAATACAATACAGATTTTTCTACCAGTGTTGCAAACTTCTAAGAAAAACGGAAAAAATCTATTGGTCGTATTTTTCTTTAAAATGTTGCAAAAAGTTGTATTTTTTCAAAAAAGTCATACTATTCTAACTTTTAGGGTATTTTTTCAATTTATTTTCTAAAATTTTCTGATACTTTTTGTATGTTTCGTTCTAAGTCATCATTAATTTGGAAAGCAAATATTTCATATTAAACATTTTGTTCACGAGTTTAAGAATCAATATATGATACTAGGTTGAAATATCTTTGACCATTATTTCTTGGGCTTATATGCACTCGAATATAATTGATTCTTTGACAAGACTGTGCTGATTTTTTCCTTTAATGCTGCCAAGATCTAAACTTAGAACAAATAAGTCGTCATAATTTTACATAGTAAAATCGATTACAAATCCATTGTGCATGTATAAGAAGTTGCTTAATATTTAAAACTTATTTGCGATGGTTCCTTTTTTCATTTTAGGATATTTTCTTTATAACTTATCCTAAACTGGTTTTCTCGGTAAATTCATACCGGTTCTGATAAACGAATAGTGGTTTAGCAAACTTTTCTAGTATCGTTTAGTACTTTTTTAAACTTGAAATGAGGTGCGAAATAAAGGCACACATATCACAAGAAAAAATCGGAAAGAACGTTAAATTTCGATCCGAGCAATCCGGGATTTGGAAAATAAAATTTCGCTAGACACCCTGATTTTATAAAACATCTTAACTTTTTTGTTGAAAAATGAGCTGTTTTGTTAAGCATACGCCTTTTTGGATACGAAATTCGGGGTTTTGACTGTTTTGTTCTGTGTAAATCGAAAATTCAACTACGTGGTTGAAAATTGAACTCTTTTGTTGACAATTTATTTATTTTGTTGAAACTTAAACTGCTTTGTTGAAAGCTTATTGTCTTTTTGGTTAAAAAATTCATCTTTTCTGGAATAAAAATTCATCTTTTTTTGATTGAAAATTCATTTGTTTTTGTAGAATAGCTATGAGTTGAAAATTCAACTTTCTTCAAAAAAATTCAACTTGTTGACTGAAAGATTGGACTTTTTGGTTAAAAAGGCAACTATTTGTGGTTGAAGTTAGTTATTTTTACATTCTCACCCAGAGAAGGTATTAGATTTGTGTAAAATTTGACCCCCCCCCTGGTTTTTGTCAAATGACCACGTTTTGAGACCTTCTGAACCCAAAAAACAGGTTCTTGCGAATGGGTCTGTCTGCCTGTGTGTATGCGTGTATGTGTGTATGTGTGTATGTGTGTATGTATGTATGTATGTATGCCTGCGAGCATTGTAAGCGAGTCGCGTGAAGACCCGAATTGTGCGCATTGGCGCATATACTATTTTATGTGAAGACGGGGCATTTACAAGTTTTTTTGCGACAGCGTAGAGTATCGTAATGTTGTACATTACGATACGGCGGAGTGTAATGTGAAGACCGGAGTCACATAAAAGTATATACAATCCGTCAAAAATAATAAATTCTTGAACTTAGCAAGTTAGTGAAATTCTACGAGAAGAGTTTATATAAGCTAAACGATCATCTGGATAGTAACATGTACCATACATAATTTTTTCTTCATGGCCAGGCAGACCATAATTTTATAGTCTGAATATCCCCGGTGTCTTAGACTCACTATCAGGATAATTAAATCGACACTCTGGGATTGTCCATCAGAAGTGGTTGCGTCAAGACTTCCACTGAACGCCGAGCGAATACATCCGACATCCTAAACAAATTTTCAGAGCGAGTGATGATCAGCGTTATTTTTTTCCGTGTTACACAAATCTTTAATTTGGTTAAACCATTTGTTGATATTTCGAACATTTGTGGAGAGTGGGGGAAATGTAGAGAGCATGATGGAGAGTGGATTTAATGCGTTGTGGTTTTTATTTTCAACGTCAAATTCGATGCTTCCGAAGGACTAAGGACAAAGGTGTCACTTAGTATTAATTCGGTGCGTGATCTCATCATTCATGACCGACAACATGTTCAAATTTCGTAAGTCGTTGATACAGGAACACGACTTGCTGGATTTGTGTACGTACGATTTGTGATACGTGCCCAAAGGAATATGTTGTCGAAGTGTTTGTGCATATGCAATCATGTCTCAGTGATCTAACTCTTAAAAAATAATAAAGATGCTTTCAGACTTGCTGGATGTCATATAAACTTTAATGTTTTTCACGTTTCATTTATTAACCTGAATTCCGTCTCTAGTCTCTCTTACATTCATAATTATATATGCAGGTAGGAGAAGGACAACCGATACTAAAGTTGACACTCTGGTATGAATAAGTTAACACTCCGAGACAATCAAGGTAACACTCCTGGGTCAATCAGATTTTCACTCCAGGATCGTCAACTTTACACTCTGGGATAGTGAAGCTAACCACCAAATTTTGACACACTCCACGGAGTCCCATAGTTAATGTTCAAATATAGTCAGATTGACACTTTAGATGTTCAGACTGTCTAGCCATTTTTCTCCATGTAAAAATTTGACCTAATCTAAGTTGAAAGATTCTTTGAATATAATATACTCTAGATTCGCTCGTACGCCTCAAACATTTTTTTCCGTGGCTAGATAGGTTTGATATTCATGCCCAAAGCAGGCAAGAAAACTGATGAAAAAATCTATCTACGTAGATAGGTTTTAGAGCCGCTTTTTGTGCACCAAGGAAGGTCGCTTTTAGGTTGAAGAAACACTCTATCCACATTTTAAAGTGCATTTATTAATTAACGCCATTGACAAATATTTTTCATGATTTTATCATTTATTTACTATCTACTCTTGTGTATTAATCTTATTAATAAGTCATTATAGGATCCCTTCAATAATTGCAATAAATATTAGTTAAAAATCCAAAAGTGGGCGAGAATTAGGACGAAGAACGTCTCTATAAAATGTAGCAAAAACCTATCTACCAGATAGGTTTTTCGAATCAGTTTTTCGGTTCCCAGTCGACCCCGCAAAACTAACATTTGTATCCAACGATATTAAAAACTTATTTTTCTTAAAAAATGTGGATATAGCCTTTCTTGAAAAGTGCGGCAGGATAAATCTCGTTTAAAAGCAGATATTTCATCGATTCGAATGTATATCCTACAGAATTTATGGCTTCACTATTGAACCGAATCACAGCAAATCACAGCAGCAATTTCAAATAACAATCACTTCGCAAATCGCAACCTCACCAATAAAACAGATATAACAGAGATATTCAACCGTCTCGGCCGCGTCCTGCGTGAAATTATTCTGCTATTCTGGTTACGTGATCTTTCAAATGGTCTCGATTTGATTATCCCTAATAGTGAGTTCAACCCTCTTGAATAGTAAAAATGAGTGAATACAAGATATTTAACTTAACTATCCCAAAGTGTCATTTCGATCATCCCTGATTGTAAGTTTGATACTCTTGGATGGTCTAAATGAGTGAAAATATAGTATTTAGGTTAGTCATCCTAGAGTTTCGATTTGATTATCCCTAACAGTAAGTCTGATTCTCTGCGAATGGTTAAGCTGAACATAAAATAAGAGTTGCTCTGAATATAGAGAAAAGATTATGGATTGTACACGATACTGTCTGGGAGGTCAAACTGACCTTTTAAATTTTGTCACTCAAAGTTTAAATATCTATTATTCCATGTGTAACGAACTCAATCAAACAGTAGTCAAAGGCTACTGAAAATTTTTTTGAGTATGGTCATTACATTTTTTCAAATTGTATTTTTCCACACGCTGGATTTATATGAACGCCTAAAAGTAGAAAGCCCAAGACACTTAAAGTTAACTATTAGATTAATATGGAAGAAGTTGTGCAAAAATGAACAATGTAAATGAATTCTTTAGCTTTTGTTCAGATAAATTACTAATTCATAGCAATGAGTTATTAATAAAGGATTTAATAAATTATTAGTGTGTGTTTGAAAGGTTGAAATCCGAAATGACGGTGAGTCAAATTTTCAAAAATCTTTTATCTCAAGAATTTCAAACGTAATACTTATAAAATCTTCACTTGAAAATGGAGTTTTTCTTTAAAAACTTTGTTTTGATCCTAGATATTCAAAGAACCCCATCACTTTTTACACTTGAAAAATTGCTTTTATCTTGATATTTGACTAATCATCGCGAATTGAAAAAAAATATATTTACGAAAAAAGTAACAACCAGTTTCATTTGAGCAGTTTACTCCAGAAAATATTGAAAAATAACCTCAGCTGGTAGCGCGCTGGAAATCAAATCCCAATGTCAGCAAGCGAAACAGAACTAGAATTTTCAAAAGTTTTGCAACACTTCCATGAATCTAATATTTATCTGATTGATTGTATAAATACCTAAAAAAATGCAATCCATATTAAAAGAATAAGTAAAACAAAGAAACTACAAATAAAAATGTATTGAAATGAAGTTATTTTTTTTGTCTGGACTCATTTTCAATTGGAACAAGAATTAAATGTTCAAAATTCACTTCAGGATTTCGCATGCGAAACAGGTATTCGACCGTCTATCGGTACGCTTATAAAAAATACATATAATGTACAAAGTGTTAGACAATGATGCGTTATGTCCTCATGGCTATTTATTATATTCATGGACAAGTGTTTGAGAATGGCCCTTTTCGACGAAAAAGGTGTGGATCTCAGGACAGTGAGGGTACGTGGGTTAACGTTCACAGATGACAAGGTTGTTATGGCATAGTCAATCGAAGACTTGCAAAGAATTTCGAGCAAACTGAATACAAGAATGAAGAACATGGGCCTAAAAATTAACGTAAGTAAAAGTAAAAATTATAGTGTTTTTAAGAAAGGATGAGAAAACAATGTGCAACATTGTCCTAAATGATCAGATAATAGAAAAAATTGATCCGTACCCCCACAATACTCCCTTCCTCACCGAGTGAGTCACGCTTACCCGAAAGGGGAATGGCCTAATGGTATAATAATCATATTGAAGTTACGACTCTACCCAGTGGGCACAAAATTTTAGGACGTTTTTAGAAGGTCGTAAAAGCGTTTCTCTGATGTTGAGATCAAAAACTGTCGTGAAAACGACATCAAAACGTCCTATGTCAGGCCAAATAATGTTCTGAAAACGTACAATGTTCAAAAGACATTTTTAGGACATATTTGGAACATTGGATGTTTTAAGAACGTTATTAGGCCTGATATATGACGTTTTTAGGACGTTCTAATGATGTTTTTTGACTTCTGTACCCACTAGGTGGTGTTTTGTTTTCGACGCTTAGATGACCACGCTACCAAGCATAGAAAAATAGTAAGATCCCTTAAGTAAATTTATCAGCAAGTCCGATTTTTTTCGAGGTTGACTCAAATTGAAGTTGTAGTTATGTAGAATCGCGATTAAAAATAAAATTGGCTATGTTTCAGTGTTATTTTTATTGCCGATGGTTAAAAACTAAAAAGAATAATAAAACTTTGTTTTTAAGACAATTATGCTGGAAGCTTTTCTTTTTATCCGATTTTATTTGGAGATGGCTCAATTTAAAGCTCTTGACATTCACAATTGCGATAAGACATCAGATTGTCTATATCCTAGCGTTGTTTTATTGTTATCAGTTGTTAAAAGCTAGGAAAAATTATCATCATTATTCAAAAGGTAAACGTTCACCTGCGAAAAGCTTATTGATGGGCGCTTGGGGATCAAGAATCATTTTGAGAAGAATAAATTACTGAAAGAGATGAGCGACCTTTCGAGATACTTTACTTTAGAAAAATTGATCGTACCTTGTTGAGAGAAGGATTCTTCTAAAAATCTAAAACCTTGGAAGATTGAACCAAGGGCATAGGTCTGATCTAATGGATTCCTTCACTATATGTAAACCACACTACTATAGACTATAGACTATAGACTATAGACTATAGTGGATCTCTGTATAAGCATAAGCGTGGTCGTAGTCTCTGATAATATAGTTATTACCGACAGGGGGGCCCTCGGGTCAGAAAAAAGCGACGAACCCAGCATTAAAAACCAATTTTTAGTCCCGAAAAAACCTCCGCTCTTCGTCGTAATAACAGGCCTGGTAATCTATAGTAGGTTTTCTCTCCGGGACGAAGACCGACCTACCAGGCCCTATAACTTCCAGATCAGGAGAGGACAATCGACTAAATTGATGCCCCTAGCCTCCGCTGCCATGATTTTTTTCAATTATAAAATCGTCCAACAGCTGTCAAACGTGTTCGCCTCAAAGATGCACGGATCCACTTAGGGAACATCTTTGAATTTCAAGGCTAACTTGTTTTCAAATTAAGACATTGATCTCACATTCACTAACTCATGAGATCTTCTTATAATGCGTATATTAATTAAAATAAGGTACTACAAAATTAATCATAGTTTCTATTACACTTTTTTTCTGTTACCAACATTTAACATACTTAGATTAGTATCGTATTATAGAATTTTCATCTCACTGAAATTGTCAATTGACAGTCCCAGTTTAACCCTTTAATGACCAAGCCCTGATCCTGTTGAATAAAAATTCTAAAAAGATCAGGAATAATATATAGTCATTTTCTGATCAACTTTTGCAAAAAGAAATTACATTTTTTTTCTCGGTTTCTATTGAGTATGCAGTAACTCGTAACCACCCTACGAGATACGGAATAGTCCATTCTGATATTTATTTTGCAGATTTCTAACCTTGTTGCCTTAAAATTAGGAAAATCGAAAATAGTAAGTATTGCTCAGCTGCAGAATTAGCTTAGGCAACGGTAGGAAAATGCCGAGGGTTGCCAAAATTTGGGAAAGATGAAAAAACGAGGTTCAAAATAAGTTTAAAAACTCAATTCTTGAGCGATTTTGAATTCTTCTTTTAGAAAAATTCTTTATTCAATTTTAAAGCGACTAGCATCAAAAATCGCGTGAGTCGTTTTTAGATTCGAGGGGAAGAATAATTTTTAATGCAAAATAAAAATTTCGAATAATTATTTATTATTAAGTTTATTTGTTAAGAAAATTCAAAACAATTTTTGAAGATTTCAGATGCCAAATCAAAATTTCAACGAAAAAGTTCATTTTCAACCAAATAAGATGAATTTTGAACGAAAAATGTAATACATCATTGATATTTCAACAAAAAATATTTTATTTTTAATAAAAAAGGACGACTTTTCAACAAAATATTTGAATCCTCAAACAAAAAAATTAATTGTCAACCAACAGCTGCATTTTTAACAAAACAGGTGAAATTCCTGCCAGAAGCGATAAAGTTTCATACCAAAAAGGCGAATTTTCAACAAGAGTTGAATTTTGAACCAAACAGATGAATTTTCTACCAAGAAGATTAATTTTCTACCAAAAAAGACGTTTTTTCAAAAAATACTTGTTTCATTGACCAAAATAGAATAATTTTTAACAAAATAATACATTTTCAACAAAATTTTTTCATTTTTAATCGAAGAACTGAATTTTTCAATACAAGATGAATTTTGAAGGGAAAATTTAATATTTTATATTTGAACTAAAAAAGATTTTAATCTTGAATGAAAAAAGGAAATTACTCTAAAAAATGTCAATTTTCAAACATCTTTTAAACTAACTCAAATTATTTCTTAAGTCTTAAAATCTTTAAAAACTAATTTTTTAAAAATAAAAACTCATCAAAAATTTTCCGATGAATTTGAAGAGAAGTTTTTTAGTTTCTGGATACCTTTCGAAATTCTGAAAAATCTTCATTGCTTTTCGAAATCGTCATTAATCTAATTTCTAATTATTTTGGAATTTTGTCAAAACTTATATGCCTTTTGCATATCTTTTGAAATGATTCAAATTTTTTCTAAAATTGTTTTCAAATTCTGCAAAATTAAAGAAATTATTGTAAAATCTTCCATATAATTTTTTGGCAATTGTGTAAATCTTTTGAAGTGTTCAAAAATCTTTTTTAATATTCTTTGAAAATTAATTTTTTTTAATAAAAAATCATCTTAAATTTTCTCAGGAATCTTGAGATTTTTTTTTTTAATTATCTTAAGACCTTTCAAAATTCTTAGAAAGTTACAAAATTTTATTTTGAAGTCTTCAAAATTTTCAAAAAGGTTTTGATATCTTTTCAAATTTCAAATTATGTTTTGTATTTTTTTTTAAAGGTTCACCGAAGTTTAGTAAGCGTAGAACAAATATTTTTGATGAGCTCTGGTGAGCCGGAAAAAGTGCGGCACGGTTCACAGAAATTCGGTGAGCGTGGGACAAATATTTTTTATAATTATTCGAATTTTTTCTAACATTTTTCAAACATTTAATTTTAATTATCTTAAAATCTTCCACATTTTGTTTTACATTTTTATAAATCATTCTAAATATCATTTTTTGGAAATAAAAAACTATTTTTGAAAATTTTCCAGGAATCTTTTAAACAATTTTTATTCTCTTGAAACCTTTCAAAATTCTTCAAAAGCCTTATTTTGAAATTTTCAAAAATCTACATTCTGTTGACAATTTTTTGAAATTATCTCAAGATTGAAATAATTTTTTAATCTTTACAAAACATTAGAATTTTTTAAACCTTACTGGTTATACCTTATTATAATTACACTAGGATCACAGTGGGTCTTAATAACCCGAGCCGATTTTTAAACATTTGCCGTAATTTTTGTATTTGTCCTAAGTATCCGGAAAAATTGCAGGACATACTTTAGATATCTAAGAACAAGTAGCAATGGGTTTTTAAAATTAAAAAAATATTATTAAAAAAAGTTTCTCAAAATCTTCCAGTTTCTTTTTCGACATATTTCGATATCTTCAAAACTCAAAATTAATGTTCTAAATTAAAATCTAAATAATTTTTTATTTTACCATAAATCTCATTGTAGTGGGTAAAGTGTACGTTTTTGTCTATGATTTCATTTTTTCTCAAAAGGTTTGAACAATTAAAGCTGTATATTGAACAAGTTATAAAACGGAAATTCGGGATCCAGTGTGAAGGAATTTTAATTTTCAATTTCTAATTCTATGGTTCTGGATTTATTTTCCCTTTTGGAAGGTAAAAGATACCAATAAACCAAAGTAGCACTGTTTGGCGGTGGGAGGGGCAGTCGATCGAGAAGTGTTACTTGATCGATTTCCTATGGAGATAATGGGTTCTTATTCTGAAAGAAAAAAACAAGAGCGAAAGCGAATTCAAAGGGGCCACAATACCTCATCATCCCCCGCCTTCTTTCGACTTTAACAAATTTGCCACTGCTCACGACTCTAAATCAAGCAGTCTGACGTCCCCAGGACCAGACTAATAGAATTCGACCAATTATCCCACGTGAGGCACAGGAACCCTGTTACCTATTTCTATTAGCCACATCATATTCCCGGGAACGCCAGCCAATTACCTGAGAGTAGGTAAAAAATGGATCTGGGGCGTTATTAACTTTATGAGCAGACCGCTGACGTATAACGTCCTCTCAATTCTTCATTAGAAATTCGCGTGCTGGAATTCCTGGGTGATAGTAATACCGTATAACCCCATCATAAATTTTTTATTCAACACGGACCAATTTAAAGGAAGACCTTGTCAGAGACCGGAAATTGGTGAAGTGGTAGTTCTATAGTATTTAGAGAAACGAAAGTATGAATTTAGATGTTAAAAATGAGTCAACAATTTTTTGTGTCAAATTAGCTCCTGAATTTTGAGGAGTGAGATACGAGGTCTGTCCAGAAAGTATCAGACCTTGTGGTGTACCAAGAGTAGGAATTAATTCTGGTCAATGGCGAGGATATCCCCTTCAAAGTACTCCCCTACGGAAGCCACAACCTGCTTCCAGTGATCCTCCCACTTTCGGAATAGCTAACAACTGCTTCGTCGCATTCTGTTTCATTTCCTCTAGGTCTTGAAATCGTTTTCCTTTTAGAGGATACTTCAATTTGGGAAACAGCCAGAAATCACAGAGAGCCAGGTCAGGACTATATAGGGACTGACAAAGTTGTGTAAGGCCTTGTTTCGCCAGAGATTGCTGAATAGGTTGCGATGAATGGGCAGGTACGTTTTCGTGTTGAAGAACCAGTCGCCACGTTCCAACAGATTGGACTCAAAATTTCCGAAACAATAGTTTCATGTGATTTCGTCGTTGGGGTCCTGACAAAGCGATGTTCACTTTACACTGAGGTACGACCACTTTCGAATTTAGTATCGCTCTTAAACTCATTACCATACACTTTCCGCATCATAACGACAATTTTTGAACATGAATAGGCAGGTTTTTTAGCAAAATTTAATGCACACTCTTTGTTCGGTGCGTTCCGTCATCCTGAAATGCGAAGCGTACGTGGTAAGTCGTTTACGCAACTGCGTACATTCGTCAATTAAAGGTTCGCAGGTCCATGTCACTTAGTAGGGAACCTCATAGAGATCCCCCATAAATGACAAATACCAGTTTTTGACAGTAGCACAACTAGGTACAAACTTAGAGCACAAGTTCGGATACTTTCCGGACTGAACTCGTATCGAGTAGTACACCGCGCTTAACTGGTTAAACGTTTAGACAACTATAATAATTTTTATGTTTAACCATTCAGACTGTATACAAGTTCATTCGGTTGAACTTTTCACGATTTTAAACTTCCTTTTTTTTATTAAAAGTAACTTCAGTTCTGGGCCTAACATTTTGGGTCGTCCGACAAACACACAGTATTTTTTTTTCGTTTTTTTTTCTCGTTTTTCCACTTAAATGCGAACTGAATCAATAGAGCCCAATAGGAAAATATAACTATTTTTTGTTGAGCTAATTCTCTTTGGTTAAATAGTCTACACTTTTAATATTAAATAGTCTACAAAAACTAAAGTGTTGAATTTTCAACAAAAAAGTTAATTCACGACCAAATAGTTGAACCCTCAACTAAAATGATGACTCTTCAACAGCAAAAAATGAAATTTTTACAATGTAGTTTCAACATCAAACCAAATATAGTAGAATTTTCAACCAAATAGATGAATTTTCATTAGAGATTAATTTCGAACTAAAAAAGACGAATTTTCAACCAATTACATGAGTTTTCAACCAACTACTTGAATATACAACTAACAAAGATGATTTTTCAACAAAATAGTTGAACTTTGAATTGAAAAAGACAAATTAGCTATAAAAAAGTTGAATTTTTAACACAATAGTTGAATCCTCAACCAAAACAGATTAATTTTCAACAAAAAATATGAATTTTCAACAAAAAAGTTGATTTCTAAAAATTTTAACTTTTAATTCAAATGGATAAGTTTTCAACTCCAAATGTAATGTTCGAATTTTAAGTTTAAAAAATTTATTTACAACAAGAAAAATGAATTTTTAACAAAAAAAGACGAATAATTAACAAAATAGTTGAAATGATAACAAAAAAGATGAATTTTCAACCAAAAATGCAATAGCCAAATTTTCAGATCAAAAAATTTATTTTCAATTGAAAAAGAAAGAATTATTGCCAAAATAGTAAAATTTTCTACTAAAAGGATGAATCTCAATCTAAAATAAAGAAAAGGTCAATTTTCAACTAAAAATATTAATTGTAAACCAAAAATGGAATAGTTGCATTTTTAGTGAAGAAAATTATTTTTGCGATAACAAAATTTAAGCAAAATAGTTAAATTCTTAATTAAAGAGATGGATTTCCATCCAAAATGATAAATCTTCAACCAAAAAAATGAATTTCCATCTAATGATGAATCTTTACCCAAAAAAATTAATTTCTATCTAAAATGATGAATCTTCAACCAAAAAAATTAATTTTCAAGAAAAGAGTTCAACATTCAAGCATTAGTTGATTTTTGCTTAAGAAGAATAATTTTCTGCCAAAAAACCCGAATTATCAAGAACTACATGAATTTTCAACCAATCACTTGAATTTAAAACTAAAAAGATGATTTTTCTACCAAATCGTTTAATTTTGAACCAAAAAGATGAATTTGCGACCCAGATCAATTTTGTACAAAAAAAGAAGAATTTTCAACAAAATGCATGCATCAACCAGAAAAGATCAATTTTTTATTTAAAATATCAATTTACAACCGAAAATGGAAAAGTAACATTTTATGTGAAGAAAATTAATGTCTAACAAACAAACAAAAAAATTAGCCAAAGTAGGCGCCGGGTGCCTACAGTTAAATCTTGATAGAATATTAAAGAAAACATTTTTTTTAATTAAATTTTTTTCATATTTTCACGTCAGTATTTAATTAGAAGATGTTGGATTTTGTTGGTATACTGGTCCAATCTTCTTCCAAGCCTGTTGTATGATTAGCTGAAGTTATTTGATGTTGACCAGGTAAGAATTCATTTAGAAGAATTTTTCGCAATTTAATTAGATTGAGCCAGTATATCAACAAAATCCAACGTCTTCTAATTCAACCAAATAGTTGATTTTTCTACCCAAAAGTTCATCTTTTTGCCCAAGAAGATTAATTTCCTGGCAAAAAGATGAATTATCAACAAAATACATTAATTTTCCACTGAAAAAAATAATGTTTTAAACAAATAGTTAAATTTTCAACTATAAGGATAAATTATCAACAAAACATAAATTAGTTAATTTTTTAGTTAAAAAAATTAACTTTCAACCAAAAATGAAACGGATTTTCAACAAAATAGTTAAATTATCAATCAAAGAGACGAATCTTCAACCAACCGAGGTGAATTTCGAACCAAAAATATAATGGTAGACTTGTTAAACAAAAAAAAATTAACTTTTAACGAACAATAGTTGGATTTTCCTATTGCGTTCTATTAATTAAGTTTACGTTTAAGCGAAAAAATTAGAAAAAGGGGAGGTTTCTGAATAACAGGGAAAAGATAAGAATTCTTGAAAAAGGGAAAAAGAGGGGGCATCTTTAAATGGTTCAAATTGGTAACGTAGTTTATGGACGGTCCCTAATCTGTTAAGTTCATCTGCCCTCTAAGTTAATTTTTAAATTATATCAATGTTCTTAAATGAAAAGATTCTAAGGAATTTAATCAAAAAGATTGTCATATTAGAATCAAATAATGTTGGTTTAATTTTTCTTTGATTAGTTCATCCATAGAATATGGTTATTATATGGACAACAAAACATTTGGTGACCAAACTACATTTTTTGGTTGGTTTAACCAAATATTTTGGTGGATGGAGTATTTGGTTGAGCCAAAAGAAAAACTATTGTAGGGTCAATCAAATATTTTGTTTAAACAACCAAAATTTGTTTGATTCAACCAAATTTTCACGCATATCCAAGAAAACAGTACATTCAAAATAATTAGTGCACAAGATATTATAGAATGAGACGCGTACTATCAGATTCTTTAATTGAAATTTTGGTTCAGGTGAATGGAAGCCAGTAGTTTTCTCGGAACAGGATCTTTTTGATTTTTTCATTTTCACCCATTTATATTTGCAAAAATGATGGCCGCTAATGTGAGGACTGAGAGATTGACTCTGAAAATTTCGGGGATGAAATTATAGGGGACATTTGGTGGTATGCAGAGGTTGAATACTGCAGTTAGCAATAAATTTCTATTAACGGGAACGGCGGCGTTCGAAACAATTGGCCATTAAATCGAACGGTCCCGCAGCAGATAATAACTAGCAATAATCAGCGGGCCACTGGTTATTCGGTTATTCGGTACCGGGCCCGCCGAGACCCCGTCGTATCGGTACGAACAAGCGAGCATCGGTAATGAGAGGCCAATTAGAACACCCCGTCGATGGAATTATCCCCCGACGTTCGAAATTCAAACTGGCTGCCGTGAGCGTTTTCCCCATTCCGTTCCTCCTAATGCCTCTGAGGCACGCGAGCCGAGCAGCTTCTGCAAACGCAAACGCCGAACGCTACGCGCCTTCACATCCATATCACGACACCAGCTTTGATCGAATTTAAATCTCGACTTTTCCCTCAAAGCTAACGCTCCCTTTCCCCTACATCCCTTCCCCAGCTTTCACTTCACCTCCCTTACTCTCACTCATTTCTAATCATTTCCCATACTTCCCCTCACTTACGCTCACTTCCTTTAATTCTCCCTAATTTCTCTTCACTTCAACTACTCCCCCTCATTTCTTCTACTTTCCCCTATATCCTTCCTTTAATTTCCTCTACTTCATCTACGTTTCCCTAGTTGTTCCTCCTTTACGTCCCTCTCTTCTTGCTTTCCCAGTTAACATTCCCGTTCCACTGCTTCCCTTCTTCAGCCATTACATCCCCTCCTACACTTTCCCCACACTGAAATTCACTTTCTCTACAACACCTCCCTACTTTCCCCTTACTTCTCCTACTTCCCTCATTTCTTCTCCCTCTCTTCTCCTCGCTTCCTCCACTGCCCCAGCCCTCATTTCCCCTCACTTCCCATCCTTACGAAAAATTACGATGGACGGACGGACACTCGACTGAAACTATACGGGTTTCTGTTCTTGGCTACGAAACCCTAAAAACGTTTCAACAATTCTATAAGGTCATTGATATATAATTGCTTAATTTCTCTTGAAACTTTCGAGGGGAAAATAACTCTGGTAATCCGTTGGACCGCTTGGTTGTCTAATCTAGTAATCTGGTGTAATTCGAGTCATCCGGTGTAATCCGAGTAACTTGGTGTAATCCAAGTTATCCAGTGTAATCTAGCGTAATAAACTTGGCATCAGAAGTAATTCAAGTCATTCGGAGTAATCTCAGTATCAAAGAGTAATCAAATTATAATCCCAGGTAACTCAGTTCTAATCCATGGCAATCCACTTGTAATCCTGTGTAATATACATATAATCGAGTGTAATATAATTGTAATTCAGTTAATTCAAAGTAATTTAGATTATCCAAGTAATTAACTTGTAATCTGGAGTAATCCACTTGTAACCCAATGAAGTTCAAGCCATTAAGTGTAATCCCAGTATTACAGAGTAATACACTTCAAAACGGAAGTAATTCACTTGTCACACGGGATAATTTGGTTCTAATTTGGAGTAATACACTTGTAATCCAGATTAATATACCTATAATCCAGGGAAATACACCTGTAATCCAGAGTAATAAACATATAATCGAGGGTAATATAACTGTAATTCAGTTAATTGAAAGTAATTTAGTTAATCCAAGTAATTAACTTGTAATCTGGAGTAATCCACTTGTAACCCAATGTTATTCAAGCCATTAAGTGTAATCTCAGTATTACAGAGTAATACATTTCTAGACGGGAGTAATTCACTTGTAACACGGGATAATTCGGTTCTAATTTGGGGTAATACATTTGAAATCCAGATTAATATACCTATAATCCAGGGAAATACACTCGTAATCCACAGTAATAAACATATAATCCAGGGTAATATAATTATAATGCTGTTAATTCAAAGTAATTTAGATAATCCAAGTAATTAACTTGTAATCTGGAGCAATCCACTTGTAATCCAAAGTAATTGAAGCTATTGGGTGTAATCCCAGTATGACAGAGTAGTACACTTCTAGACGGGAGTAATTCACATGTAACACGGGATAATTCGGTTCTAATTTGGCGTAATACACTTGTAATCCAGATTAATATAGCTATAATCTAGGGAAATA
The DNA here is from genome assembly GCA_011634705.1 of Andricus grossulariae. Taxonomy (NCBI): domain Eukaryota; kingdom Metazoa; phylum Arthropoda; class Insecta; order Hymenoptera; family Cynipidae; genus Andricus; species Andricus grossulariae. The sequence goes on from JAABKJ010007545.1 coordinate 15,199,004, forward strand.
CACTCGTAATCCACAGTAATAAACATATAATCGAGGGTAATATAATTATATTTCTGTTAATTCAAAGTCATTTAGATAATCGAAGTAATTGATTTGTAATCTGGAGCAATCCACTTGTAATCCTAAGTAATTCAAGCCATTAAGTGTAATTCCAGTATGACAGAGTAATACACTTCTAGACGGAAGTAATTCACTTGTCACACGGGATAATTTGGTTCAAATTTGGAGTAAGACATTTGTAATTCAGATTAATATACCTATCATCCAGGAAAATACACTTGTAATCCAGAGTAATAAACATATAATCGAGGGTAATATAACTGTAATTCAGTTAATTCAAAGTAATTTAGATAATCTAAGTAATTAACTTGTAATCTGCAGTAATCCACTTGTAATAATAAGTAATTCAAGCCATTAGGTGTAATCCCAGTATGACAGAGTAATACACTTCTAGACGGGAGTAATTCACTTGTAATACAGGATTATTTGGTTCTAATTTGAAGCAATACACTTGTAATCCAATTCTAATCTGGCCTAATCTACTTATAATCCAGGGTAATCAACTTATAATCCAGAGTAATACACTTGTAATCCAATTCTAATCTGGCTTAATCTACTTATAATCCAGGGTAATCAACTTATAATCCAGGGTAATTCACTTGTAATCTGATTAATTAAAAAAAATGTAGGTGATCCAAGTATTAACTTGTAAATTTAGTGTAATCGACTTGTAATGCGAAGTAATTTGAGTTATTCGGAGTAATGCAATTGTAAACTGGAGTAATTAAGATTTAATCTAGACTAATCCACTTCTAATCCAGAATAATCTAGCGATAATCCTGCCTTTTCCATTTTTGATCCAGTTAATTCGTCATAATTTAGATAATCCAGGTAGATAACTAGTAATCCAGTGTAATATATGTTATTCGAAGTCATTTACATATGTTATACAAATAGTTTTTACCAACCTTGATGACATTTTTGTTTGTTTGCAAATTAATTTTCTTGATGGAAAATTTAACTATTACATTTTTTATTAAAAATTAATCTTCTTGTTTGAAAATTCACATTTGTTGTTGAAAATTCAACTATTTGGTGAAACATTAATCTGCTTTGTCGAAAATTTGACTATATTGTTGAAAATAAGATAAGGATTTGATCGTTTTTATTTGAAAATTTAAGTCTTTAGTTGAAAGTTGGTCTTTTTTTTTGTAGAAAATTAATCTTATAGCTTGAACATTTATATTTTTGGTTATAAATTTAACTGTTTTGTGAAAAATTTACCGATTTTGTTGAAAAATTGTTTGAAAATTAATTTTCAACTGAAAATTTAAGTATTCCATTTCTGATTATAAATGTACATTCTTCAGTTGAAAATCAAAGTATTTTTTTAAGTTTCCTACTAAAATGATTACAAAATGAAATGCTTTAAATTCTCAAAATGTTAAGCCAACGTATTGCATTTTCAACTAAATAGGTGAATTTTCATAACCAAATAGATGAATTTTGAACGAAGAATTGCAAGAATCTTCTACGAAGTAGTTGAATTTTCAACCAAAAAATATAATACTCTGCCAAAATAGTTTACTATTCAAAGTACTATTTTATAATTAAAATTAAATTTTCAAATATGTACTATTTACTAACAAAGAAGATTTGATTTCTAGCAAAAAAGACGAATGCTCAACATGAAATTATGACCTTTTAATAAAAAAGTAACTTTTCAACCCAAAATTATGAATTTCAAACAAAACAGTAAATTTTCAACAAAATCGTTGAATTTTCTACCAAAATATTTGAATTTTCAACTAAAAAGGATGATAATTTTAAATTAAATACAGTTGAATTAATCTAAAGAAGACGAAATTTCTATAAAATAGTTGATTTTTCAATCAAAATAGATATTGTTTTTAAATAAAAAACAGATGAATTCATCGAAAAAGAAGATGAATTTTCATAAAAGGAAGTTCACAATGAAGTAATGAAAACGAAAAAGAAAGAAAAAGAAGTAAAGAATGGTTGAATTTTCAGTTCGAAAAATTAATTATCAACAAAAAAAAAACAGAATTTTCACCAGAATAGTTCAATTTTGAACCAAAGAGATAAATTTGCAATTAAAATTGTGAATTTAGTTGAAAAAAATGAATTTTCATGAAAGTAGTTCAAGCAGAGTTAAAGTTTTAGCCAAATAGTTGAGTTTTCAATAAAAAAAGTATAAACTTATTAAGGACTGTCAAATGAAAAAAATTCTTTTGAGTATGTTTAAGAGATATTTAGAAGTTTTGAAGATTTAAAAAAAGAATTCAAAATTTGTAAAGGTTTCAAAAAAATGTCGATTTTTGAAAACTTTGAAAAAATAAGTTTTTTATGAATTTTGATTTTTAATTTTAATGATTAATTTTAAGAGAAAATGAAAAAAATCTAATACACATATGATTTCATAACAAAAAATATGATAGCTGATATTTTAACCAAAAAAGATTTTAATCATGAATGAAAAATAGTTGAATTCACGAAAAAAATTCAAATTGTCAAAAAATAATTGAATCCTCAACGAAAACAGATAATTTTCACCCAAAAATTTCAATTTTGTTGTATATTTATTTTTCAATCTTTGCTCTTCTTGAATTTTTTATGGTTTATTTTTATCAGTTAGAGGACACTTTCGTTTAATATTCATGAGATTCCCATATGACATAAAAGGTTTTTAATGATAAAGGACATCCTCTTTTTATCCTCTTTTTCGGACAAAACCCCCTTTTTACCTAAAATTGAAGTACAGGACCAATGTGATCCTTGCATGTAAAATAAATATATTCATAATAAGTTAAAGAATTTATCTAGAATGAAATAATGTGGCTCAGATGGTAACGTGCTCAAATTATAATCCCATCTCAAGTACTATCGCGAGTTCGAATCTCAACGCGATGAAGTAATACTGAACCTCGTTTTCCGAAAGTAATACTTCTCTTCTATGTATTGTCAAATTTAATCATATTTTCACGAGGAAAAAGCTTTGTATTTGTGTATTCCAAAATGGTAATACCCTTAGCTTTTTTCGGGTTATGGTCTTTTTCCTTAAAGCCTGAAAAAAGTTGTATAAGAATAATTTAGGATTTCTTTACGAAATATGAAATTGAATAGAATTTGAATGAAGCATTTCAACGTTAATATTTTCACTAATATTAAATTCATCAAGTAAATTAATCTTTGCTTCCTTCAAGTAAATTTTAAACTGAACTTCCTTTGTTCCTTCTTCCATGTTTAATGTATTCATTTCTGCATCTTGTATACTTTGCAAATTTCTTTTTGCCCCCTTCATTTTTAAAATCTACATCCGTCCCACTGAGGTATTGATTTAAGTATTCAAGCATTTTACCCACAATTTTTGGCACTTCTTAGCCATCCTCTGCTCTAACTAGCAGGCTCCTTCTCAAAATTAGGGAATCGTAGAAATTTAAAATCATCTTGTTGACAAGCCGTCATTTGCTTCTTGACAAGTAAATTACTGACCCAGTCTGTCGGCACTTCGTGCATTTTTACAAATTCAAGATGCTGGAGATCAATTTCATTCCACCATGTGTTTGTAAAAATTTTTCGACTGACCGATTTGCCATTTCGTTTTTTCTTCATTCGTCACGCGAGACCATTCAGAACTGGAAAGGATGTTTAGCATTCAAACTCGGAAACAAGAAAGGGTTTAGATATCTCAAAACAAATCTTTTTGTATTTTTGTTAAATTATTTTACTGGGTAGATACAAATTATTTTTAAAAAGTGCCTGGTTTCTAAGAAGATTCATTTTAAATACTTTATATCCTGCATAAAATTCAAAATAAATTGATCCATATTTTGTAGGTTGCGCGGAGCTATAATGTTGTTTTGATGATTTTTTCAATTTTCTAAACTGGTATAATATTGTTAATTATTTTTTCTTCGTTTTGACCTTTTATTGGTTCAGGGACTAGCCAGTAACTTGCTTCGAATGGTCATTTAGAAAAAAATTAATCAACATTCATTTGTAATTATTATATTGGAAAAGACACATGGTGACTTTTCGGTTGAATGTAAAACCGTTTCAAGCCTCTTGTAAAAATATGAAATTACAATATTGAAATTAAAAGAAGATCAATATAATAGACACAATATGTATATAATTGCTAACATATACTTTTACGCCATAAAAAATTTATTTTACAGAAAATTCTCTTGTTATCATTTAAATTAAAATTTATATTTTGGTTATCATTATTTTCATATGAGATAAAAATAAAATGTATAAAAATAGTATAATAAGAATAAAATAAATCTTCAAATATAAAATAATAGTAAAATAAAATTATATAAAATTAAAATATAAATAGAGGACATTTTCTATTATTATTATTATTATTATTATTATATTCATATTTTGAAATCAGAGTAATGAGTGATGTTTTTGTGACAAAAAATTGCAATAGGAATCAGAATTTTTCTAAGGTATCACGTCACCGTGCATTCGATCGAGTTGATAGGAGAAACGATCGAGATTTTTTAAATTATCGACTTAATATACGAGACGATGATATCGTCTCGTAATCGTCAAGCGAGATTCTCGAAAAGACAAGCGAAAATGTCGAGATTCTGGGATATAATACGAAATGAATCTTATAATAGTGAATTGGAAAATACTGTTATTTCATAGTCACCAAGAGAATAATTTTTTTTAATTATGTGAAAAAATTGGTTTGCTATTGTACTGATTTAATAGGCCCGTCTTTTAAAAAGCTGCTGTAGCGACAATGCGTAAAAAAATATAAAAAGACAGTAGAAGATTTTAGAGGAAAATTATTTATTTTGCAAGTTAACAAAATTTAAAGAAAAATCGAGTAAGTTTAAGAAATGTGTAGATCAAAAAATAATAACTTGTCAAGACTTAAAAAAAAATGTAAATGTTTGAAGATAATAAACAAATCTTCTTAAGACTCCTGATAAAATTTCGAATGATTTATAATTTTAAAGATTGATTTTAAGAGAAAATGAAAAAAATTCTAAAATTCATATGATTTCCTAAAATTTTAAAACAGAGTGTAGAAGATTTTAAAGCAACATTTTTTAATTTTGCAAGATTAAAAAATTAAGAAGCGATTCGAGTAAGATTAAAAGTTGTTTAGAAGTTTTGAAAAGAATGAAAAAATTTTAACTCATCAAGATTTTACAAAATTTAAATGAAAATATAGATTTTTGAATATTTCCAAAAAAAGACTTTAGAGGCTTTTTAAGTATTTTGAAATGTTTCAAGGAAATGAGAAAAGTTCTTGAGATTTCTGGGAAATTTTAAAATAATTTTTCAATTTGAAGAATTAATTTAAGGACAAGTTTAAAAATGTTTAAAAATATTTCCAGAATTATTATCAAAAAAATATCTGGGAGATTTTAAGGCAATTTTAAAAATATTTCAGAATTAAAAAAAAAATTTACGATGAAGTCAAATTATTTTAAAAGATATTTTGGAATTTTAGAACTTTTGATGAGATTGAAAATATTTCAAAATTGGAAATGATTTCCGAAAATTTATCAAATATTTTTAAACTTCTTCCAAACTTCTGAAAGTTCTTAATATCTTTTGAGCTGATTCGAATTTTTCCTAATTTTTTTTAAATACTGTAAAGTGAAAAAAATTCTTTCGAGTATGCTTAAGAGATATTTAGAAGTTTTGAAACGATTAAAAAATAAATCAAAATTTGTTAAGGTTTCCAAATTTAGAAACATGTAGATTTTTGAAATATTTGAAAATATAAGGTTTTTAAGAATTACGATTTTCAATTTTGACGATTAATTTTAAAAGAAATTGGAAAAAATCTAATACTCATATGTTTTCCTAGAATTTTGAAAAAGAGTGTAAAAAATTTGAAGCAAAATTTTTTTATTTTGCAAGATTCTAAAAATTAGGAAACAATTCGGGTAAGTTTAAAAGTCTTTCAAGAGAAGCAAACTTGTTTTATGTAGAATTGATTTGGATTTAGATGTTCCCAAATGGTTTTTCAACTGTAACTTGATTATGTACATAAGATGACCTTGAAGTACCTATGACTTACATGGCTAATTGAAAATCTTATTCGACAAACGAAATCAGTTGTACGAAATATTGTAGTATACAAACTATTCTTTAAACAATGAATGCACTTAGTAAGACTCGTTTTACATTAAATTTCGACTCATTTTCCTTCACGCTTCTTGAACGTGAAAGAAGTCAAAGAATTTTATATTCTGGCTACTATATAAATTGTTAGTTGGCAAGCATAACAATTGTCCAAGAAATGTAGCTTGAATTCTATTTAATGAGACTTTTGATATTTATCAATTATATTCAATCATTAGATATCAAGTTCATTCTAAACAGCTGGACTATTCACAACGTTTTCTTTCCATTCATCGGAACGGAGTTATTTATTCTTTTTTAAAACGAATTTTGATTTGAGGAAATTAAGCTACTTTATCAATATTTTTCGATCTTTTGAAACATTTTTCTCTAAATTAAAACGTAGTTTATGAAAAATTGAAACATTTTATGAAAAATGTAAACTTGGATCTCCACAGGTACGAGGCACTTTAAATAACTGAAGAATAATGAATTAAAAATGTTCAAATTTCAATATGGAAGTTTTTATCCCGTTTATAAAAGATTCTGTTTTAAAAATGCTACGAGATTATAATTCTCGCCTTTGAATATTAATGGTCAGAGGATGCAACTACTGTGCTTAAAAAGTTGTCTTTTTTTGTTGAATTAAACTGTGTTTTATTGAAAATTGAAAAAATCTTATTAGTAAAATATCTAGCTTTACATTATTCGTTGTGAACTCATATTTCCTGGTTGAGAATTTGTTTTTTTTTTGTGTTGAAAATTGATTTTTTCAATCTAAAAATTCAACTACTTGGTTAAAAGTTGAACCACTTTGTCAGAAATTTATTTTCGTGGTTGAAGGTTCATCTCTTCAGTTCAAAATATAACAGTTTGTTGAAAATTAATTTCATTCAAATGAAAATGAAGCTTCTATTTTTGGCTTAAAATTGATCAAGATTTGTTAACTATGTCATTAATTTCAGAAAATAATAACTTTTTACGATTGACAAGGGAAAAATTGTTTGAACAAATGAAAATTGTTTAAATGATTACCAAATATCTCAAATGAGAAATATTATTCTTGAAATTCATTCAGTTATAATAAATAGCTAAAATTAGTTACTTTCCGTCACTGTTAGTGTAGTCCTATATAAAATAATGCCGCACCCTCGAATCCATCTCACAAACAATAATTTAAACGAATTTTAATATCACTCTTTCGCACCCCTTATTTTTCTGAAGTTTTTCATTACACTTCAGCGAAAAACAGATCACTTTAGATTTAGATCACGCTGACAACAATGGGGTGGACGATCCGACACTTCAACAAAAAAAAAAGGAAAAATACGATCCCCAGTAAAAGACCATCGCCTCGAGGCGAAGCCTGTTGCCTTTTTTCTTACTTTTTCAAAACACCTCTTATTTGCCTTCCTCTGAACGTTTTCTCTCTAAGCAGAGTTTCCCTCGACATCTATGAGATATGCATAAAGATTGGCCATAGCTCGGAATTATAAAAAATTTTGGAAAAAAAAATATATATTTTGATCGCTTGTAATGCACTTATTGATTAACGTCAATGACGTGATCAGTAACTAGTTACATGCTAGAAGTAACAAGATACAGAATAATTTTGAATCTGTATGATATAAAGAGATAGAGAAAATTTATAGCATTCTAGCTCTTTGTCAATGTAAATTTCCGTCTATCTTTTTTAATCTCCTCTTCTCTATCTCATCCTATCCCACATCTATTAACATTTATCTTTTTCTATCTTTTTGTCAATCTAGATTCACGTCCATCTTTTTCAATGCTCTCTTCTTTATCTTATGGTATCATACTTCTATCAAAGTTTTTCTTCTTTATCTATGTTTCAATTTAAATTTACGTCTATGTTTTTCAATCCTCTTTTCTATATCCGATCATATTTTTTATATTTTTCTATCGCTCTGTCAATGTAAATTACCGTCCATCTTTCTTGATCTACTCTTCTCTATCTCGTCGTATGCTACATCTATAAACGTTTATCTTTATCTGTCTCTTTAAATCGAAATTTACGTCTATCTTCCTCAATCTCCTCTTCCCTATCTCATCGTATTCTTTATCCACGTAAGTTAACCTTTTTTTATCTCTGTCGCTATAAATTCCCGTCTATGTTTTTTAATATCCTCTTCCCTATCTCATCGTATTCTACATCTATCAACGTTTATCATTATCTATCTTTTTGTCCATATAAATTCACGTCTGTCTTTTTCAATCCCCTCTTCTCCATCTCATCCTATCCTCTATCTATTCCTGCTAATCTTTTTCTATCTCCGTTAATCTGAATTCCTGTTCATATTTTTCAATCTTCTCTTCTCTATCTCATCGTATCCCACATCTAACAACATTTATCAGTTTTCATGTCTTTGTCAATCTCAATCCACGTCTATCTTTTTCAATCTCCTCTTCCCTATCTCATCGTATTCATTATATATTTTATCTTTGCTTGTATAAATTCTCGTCTATCTTTTTGAATATCCTCTACTCAATCCCATCCCATCAATTATCTATCCACATCAATATTCTTCTATCTCTCTGTCGATCTAAATTTCCTTCTATCTTTTTTAATCTTCTCTTCTCTATCTCATCATATCCTACATCTATCAACGTTTATTTTTTTCTATATTTTTGTCAATCACAATCCACGTCTGTCTTGTCCAATCTCCTTTTCCCTATCTCGTCCTATCCTTTATCCAATTATGCCAATCTTCTTCAATCTCCTCTTCTCTATCTCATTGTATCCCACATCTATGAACGTTTATCATTTTCCATCTTTTTGCCAATCTCAATTCACGTCTATCATTCTCAATCCCCTTTTCCCTATCTCATCGTATACTACATCCATCAACGTTTATCTTTTTCTATCTTTGTATCAATATACATTCCCGTCGGTCTTTTTCAATATCCTCTTCTCTATCTCATCGTATCCTTTACCTATCCACGTCAATATTTTTCAAACTCTCTGTCAAACTAAATAACCCTCTATCTTTTTTAATCTCCTCTTCTCCATCTCATCTTATCCTTTATCTATTCATGCTAATCCTTTTCTATCTTTGTTAACCTATATTCCCCTTCATATTTTTCAATCTCCTCTTCTCTATCTTGTCGTTTCCCACATCTATCAACGTTTATCATTTTTCATCTCTTTGTCAATCTCAATTCACGTCTATCTTTTTCAATACCCTCTTCCCTATCTCATCGTATCCTTTATCCATTGATGCCAATCTTTTTCCATCTCATTAATATAAATTCTTGACTGTCTTTTTCAATATCCTTTTCCCTATCTCATCCTATCCATTATCCATTGATGCCAATCTTTTTCAATCTCCTCTCCTCCATCTCATTGTATCCCACATCCATCAACGTTTATCATTTTTCATATCCTTGCCAATCTCAATTCACGTCTATCTTTTTCAATCCCCTTTTCCCTATCTCATCGCATCCTTTATCCACTTATGTCAATCTTTTTCTAACTCTGTAATATAAATTCTCGTCTATCTTTTTGAATATCCTCTACTCTGTCAGATCCTATCAATTATCTATCCACATCAATATTCTTCTGTCTCTCTATCGATCTAAAATCCCGTTTACGTTTTTTAATCTCCTCTTCTCTATTTCATCGTATCCTACATCTATAAACGTTTATCTTTTTCTATCTTTTTGTCAATATACATTCACGTATGTCTTTTGTAATATCCTCTTCTCTATCTCATCCTATTCTTTATCTATCCACGTCAATATTTTTCTACCTCTCTGTAAAACTAAATTCTCGTCTATCTTTTTCAATCCCCTCTTCCCTATCTCATCGCATCCTTTATCGATTTATGCCAATCTTTTTCTATCTCTGTAATATAAATTCTCGACTGTCTTTTTCAATAGTCTTTTCTCTATCCCATCCTATCCTTTATCTATCCACATCAATATTCTTCTATCTCTCTGTTGATGTGAATTTCCGTCTATCTTTTTTATCCTCCTTTTCTCTTTCTCATCGTATTCTACATCTATCAACGTTTATCCTATTTCGTCTATTTGATAATCTCAATTCACGTCTGCCTTTTTAAATCCTTTGTTCTCTATCCCATCCTATCCTTTATCCCGTAATGCCAATCTTTTTCTATTTCTGTTCATCTAAATTCCCGTTTATCTTCTTAAATTTCCTCTTCTCTATCTCATCCTATCCTTTATCTGTCTACGCCAATATTTTTCTATCTAACTGTTAACCTAAATTCCCGTCTATCTCTTTTAATCTCCTCTTCTCTTCCTCATCGTATCCTACACCTACAAACGTTTATCTCTTTCTACCCCTTTGTCAAACTCAATTCTCGTCTAGCTCTTTTAATCTCTTCTTCTCTATCTCATCCTATCCCATATCTATCATCGTTCATCTTTTTTTATCTCTTTGTCAATCTCAATTAACGTCTGTCTTTGTCAGTCTCCTCTTCTCTATCTCATCCTATCCTTTGTCTTTACATGCCAATCTTTTTCTATATCTTAGTCAATCGAAATTCACGTCTATCTTTTTTAATTTCCTGTTTTCTATCTCATCCTTTTTCCACATCTATCAACATTGATCTTTTTCTATCTCTTTTTCAATCTCAATTCACGTCTATCTTTTTTAACCCCCTCTTCCCTATCTCATCGTATCCTCTATCGATTTATGCCAATATTTTTCTATCTCTGTAATATAAATTTCCGTCTGTCTTTATCAATCCCCTCTTCTGTATCCTATCCTATCTGTTATCTATTCATGCCAATCTTTCTCTATGTCTGTTAAATAGACTCTTTTCTTTCTCATCCTATCATTTATCTACCCACGTCAATATTTTTCTTTCTGTCAATCTAAATTCCTGTGTATCTTTTTTAATATCCTCTTATCTATCTCATCGTATACCAAATCTATCGACGTTCATCTTTTCCTATCTCTTTGTTAATCTGAATTCACGTCTATCTTTTACAATCTTCTCTTTCCTATCTCATCGTATCCTTTATCCATTTATCTCAATCATTTGCTATCTCTCTCAATCTAAATTCTTGCCTATCTTTTTCGATCTCCTCTTCTCTATCTCATCGTATCCCACATCCATCAACGTTTACCTTTTTCTGTCGCTTTGTCGATCTAATTTCACGTCTATCTTTTCAATCCACTCTTCTCTATCTCATCCTATCCTTTATCTATTTATGTCAATCGTTTTCTATCTTTGTTAATCTGAATTCCCGTCTTTCTTTTTCAATCTCCTCTGCTCTATCTCATCCCACACTACATCCATGGTAATCTGAACTTACGTCTATCATTTTAAATCATCTCTTCTCTATCTCATCCTATCCTTTATCTATCCACGTCAACCTGAAGGCTTTGCCGCTAGGTGGCTGAGGATAAAAGTAATCAACAAGTGAAATCAGTCTTCAGGTTTATAAGTAGAGGCCCCGCGAACTGTTTTTCCAAGTTGGACATAATTGTTGACTAAGGTATGGAAATAAATTTGAAGTGTGTAGGTACATAAGCATGGACGTCATGTTGTCTTTCTGGTATGTGGTCAACGTCAAGTTAATTATCTTAATAAATTCCCTAACTTCTCGATAGATTCTTAAATTTTGAGGGATAGAAAATGATATGAGTACTCAATCGCGGAAGATAGGAAAAGAGATGGACAAAGATTCAAATTGATATTAAAGAGATATAATGAAGTAGAGATAGAGATAGGGGTCCTGGTTATGAAAGATCGGAAAAGAGATTGCAAAAGATTGAAATTCGTAATAGATAGACTAAGGGATAGAAAAAGATAAGAGTCCTAGGTCAAGAAAGGTAGAGAAAGAGGTAGAAAATGATTGAGCTTGGGGATAGGAAAAGATAGCGATCTCAATTTCTATCTTTTCCCATCTTTTTATCTCCAGCAGGATATCCCCAGGCACAAGCGCTCATGGTTTTATTCAGGTGTCCGTCTGTCCGTCCGTAATACAGTGAAGTAGGGAAAGTGAGGGAAGGAGAAGTAGGTAAATGAGAGGAAATAGATTAAATGAGGAAAAATGAGGAAAGGGGTACAGGGGTGGTGAGGGGAAATGAGGGTTGGAGAAGTAGATAAAGTAAGGGGGAATCAATGGAGGAGAAGTAGATAATTGAGGGTATATGGGGGTGGAAAAAATAGGAGAAACAAGTAGGTGAAGTGGGTGAAGTAGGGTAATGAGAGGAGGGGTAGTAGGAACAATTAGTAGAAATGAGGGATGGAGTAGGAGAAGCGAAGGGAAATAAGGAGGGAGGTATGTGCAGCGAGGGGGAAATGAGTGAAGTGGAAACTAGGGGAAGGGGAAGTAGGTGAAATAAGGCGAAGGGGAGTGAGGGGATATAAGAGTAGTATAAGAAATGAGGAGAAATAGGGAAAACTAGAAGAAACTAGGTGATGAGGAGTAGGAGAAATTAGGATGGATGAAGGGGGGTAATGGTGTGTAGGGGAGGGGAAGTGAGGGCTGAGGAAGGCCAGTAGGGGAAGGTTAGTGATATCTGGGGAAGCGTGAAGAGGGGAAAGTAGAGGGGAAAGTAGAGGAGGAAGAAGTTGGGGAAGGCGGAGAGATGAGAGAAGTAATGGGTGGGGAAATAGTGGAATGTAGGAGTAGTGGATGGAAAATATGGAAGGGAGGCTTTAACGATTTTATTAACATCTTAATCGGCTAGGGAACCCTTTTTGTAGGCGCGTGGCTCCTACTTTGACTAATTCTTTAGTTACTTTCTTTCTTAAAGATTAATTTTTTTGTTGATTATTCCTAATTTTAGTTAAAAATCTAACTATTCCATTTTTGTTTGAGAATTCATCTTTTTTCGTCAAAAATTAATTTTCTCAATTGAAAAATGAACTATTTTGTTGAAATTATATTTTTCTGGGGGCTAAAATATAATTTTCAACTCAAAATTTAACTATTCCGTTTTTGGAAAATTGATCTTGTTTAGCTGAAATTTAAACTAAATTGTTGAAAATTACTTTTTTAAACTAAAAATTTAATTATTCAATTTTTGGATTGAAATGTATATTTTATAGTTAAAGATCCAACAGTTAAATTAAATTAAAGTACTTTTTAGTTAAAATTTCATTTATTGTTATAAAGATTCGTCTTTTTTTCATAGAAAATTAATTTTCTTGTTTGAAACTTAATTTTTTGGGTTGAAAATTCATTGTTTTTTTTTTTTGTGTTAAATTCAACTTTTTTATATTTGAAATTAAAGAGCTTTTTGGTTGAAATATCAACGATTACATTTTTGATTAAGAATTCATATTTTCCATTGAAAATTAATTTTTTCAATTGTAAATTTAACTTTTTGTTGAAATTCTATGTTTTGGCTTAACCGTAATTTTTTTGACTCAAAACTTAACTATTCCATTTTTGGAAAAATTGTCTTTTTTAGCTGAAATTCAAACTATTTTGTTGAAAATTAATTTTATACCTAAAAATTTAATAATTAATTATTATCAAAATATATGTATTTTTTTGAAGATTCGTCTTTTTTGGTAGAAAATTAATTTTCTTGGTTCAAACTTAATTTTTTTGGTTCAAAATTCAACTAGTTCGTTGAAAGTTGCACGCCTCTGTTAAAACCCCATTTTTGGTTGTATATTCATTATTTTATTTAAAAGTTCATTTCTTTGGTTGAAAATGTAACTATTTTTTTTATTTAATTTTTTTTTGCTTCAAAACTATTTTCAACTGTTTGGTTTTAAAATGTATCCTTTTCAGTTGAAAATTGATTCCTAGCTGCAATTTTGTTCAAATGAAAACAATATTTATTTTAATAATTTTAATAAATAAATTCACTTTATAAACATTTTTCCAAGAATGGACTCCATGTTCTTAGCGAAATCAACTACTTTTTCAATAGAAAAGAACAGTTGATTATTTTATCAATTTTTATTTAAAAAATGTACATTTTGGCCAATATTGGTCCAGTTAACAAGAAATGTTGATTATTTAAACAATATTTATAAAAAAAATGCACCGTTTGACTATTTTTCCATGATAAATATTAATTTTTTTGTGAAATTAACAAATTGTTGTTTATATAATAATAATTAATAATAAATAATGATTATTATATTATCACTCATTATCATTTAATTTATTCTTGTTGATTTCGGAAAAAATATTAATATTTATCGTGAAAAATGGTCAAACTGTGAATTTGTATATAAATAATGTTTAAATAATCAACAGTTCTTGTTTATTGGACAAATATGACATTTCTAGTTTATTCTACGAAAAAGGTATGCTTATTCATACAAAATTGGTAAAAATGTCGATTTGTTTATAAAAATTATTTAAACAATTAACTGTTCTTGTCCGTTGGCAAATTATCATAGCAGAGTCATTGGCAATACATTTTTAGTTGATTTCACTAATAAAATGGATTTTATTCTTGGACAAATGGTCAAAATGTGCAATAATTTATAAAAATTGTTTAAATAATTAATATTTTTTATCAATTTGAACATGATTACAGCTAGGGGTCACTGGCAATAAATTTTCAGTTGATTGCGCAAAAAATGGGCCTATTCCTTGAATAACGTTAAAAATGTGCATTTGTTTATAAATATTTTTTAAGTAATTAACAGTTGTTAATTTGAAAAAAAGACAGCAATGAGTCATTGACAAGACATTTTTGGTTGATTATGCAAAAAAATTGATCCTAATCATTGTGACATACGGAAACTGTGTATTTGTTATAATTTCTCTCATATTTTGTATAAATATTATGAATTCAAACAAATAATTATTGAGAATCACAAGACAATGTATTTTGTTCATTAATTTACTTAAAACATTATAAAAAAATGTCTTACTCCTACCTATTGGAAAATATTACTAGATAGTTATTACACTTATTTAAGCTCAACTTTAGCCAATTTGAATGAGATCTTAAATATATTAGATGTTTTCATAAATTGTTTAAACAATTTATTGTTGTTTTTAGCAATTTTCTCTTAGAATAGAGATAGAATGTCGCGTTTTTCCCCAAATTTTTTCACTTTTTCTTAAATTTCTAATTAGAGTGAGATAATAGGTAATTAATGGTTATAAATTTGATTCTTTAAACAATTCAATATTATTGTTAATAGTATTCTCTTAGAATAATGCTAGGAAACTGCAGTTTTTTCTGAAATTTTCAACTTTTTGTTCACTTTTTACTTGGACTGAGTTATATAATTAATTAAGGTTGACAAAATTATTTTTTCTAATAATTTATTATTATTATTATTAATAATAATTAATTTGAGTAATCCTAGAAAGTTGCGGTTTTTCTGAAATTTAAAATAATTTGTCTACTTTTCACATAGGGTGAGTTAATAATTGATTCAATGTAGCAAAAATAATTATTTAAACAAATTTTTATTGTTTATAGCTATCTTTTTCTTTGTTAATGCTAGATAGTTGCGTTTTTTTCTGAAATGTTTAACACTTTGCCCACTTTTCAATTAGAGTAAAGTAGTAATTAATTCATGTTAAAAAAAACAATTATTATCAAACAATTGATTATAATTGTTAATGATATTCTCTTTGCTTCATGGCAGACAATTGCGGTTTTTTCTGAAATTTTCAACTTTTTGTCCACTTTTCACTTCGTGAGGCGATTATTAATGCAAGTTAACAAAAATAGTTGTTCAAACAATTTATTATTGCTTAACTTTGCTTTTTCTTTTTAGCTATAAACAAATAATAAATTAACATTAGAAAGAATCATATTTTAAACAATCTCTTGCTTTTTTGTTTGAGTTAACTTTTGTTAAACATTGAGATAAGAGCCAAAATAATTCACTTAAAAATACTATACTATTTAAAAAATGATTCTTTTTGAGGTTATAAACAATAAGCAATTGTTTAAATAAGCATGTTTGTTAACTTGCATTAATTATTTCCTCACTTAGTGAAAAGTGAATAAAAAGTTTAATAGTTGAGAAAAAACCGCAACTTTTTAGCACTTTTCTAAGAGAAGATAATTATTAACAATAATAAATTGTTTAAATCATTATGTTTGTTGACTTGCATTATTTATTACTTTACTAAATAAAAAGTGGTTCAAAACTTAAACAATCAAAAGAAAGCACAACTATATATCATGAATAAGGAAGAAGATAGTTATAAACAATAATAATTTGTTTGAATCATCATTTCTGCAAAATTGAATTAATTATTAACTCACTCCAAGTGAAAAGTAGACAAATAGTTGAAAATTCCGTAAAAAACAGCAACTTTCTAGCATTTTTCAAATTGAATATTATTAACAATAATCATAAATTATTTAAACAAATAATTTTGTTAACTTCAATTAATTATTTACCTTACTCTAATTGAAAATTGGACAAAAAGTAGAAAATTTGTCAAAAAAATGTAATTTTATAGCATTATTCTAAGAGAATATTATCAAAAATAATAATGAATTGTTTAAATAATTATGTTCGTTAACATGGATTAGGTTTCACCTTACTCCAATTGAAACTTGGACAAAAAGTGGAAAATTCTTGAAAAACCGCAACTTTCTAACTCTATTCTAAGAGACATTTGCTAAAAAAAATAATTAATTGTTTGAACAATTTACGTGCATATCGCGAAACTTTTTTTTTACTTATGGGGTTTCTTTGGGACCCTATAAATCAGATTTATGGGATGGTATTTGAAAAGTAATATTTTATACGAATTCTATGGCTAATTTTAAATAAAAAAGTTAAGTTTCAACTCGATTGAGCTAATATTGATGATTCTCTGTAAAATTCACAAAAACGTCTTTTTTTCTTATGGGAAATACGTGTTGAACCTCATGGGGCTTGTGCCACCAATAAATTATTATTTTTTTAAATAAAAAAATCGATTTATTTTAAATTAAAAAGACGTATTTCCTAAAAAACAGTTGAATTTTCAAGCCAAAAGGATGAATTTTCAACAAAAACAATATTAATTATTCACCAAAAAAGACGATTTTCAACAAAATAAGTGAATTTTCAACGAAACAGTTGAATTTTCAACTAAAAAGAGAATTTTCAAACTGATAGTTGAATTTTCAACAAAAAATAAAAGTTTTCAAACAAAAGAGGAATAGTTACATTTTCAGTAGAAAAAATTAATTTTTCACTGAACTGATGAATTTTCAACTAAAATCATGAAAAAGTGGATTTATTTTTTTGTGGATTCGAACAAATTGGACAGTCATTAAAAAAAAAGACATCAAAATTTATTGAAAATTGGCATGTTGACAGAATTTAGTCCACAAAAAGTGCTTTCGTCACACTGTGGGGCGGCGAGATCTTTTTATTATTTTTATTTTATTCTTATTTTATTATATTAATTTTTTATATAGTATTATTTATATTATATAATTAATTTTGTATATAATTTTATTATATTTCAAAATTTTCAAAAGATATAAAAAGGCTATAGTACATCAGATTTCAAGGATTTAAAAATATTTCTAAGATTTTTAATATTTCAATGATTTCAAACGAATACAAAAGATTCCACAAATATTTCAAAGAATTCATAAGGATTTAATAAGATTTCAAGAATTTCAAAGGTTTTAACAAAGATAAAATACACCAGATTTTAAACCATTTTAAAGATTTTAAAAATTTGTAGGAGATTTCAGAAGATTTCATAAAGATTTTTAATATTTCAATGATTTTAAAGGAATACAAAATATTTCTGAAAGACTTTACAAATATTTCAAAGAATTCATAAGGATTTCAAAAGATTTCAAGAATTTCAATGGTTTCCACAAAGATAAGATACACCAGATTTCAAAATATTTAAAATATTTTAAACGATACAAAATTTTTTTATTAGATTTCAAAATATTTCAATAGTATCAAAGATTTCAAAAAGGTTACAGTACACCAGATTTCATAGATTAAAAAAAATTTCAAAGATTTGAAACGATTCGGCAAATACTTCAAAGAATTAATAAGGATTTCAAAAGATTTTAAAAGATTTCAAAGATTCTGAAAAATTTCAAAATTGTGTAGGAGATTTCAAAAGATTTCATAGAGATTTTTAATATTTCAATGATTTTAAAGGAATGCAAAATATTTCAGAAAGATTTTACAAATATTTCAAAGAATTCATAAGGATTTCAAAAGATTTCAAGAATTTCAAAGGTTTCAACAAAGATAACATACACCAGATTTTCCAGATTTCAAAACATTTCAAAGATTTTAAATGATATAAAATTTTTCTAACAGATTTCAAAAGATTTCAAGAATTTCAAAGATTTCAAAAAGGTTACAGTACACCAGATTTCAAATATTTCAAAAAATTTCAAAGATTTGAAACGATTTCACAAATATTTTAAAGAATAATTAAGAATTTCAAAAGATTTCAAAACATTTCAAAGATTTTAAAGATTTCAAAAATGTGTAGGAGATTTCAAAAGATTTCATAAAGATTTTTTATATTTCAATGATTTTAAAGGAATACAAAAGATTTCAGAAAGATTTTACTAATATTTCAAAGATTTCATAAGGATTTCAAAAGATTTCAAGAATTTCAAAGGTTTCAACAAAGATAAAATACACCAGATTCTCCAGATTTCAAAACATTTCAAAGATTTTAAACGATATAACATTTTTTTAGAAAAGTTCAAAAAAGTTCAATAATTTCAAAGATTTCAGAAAGGTAACAGTGAACCAGATTTCAAAGATTTCAACCAATTTCAAAGATTTGAAACGATTTTAAAAATATTTTAAAGAATTAATAAGGATTTCAAAAGATTTCAAAGCATTTAAAAGATTTAAAATTTTTTTAAATTTTTTCAGAAGATTTTAAGAGGTTTTACAAAGATTTTCAATATTTCAATTATTTCAAGCGAATACAGAAGATTTCAGAAAGGTTTTACAAACATTTCAATGATTTTAAACAATTTAAAATTTTTTAGTAGATTTCAAAAGTCTTCACGAAGATTTCAAGTATTTCAATGATTGTAAACGAATATAAAAGATTTAAGAAATATTTCACAAATTTTTCAAAGAATTTACAAACATTTTTAAACATTCCAAAAGATTTTTAAATATTTCACAAAAATTGTAAATACTTCAACAAAGATTTCAATGAATTCACAAAGATTTCAAAAGCTCTCATTGGAAACTGTTGTTCAATAAAAAATGAAATGCTATGTTTTTTGCATTTATAAAAAACGTTTATTTCATTATTTGATGTGAAAAAGTTAGACCTGGAAAAACTTGATTTCTTGACCTGGAAAACCTGAAAAAGACCTTGAATTTCGTTTTTAAGAACCGTGGGACACCCTGAAATATGAAAAATAGTGCCCTTAAAATGAACATTTTTCGCCTTTTTACCCTTGAATTATCAAGGGTTTTTCTGAATTTTCTTTCTTTAAAACTTTTTGTTTCAATATGAAGAAATTTATATTAAATATTTTTAATACTCAGTTTTAAATTAAGAAAATGCAACTTTTTATGGATTATCAAGGATGAAAGGGGGGAAAATGTCTATTTCAAAGGCAATATTTTTCATATCTGTATAATAATTTTTTTTATTTGATTTGCCACCTAAATTTTCATTTTATTTTCATAAAATTCAGAAAAGATAGTTAAAAATTATTTTTCAGTGTCTTAAGGGTACAATTTGGGGTACTTTAAAGGCCGCGCCCTACCTCCAATAATTTTTTTTTTTAATTTCAAAAAAATTAGGAGATTTTTGTTCACCATAAGACACAAAATGAGGGGGCGAGACTTTAAAAAATCAGAAAAATCATTTTTCGGGACCCCCCTAATATATATATACAAATATATGTATATATATATATATATTTTTTCTTTTTTACTAAAATCGGGATATCTTTCTTTAGATGATCGAAAATTCATTGCCTTCCCGGGGAAATTGGCTTTTCTTATAATTTATGGGCGCGGAATTTCTCCTAAGAGCAGAACGATGCGCGCCCATGAAACCAACGTGTAATTGGCTAATTGAAGGTTAGCGAGGACCGGTACGTTTGACCACTGAACCAACTCGAATCGGCATTTCGAGGCTTTTTAGAATTTCGAAATTGAGAGAATTTTGTGAGAATTGAAAAAAAAATTCTATGGACCGTAAATCTCGGCCCCTTGTTGGACTTAAATCCTTTAAACGCTTCTTTTATGGGACGGAATTTTTTTTTTCGTCTACGAAAAATCCACCCGTGACAAATTTTAAAATTAGGGTGTGAATTCTTAAAAACTGCAATTGCATCGTTGATTGTAAATTTTTTTGCTAAATATTTTTAATTCAAAATCAGGACTTATTTTTTCTTTATTTTTCTATAATTGTAAACCACTTAGCCCCTTTTTTCAACAAAATACTTGAATCCTAAAAAAAAAAAAACAATGCAGTCAATGAAGAAAAAAAATTGAATCTAAAATGTAGAATTTTCAAGTCAAAAAAGATGAATTTTCAAACAAGAAGATTAATTTTCTGCTATAAAAGACAAATTCTCAACAAAACACATCGATTTTGAAACAAATAGTCGAATTTTTAAGATAAAAATACCAGCTTTCTGCAGAAGAGTGGAATTTTCGATCAAATAATTGAATTTAAACAAAAAAAGATTTTTTTACTAAAACAGATAACTTTTTAACATAATATATACATTTTTAAACAAAAAGTTGAATTTTCAACCAAGAAAATAAATCTTCTACAAAAAAAAAACAACGAATTTTCGACAAATTACATCCATTTTCAACCGGATAGTTAAATTTTCAAACTAAAAAGAACAATTTGTGACCAAAAAAATGACTGTTAAATTTTCGTTAAAAAAATTAATCTTCAATATAAAAAAAAAATCTTCTGCAAAGTAGTTGAATTTTCTACAAAAATATTGAATTTTCAAGAATAAAAGATGTATTTTCTATAGAAAAAAGTTAAATCGTCAACCTGAAGATATGAAGTTTCATCAAAAAAGTTTCATTTTCAATCAAATAGTTATATTTTCAGTTAAAAAACTTGGGTTTTACGGCAAAAAAAAAATTTCAGCGAAATACAAAAATTTTTAACCAAGAAGTTAAATTTTCAACAAAGAAGATTATTTTTTTACCGAAAAACACAAACTTTTAACAAACTACATAAATTTCCAAGCCAATAGTTGAATATATACACTAAAGCAATTTTTAACACAAAATGGAATAGTTAAATTTCCACTTGAAAAAATTTATTTTAAAATGAAGATAACGAAACTTCTACAAAACAATTGTTGAACTTACGAGACGAAAAGGCGAATTTTCTATGCAAAAATATGAATTTCTGGCCCGAAAATATAAAATTTTACCGAAAGGTTCATTAAAAAAAAATATATACTTCAATTTTCAGTTTAAAAAATTCATTTTTGTCCGAAAAAGAATAGCTTCAACAAACTAGTTCAATTTTAAATCAAAGAGCTATAATTTTTTTCTACAATTATGAATCTTCGAACGGAAAAAAAAAATATTTTCAAGTAGTTCAACTTTAAACAAAGAATTTGTATTACAAACCTGAAAAAATGCATTTTCAATAAAACGAATGATAGCTGATATTTCAACAACAAAAAATATTTTTATTTTAAGTAAAATAATATAATTTAACCAAAAAAGAGATATTTTCAGATAAATGGTTTCTTAATTAAAGAATTTAATTTTCTACTGAGCAGACGAATTTTCAACAAAATTCATAAATTTTTAAACAAATAGTTGAATTTACAACCATGAAGATTAAATTTCTACCAAAAGAGACGAATTTTGAAAAAAAACTACATAAATTTTCAACCAAACAGTTGAATTTCTGAACTAAAAAAAAATAATTTGTAACCAAAAATGGAATAGGTAAATTTCCACTTAAAAAAATTAATTTAAAATAAAGAAAATGAATCTTCTACAGAACAGTTAAATTTTCTACCACATAGCTGAATTTCGTACCTAATTGTTGAATTTCCAAGACCAAAAAATGAATTTTTTATACAAAACAGTTGAATTTTTAACACGAAAATATGAAATTTTTACAAAAGATTTCATTTACAACGAAATTAATAAATTTTCAGTTAAAAAAGAAAATTTTTACTGCAAAAATAAAAACTTCAACAAATTAGTTGAATTTTCCACCAAAAAGATGAATTTTCTACTAAAATTATAAATCTTCAACCAAAAAATAAATTTTCAACAAAATAGTCTAACTTTCAACCAAATAGTTAAATTTTTAACCAACAAAGATTTTAATTTTCAATAAAAAAAGTTGAATTTCCGACTAAAAATATGAATTTTCAACCAAAGAAATTAATTGTCAAAAAAAAATTATTGTTTGATAATCACTTCTTAACCAAAAATGGAATAGTTGAATTTTTAGTGATGAACAATAATTTTTGATATAGAAAAGCGCATTTTTTACAAAACAGTTAAATTTTCTACCAATTAGTTGAATTTTTTACCAACTTGTTGAATTTTTAAGTCAAAAGGTCGAATTTTTCACAAGACAGTCGAATTTTCAATCCGCAAATATAAAATTTCAACCAAAATTTGAATTTTCGACCAAATAGGCGAATTTCCTACCAAATTGTTGAATTTTAAAGACAAAAAGAAAAATTTTCTACAAAAAAGTTGAATTTTCAACCCAAAATTATAATGAATTCACATTTTCTGGTTAAAAAATCAACTGTTTGGTAGAAATTTCGCCTTTTTCGTTTGAAAATTCAACAATTTGGTAGAAAATCAACTATTCGGTCGTTAAACTAGTTTATTAATTTATTTTTAATCAGAGATTCATTATTTTGGTTAAAAAAGTAATTTCTTTGGTAGAAAATTTAATTATTTAGTTAGAAATTCATATATTTTGTTTGAAAATTCAAATTCTGGTAGAGAATTAATTTTTTTGCTTTAAAATTGCACTATTTTGTTGAGAATTTGTCTTTTTTGGTAGAGAATCAATTTTTTTATTAAAAGTGCAACTGTTTGGTAGAATATTAATATATTTTAGTTTAGGATTTCAGTATTTTGTTAAAAATTTATATTTTTTGGGTAAATTCAACTGTTTCTGATTCAACTTTTCGGGTAGAAAATTTAACTGTGTTCTACAAAATTCGTATTTTTGGCTGGAAAATTCAAATATTTGGTTGTTATTGCAACTGCTCGGTTAAAAATTAATTTCCTTGTTGAATATTCATCTCTTTGGTTTGATAATAATTCATCTCTTTTGGTAGAAAATCTATTTGGGTTGAAAATTCAACTATTTCGTTGAAAGTTAACTTTTTTGTTGAAAATCAAAATGTTTTGTAAATATTTTTTTTGCTTGAAAATTAAACAGCTGGGTAGAAAATTCAACTAATTTGTATAAAATTGGACTGCTTTGTAGAAAATTCTTTTTTTTATTCATCGAAAATTAAACTATTTCATGTTGGGCTAAAATTTCATCATTTTCAGTTTAAAAATGCAATGAAATGAAATTTTTTGAAAATTGAAAATTCGTCTTTTCTGTTCAATTCAACTGTCTTTGATCAAGGATGAAAATCTTCTCTTGGAAGGATTCAAAATTAAAAAATATTTCATTGGAAGATTTTCAAACGAATTATTATTCTAGATGAAGTCTTGAAAGTTAAACGATTTCTAATTAAAATTTCAAAATTTGTATGTTTTTTTTATGATTAAAATAGATAAGAATAGAACTATCTGAAATTAATACCACAGTAATTGAATAATTTCTTTAATTTTAAATGTTTACAATTTTAGAGTTTTTAATTTTCATGTTGAACGCTGAATTTTCAATTTTTCCCTTGCATAAGTGTTAATATTGCAATTAAAATTAGAATAGTTGAATTTATAAAAGAATATTCAACAATATGAACATTTTTAATTTTTAAGTATTGAAAAATATTTCAAAAATAATTCAATTTTGAAGGTTTATAATTTAAAATTTGTCATTTTGAACGTTAAAAATGATGTTGAGTTAACTTTTTTATTTTAGAAAAATTTCTCTGATCAATTTTAATATTAAATTATCATTTTTTGTGTGTAATAACAATCTAAAATTCTATAATTTCAGAAGCTTCTCTAATAAAATTGTCGAATTTTTAAAATTTTAGTTCAAAAATTTTTCCATTTTGATAGCTTCTGATTGAAAATTGTTCAATTTCAAATACTTTTGATTTCAAATTATTTAATTTTGAGCACTTTTATTCAGAAAGGATACTATTTTGTTGAAAATTCGTTATTTTTTTTTGTGTTTGAGAATTAATTTTTTTACTGGAATTTTAACTCATTCGTATATCTGATTGAAAATTCGTCTTTTTTGGTAGAGGAGTAATCTTCTTGGTTAAAAATACCTCTTTTTGGTCTCAAAATTTACCTCTGTTGGTAGAAATTTCATTTTTTTGTTGTTAAAATATCAACTATTATATTTTCATTGAAAATTCAACTATTTAGCTGAAAATTTAATTATTTTTTTGAATACTTGTTTTATTCCTTGTTGTTGAAATTTTTTCTTTTTAGGTAAAAAATTGAATTATATATCGTTAAAAATTCAATTCTTTTTTTCAAAATTTCATTACTTTGTTGAAGAATCAAGTATTTAGTTAAAAATTTATTTTATTTTCAGCGTTTCGTAGTAGAAATTTTTGCAATTTTAATCTTTCATAATTAACATTCCATCATTTGGAATGTTTTTTAAAGAATAATTCAATTTTGAAGGTTCATGATAGAAAATTTTCGATTTGGAAATGACGCTGAATTTATTTGTCGATTTTCGAAAAACTTTTCTAATCAGTTTTAATATTAAATTATAATTTCTGTATGTAAGAAAAATCTGAAATTCTGAAATTTCATAATATTTTTCTTTGAAACATTGAATTTCATTTTCAATTTCAAATTGTAAAATTGTAATTGCTTGAAATAAAAAATGATTTAAATCAAAAATATAAAAATGATAAATTATTCAATTTTTACCAGTTTGTAATTTTCCTATTTTTTAAATCCTATTTTGAAATTTTTCAATTTTAAATGCTTTGAATTAAAAATGATACAATTTTAGCTCCTTTGCAATAAAATTGACGAATTTTCAAAATTTTAGACTGAAAATTTCCAATTTTGAGAGCTTCTGATTAAACATTTTTCAATTTCAAATACATATTTTCAATATCAAATTATTCAATTTTAATTGCTTTTATTCGAAAATTATTCGATTCAATTCTTTTTCATTCCATTCGAAATATTTTCCTTTTTTCAAAATTTTACTTGATCTGAAATTGTTTTATTTAGAACATTTTTGGTTCAAAAATGTGTAATCTATTTTTTTTATTTTAGCCTTTTCAATTAAAAATTATTTAATTATTGTTTCACTTAAATTAATTTAAACTTCAAAGGGATTAAGTATAATAAAGTTTTTAATATCACAATATACTTGGAAATTCGAAATTTTATCAGTTTTAAAATCAGTTTTAAATGAAGTTTGGATTTATTTCATTTTCAACATTCCGTAGTAATTTTTGTTATTTCTAATTTTCTCAGTATAAAATTAATTCATTTTAAACGTTTTTTCAAGAATAATTCAATTTTAAAGATTTATAATTTAAACATTTTCATTTTGAACGGCGAGAATGACGTTGAATTTATTTTTTTTTTATATTAGACAACTGTTTCTAATCAATTTTAGTATTTAAATATAATATTTTGTATAACAATCCGAAATTATAGATTTTCAAATACTTTTATCTTGAAACATTTTAATTTAATTTTGAATTTCAAATTGTAAAACAATCCTTTAATCCCTTCGAATAAAAAATTATTCAAATCCAAATTTATAAAATGTTAAATTATTCAATTTGGAACATTTTGAAATTGTTCTATTTTTTAAATTGTCAACTGAAATGCAATCTGGATATTATTCAATTTTAATAAACATTGTTTAATTTTTATAACACAAAAAACTGAATTTTTCAACAAAATAATGAAATTTTCAATAAAATAGTTGAATTTTCGTACAAAAAGTATGACTTTTCAACCAAAAATGTAATAGCTGATATTTCAAAAGCGTTTTTCTCTCTCTTTCTTTAGTGGGTTGTGTTGACTTGTTTTTTTGAGTGTATTTTCTTATTGCTTTCTCAATTTATTTGTTTGTGTAATCGTTTTGTCTTAGGATTTGCTTAACCTTTTGTAATTCCTTTTGTAAGTTATCTTTATCTGTTATAGAGACAGCTCTGTTTATAAGGGAATTGATGACCGATTGCTTTTGAGATGGGTGGTAGTGGGAAGAGGCATGTAGGTATCTGTTTGTATGGGTGTGTTTTGTGTAAACTTCATGTCCTAATGTGTTATCAGATCTTTTGTAAACTAGTACGTCCAAGAAAGGCAATTTTTCGTCTTATTTAATTTCCATGGTGAACTTGATATTAGGGTGTAATTGATTGATGAGATCGAAGAACTTGTGTAGTTCATCTAGTCCATGTCTCCAGATGACAAAAGTGTCGTCAACGTAACGGTACCGTAACGTTTCCGGTGATATGACTCTGACTTTGGAGGAATTGAATGACGCCTCTTTCAAGCCACAGTTCTCCCACAGAGTATATCTCTTAAGGGTGCATTTGCAGGCTCGCCTTTGGCTCACTCTGATTCACTCTTAGCCTCTGCAGTAAGGTACTTTCCAAGATGGTGGACATGCATGAGGCCTCACTTTTTTTCTGAATTGATTTGTTTTTATGAATTAATTCCTGCACGATAGTCATAAAGTTTGAGCGCGCGAAATTCGAATTGATGAAATGTGGGTTTATCCAAGCTACATCATTAGATTCCGCATGCGCCGAGTTCCACGTAGAGACTAGTGCGGTAGATCACCGATATCTTCTGCCACTATTTGGATCCGGCCTCTCAGTTTTGATACAATAAGTATGAATTGTAGTCCGAACACCATCGGACCCTCTCTGTTCAACTCACACGGTAGAAAGAGGCGTTTCGTATCAATTTAACAGCCGATATATGCATTACGAACTGTTAATAAATTGACATTAGTACTGAACGAAAGTACTGATGAATTTGACAGTGGCGCCATCTGTTTTTGAGAGCTATTTAACTTTGCTTGATAAGGTAGGCTCCTGATATAGCGACTGACGCTTGATCTGTGACTGGAGATGTGTATTACCGACGGACGTATATGTTTTACTGACTGATGGTAACATGGCTCCCTACTTTACCGACATATGACAAAATAATAATATAAAAAATTATTGACCTTTCTGTTTTATCGACTGATAGTATCATATCTCCCTACTTTGCCGAAAATGACAAAATTAAAAATGACGGACCTCCATGTTTTACTAAGTGATGGTAACTTGTCTCCCTACCTTACTAACATATGATAAAATGATAATATAAAAATTACCTACCTCTCTGTTTTACCGACTAAGAGGTTTTACCTAACCTACACATGCCAAAATGATAGTGTAAACAATTAACTGTCTACCTGATTCATCCAGTGATCGTAATATGACTCCCTACCTTACCAACATATAGTGAAATGATAATGTAAAAATCACCGACTTGCCTGTTTTATCGACCGATGGTAATAGACAGTTTACCGATTGATAATAACTTAGCGTGGAACAGAACCTTACAGTTCTAACTGAGCAGAAGTCTCCAATACCAAGCTCGCTGTTTTACCGACTAAGCATGGAACAGCACCTTAAATTTACCGACCGGCCATATATGTGTAAGTGAAGTGGTAGCCCCCTTGCTTTACTATTAATGTGTCAAAAAGTGTCACTGATGTCGTAAGTACCATGCCTGAAATAGTGATATTTTGATTTGAAATTATACATTTCTTCAATTAATTAATTTGTGTAATTGCGCCGCCCTGCGGTTTGCGCCCAGTGTCGAGGCACGGGCGGCACCATCCTAGTTGTAGCTCTGATTTAATATCACTATTGGTACCCAAATATCCGAAATCTGATACTTGATAATATTTGAAAATTTCCTAGATCAATCTTTTGCAGCATTTTTGTCAAATTTCCGTAAAAATAGATTGTCTCAAATTTAAGATATAACTTTGGGCCAGATTGAAGCCCAGAAAAAACTGAAAGCTTATTATTGTAAGTATGCTCCAGAAGGTGTAAATATTTTCTTATAAAATTTGAATTTAATTTTCTTAAGTGAATGCATTTCCAAAATGTTACATGCAATCGTACATGGTCCTCTAATTTTACAATTTTTTCGGATCATATCTTCGGAATAAATATTAGACACAATAAATTCTCCTGACAAGTTTTAAGAGAAAAAAAATAGGCGCTTGCCTATATCAGCAGTAGGTGCAAACAATTTATTCTTCCCTTCTGTGCTTGATTGTACAGAATGATGAATAATTTCATCCTTGCTTGTCACTTGTTCTTCAACATCCAGGTACTGATTTTCTCTTGTATCTTCTTGCATTTGCTCTTTTCCTTCACTCGGTTTGTCGACCATGAGACTTGGTATTTCTGCAAAAATTACGTGAGTTTCAAATATGTCATCTTGACAATAAAAAATCGTAGAACTCGCGTTTTTTCAAATTATTTTTACGCGTATCTTTTATTAATTATTATAATTATTGGATAATGTCCTAAATTGTCCTTAGTAAAGTGCTTCTTAATATAATTTTCTGAGAATAATGTTAATTTTTAATAATATTAAGATAATCGGTAAACTAAAGAGGAAAGAAGCTGCTCAGTTTTATTGCTGGAAATAATTTACTAAGAATTGGTATATAATTTAACCATTGTTTCAACTTACCTGCATTTAAAGCAGCATTTAACTCGAATCTATTTCGTCGGACTGTTAGCAGAAGTGAAACTTCATACTGATCATTGTTCAGAAAGTAACAACAAATATAAATTATTATTTCTTAACCACAGTGAAAATAAAATAAAAACATACGTGCCATTGAAACATAGTTGAAATGCTTTGATATTCTTACCGATGCTAGTGAAATTTGAACCATCGGAACTATAAAAAAATAACGTATAGTACTACAGCCTTCTTTTCACAACTTTCAAGCTCAATTCATTTCATAAAAAAACGTTTGAAAATAATAATATGTAACAGCGGTTAATTCCTGTATAGTATATATGCCCAGAATACATTCAATAGAAGCGTCTTGAGGTTTGACTGAGGCCGACACGTGACGCTGATTGTTCGCGAGATCTAGATTTTAAAAAATGCATGACGAAAAACGTTAAAATGCCACTGTCTCCACATAAAAACTATCTGGACAAATTTTCATTTACGAAACATTAATCTAGAATCTTTTCAAAATTTTTTCAAGCCATACTTCTAGGACAGAAGAAGCAGAAGTGGATGACGTACACATTCCAGTTGCGTCGGGATTGCTTCCTTTGAGAAACCATGATTGCAGCTTCCGGAGCCTACAACTTCTCACATAATAATAATTCATTTTTAGTCGATATATAATTTTTACTTAATTCTCCTACTGGTTGTATCGTAAGCAATCAACGCCACGGTCAATGGCCTTGATTGACTACCGGAAAGCTATCGATTCAACCTCTTATAGACTTATTATCTGTCTGTTGGAAAGCTTCAAGGTGCATCCACGCATAGTGAGATGCAGAGAGAGATCGATGCCCCTTTGGAAAACTAGATTTACTATCTCATCTGGAAATTATCGTGTGACAAGGAACGTCACCTTCCAGAGAGGCGTCTTTCATGGCGATACCATGAGCCCTTTGCTTTTTTGCATCACACTTCTGCCTCTATCTCTCGCACCACGAAATTCTTGTGGATACCTCTGTGGCTAAACTAACCATCGCTAGCATAAGGTCACTCATGTATTTTATATGGACGACCTGAAGATCTATGCCTGTGGTAAAAGAAAACTACAAACTGCTATAAATATCGTCAACAAGAAGTACACAGGAGAGATTGGGATGGATTTTGGATTGGATAAATGTGCCGAAATTCATCTGAAGAAGGGAAAAATTGTTGGCGTTCCCAAAGACCCTGAGCTTGTGGATATAAGTGTTATCAGACATCTTATTACGGGGTAAAACTGATGAGGGAAATTAGGAGTTGGAGTGTCGAATTGGGGTTTAGACAACATTAAACAAGTCCGTAGATATTAAATAGGTTTATTGCAGACACACATCCCTGCTAACCATACCCACGGCGGGGGTGTCAAGTCTTGAAGACTGGCGATATAGCCTTCGGAAAAGCAAGATGCAGTTCGATGAAGATGAGAAGACGTTGCTCCGTCATGACGGTCTGGCGTGACGACGTGGCGTGACGTGGGGAGAGAGCGTAACTGCGATGGAGAGCACTGGCACTTGCGAGACTTGAAACTACGTGATTTGGACGAGAGCTAGTCCAGACTGAATGAATGGGCGCGAAAAGGTAAATCAGGAGCTTTGTGTCTGGGGCTTCGGGACCCCTCGGAGCATTTCGCCTATTATCGGTCGCGGCCCGACAACCCCTTTGTACAGGGCCGTGACAGATTGGTTTTCAATGTAACAGCTCTGTTACACTCCCTCTCCCCTGCGGGGGTTCGGGTATATGCCTGAATTTTCGTTCAGTTCTCTGTCTGGATATTGTAAAGTTTCGGAGTCAATGAATAAATCTAATTACAGAGTGTTATCTTTTTTTTTTTTTTCGTTGTATAAATCAGTAGTAAATTTTGGATTTTTTGGCTGATATTTTCCCAACCCCCTTGTCTGTATGTTTTTCCGTCTTCGCTTGGAGTCGTGTAATTTTGTCTGTATCGTTGGGGTCTGTTATTACAGAAGGAGTTGTGTATTATATATATTGTTTGTGGTACGAGTTTCTCGCAAAACTGGAATTTTCAGTTTTGTGGGGTTTCTTTAAGGTTATTTAGAAAAGACGCAATGCTCTTGATTATTCTTCTACTTAAGCTCTCTTTCGTGGTTTTCTGATGCCTGTAGCATGAGAAATAAAAAAAAAAAAAGAATTCAAACAAAAAAGAAAAAAGGATGTTGTCCCTTGTAGCGTCTTTAGGAGTCTTGTTTTGTATTTAATTTAATCTAGTTTATTAATTGCTGTTAGAATAGTACATTTTCCGTACGTAAGTAAGTTCCGCAATTCCTCCCATTGTTTGTTGATTTCCACCTTTTTGTTTTCTGTTTGTCCGTGATGTAATTTTAATCCGTTGAGCATTTTTTCTGTTATTCTAATTCTTTCGAGTTCCGCCATTCTTTGGTTCCTCAGGTCTTCCCATTGTTTTCGTATATCCTCTTTTTCTTCCTCTGTTTGTCCGTGGTGCAATTTCACTCTAATAAGCATTTGTTCGGTCATTTTTATTTTTTCGTGTTCCGCCTTTCTGTTGGGTTCTTTCTGTTGTCTCAAATTATTCAAAATAAAATAAACTCATTTCTCTGCGAAACAATTGTATGATGTGTCGGTGGGGGTGTTACTTTAGTGCTTCTTCCAGTATACCCGCTCTGCGCAAGATCAACCATTGTAGAGCTTTGCAATGATTAAAGTGACAGATGTTGTTTGGCTCCCTTATGTTGTTGCTGCACAGCTTGCAGTAGTCCATAGTTCTGAAAGGGAAACGAATTTTTCTGTCTTTGTTTGTCTTATTTTTAAAGAGTTCGGTTATCTGGAGTTGAATGAGTATTTTGAGTCAGTGTGAAATCTTAATGCTATTGATCCTTTGCTATTTGCCATATTTTGAGTAAAGTGTCTTATCCTAAGTTTCCTAGTATTTCAGGCGTATATTTACCTATATATGTGTTGGCTTTTTCTAATTTGAAATCGTTTATATTCCATTCACCTATACTTTTGCCTTTATAATTTTTTAATTCGTAGATTGTTGGGGAAATTTTCTTTTTAATAATAAAAGGACCTTCGTACTGGTCATAGAGTTTACCTGCTTTTTTATCCGCTTTGTTGTATATTTTGGTTACCCTTTTTAAAACCTTATCACCTATTCTAAATTCTACCGGTCTTCTTTTTAAGTTGTAACTGCTGGCTTGTCTATTATTTGACTCGTCTAAATTTTTCTGGACTTCCTCTTTAATAATTTGTAGCCTTCTCATTATATCCGTCCACTTATCTACGCTTTGGAACTCGATTTCGCTATCGTTTTCTATATTTTTTCTGATTGACTGGGTTGGTTCTAGTTCGCGACCTAAATTTTGGAATGCCGGGGTGAATTGGGTAGACGAATTTTTGCTAGTGTTTATTGCAAACTGCAGATTATCTATGTGTTCATCCCAGGTGGAATGATCGTTATCTAGATAGGTTTTAATAATTTGCTTAATTGTCCTATTGTAACGCTCGGTTGGGTTGGCTCGGGGGTAATATTTTGGCGTTTTGGAATGTCTGATACCTAATTTTTCGGCTAAATCTCTTAAGGTTTTGTTGACAAATTCCGTGCCATTATCGGTGTGGAGAATCCGCGGTATTCCCCGACGCGAAATGACACATTTGTGGAATTCTGACTCTATATTGTGATCCCGTTAGCTTTTTTAATTGGGATTATTTCGACCTATTTTGAGAATAGGTCTGCAAACACTAAAATGTATTGATTTTTTCTCTTTTTCGAACTTGGTAACGGGCCCATGATATCGGATGATACCATGGTCCGTGGTTCTTCTAATACCCTTTTCCCCATTAATCCTATTTTACTTTGATTACTTGGCTTTACTCTTTGACAGATCTGGCAGCTTTTTACGTAATTAATTACGTCCGAATATACCCCTGGCCAGAAGTAATGTTCGGAAATTTTCGCGTAAGTTTTCTCTGAGCCTAAATATCTTGCCTGGGTTTCGTCGTGATTTCCCCGTAAAACCTGAGCTCCAAGTTTTTTAGGTACGACTAATTTCCAGGGGTTCGAGTCTGGTAATAGAGTAGATTTGAATGGGTCAGTTCTATAAAAGTAGAGTTGCGAATCTCTGATTCGCCATTTTTCGTGTTCTTCCTGTATTTTGGTAATTTGTCTGAATTTAGTAGAGTATCAGTCATCTATTTTGTCGTTAACCTCTGCTTGTGGTTTTTCTACGCTAGAGGCTAACGCGAATGCTGTATTTTTCGCAGGTTCTCCTGATCTCGATAGAGCATCAGGGACAAGATTTGAGCTTCCTTTTCGGTATATGACTTCGTAGTCATATTCGAGAAGTTCTAATGCCCATCCGGCTAATGGGCCGGTTGGGTTTTTTAGGTTGTGTAGCCATTTTAACGCTGAGTGGTCCGTAATTACTTTAAAACTATAGCCTTCCAAATATGGTCTGAATTTTCTTATGGCCCAAACAGTTTCGAGTATGAAGGGTTGAGTAAAATCTGGGCATGTCAAAATTGGTGCTGATGTTAGTAGGTCTTTAATTTTTTGGAAAGCTTCGTCTTGTTCTAGCCCCCAATCTCATGGTTTGTCTTTTTTAAGTAATCTGTTCATTGGTTCTATGGTTTTGACAAAGTGTGGGATGAATTTTCTGTACCAACTTACCATCCCCATTATGCGTTGTAGTTGTTTAATATTTTTAGGTTTAGGGAATTCTAGAATTGGTTGTATTTTTTCATTGTCTATTTGGAGTCCTTTATCGTTAACTTTAAAACCTAAATATTTAATTTCTGAGCAGGCGAACTCGCATTTTTCCGGACTAACTGTTAGAATTGCGTTATTTATCTTATCTAAAACAATATTTAAATATTTTAAATGGTCGTCAAAATTTTGAGTCACTATAACAATGTCATCCAAATAACAAAAAACGTTTGGTTTCAAGTCTGGAGTAACAATTTTGTCCATAAGTCTCTGGAAGGTGGCTGGAGCGTTGGTTAAACCAAATGGCATCCTTTTAAATTGATACATACCTTTTCCAGGGACTGTGAATGCTGTTATTGGTTTTGAGTTTTTGTCTAACGGTATTTGTAAATAGGCTAATTTTAGGTCAATTTTAGAAATGAATTTTGCTGATCTTAAAGTGTCTAGTATTTCTGTCATGAGTGGGATTGGGTAAAGGTCCTTTCTTGTAACATTATTGACCTTTCTAAAGTCTAGGCAAAATCCATAATCTTTCCCCGGCTTTTTGATCATCACTATAGGGTTCGACCAGCTGGAGCAAGAGGGTTCTATTATATCCTGCTCTAGTAATTTATCAACTGTTTGGTAAATTATTTCCTTGATTTTAGGGCTCACGTGTTAGTATCGCTGTTTTATGGGGTCGTGGCCCTGCACATCAATTTTATGTTTCCATAAATGGATTGCTCTGTATTCTTTTCCCTGGTGTATTTTTATTTTGTTTGCTAGAAGTTTTTCTAGTTGGGATTGTTGGCTTTCGTTAAGCCCAACAATGCCTTCGCAAATTTCTGGCGAACAATTGTTTTGTTCGCCCATTTTTCCTAAACTATCCGTAATGTTATTTAATTTAATCGCTTTACTTTTAAAAGTTACCCATTGATTTCTGTTATCAATTTCTGATATCTCATTGGCTTTTTGAGATTCCTTTTCTAATTTTTTTTCATTAGTAACTTTTTTATTTTTCCAAGGGTTACTATCTTGGTTCTTATACATATCTTCGTATTTACCATTATAGAGAATCTTTTCTGTCTTATTTTCACTATTTTTTCTCCTAATTCTAGGTTTGCCTATTTTCAGTGAGTCTTTTGTGCTTGCGTCGTCGCTAGTGTTTTATTTTCTTTCCTATTAAGATTGAGACTACTGATTATCCAATTATGTCAACGGTTTCTCCGTTCGCGACCGTTAATTTGCGTGAAACTGGTTTTAAAATTGAAATTTTCCATTCTTTTTTTCAATAATTCCGTGCCCACGTAGGAATGTGTGGCGCCTGTATCAATCAGAATTCGAAATAGTTTATTTTCGAATTTTGTCATTAAATGAAAATGTGTCTCCGTTGTTTCATCTTTATCCGAGTTTAAGGATTCAGGCGTCACGGTAATAGGTTGGGTTATTTTTTATCCTAATACCCGACCCTCCATTTTCCCCGGTTATACGTATAATATGGGCATTCTCTTTTAAAATGACCCATTAAACCACAATGGTAACAATTTGAATTGTTTCTGTTTTTGTCCGCGTTTGTTTTATTTATGTTTTTTGTTTGAGTTAGAACTTTTTTTTCTTGAGAGTTCTTGTTATTATTGTTAGCCGGTTTTTGATTCTTATTTTCGTAATTTAATTTTTGGGAATTTTGTTTGTTATTCTTTCCTGAATTGTTTTCCGCATTTTCTGTGGGGAATTCGATCATCGGTTTACTTTGACCTTGATATTGCCCTAATGAAATTTTATTAAACATTGGTAACATTTGGTTATAAGGGTTGAATGGATATCTTGGTCTATTGTTTGTGAATCTGGGTTGATAGTTTGGTTGCAATTTAGGTTGAAAATTTGATTGGAAACCAGGTGGGAATGTAGATCTGAAGTTAGGTCGTAAATTTTTTTGATATTGGTTATGAAAAGCTTGGAATGGAGGTCCAAATGGTGAACATGGAAATCGGTTTTTGTATTGTTTTCTCCCCTGATAATTTTTGTTTTGATATCCGCTGTTGTTATTATTTTTCCCGTTATTCTTTCCCGTTTTATTATTTTTGTTATTTTCTGGATGTCTTGTGTTCTTTTTTGATTGCAAAATTAAATTTTTTGCCTAATTTCCTCAGCAAATATTTCGTCGATGTAAGCGTTTTTAAAATCTTCGAAAAAATCAGGTAAACATCTCCAGGAATTTTTATTTATTTCGCACCAATCTTTTGCATCTTCGGTTAGTAGTGCGTCCAAATTTTCTAAATTTCACGGTCGTTTATTTTGTAACCCCTTTTGAATCTTTTTAATTCCTCCAAGAAATGCGCGGGACTATCTTCTTTATTGTTTCGAAATTTCATTGGCCAGTTGCTCATAATTTGGAACGGCATTTGTATCATGCCGAAAGGAAAATAAGTAGCTGGAATTGTTTGATTATTTGATTGATTGTCGGATTCATAATCTGTTTCTGGGATATTTATGTGGATTCTAGAACGTTTGTTTGACTTGTTATTTGTTGTTGAAAGTCTACGTTTTCTGTTATGATTTGATTTGTTTCTGTCCTCTAAAGGTTCACTGTCATCCGAGTTTTGTAAGTTTAAATTGTTATTTCTCAATCTACTACGGTTTTCAATATTATTTTATGAAGGTTGATTATTTTCCTGCAAATGTTCTCTTAAGTCAAATTGGACCGAATGTCTGTTATGAGATTCATTACTATTTTTCCCGACATTTGGTTTGATCATTTTCTTTCTATGTTTGAATGAGCTATTTGCCGGCGGATCTAGCCTAATCTCTAAATTGTTTGCCCTTTTTCCCTTTCTTTATTGAATCTTTCCTTTTGTTGATTCATAAATTCGTTAAACTCTACGCTTTCTAAAAGTTCATCGGTTTCTAAAACAAACCGTGTGTTATCTTCAAGGAATGAATCGCATTGGAATGTTTCGTTGTTTACTTCTGTTCTTATTTTGTTTTTGGGGTGCGGTCCGTCTAGAATTGGTAGATCTTCATGATCCCAAAACAGTGTATTGTCAATGGGGTCAAAGGTTATGTTAGTTTGAGTACTTTGAGTTGATCTGTCTTGGTTTGTCCTATTGTTTATACTGGGTGATTCTATGTTTTTTCGCGTGTACCCTCTACCGCGACCTTTTGACCTGTTAATTGTTTTTGGGATTGCTCTCAAATGTTGGGGTGTGATCGAAACCATACTTCTAATTGTTGGTTTCGTCGCGACATTATTTAAATCCCTATTTTTGGTCGAAAGTGCAGCGGCACCTTCTGAGTCTAAACTGTTGTGATCGCTTTGTGTTTCTGTGGGGTTATCCATTATTTTTTTAACTGTACCCGACCTGAGTTTCATTTATCTAGTTAGGTTTGAATTAATTTTGGTGGGACACCCTGTGTATATTTGTCCGATGTGGTATTTCAATTTAAAATTATCAGTTTATTTCGAAATGTTAATTAGAATTTTAACTTGATACTTGATTGATTCTAGAGTTCGAAAATATCTTTATTTTCTTCGTAGGACCCTTTGTTTACAAGATACTTTCCCCCCAAAAAGTACAATAACTCTTTCCCGATTACAGTTTTATTTTGAACCGGATGTAGTCTAGTCTTTTTAGGCTCAAATGCATTTTGTCCCCATTTTTGAAAACGAAAAATTTGTCTAATTTCGCCTCGATGGGCGATTGAGGTATTCAGTGGCAATCAAAAACTCGCGAAAAACGTACGAAAATGAAATTGCTAATTTAGTGTCCGTTTAGTTTCTCACACGTAATTCATTTTAACCTTTGAATTACGATATGCGAGTGTATATTAATTTTCACATGGAAATTGCCTTGTTTCGATCAATATCGTTTAAAATATCATTTTGTCGGCGCAGAAATCGTTTCATAAACATACACATACGTAAAATATCAAGGGCATATATAAGTGAATCCTCGTATAAATATATCAAGGCATGTCAATCAATTTGTACACATTAATTAAGCAATCAATTATAGGCAAGGCAACGGCATCAATAGCATGCAACAAGAATCAAGAAAGTTTAAGAGTTAGAGTCAAAAGTAGAGAGTTTAAATTCGGAGTTTAATTTTGAGCATTTTAGATTTGTGTCTCCTTTTTTTCGGCAGGTTTGTAGGCTTTTTCAAGAAAGAAAAGTGTGGGATTTTTAGGTTGGGCACCAGGTATTACGGGGGGTAATGCCGAGGAGGGAAATAGGAAGTGGAAACCCGAGAAGAGGCTGGAGACACAATAAGACCACGCGTTTGTAAAAAACTAAGACATTTTTTATTAATCACTTACAGTCGTGGAAAGCCGTTAACCCATGACGGTTGTTGACTGCGATTGATCTGGTCGATGGCCAATGAATCTCGTCCAAGCGGAGACGTACCGGAAGGGCTGCGTCGTGATCCTCGGGTCAGATTTGGAGGAGGAGGTCCTATTAGGTTGGCGATGGCACTGAGTGATGAGGATAACACAAAGTTAGGAGTCTCAAGCACCAGAGTACGAGCAAAGAGAGCACGGAAAGCGGAAGGCGGAAAACGAAAGTCGGAAACACTGGCGCGATCAGAAGCAACCTATCCCCTGAGCTTCGGATAGATACTGGCGACGGGACGCACGGTCGTGCTGGGCTTCGGGGCCCCTCGGGGGTTTCCGTCTCCTTTCGTGTACAGCCCGGTAACCCTTTTGCGTAGGGCCGTATCGAGTCACCTCTTATGGTAACAGCTCTGTTACAGCGTCCTTTATTGTGACTGCGTTGACTTTGCGAAAGTAGAGGCAGAAGCGATGTCCGCCATCCGATTTTCTAGCCATAACTATTGGTAAAGGCCAACCACTATTGGAAGGTTTGATAATGTCGTTAGCTAATATGTTAGCAACCTCGGCAACTGTAATTTCCATGATTTTAGGGGATGTTAAGTGATGACGTTGCTTTATAGGTGGATGATTCCCTACATATATGATATGTTTTGTCAAATTTCTTTACCCGGGCTTTCCCGGTGGCTCGGGTAATTTTCGTTTTAGAAAGTCTTGAAGTTTGATATCTTCTTCTAAAGTTGGTTCTCTAAGACCACAGCAAGTTTCAAAAGATTCAGCTTGAGGTTCAAAAGAGTAGATTTGATTTGGATTATTTTTGAAATCTCATTTTCTGTC
Source organism: Andricus grossulariae (assembly GCA_011634705.1). Classification (NCBI taxonomy): domain Eukaryota; kingdom Metazoa; phylum Arthropoda; class Insecta; order Hymenoptera; family Cynipidae; genus Andricus; species Andricus grossulariae. The sequence continues at coordinate 15,237,734 of JAABKJ010007545.1, forward strand.
CTCGAAATCTACATTCATTTTGAATATTTTCAAAAAGTCTAAGCCAATTGCAAAAGCGACAGGTAGTGATTTAAGTACTCTAATGCCAATAGGTTCTTCTTGATTTTTGGGTTTAACCGGAGCTATTATTTCTTGGGAAACTAATTCTATTTGACTGTTAGCTACTTGGAGTTGGCGTCTTCTATAGAAGTTTTTTAAATTCAACTCTTCTATTATTTTTAGGCCATCCACGCCTATGAAAGAACGGGAACAGCCACTATCTACGAAGGCTTTGATTGGTTTTCCTAGGATTTCTACTGTCAAGTACATCAAGGGTTGTGGACCATAGAGGGGTAAATGTTGACAAGGGAGCTCAGAGAGGTAAACCGGAATGGCGGTTGACGAACAAAATTTATAATCAGGAATTCCTTTGTGGCTCGCAAAGGGGTGGGGGTGTGAAAGCTTCAGAAGGGGTGACATTCGGGGTGGACACGGTAGGCTCGGGATTTGGAGAAGTAATCTGTATAGGGATTGGTATGGCTATAGAGGTGAAGCCTAGATTCAATATTCCTATCCACTGGGCTTCTACGAGTCGTGTCAGTCCCACAATATTTAGTGGGTAATCGCAATCGTATTCTCGGTCATCACCATACTTATTTCCAGCACGAAATTATCTCTATTATCAGCGGCCCGTTTATTTTGTAATTCGTTCTCTATACTAGGATCGGCAATCGCTTCAAACAATTGAAGGGGAGTGCCCATGTGCGAAGCAGTACTAACCCTTACTACTTTCTGTTGTGGCAGGGGGTCATTTGGGTTCTCGTCGTGGATCGAGTTAACAGAACCCGAATGGCTAGAGGGGGTTTCTTCTGTTTGACTAGTTTCTCCGCGGGGAAGGGTATTGGACGGTTTAAAAGGATCTATAGTTTCTTTGCTACACTTTTAATTGTCAAATAAGTTCTTCCTTGTTGAGAGTATATACCCAGGAAGTTAATTGCTTATGCTCGTCCATATTTATAACGAGTCTCGAAAAGATTATCCGGCAATTAAGGAGAAAAGGAGATACTTAGAAGTGTTTGGAGAGAGAGAAGCGCGATCATAGAATAAGAACGATAAGAAGCAAGAATATCATGGCTCAAATACACAATAGAAATTATTCTCTCTCAAGGCGAAATCGATATACAATGTAAACACAGGTGTTCATAGAAATAATCCGGAGTGCCTGCCATAAAATTAATCATCAAGGTATCTGATTAAATTTTAAGTTTGGGGAATTAAGGTCGATAATTAGATACATGGGGAACCATACTAGTAAATATTTCGTTTGAACGAAATAAAATATTCTGTAATAATCAAAATTTCAAACTGAAGAATGAGCTTTGTAATGCTTCAGAGACCGTTTTGAATTTTTGGTCCCCACGTTGGGCGCCAATTGTAACGCTACCTTTTTTTCCAATCAAATATCTAATCAGGAGGTCTCTCTCAAGAGTGCACACGAACCCTCATCGGTATGAATGAATTTTTAATCAAACGATTTGAACGATAAAATTAGATTTTTGGGCGCCAGTCCTTTTTTGGGCCAAAGGTGAACCAATTTAACTAAAGTGAGTGAGAGACGGTAAAGATACACGGAATCTATATTCCAAACGGTAAAGGGAAACTCACTGAACGCTAAACTTTTCAGTCTAAACGATAAACAAAAACCTCACATACCTCAGTCAAAAGGCTACACCTTAATTTAAAATAAGCGGTAATCGAAAACAACAACAAAAAAGGTCAAGGATACAAGGTATTCAAAGATAAGATAATCCGAAATATAAAAAGTAAAGCAAAAGACATTCGTCTATCCGATGATAAGATAATCAAAAAAATAAAAAGTCTCGATGGTAATAATCGCAATAAAAAGATAATAAGCCACAATGAAAGATAAAGTACATCAAAACAGGTAAAAGATAAATCACTTTAAACAAAATCATTGATAAAAATTTTATTCATAATTTCAGAAATCTTGACAAAAAATACACAACAGGGGAGGTGAAAGAAAACAATAAACAAATTCTTAATCTCTTTAAATATAGGCAGAGGGGCCTCGAGAACAAAAAAATGGGGTCGCACATATAGTGGTATGACGAGCGAAGGGGTTCTCGAAAATAGATATAATTAGGTTTCATAATAAGTTCAAAAGGGGTACTGAAAGGTACACGAAAATGGGGTTCTAAAATGAATGCCAAAAGAGGTTCTCAAAAATAAATTCAAATAGGTTTTGAAATCAGTACAAAAATAGGGGTTTCTGAATGGTAAACGCAAATGGGTGAAGATAAATAACTTATATGGAACGATAAGGAGGAGGGGGGGGGGCAGCATTGTAAAGCATTTTATAATTTAAAATATTATATGGACGGTAGGGGCTGACATTATAAAATGATGTCCTTACGGCATGTCTGTATACAAAATAAGAGGGAAGGGGTCGAAAACATCAATAAAAACTATCGGCATGTCGGTACACAAAATTAGGGGTTAGGGATCGAGAACATCAATAAAAAATTAATACCTATCAGCATTTTCAGTATACAAAAATAAGGAGAAACGGGTCGAGAACATCAATAAAAATTATTCACTATCGGCATGTCGGTACACAAAATTAGAGGGGAGGGATCGAGAACATCAATACAAAATTACTATCAGCATTTCCAGTATACAAAAATAAGGAGAAAAGGGTCGAGAACATCAGTAAAAAATTACTCACTATCGGCATGTCGGTACACAAAATTAGGAGGAAGGGATCGAGAACATCAATAAAAATTATTCACTATCGGCATGTCGGTACACAAAATTAGGGGGGGGGGGGATCGAGAACGTCAATACAAAATTATTAACTATCAGAATTTTCAGTATACAAAAATAAGGAGAAAAGGGTCGAGAACATGAATAAACAAATTATTCACTATCGACATGTCGGTATACACAATTAGGGGGGAGGGATCGAGAACATCAATAAAAAATTACTAACTATCAGCATTTTCAGTAAACAAAATTAGGGGAAAGGGGATTAATTTCAGGCATTCCGGCACTCCAGATTAAAATTCGTTTTAAAGGCACATATTATTGACAACAAAAGCAATAAAAGTAGCAATCGAAAAAGGTGCCAGATAATCCATAAAACAGGTTAGGAATGATTTAGCCAAGAAGATGAGCTTTATTATCATTAGAGATCAAGTTAAAATTAGCAAGGAAAGCTAGGCTAAACCATTAAAATAAATTGATCCTACCTGTGATACTTGAATGGACGACGGCCGCACTTCGTGTTCACAGGTCGAGTTTACAGATACCAAGATATCGTTTACGTGCTTGCCGGTGAATTAATGGAACGTGAGGAATTGCATGATAGGGGAAGAGCTGATGCGCACAACTTAATTTCTATAACTCGCAACGGTCGAGAGAAATATAGACGGTGAGATCGGCTTCCAATTCATCCATCCTATTGTCCCGTCCTTCCTTCGTCAGTCCTTATTAGCCGCTGCTGAGGAAGGGAGACAACTGCTTCCTACGAGAGGGAGTGAGAGATTTCCCTCGATACCAGGGTTGGCTGTATTCAGGTGCTGAGGTGGAGAACTAGGAACTCTTTCTCCTTACTGCAGGTGTGGAGAGGATTCTTCGACGCTCCCGATAAAAGTGAAAACAAACAAAAACGGCATAAAAGCCAAGAAACGCCTGTTCACAACAGAAACATTTGTAGCTATAATAATTTTTAGGCGAGATTACCTATTCCCGATTGAAATTTTGGTGGTAACCGCCTAGGTCCATCTCCACCAGGAACGTGCCTTGGATCTCAGGCGACCAAAAGAAATAATCCATTCTGTCCTTCATGAGTAGTCAGCTATTCTACCTTGGATGTTAGAAGGATATTCGATAAAAGATGTTCCGGAAGTACATGTGGGGATTTGAGACGTTAAGATCTACTGAAGCTAAAGGTGGGGGTGGATCTAATCGACCGCGGAATTCAGAAATTAAATAACAAAAAAAATTGAGACAGCCCTACATTGTTAAACTAACATTATAAAAAAACGTACAACATAGAAACAAAATAACGCGATAAGACATATATAATAAAATAATAATAACTTAAAATTATAACAAAATTGAGTTGCAGAAAATCTGCAACGTCACAGTAGAAGAACAGTCCTTGTCGAAGGAGCAAACATTTTTCGTTTTCTCAGATCATCAGAGCTTAATTCAGGTACAGAAGGTCTCATTTTCGCATGCTAGGACGGTTTCATTTCCACCTTAAAAGCGATTCGTAACGACTGTAACCAAAATATTCGGTTAAATTAATTGTTCTTGTGATCGGTGCTCTCGGAGGTGCGAAACTATTTTCGTAACCTTAAAGCCATTCCCGCGTGCCAAAAATACGCCAAGGGGCTTGCGAGATGGGTGCAGAAAGCTGTCATCCTTGTGTCGTTTCGTGTCTTCAAGACGCTAGAGGGTTTCGCCGGCCTTTTGTTGTGATTTCGTCGTGTCCTGTGACCACCCATCTCACGGTTGTGAGACGTGGCCATGAGTGGGATTTACTGCGGTCCTACTGGGAGCTGGTGTCATTTTTAGATGGCAGTTGCTCCCAGTGGGACCCTGCGGTGGTGCTTAATATTATTTTTATATATATATATATATATTCCCCAATACCCACGCCGGAACTTGCGACTTACACGTTCGTTCAGAAGAATCTAAGTTTGTCTTCACTCGATTGGCGACGTCACAGCGAAGTAATTTGGCATTTAGTCCTCTAGAAAACTAAGTTATGCCATGCGCATCCCCAACCTACTTATTCTCCCTGAAACTGTGCATCGCAACTTAGATTCTTCTGAATGAACGTGGTCGCTCGTACCGGCGCGGTGATTGGGGAAAGCATCGTGTGCAACGAGCGGGATACGTCGATTGCCAATTCGCATGATTTGCCACGCTCGCTACGCTCGCGTAGCAACCTTCATTCTTGTTCGTGATAGACGCTGTATCCCGCTTGTTGTACAATCTACTAATAATTATATGAAATCATAAAAGTAGCTTTAAGAAAGCATCCAGAGGCGACTGTTGTCACCTACAACGCTCGCGGCCGCTGTGTAAGAATAACGGCGGTAAAAGACGAACTCCAAACTACACCATGCTCCATTCTGTACCTACAACATCATCGCAGAAGATTTCAAACATCGCATCAAATTAATTTATAACATCCTCATCTCATTAGGTACTTGCCTTTGTTCGTGGATGATGAAAAACCAGGTTCACCCGAGAACAAGTTTAGAAAAATAATAAGGGCCACTTTGAAATTAAAATTTGTCGAATTATTAGCAAAATTAGTTTTTAAACGTTTTAATTTCTTTAAACTCGGATTATAACTTGTTTCATTTTCCCGTATTACTTACTAATCAAAAATTGCACTTTATTAAAATATATTTTAATTTTATTGATTTGATTTTTCAGCATTTTTCTATTCGAACTACAGATATTTTTCCATGTGAAAGATAAATGAAGCCTGTTCAAATTTCAAAGATTTTCCAATAGGGGGAGACTCATTCGGATTTGAAAGGATTGTATGGTGACCTCGGACTAAACTCACGGAATTGCAGTATTGAAAGGTGGTTCTGGATTCAATCCAACTGAATTTGGTGATCATGCACGTATTAAGAAGGATTGAAAAGACTTCTAGGATGAGCGTCATATTCACCACGGATTAGGAAGATTCAACACGGATTAGGAGGGATCAAAAAGTGGTTTTGAACTGAAGTTTATGTTGATGTACGGATTAAAAAGGATTGAAAGTTGTGTTCAAAGTGGTTTTTGATTTACTCGGATTCGCTTTGGATTTACTCTTATTCATTCGGACTAGTGTCGGATTCAGTCGGATTGAATTTTAGGATGTTCTACGGGTTCAAAGGGATTAAAATGTTTCCGCGGATGAGCCTTAAATTCTTTTGGAATGGACTCTTGGAACAAAAGGTTGTTTTGGTACAGAATCGGATCCATTCGGATTGAATTTGGAGTTGGCACAGATTGAAAAGGATTTAAGAGAACTATAAGCTTGCTTCGAATTTTTTCGGATTAGTTCAGGTTTGGACAATTTTACGCACTATTTTCTCGAATTCGAACTGCAAAACAATAATATCCAAAGATAATAACATAAGATTCCAAAAGTATAAATTATGCAGTATAGAATTTCAAGTATGAAAACCCCCGCGCTCAAGCGGGTAATAATTTTAATTCTAAATTGTCTGAGAAAGTTAACATTTTATTTTCATCTGAGTCCACACATCAACATCCACATTAAAAAGATACCAGTGGAATTTCTGATGGGTTCTCATATACTAAATACATATAGAATCGATCAAATCAATAAGCAGTAATGATTTTGTACATACCAATAATTGTGCTTAGAATGAGAAGGCCGAGAAAACTGGCGGTGAGTATCATGAGGACAAGGTCATGTTGTACCTCGGTGAAATTCCCGATGAAGGTCGAGGTGGCATTTACGGTTCCATTGTAGGCCTCCTGTTCTGCGGAACCGTTCCACGAGCTGCCTGCAGATGCGACCAGCAGGCTGGTGTTTGGTACGGTTCCACGTCCTGCCATTCCCCATGTCCACCAGAGCTTCTCGCCGCCCATTACTGTACATCGAAAACTAATTATTTCATTCTCTAAACTCTGAAGACTCCTTCTATACCTACTAACTCTGCAACACCACAACATTATTTCACCTTTACACTAGAGTGTCTATTACATTAAGAAAAAAATAAGCATTATTTCTGAACTGCCCCCACATAAGAATCAATCAAGCTCAGCCTTGGCTAATGTGTAATCCTATTAGATGGAACATTGTGAGGGAAAAAATGTTTTCCACTACAATTTTGATAGGATTTTCATTGCCCTCTCTATTGATCACAGCGATTCTTCGAGAAAGTGAATGTTTCTACCTCAAAAATGATTTATGCTAGGAAAATGATGTACAGATCAAATATTTAGCTTAAGGAGGTACGGTCACGAACACACTTTTTTTACGAATTTCTTAGAACTTTGGGTATATGTTCTTTGGAATATTATCTAAACGTTTGCGAAATTTAAAAAATTTTGTCCTCTCCTGAGCTAAGATAATTAAGATCAAAGATCAAAATACACGTTAAGCATAGGAAGATGTTACATTTCTAACTCTAACTCGTAAACTATTCTTACCGTTTTTTTTAGAAATTAATATATTTAAGAAGGAGTGTGGGCTACATCCACTCCAAATTTTTTAGACAAAAGCATCGGAAGTTTTAAAATTTTGTATGAAAAAATATCTAAAAATGACTTTTATTCGTGTCTCTAGAAAAAACTTCATTTTTGAGAAAAATTATTTAGAAATAAAATATGTGTTTGGATAAAATCTACAACTTTGATGTAAAACATTTTTATGTCAGTATCAATATCTTTCAAGATTTGAAAAAATATATTTGTAAAAAAAAGTAATAATGGTTAATAACTTAATTTCTATTGACCTGCACAAAAAAATGCTCGGGTTCTTATACACATAAAGATTCTTGGGTGATCTTTTTGGAAATATAGCCAAATTTATATATATATATATATATATATATATACTTTTCTCTCGACCAAATATTTCAAAATAAATTGCGAATCAAATGCTTTTGCATTATGCGCAATGCAAATGATTTCGGTAACTTTATTTTTTTGCCTGGTGACTTGTTTGATAAAACCGGTCAGAATGTCGTGATCAGAATCACGGCGATACTTGCAGCTGAAGCAATACCTTGTTTTGCATTCATGATTTCTTTCCACCCACGAATTAATAAAACGTATTCAACCCGTTCAAATTCGTAAACCATTGCAAAAGGACGTTCTTGCGGAGCAAGATTTAGCCTCAATATGATTGGTAAAACATGTCTGCCCGTGAAAAGGCCTATTACAGTCATCACACCTAATATTTACAACATTCGGATTTTCTGCACTTGTCTGACATGGGGTTGTGGACCGGCAAGCAGCACATATGTTTGAGCATCTATGCCCATCCGCATTCAGATAGCTTTTATTGCATGGGATGCAAAATCCTTGGCTTCTTGCCGCTGCCGTTAAATTTAAAATAGTGTAAACATGTTCATCATCGACCACGATATTTAAATTATACAATAAAGTTTCACCTGTTGCAGTATCGAGATCGGCCCCATTGTAAAGAGGTAATTCAAGGCCCTTTTCAATGGTAGAAAATTCACGTATAATAATTGCAGTCCTATCGGGGACAATATGCAATTTGAATTGATGTATTTTGTCGATACCGCAACCGTTTCCAGGAATTTCTATCTCTACATCCCGCACGAGTTCATTAGCTGACGTTGTTTGTAGGCTACTGTTACCTTTTCGAAGGTGCTCATATCGACGGGCTAGCGCACCGGAACAAATTGTCCCACGTTTTGCATGGATACGTGCCACTACAATAGAGTGAGGTAGGCACAAATTGTCCTTTTGAACACTTGTTAAAAGCGAACGCTTGCTCGTTCCAGCATGCGATAGGGGAACGTTTTTCCTACCAGCGCCCCTCTCATACCTAACAGAATAGAAATGAATAATGAATTATTGGTCTATTATAAAGTCTTTATTTATTCGAAAAACACTAAATAAAACCCTCCAAACCTCAACGAAATTATGGTCATGCGCGGGTCTGAACGATATGCCCCACCTCTTTTTTTAGAAAATTAGAATTAAAGTTAATGCCGACCCTGTGACTATTTTCGACTTCACTCATTGAATAACCATAGAATGCCCAAACAGCTTCTTCACAATACGCGACAACCTCACCAGCTCGATTATTTGTTAATTCGTTAAAATATACCTTGATCTCGATTCCGCTTAAGTTAAATTTTGGGTAACACCGAGATCGCTCAAATTCTATTCGGAAAAAATTCTCCCCTTCACCTGGTGTTTCATGCTGCTGCTGTTGTTCTTGTTGCCGTTGCTCGTTTTCAGGCTGGCTGTGCTGCTGCTGCTGCTGCTGGTGGTCACACTACTTACGAGCTGCAACGCCACGCCCAACTTGGTCCATAGCGACTTCTTCTTCACTCCTCGCATCCTCTGTGTCTGGATGACGTAACCTTTCGGTAGCGGCAACATCAGCCAGAACCGTTACATTATCTTTTTCTGTAAAATATAAATATTATTCAGTAAAGCAAATTTTGTAACCTGAATAAAATAAAGAATGTGTTGAAAAAAATATTTTGAAAATCTCGTAGAGAATTTTATTGATTTTGGTGAATTTACCGAAATTTCAAAAGATTTAAGAGGTTTAACAAATTATCAAATATTTCAAAGATTTTTCAAGATTTAGAAAAAAAATGGAAAATATCTCTATGATTTTATGAATATTTTGGAGATCTTACAACTAATTTCAAGATTTTTAAAGACTTCGTTAGGTTTGGAGATTTTAAAGATTTTCAGATATTTGAAGTCTTTTGCAGAAGTTTTAGATATTTCAAAGGTTAAAAAAAATTTGAAATATTTCAATGATGATTTTTTAAAATATTTCGAAGATTTGATCAGATTTTTCCAGATAGAAAAAATTACAAAAATTCCGAAATGTGTCAATAATTTCATAGAGGTTTTCTATTTTTTGAAAAAATTGTTAAACCTTTTCAAAAATCTTCAAAAACTTGGAAATAAATTCCAAAGCTTTTCATATTTATTCAATTATTTCATTAAGACTTTATTAGGGCAAATATTCTTCAACATTGAAAGAAAATAAATATTTTTCAAAATGATTTCAAAGGTTTCAAAGATTTTAAAACATTTCAGTGATTTTATAAAGATTTTTAAGATTTCACAAATATTTTTGAAATTTCAAACTTTTTTAATTTTTTCGTTGATCGAACAGAATATTTTTCTCAAATTGAATTCAACAAAAAATTATTCAGTCACTTTAATTATATCAAAAAAGTATAAAGATTATCACTTTTTTTTTGACGATATAATTTTTCACATATTGCTTACTTCCTCATCAAAACGTCATAAATGATAAAAATTGAGTGAAGAAAAAAACTCACCAGATCGTTAATTTGTAGCGATTCCAAAAGTCATCTTCTAACATCGATGGAACGTCGTCCCAGACATCGTCGTGAACCTCAGGTGGGTAGTCCCTTTGTTGATTTTCATCTTCATCATCATCATCATTGTCGTCGTTCTCATCATGGAACACTTCCCCCTCGTACATAATGTCCCCTCTCCACATTTGCCTCATCTGACATATCAGCATTCACATGGATTACCTCAGCGTCCGAATTATCATCACTGAGGTCAGAAGAGTAGTCCTGATGGGTTGCTAGAGGTGGGAACTCGTTTTGAGGGTCGTGAATGGGCATCGCCATTACCTTTTTGAACACTATAATTAAAAGAATAAATTATAATTAATTCACGTAATGTTTCCAACAACCAGTATACTCATATACACACAAAGGTACACACAAAGACACACCATAGTTAATACGCGCAATAAAATCTTGGTAAATGATTTTCACGAATTGTCCACTTTTTGTTACATAATGGTGATAAGCGAGCCTTAACGAATTGCTAGAAGCTAACAATTGAGATATGCAAAATATCTCCTCGGTATTACACATATGCAGAATATTCTTCATGTGCCACGAGCACTCTTCAGTCGTCAATCGATCACTAATCTTGATTAGAGCGCGAATTATTTCTTCTACAAGAACCATTTTTGCAAACGAGGTTTTTCCGAAACTTGTGGAAATAAACGTAGATCAAGAAGTTTGGACTAAGACTGAGACGAGAGGATGAGAGGGTGACTATTTAAAACTAGTAGATATTCACCTCCTCCACATGCATAAATTGTATTGCACCACCCCCATAATTTTGGCAACTTGTCCATTGCATCTGAGGCACCGGCTAAAGAGCTGTGAATTCGTAAGACAATGAGTCACCAAGACCTGGCTTACTACAGTATCTCTGCGTAAAGGTTACCTGCCGACTCTTCGAAATTCCTTCACTAGCACCCTTTACGACGTGGTCATGATTTTCATGGAAAATTTTTCATGTGTTTCTGGTCCTCAGACAAACAGCTGTTCTGATTTTACAGGGCTTTTACGCTAAAAAATAGTCTGAAGTTACCAATGCTACGAGGTCTTATTTATGGCCCCCACAAAATTCTACTCTTGAACTGGTACAAATCTAAAAATAGTCTGCTTAAATCTACATTTTGATGTGTAGATAAATGATCACTGCAGGTGCTTCCGCTTTTCACAATAGAAAACTTAGAATACAATTCTGTTAAAGATCCGTTTTTTTTCTTCTTGCGTTTCATGAGTAACCCTACTAAGATTTCGAAATCAATGTATTGTAACTTATTTCACAAAAGATCGTACATTCGTTTTCAGTGATTATTTCCCATTTCCAATGTTAAAAACTCGTATCCTGTTATTTCATTTTGAGAGAAAAAAAATTTTTGAGAACCTTTTCATAGTGTCACTGTGTTTTTTGGAAATCTTTTTCACAATTGTTCTCTGATCTTTTCTATGACCATCTACGTAATTTAGAACTTTCCATTACGATTGGTTAGTTTCTGAAAGCATGTGCTTTTGTTAATTAACTTCTTTGCACACGGTACTTTTGTATGATTTTTTGGGAAAGAGACATTTTCTTGTGTAAATCATAGTAAATAACTTCTTTTGTATGATTTTGAGCTCACACGTGTTCTTTGGCTAATTTTCGGAAAATACACATTGTTCTTTGCGACTTATGAGATGCAGGTGGTCCATGGTGGAAATCACACGACTTATCGATTCTTTTGTGTAATTCACACTATATACATAGTTTCTTTATGTGATTTACGATATGCAGGACATATGATATATGGATGTTTTTTTGTAATTTACACAAATCACACATTCTTTTGTGTAATTTCCATGACATATAGATTCTTCTGTGTAATTTATAGGACACACGTGTCCTTTTGTCTAATTTTCGGGGAAATTAGGATTATTCTGTGTGATTTACGATATGCGGGTGTTCATTTGTCTGAATTACATGACATATAGATTCTTTTGTGTAATTCACATAAATCACACATTATTTTGTGTGATTTTCATGACCCATAGATTCTTTTGTTTAAGTTATAGGACACACGTGTGCTTTTGTGTAATTTTTGGGGAAATTAGGATTATTCTGTATGATTTATGATAGACATGTGTTCCTTTTTCCTATATCCGTGACATGTAGATTCTTTTGTATGATTTCTAAGAAACACCTGGTCTATTGTGTAGTATCTAAGAAAAACTGCGTTATATTTTTTCTTTGCACGTGTGACATAACGTTTATTCCCACACTCCCCACATATGGTTTCACCCACCAAATAATATTATCCTCATTCCTTATAAATTTTACATATATAAATCGAAGCAAGAAATCATTTGAATCAGTTGAGTTTGTCTATCTGAACGAACTTCTATGTCGCAAGTCAACATTGATTCAGTCTGACTCGCAAACTAATAAAACTATTTCTGAAACACCTAAAATAAAAAGGATCAAACCCAATATAAATACTCAATAAAACTGCTCTTGAACATTTGGTCATGATGCCTGCAAATTTCACGGAGAGAACCACACAACAAATGATTTTACCAACTGTTTACGGACTTAATCATTCATTTTCCAAGGCGATTCTAATTGGACTGGAGGTTCAATTAATTGGGAAATTTCAATCAGCTATTGAAATTATAAACAGTTCAGGTAGTGGAATAACCTTCGATTCGGTAACTTGTGAAAAACTTCAACAACACTTGAATGTAATAGAATCATACTTCTGTTTCGGGAATTCACCTTTATACCTGAATACCATTGAATTTGGTAAATACAAGCTCCTGATTACGACCGCTCACGGGAACAGGGCCATAATTCTCCGGGAAGGCAAGGAACGCAACGACGAGACTGACAATGGACTGGACCAGGTAGAGATTGAGGCAAAGGAGGAGAAGATGTATACACAGGAAATGGTTATACAGAAGTCAAGTTTCAAAGGATTGAAAAATGCTATTTTGTGCGTCGATGGAAGGTTCAGAAGATATCAACGATTAATGAAAAACCTAGAAGGATGTAAAGATTTCCTGATCAAAACGATTGTCAATTATTTAGTTTCGGAAAATATAAACTCACCAAATAAGGAGTTAATCAGTCAGATGATTAAATTCGAATCTGCATACTACAAAAGTCAAGTACAAACAAAACTTGAGAAAACATTCGTTGAATAATATTTTGAAATCGTGTTTTTGAAACTGACAACCGTCTTACTTTCATACATTGTTGGCGAAATTGAACTTATTTTTTCTACACGTATATAATTGAATGTATTTTGTTGGAAATTCAATAAAAAAAAAATAGATACAAAATCATAATTTCGAAAAAATTTCTATATTTACTACCCGTCACCTAAAATAGTTCAGGATAATTTTAAATTTCAATTAGGGAATTAAATATCATACATACCCCTATTATTGGCCACACTTATTAATGACCGCTATTTTGTAATTAGGCAACACCCCTTAACGACCGCCATTTTATAATTAGGCCAAAACTATTTATGGCCACCATTTTGTAATTAGAACACTTCCCTTCCGGTCAATTAGGTGAGGCCACAACCCTTTTTTCTGTGAAAAATTATCAGATTTTATTTTGAAACAGGCCATTTCAGTACAGAAATATCATTTTTTTTTATTCGGAACGTGAATTCCCATGAAAAACTATAATTTTGTCTTAAAAAAATTAATTTTTGACCCGAAAACAACCAGGAAATGACCGAAAATTTGAAAACATTTATTGGGTAGACCCTATATAAATTTTTCATATAAGCGATGGGTTGCGCTTAAACATAAAAAGATTATATAAATTGTGATATCAGTTTTGATGAATTGAGTCATCACATTTTCTTCTTAAAACTTATTGTAATGACATGTAAATATCTGAGCATCAAGATGTTGACGTCTGTTATCTATGAGATAACGTCTATGTGATACACTATAAAATCTGATGAAGAACTGGAGCATTTATTAGTCAGATAATTAATTGAATTATTCGTCAATACATTAATTAGCTTTTCTTGTAGTGAGACCAATTCAGGATCATGTCTAATCTAGTCTTATTCCTGGTAGTTATCCTCAATTCTGTTGGTAAATATACTAAGAGAGAAGTATATATTCTCAGTTATGTATTCTGATCATGTTATAACATTATTTTTCTAAAATATATTTCATCTAAAGACCGAATCCATTTGAAGTCAGAAATGTTCTACGCTCGAAGTCGCAGAATCTCTCGGGGAAGGAATGTAATTATTTTTAGAGGAAATGAGCCAATAAGTATTTTTCTTATTTGCGAAAAAATGCAACGAAGTCATGCTTACTTGAATTTTGTCCTCTTGTCTGAAAATATTATAAGTCTATTTTCTCAAGAATGGTTTAGCTCGCTTTAAGCTGATAATATATTTTTCTTACATAATCAGAAGCGGTATGAAAGAATGGGGTGAATATAAAAAAAGATCAAAAATGTATATACTAAACTATCACTTAATTTTTTTGTTTGGTTTCGAATTAAAGAAAAATTATTGAAAAAAAAAATTAATAGTAAGTGTTGCGTTAATTAAAAACCCACATATATTAAGTTCATATATGATATTTTTTTCTTCAAATATCGTCCGTCATATTGAATTTTACAATTCTGACTTCAGATTCGCAAGTAGCGACTACAAAAACCACCATATACAAATCTTAGGCAGAATATATGTATGTTTTAAAAATCGTGTTCTGAATTCAAATTCGTGATCAGCGACCCCGAATACAGCCGTGTCATCAATTTGAAGACGATTACTTGACTTTTTTGACTTTCATCCGAGCTTTTTCGGCTTGGCCATATAGTGATGCGGAAACCAGGTTAGACTGGAGGAAAGCTTGCATGCGCACGCTCGGCGCACATGTTGCTTCGCGTTCCCCTCTCAGCCGGACCGACGCGTTCTTCCTCTGTGAGAGCCAAGCTGCGCTCATTTCATAATCACTTCATAATTACACTTATTCGCTCACTGCAAACAATGTTAAAAAATTTTACTAATAAGCTGGTAATAATGAATGACTTTAAAACTTCTTTGGTGATCTATTCTTAATTTTCTTTAAACAGTTCTATGTGTTCACGAATAATATAAGTACTAACTTTTTAGTTAACAAAATTAATTTCAAACCAAAACAGATAAATTTTAGAATGATGAAAATATATTTCAATCAAGTAGTTGAATCTTCAACCAAAAATGATTAATTTTGAACCAAGAAGATTAAGTAACTTCCAAAAATAGAACAGTTCAATTTTCGGGTAAAAATTGATTTTCAACAAAAAGTAAGCTGGTTGAATTTTCAGTTCAAAGAAAAAATTTCAATATGAAAACACGATTTTTCAACAACAAAATTGTAATTATCAACGGGCTCGGATTTGTATGCATATTCATGTTCTACATTTTTGTGCAAATATGTTTAGTTAGAGATTAAATTGCTCAAATCTCTGTAGGCTTTGAGGTACACATTGTTATCGTGACACACGTGCTACGCGCTCGATTTTCGACAGACATTGTTTAATGGATATTTACTTTCTGAATTATCTTACAATAAAACGCTACAGTCCTTTCTTCAAATATTCTTCTCTATCTCGCGCTTTTATGCTAAAAATAGGATTTTTGTTTCCATTTTATTTTTTATGGATAAAACGAAATTTCCCAAAAGTCTTCTTATAGACTGTTTACGTGTCTAGTGTCTTTTGACTTTATATGGGAATTTTCGATGTCTGCACATTAATTTCGATAAGTGAATTAAAAACGAGGAATTCTGTCAAATAACTCTGAAATTCCTCCAAAAGGTGGTTCTTATAATTGGCGTCGTTTGGTATTAAATTTGAACTTCCGATTTTTTTTTCATAGGTTTTTCGCGAATATAACCGGAATGACAAGTCTTATCAAAAAATAGTTTCCAAAAATTGTATAGGACTTTTTTAAAGCTATAATTATTACTTTCTGAGACTTTTCCTCATATTTTGCGTCGGTTGGCTCAAGATTTGAATTTTAGATTTTTTTCATAGTATTTTCGAAAAATAAAACCGAAATCTTGAATCTTGAATCTTAGCATAATATTGTTGAGGGAATAATTATATAATTTTTGATGCACAAAAAAACGCGTCCTATCAAAAAATAGTTACAACAAAAATTGTAGATATTTTAAAGAGCTTTAATTCTTTTTCCAACCTTTCTTCGCGTATCTGTCGGCGTTTTGCGTAAAAATGGAATATTTGATTTTTGAATAGCATTTTCGATTGATAAAACCATAAACGTTATTCACGGCTTGCTGGTTAACGAAGGCGTTCTTTCCCGTGAAATCTTTTATATCAGAATATTTCCAAAAGAGATGAATTTTTAAACCAAAAAGACAAATTTACGACAGAATGCATCAATTTTCAACTAAAACCGCTCATTTTCGATAAAAAAAAAAGAATATTAAAAAAAATAGAAGGACGAAAAGAGAAATTATTGAAAATAGAAAGCAGAAGAAAATAAGGGGAGAAGTTAGAAGTCTGCATTTAGATGGTTTAATTGTAAAATAGCATGACTTGTTTCCATTTAATCAAGCGTATTTCAAAAAATTGTTATTCACATTCATATATGCCATACGTCACAAATCATCACGAAGCCTGTCAATTCCACACCTTTGGCAGTGTGGCGTAGTTTTTAAACGTACACAACGAAAATTAAACCTTTGTTTCTTGTTTCAGAGTTGAGCTTACAGTCCAAACGTTTATCTGCTGGCGACTCTACTCCTCGTGTTCCTCGTGGCAGACCTTCTCTTGATTTGACTCTTTCTCTTGCCCCACCTCGTGCACCGGGTTCTCCGGTCAGGTCATCTCCTCCTGCCGAGTTTTCTCTTCGTGCCAGGTCCAGGTCTCCTCCTGCTTTTCGTTCTTCTTTTCGCCTTGGTGGACTCACAATTGAGCTACTCAGATCTGTTCGGCTCATTCCCCACACGAATCCGAACCGTCGATTCGAAATTCGAAAATATACATTTCCTCGGGATGCAAACATTAATGTGAAAGAAAGAAATAATATCCTTGGAGCCATGCCAACCGGAATACAAACTGTATTATCAACGTCTGATGGTGAAGTCTTTGCAATATTAGAGCGTAATAATACAGTCCTTCGTGGAATATATAGAATGAGTTATTACGTTCAAAGGCGGGTGAAAATAAACATGTACAGCGGCAAAGTTGAATATATGACCAGAGAAGAAAACGAGGAATCTCCCTTAGGCAGGGATCGACGCATCTCCAGCTGTTTTAAAAAAATAGTGGTAGACGACGTTCTTCATCAACATTGATTTAATTTTTTTGAATGTAAAACTAAAATACATTATTGTTTGTAATCTGAAGTAGCATCAAAATATCACAAGTACCGGATAATCGAGGGGCCGCATTCTGTTCTCGTCTATACGATTTCCTCGCCTAGATTCAGAAAATAGCTCAATTTTTTGGGCCACAATGTCCTTTGATATTTTTAAGTCACGTCTAAACCGATTTAGGTCCTTATTTCTATGCCATCCAACATATTGCGTTATCTCACATCTCGAAGCTATGCTTTCATCGAACTTTGTGCTCACTCACATCCACATGTTAGCGTATTCAGTTAATTATTTACTATTGTTAAAAAAAAAGTGTTACCATTTTTTCTTCTCTAAAGAAGACTAACAGCAATAAAGGCTTCTGAGAATTGGTGTACGTAATTCAATGGTTACACCTTCGTATGTGGTTACCGAATTGAATCGATACTCAGGCCGATTCACCTTTCTTAGCCGGAAGGGTCCTGTGATAGATTGAATGCTAGATCGACATATACTAAACTAATATTGACATTCCATCAAGATATTTCGCTGTTAATTATATTGACAATTGTTAGAAATAAATTATTAAGCAAATCTTTCAATTGTAAAATAATTGTCTACTAGATTGTCAAATGATTAACCAAAGTGATGAATTTGTAAATAAAATGATGAATCTTGGAGCAAAATTTTACTTCAGTACAGTTTTATTGTATAGGTACGCTAACGCTTTGTAACCTTTCTCTGTAGTTTCCAAACCTGCCTTCGCAACAGTAATAAATTGATCGTGATCTCAGCCCATCCTTAGAGTTTTAAACAAATATTGTCTTTCAGATATTGAATGAAATCATAATACTTGATTGTTATTAGATTCAGAGAGAGATTTTCAGTTTGAAACAGAGAATTTCTGTAAAGAATTATGATTATTGATTTGGGAAACAAGATTTCATTAAAAAATTCTAATTTTTTGTTTGAAATAGGGAGTTTCCATGAGAATATATAATTTTGCCAATTGAGACAAGGAATTCCAATAGAAAATTATAATTTTGACATTGAACAATTGATTTTTGACACGTAACAGAAAATAATTAATACAATTCTAACTGGGTACATGGGATTTACGTGAGGAATCAAAGTTTTAATTTTCAAAGAAGGAATTATTCTAAAGAATTATAATTTGAAGTGGCCGGGAATTCAAAATATCTGGTAGATACTATGTTAATTGCAATTTCAAACAACGGATTGCGCCTGAACATAAAACATTAGGTAAATTATGATATCAGTTTTAACCAATTTTGTAATTACATTTTTTCCTTGAAAGTCACACTAATGAAATGTAAATATTCAGCAGAACAAGGTTGACTTGTATTATTCATGAGATAAAGGCTATAATATATACTATATAATCTGACAAAGAACTTGAATCTTCATTAGTTTAATTGTAATTCAAATCTTCATTAATACATAAGTTATCTTTTTCTCTGATTATAAAATATGAAAATTGTTTCTTCTCTCGTCATATACTTGACAATTATCCTCAATTTTATTGGAAAATATAGTAAAATAATATATCTATAATTTTAAGTACATTTTCTTAAACTATGCGGAAACAACGATTTGTACGATTTAGTCCTTATTCCGTTCTAATCGCTATTTTCTCTTGAACTTTACTTTTGAAATGGTCCGAAAAGAGTGCGACCTTAATCTAAATTTTTACGAGAGAATAAAGAATGTGCGCAAAAAAAAATAGAATTCTACAAGTGTCCCAAATAATATGGAATGCATACCATATGTAAGCTTGCACATATGGTACTCAAGTTTAACTAAAAAACAGTAACAAGATGCAAAGATGTTACAATTTGGAGGTAAGTTCAGCTGAAATTCGAGAAAGTAAAAATATTTTAAAAATAAGGTTCTTATAAAAGAGTTTGAAACTTCTTGTTTGAGCTATTCATAATTTTTCACATTCTCATTAGAGAAGATATTAGATTTGTGGTCCATCGCTAAGGTTAAGTATAAAAGCGTGGGCCCACAAAATGTGAATAATTAATAATAATAGTATATAAATACCTAGTCATGGGTGGAAACAGCAATAGTCTAAAATTAATTACAATTATTTCTCGAGAGAAAAATTCTTTGGAAATAAAACATTAAAATTTTGGATAAACAATAATTCAGCGAAATGAACAAAATGGAGGCTCTTCTCTTCCATCTATTCTGTTCTAGATGTCCCAATAGTGGAAAACATGAAACACCTTTTATTATAAAACCATCCTGGTCGAAAACCTTACATCTTTTTATAATAGTTCAATCTTCAACGAAACATGTCAAGCTTTAACAAAACAGATGCATTAAATCAAAAGGCAACTAACAAAAGAGAAAAATTTTCATAAAAAAGACGGATTTTTGACGGAAAAAGTTCAATTTCCAGCTAAGAAATGTTCTTCAGTCAAGTTGGGTCAAAACTTTTGACCAAATTGTTGAATTTTTGAAATCATAAAGATGAATGGTTTGAATTTTCACCTGTGAAAAAAATTAATCCATTCTGGTTCAGGCTTTGTGGATCAGAAACAATCATTCGATCGACAAAAAACAACTTCTACAAAACTATTAAATTTTCGAACGGAAAATATTTTCTTTTCTCTCCTGTTTCTTGTTCCAGAGTTGAGCTTACATTACGAGCGTTCACCTAATGGGGACTCTCTTCCTGGCGTTTCTCGTCGCAGATATTCTCTTGATTTGTCCCTTTCTCTTGCCCTACCTCATTCTCCAAGTTCTTAAGTCAGCTCTTCTCTTCCAGCAGAGTCTTCTCTTCCAGCAGAGTCTTCTCTTCGTGCCAGATCCAGGTCTCCTCCTGCCGTACGTTCTTCTTGCTGCCTAGGTGGACAAACAATTGAACAACTTAGACATGTTCGGCTCATTCCCCACAAAAATCCGAACAAGGGATTCGATATTCGAAGATACACTTTTCCTCGCGATGCACAAATTCAAGTGAGAGAAGTAAATAACAGCCTTGGGCCCATGCCAAACGGAGCACGAGCTGTATTATCAACGTCCAATGGTAAAGTCTTTGTAATATTAGAGCGAAATAATACAATCCTTTGTGGAATATATACAAGGAGATATGGCCTTCAAAATGGAGTGAAACTAAACATGTAAAACGGCAAAGTTGAAGGTACGACCAGAGAAAAAACGAGGAATCTCCTTTGGGCAGTTCTTGCCGATTTTCAAGGACTTTTCAAACAATAATTGTAGGCGACTGTCGCCAACAACATTGATTCATTATTTTTTTAAATATAAAATTAAAATATATTATTGATTGTGATCCGCATCAGGATCAAAATATCATCAGTAACTGATATCCGAGGGGCCGCATTCTATAACGCTCTAGAGATGTGTCTCACTCAACGACATTAATCTTTTAATATTTTTAGAATTTTTTACTCTAAATTCAAATTTCACATTAATTTAAAACAAAAACTGTTGAATATTTGACAAAAATATAAATTTGTGATGCAAAATATTAAAGTTGATATTTCAACAGCAAAAGAAAAGATATTTTGGCAAAATATTTGAATTTTCGATCAAAGATAGAAAATTCAAGTTTTCAGTAAAGAAGTTTGTTTGCAACAAATATCAAATAATTTTCAAAATAGTCCGTATGAAAAGGGCCCTCATGTTTGGTATGTTTTTACGTATAGGGACATATAGTCAGATAAATTCCCGCAGGTTCAGCCCCGAAATGAACCCTCTAAGTTGAAAAATGTGTCCCCGGGGCATTCGTCGATTTAGCAACCTTAAAATCCTTCAAGTGCTTAATTATAGCAATTCCTTGTGAAAGTCTCTCCAAGTGTCTTTTGCTCTGTCCGCATCATATACCATTTCACCCTTACTATTCCTAATGCCAACTGCCTCTAAACTGCTACTTCATATTATTGTGCCTTTGGCCAATTTCCCAAATATTTTCTTATTTCCTTCCAAATCGATTTTTATTTCCTTATCTTCTTTTTCTTATATTTTATCCTTGCTTTTTCAATATAGCATTTTCACTTTCTGATCTTATACGTATAATAATTTTCGAGTCCAATTCTCTCGGCATCGCCAAAACTAGTAATAATTAACTTTCATAGAAACGCTTCCTTTCCTTTGTAACGGAAAGGCAGATCTCATCATTCGACCAAGCATCATCAGTCGTTCTTTCTATAACCGCAGTATCACACACTTTAGTTGCACTACTAACAATGATTTCCTAAAACATTGACCATACGCCCTCTAGATATTTATTGTATATCAGTGTGCCCTAAATTTTTCTATCTACGTTTTCGTTTGTCTAATTCTGAAATTTTATTCGTTCTACCTGTTTCTGCAAATTTTCTATCTTTATTCGCGTCTGCTTCTTTTGTTTAGGGTTTTCTTCCTTTTCCATCCTTGACTGAGGTTCATTTTTTAAGCTGAGAGGTAATAATTCGTTTCACATTCAGAACTCTTAGTCTCTCATCCGCAACAATATATATAATCATACTGTACCTTTCATCTCTGCACCAAGTATACAAGTGGATCATTTTATGCCTGAACTAGTTATTTGTAATAAACAAACCCTTTTATCAGCATTTTCTAACCAATCTGCACCCGTGATGATTTTTTGATTGGATCTCAGAAATCACCCAGCTCCCTGTCCGTGTCCGTATATGTTTAGCTTTAATTATTTGACCATAAACTGGAGCGTAAAACGCTATAATAAATAACCTTATGATTCCTATTTGCATTCAAATTTACAATAATCGGGGAGATAAAAAATTATTCTCATTGACATGTATCACATCTATCACATCTCTTCCTGACCATATTTCGAGTGCGTTTTGTAATAATAATAGTGTCTCCCAAATTTTTCTATCTAGGTTTTCGTATGTCTAATACTTGAATTCTGATCGCGCTTTTGTTTTCTGCTAATTCTCTATCTTGATTCGCGTCTGCTTCGTATTTTTAGTTTCTTTTCTTCTTCATCCTTGACCTAGGTTTATTTTTGAAACCAAAAGGTAATAATCCATTTCACATTCAGAACATCTCATAAACCTTGCATCTCTTATTAGCCCTCTTAGTCCGTCATTCAAAACAAAAAAGGCAACGACGCTGTTACACTCACCTCTTTACCAAGTATACATGTGTATCATCTTATGCCCAAACCAAGTTTTTGCAATAAACAAGTCTTTTAATTAGGATAAGCTAACCAACCTGCCGCCGTTATGGCTCGTTTTTGGATCTTCGTAATTACGATCACCCGGTCCGTACCTTCTCGTTGCACTCCCATCTATCCATTCATATCTTCTAGTAGAATTACTCTTTTCCCGTGATCACAAGTACGTATGATATCACTTAAAGTGTCCCAGGAAACTCTTTCACTGTAATTCTTTCAGCATCAACTGTAGGGGTAGCACGCGATAATAAATAACCTTCTGATTCCTACTTTCATTCAAATCCACAACAATCTGCGAGATGCAAATTTATACTCATTGACATGTTGTTTTGCTCTCTCGTTCATAATCAGACCATTTTGTTGAATACCATATCATTCACTGTCTACTCCTGACCATAGCTCTTACCTAACTTCATAGTTCTGATCAATTATTTTGAAACTTCTTCTATGGTCTATTCCTAAATGTTTAAAAACAGTTCTATGTATCCATCAAAATAAAATTAATAGATTTTCAGTTAACAAAATTAATTTTAAACCGAAACAGGTGAAGTTTAGAACAAGGAACTGAATTTTCAGCCAAAACAGTGAACCTTTGTAAACAAAAAAAAATTGGTGACAAAATGGTACAAATTTCAATCAAGTAGTTGAATTTTCAACTAAAAATGATTGATTTTTAACCAAGAAGATCATTTTCATTACAAAAGAAAATATCGAATTTTCAACAAAATAGTTGAATTTTCAACCAGAAAAATAAACTTTTAATCAAAATTATGAATCTACAACCAAATTTCTTAAAGAAACAAAGTTGAATTTTTAACCAGAAAGATTTATTTTCTTCTAAAAAAGGACCATTACATTTTCAGTTTAAAGATTTAATTTTTAGCAGAAAATGAGATGGTTCGATTATCAGTTCAAAAAAACACTTCAACAGAAAAAACACGATTCTTCGACAACAAAAATGGTTATTATCAACTAAGAAATTGCATTTACTACTGATTAGTTGAAACTTTAAGCGAAAGGAACGAATTTTCAACAAAATAGTTCAATGCTAGACCAAATAATAATAATAATTAAACCTTTGTTTCTTGTTACAGAGTCGAGCTTACAGTACGAACGTTTATCTAATGGCGACCCTTTTCCTGGTGTTCCTCGTGGCAGACCTTCTCCTGATTTATCTCTTTCTCTTGCCATACCTCATTCGGGTTCTCCGGTCAGGTCTGCTCCTCCTGCCGAGCCTTCTCTTCGTGCCAGGTCCAGGTCTCCTCCTGCCGTTTGACCTTTATTCCGCCTAGGTGGACTCACAATTGAACAACTTAGATCTGTATGGCTTATTCCCCACACGAATCCGAACCAGCGATTCGGAATTCGAAAATACACTTTTCCTCGGAATGCAAACATTCATGTGAAAGAAAGAAATAATATCATTGGGTTCATGCCAACTGGAATACAAACTGTATTATCAACGTTTAATGGCAAATTATTTGCAATATTAGAGCGAAATAATACAATACTTCTTGGTATATATACAAAGAGATATGGCCTTCAAAGTCGGAAAAAAATAAACATATACAGCGGCTGAGTTGAGGATATGACTATAGAAGAAAACGAGGAATCTCCCTTAGGCAGGCATTTCCCCATCTCCGTGAATTTTGATAAAATAGTGGTGGACGACATTCGCCAAAAATATTAATTTAATTTTTCTAGTATGGAACTAAAATATATTATTGTTCGTGATCTGAAGTAGAATTAAAATATTACAAGTAACTGATCATTGTGGGGCCGCATTCTATATCCATCTGTGAATTGTTCTCGCTCAACAGCGTTGGCCTCGGGACACTTTTCAAGCAAGATTCTAATTTTAATTCTGAAAGCACACTTGGGAAGGAAGATTTTAGTAAAGGATTATTATTGTCAGCTTAAGACTAGGATTTTCAGTGGAAAATTATAATTTTACCAATTCAGACAGGAAGTTTCAATAAGAGAAATATATAATTTTATGACTTGAGACTAGCAATTCCCATTAAGGATTATAATTTCAACTTCTAGCAATTAATTTTTGACATGAAACAAAAAATGTATAATATATCTGATATAATTCTGACTTGGATCAGGGCATTTTCAAAAAGAATTATAATTTTTATTTCCAACGCAGAGTTCAGGTGAAGAAGTACAATTTTGAGTTTAGGATAAAGAAGGTCTGTAAAAGATTATGACGTTTACGATAGGGAATTTCTGCACACAATTA
This sequence comes from Andricus grossulariae, assembly GCA_011634705.1. Taxonomy (NCBI): domain Eukaryota; kingdom Metazoa; phylum Arthropoda; class Insecta; order Hymenoptera; family Cynipidae; genus Andricus; species Andricus grossulariae. The sequence goes on from JAABKJ010007545.1 coordinate 15,262,584, forward strand.
TAATTTCGACATTGAGACAGGGTACTTTCAAAAAGATTAAAAATTCTGACTGTTGACGTAGGGTTTCAGTGAAGAAATATAATTGTGAGATTCTGCCTGGAGATTTTTGTAAAGAAATATAGATTTTCATTTAGACTATGATTTTAGTAATAGATAATTTTTTATTTTAGACAAACACTTTTTTAATAGAGAAATATAATTGTACCGATTGGGTCAGGGAATTCCCATCAAGAATTATAATTTTGATATCGAGCAATCAATTTTTGACAGGAGACAGAAAATTAATAATATAATTCTAACATGAAACAGGGGAGTCACGAGAAGAATCGAAATTTTCATTCTCAAACAGGGAATTTTCGTAAAGAATAAGATTTGAAAGGACCGGGAATTCAAAACAATTCATCTGGCAGACACTATATAAATTTTCTGTTCAAATGGCGGATTTCGTCTAAACGTGCGGGATCACATAAATTGTGGTAGCGGTCTTAACGCATTCAGTAATTACATTTTTTTCTTTGAAACTCACTCTGATGTAATGTAAATATCTGATAAAACAGGGTTGACGCATATTATTTATGAGATAGAGACTAGAAGATATACTAAATAATCTGATGAACAAGAATCTGCATCAGTTAAATTGTCATTTAACTCTTCAGTAATACATGAATTATATTTTCCTCTAATTTCGAAAGATGAAAATTGTTTCTTCTCTTGTCTCATACTTGACGGTTATCCTCAATTCCATTGGTAAATATAATGAGATAATATATATATATGATTTTAAGTACATTTTCTGAAGCTATCCGGCAATAACAATTTGTGCGATTTAATCCTTATTTTATCCCAATCGCTAGTTTTTTTGTTTGAACTTTACTTTTGAAATGGTCCGACATGAGTGCGACCTGAATCTAAATTATGTATTTTCTGTTGAAGAAAATACATAATTCAGTGCGTTACAAGCTTTGTAATAACTAGCGAGCAGATTGGCGCAACTGCAAAGTTAGATGGTAAGCGCACGTAATAATGTAAAACTATGTAAAAAATGAGGTTGTTTTTATAAAAGATTTTGAAAATTCTTATCTGAGCTACTCTTAATTTTTTACATTATCGTCTGAGACAGTATTAGATTTGTGCGAAGTGCCAAAAAGATGAAAAGACAACAATTTTGCACCTCAAAAAAATCGACCAAATTGTTATTTTTCACTTTTTCATAGGATGCGCAGTTTTTGTTTTATTTGTAAAATTCAAAATCAAAAACTAAAGAATTGAATTTTTGGACGAACGACAAAACCTACAAAAAAAGATAGCTAGACAAAAGTTGTTCGCCCAGAAAACATCTACACATTTTTTATCAATCATTTTTTGCTAGGATGCATATTTTTTGTTCAAATCGTAAAAAATAACTTTGAAAAAAGTCAAATTAATTTTTTGGAAAAATGACATTTATTTAAATAATACATTTTTTAGGTTAGCTGCGAATAATATTTGCGAATTGTATTTTTCTATTTCAATAGTGAACTGTAGTCTTGGATGGTAGGAATTGAAATGATTGAGTAGGACGTCAATTTTGTCTGAGAGGAATTCTCTTTTTTTTAAGGATTTCAGGTAATCCGTTGAATTTCGGAGCGATAACATTGTAACTTTAGAGAAATTTTGCTGTATCTGTAGTTATAAAATCTAGTTGTACAATATTACTGATTCGTTTATTAAGATCGTTTTGTATTTTATGTTTTCGATCTTTATTCAATTGGATGTATGTGTTATGATCTAGTAAACGAGCTACCTTTGTCTGAATTGGTGACGACCATGTCAGTGTTTTATTTGAAAAACTCTTTTGCTATTGTTCCGAGTATTTCAAATTCAGATTTAGTATTGTTATTATAGTTTTTGTGAAAATACTTTTGTAAGTTACATGTGAATGTGACTGTGTCGATATTGTTCGGAAGGAACGACACTTTGAAGATAGACTCAGAGAACATAACAATTATTGTAAAAGAGATTCAAGAGGTACTGCTATAGTGTCACACTCACACACTCTGGACCACAACTTTGATTTTTCCAATGCTAATATATTATGTACAGAAAATAAATATAAAAGCATACTTTTGAAGAAAGGTTTCAAATTAATTTCAAAGACTAATAACTTTTGAGTTTTCTTGCTATGTAAGTATATAAAGCCATTTATGTACTTCAAGCTTTATCAAACATTAGCAATACAGATTGTCAATAATAATTTAACTAAAGAAGTCTCTCAATCGGCTGTTTCTTCGTAGAAAATAGTATATTGAGCAACGAGTGCTTGAAGCCTGAATGGGAAAAAGTTGAAGTTGAACTTGATCAAAAAGTGGATAAAATAATAGAAAAATTTGAATCCAAGATTCCAACTTTCTCCAAAAATTAACCAAGAATTAACAACTAGACAAATTGTTATATACTGTCCCATATCCAATTTTGGAATGCCTAGAGATAGGCCAGGAATTGGCAGATGGGAACATATGATCTCCCATCTAATACAACGCTGCTGAAGACTGGTGACCTTCTTAGCACAACAAATCAACCAATTGCAAATCTCGGTTTTCTATCCTTCCCCCCCCCATCCCTCTTCCAGTAACAGAAGTTCGGTGGAACTGACGTTACAATAAGATTTTCCAACATAAGACGAATGAGTTCTTAACTTGGACATGATTTTCGACTCGCAAAATAAAACTCACGCATTAAGGTGGTCGTTGGGTGTACAATTTGAATAATGAATAATACAAACAATAAGATAGCTTCAGAATGGACTGAACCGCTGGTTGAAGAAATGCATACACACGGTTAACTTAAAGACCAAGTTGCAGACGATAAATGGAGACTGGGTGTTTGTAATGCTAGAGGAGTGAATGATCTTAAGGTAAGAGAACTACGAGAAACTATGCACGTAAGGAAACTAGACATTTTATGAGTCATTTTTAACATTCTCTAACTTCATCAATTACCGACGCGCAACGTCTGAGAAATGCCGAAAACTGCGAAGTAACATAAAACATTCTGTAATGAGTCAATACACAATTCAGTGTCCGCAGCTAGTGAAAAATAAAATTTCCCTATGTAGAGTGTATAGTTACCCTCAAAAACTAGCTTAATAAATAGCTATAAGTTGCTGACTTCCGGTTGACTGTGTGAGTAGGCTACACTATTTTCAACTTGAGTAACCAGACCCCCAGTACCTCGGCGCTTGCCTTTATCGTTTATAGCAGGGCTTTAATAAACAGTACTCACTCAGAAACCGACGTAATGTCACGCATGTATTTACCAACCAAGTTTCACCCAGGCAGATCACGGAACGATTGGTCAAACATTTAATTTGACTTTCATCTAAACTGAACAGGTTGATGAAGCCATTTATATTTTAGTAGCTTCCTCTGAATGGCTCACCAACAGATTTCACAACAACTTTGGTTATTGATAAGTCTCTCAGAGGGATGGTCAGGAGCTTGGCTAGAAGATGGAGTAGCAGCACGCTTAGTCAGAAAATTTTCCAAGTTGTCATTCTCTGAAGGGTTTTCCATCCTTTTCCTGAACTGCTTGATACAGCAGCTGTGTTTTTGTTCATAAACTTCGACGACCTGATATTCACCAGCTGTGAATCGGCATTGGCAACAGGTGAACCGGCTGTATTATTATTTACCGTTAGAAGAGACCCATCGTTGCTCTTATTCGTCGTCGAAGGCTTGCTGCGCTTGACTACTTCTTCCTGACTTATATATTGCAAGACCTTTAGAGTGTGGTTGACATTATTAATAAGTAGACATGATCCGGAAATGCGGGAATTGAGACCAAGTTTTCTGTATTTAGAAGCCGCTTGTCATAATGCCTTGCGCTTTTGGACAGATTCCGGGTCCAGATCGTGTTCCACGAAAATACTCGTACCTCTAAGTTTTGTGCGATTCACGCAGATTAGATCCTTTACCACTCCTGAAGAAAGAGACAGTAGAACTGGACTTTTTTCGTTAACTTAGTACTGCCCAAAGGACCTGGGGCCATCGAGTGATTCAATTCCAAAGGACGGGTCCAATTTTTACTGCATCAAGTTTTTCACCTTATCTAACAGAAGTAAGGAGGTTTCTGTTAGCTCATCACGCATGCTAAAAACATTAAATTGTTTTTTCTATTGCGCTTGTCTATCAGTTGGCCTGCTTAGATAATTGTAGCTTGAGTCCGGCGTTCTCCACTTTCATTTCACTTATCAGTACTTCACAGATCAGACTCTTTGTAGACAACTCATCAACAATGTTTCTTTCCGCGACGTTCATTTTCATCCATAGTTTCTCTTCGAGAGACCTTGAGAGAGCTTCAACTTGTGACACAGAAGCCATTTTTGAAGCTAGGGAAGATACAGCACAGTGATTCCCCTGTGGTCACTAGTAATTGATCATCTGATTCGTAGGTTAAATGAATCAGGCCCTTATACACAAGGATATGTCGATGGCCTTGTTATACTGATCAAAGGATAACATGGGGGAACTTTAGTCGAAATCATGCAAAATGCTCACAACATTGTTGAGGATTGGTGCAACGAGCGTGGCCTATCTATGACCCGAGATAAGACTGAACTTTTGGTTTTCACGCGACACAGGTAACTGCCTTTTCTTGTGAATCCGAAATTCTATGACAAGAAGGTCGAGTTCTCCACACCAGCTAAGTATTCGGGAGTCATTTTTGACCCTAAGTTAACCTGAACACTAGCCGTTGATGCTAATATATAGTTTCTTTAATTTCAGGAAATAGCTGGAGAGCCTACAAAGGGTCTTATTGAATCAATGAGGACAACCCCAACAGCGGCACTGGAGTCCATCTTAGGTATGTCACCGCTGCACCGTCTAATTAGCAGAGGAATGTGGCGAAGGCATACAGACTTTCCCCAAGGTAGGGTAATAGAAATACCGCTTTCCTTGACATGCATGATTTAATAAGGAGCTGTAACGCTTTTGTAATGTCCGCGTTACTTGCGGCCATCGTATAAAATAATGGCGCTGACGTCGAAACGAAAAGGGGGAGGGTACTTTCGTTGGGGCAGGGACTTTCGTTGGAGTTTCCGGGACGATACTCCGGGAGGATTGGTATGATGCACAGAGGAGAAGCAATTTATTTAGGGCGCGAGGACTCGTTTCGTATTCAGAAGGCTTTCAAGACTCCCTCAGCTCATGAGCTGGAGTACTTGGAATGAAACCTAGTGTGGAAATAACAATTGCACTGGGCAAGTTCCTTACCGCATTTGAAGCTGATATTGTGGCCATGGAAGATGGCGGAAGGAATAATACGCTCTAAAACGTTTATCAAAGAAACATGTTTAGGAAAGTCTAAAAAACTCCTGAACATGGAAAGAAAGCAAGTGACAATAGTGGTAGATATGCTCGCGGTCCACTTACACTTAACCCTCAAGTACTCGCGCCTTTTTGAGCCACACTAGCACTCGCGCTGCGGGGAACGGCCGCGGCACGCTTTTTTTATATTCTGAGACCAGATCTTGAAAACTGTAAGAGCTAAAAAAACGTGGTTGCTTCAGTTCAATTCAGCGATAAATTTTGATTCGAAAACCTTGAACATAAATAGAAAGTATGTACTCATACTGATTAAAAACAATGCGAGTATGTATGCAAATATTATCAACTGAAGGATTCAGGGAAATAACAAGAGACTGCTAAAGTTTCGGAGCAGTATAATAACAAGCTAGTTAGAACTTTATAATGATTTAAATCAAAATAATCTTTTGCTATAAGTAATCAACAAACTACATCTTTACTTTTGACAAAGCGCACTTTTGCCGCTGCGGCAAAAGCCCGCAAGAAAGCACCTTTTCACTTTGGTATCGTGTGACTTGATTTGAAAATATAGGGGGCGCGTTGGGCAGTTCCACTCGAAATAAAGAGTTGCTGCCACTTTGAAAAAAAGCGACCCTTGCTGTCGAAAATGCGACTTCTGTGACGAAGCAGCACATCATATCCTTTGCAACAGTGATGTGCTTATGAGCGTCAGAGTGAAGCATTTTGAAAATCCTTTCTGTGGATCAAATGACTTTCTAGACATCCCCAATGCGGCAATTAACACCTATATGGTGGAAATCGGCCTAAACAGAGAGGACTTGATTCAAGGGTACAGTACAATATGTTACATTAGATAACTTATTTTCAGTAATAATAACATGCTAACTATTCAATGTTGCACTAGAGATAAAGTATAGCAATTTTCGTTGGAAAAAATTCGTTCATCAAACCACTTCGTTGTTTATTTAATGACTAAATTTGTTTATAACAATGAGGTCGATTATTATGCAAATTATTCGTAGCCTGGGAGTGCCTCCGCATGGATATAAGATGTTTCGTGATATTTGACAATCGTTCCTAAAACAAACAAGTAGGGTAGAGTGGGGTCAAATGTCCTGCGCGAAAAAAGTGCCACATACGATAACACATACAGAAATAATTTGTTACTGGACCTGACATTTTCCATCGGTCAGTCGAATCACCGTAAGCTCCTGATAGCCGTTGGTAGCCGCTGACAGCTGTTTTGAGATCGTGGCTAAGGTTGAGTTGTTTTCTTGTGCAGAAAGTAATTCAATCGTCACCGTTTCCTTTTGGTGCCAACACTTACTCCTACGTGCCATTGTCATGAAGAAGGTGTAATTTGATGCGTAATAATGTATTCTTGCAATGTTAGAACTATGTTAATATATCAACATTGGTGCCAACTATCCTTATGGTTGGTACAACCATATGGTACTTCAGATTTCTGATCCCAGTTGACGGTAGTGTGACACCTACATACCTTTATGTTACAATTTTTTAAGAGAGTTGCTTAAAATTTATTCGTTTCAACTGTAAATATAGTTACACCAACAATGAGTATAGTTGGCGCTAATGTTGCTACTCATATAATGGTCCGCGTGTATCTAGGACTTGGCCCAATTTGCCGGCAGAAAAAACAAGGTCTGCCCTAGGTTTAGATCCATACTTAAACCTAGGGTGAAACATAGGTTCATGTCCGTCGCGATTTTTTAGTTTAAAAAGAAGTAAATTAATGCTAAAAGCTTTTGACAGAATTTCGTATTTTTAATGAAAATAGATCTAATTGATATAATTGCGTCAGAAATCAATTTTATATTAAACTTGTTAAATTGTATTAAAAAGTGGTAGACTTTTTGCTGCTATTTCATAAATTTTGATTTTTCAAAATTTGGGATTTTGAAACAATGGTGAAGAACAATTAAATTCTTCTTAATGACGGAAAAAGTATTTATTTTTCAAGTCCGAAAACGCTAATTATTATCTCAGACATCAAAAGATATGACAATTCGCAGGCCGCGGCTGCCACGCAAATTAATTCGGCATTTCGGCTCGAGTTCGTTAACCAGCATTTTTGGAGCAACGGTTGTAATTTTAACCATGAAACAAGTAATAAAAAGTAAAAAGTCAAACTATGCAAGATACGAAAAAAGATTAAATAGCAAAAATTTTGCATAAAAAAAATATCTACAACATTGTTACAAATCACTTTTTGATAGGGTGCGTAGTTTTTGTTTCAATCGTAGAAAATAACGTGAAAAGTAAAAAATTTCAATTTTTGAAAAAACGACACAAGTTACGAAAAAATGAACAGACAAAAGTTACTTGATCAGAAAAGATCTACAAATTTGTTATGAATCATTTTTTGATCGGAGGTGTAGTTGTCGTTTCAATCGTGACAATCGCATTAAAAATAAAAAAATGATTAAACTGATGGAAAAACGACACAGATGCTATAAAATGTTTGATAATAAAAATTTTTTTGTTTCTAAAAGCATGCACACTTTTTTTAATTCTAAAAATAAGAAAATGAAAATATTTCTTTCTCAATATCAATGAATATTATCAATTGTAATGATATATATGTTTTGAAATCATACATTTTTTATGGTAGTTGAGAATAAAAATTAATGCAAAATAAAGAACAAATATAAAAGCGATCATGAAAAGTAAAATTTTACTTTATTTTGAAGTACCTGAATAAGCAGTCCCAGACTGCGGTACAGAAATGAATATAAAATACACTTTACATGTACAAAAGTTCACATTCGAAATCCAAAAGACATGCATAAAGATTATTTATGTTGTTTCGAGTTTTCTGTTTGCATCTCTGTGATTTAATTTATTAGTTTAGAAATTAAATGTTTAAAATATGCACAGTATAGAAATTCAATTAAAACATAATGTATGTTGACCTGCTCAGTTGCAATTGAATGAATACAATCAATGAATTATTTTCTTATTGCTATTATTGACCGCTACTGTCAGGGAAATAATATTTTTTAATAATTCTTTCAGTCTATGAAATATTTTCTGATCATCGTGTAAATATTTTTGAACAAAGGTATATTCTGATGATTTCCAGTTTTTTAACTTCAATTAGATATGAAAGCTGTAAATGATATCTCTATACTGTATGGGATACTGATTTAAATTTCCCATTACTAATGCCCTTTCAGCCGCGCAGACCTATTGAGAGCATTAGTTACGCATTTGGTCGGTGTGCAGCGTTCTTGCTACCCTTTCTCGCAACTAAAATGAATCGTCAAGGATATAAGAATGCTTCAACTTGAAATCACAAATTAATTTCCGAGGCGGCCGCGGCCTGTCAATTGCCATAGCTTTTCATGTCCAAAATATTAATTAACGTTTTCGGACTTCAGGAATTATTAAGAAGAATTAAATTATTCTTCACTATTGTTCCAAAATTCCTATTTAAAAAAATATATATAAACTACCAGCGAAATGTCTACCCCTTTTTAAATATTAAAAATTTTAATATAAATCGATTTCTGACTAGAGTATATTAATTAAAGCTATTTTCATTAAAAATACTGAGTCTCTATCAAAAATGTGTAGCATTAATGGACTTTTCTTGAAAACCAAAAAATCGCGGTGGACATGAACGTATGTTTAAGTATAGGTCTAAACCTAGGGCAGACCTGGCTTTCTCTGCCGGCCACTTGGACCAAGTCCTAAGAATAGACCACGTTTTTTCGGGAAGTGTGCTATGTATTTATGTTAACGGTTTTCACAACTATAATAGTTTCAAGATCATTGACTTCTATTGACTGGTATGTGGCAACTTCTGCCTTTTTTGTTACAATTTTCAAAAAAATTGCAGTAACTATAAATTTTGTTCTATGAATTATCAATGGAGTTGCATCTACTATACATATAGCAGGCGCAAGTATTTCTATCAATATAGTTTCGGAAACCATACCATTTTATACGTGTGCTATACTTATCACTCGAAGACTGTTACTTTTGACTCTTAAAACAACTTAAGTTACACATTATATCATGCATAAATCAGGAAATAGTGGAAAAAACATAGCTGTACACGAAGAAATTCAGATTTTCACGGGCTTTTATTATTTCCAACATTTCAAAAAAATTCTTGCATTAAACTAAGATACCAGGCTGTTTTCTATGCTTCATCTACAGTTTAAAAATTATTCGGTGAGAATGCCGATTTTGAACGATTTAACATTAAAAGGACGAGCGGTGTCCTCAGGACACTTTGCGTTTTAAAAACACTGCGGTTCGGATTTGAGTGAAAATTTCGGTCTCTTCGACCCTGAATTTTCCTAAAGTTGGCTAAAATAAACATTTCCGAAGTTTCACATCGCTATCGATTCCTCGTATTGAGTGCAGATGTGCAGGACCTGTAAACATAGCAAACGTAACCTTGAACTCAAAAACTTCTTTGTTCACAGGTGCAAGTCATCAGATCCCTGCAGGTGCACGTGTCAGAGCTACGAAAAGACGTAGAGGCCACCGTCAACCCTCTCCAGTTGAAGATGCTGCTGGTGATGAGGATGACGGCAGCATTGTGGATGACCCTGCGGCTCCACCTGCGTAACCGACCACACCGGCCAGCAAGATCGTGTTGAGACCTCGCCGATTGCTGTTGATGGGACGGAGTGGAAGTTAATATATGTAGGGAAAGAATAGACTGTCTGGCTGCCCCAGCAAAATGTGTTGAAGCAGACCCCAGGACCAAGACCTTACGCAAAATGACACGTTTTTGATAGCAGCCCAGCCAGAGCATGAAGACTATTTATTGATAAAACCATTCTTGAACATATCACAGCATGTACTGAGAAGAGGGCTTCTTACGTATTGCAAGATGACGGTTGGACTATAACATTGGAGGAAATTGAAGCTTTCAATAGTATTCTTTATGCGCGAGGAATTATGGGAATGACTCAGTTTAGCAAAAAGTCTCTTTGGTTGAAGTCCTGGATTTTATCTATATGGGGTCAGATCATGAGTCATTACAGGTACGATGAAAATGTTCCAGAATTTGTTGTGAAGAAACTGACAGGACCTTTCATTAGCAAGGGCCTTAACGTGACAAGTGATAATTTCTGTACTTCGGTAAAACTGGCTAAGCACCTCAGAGGTAAGAAAATAAGTCTTGTTGGGACAATAAACAAGGCACGCAGGGAAGTGCCCGCCTCCTTCAAGAGAGGGTACAAAGCAGCCGTCCAAACATGTGCTTGTCCTCAGCTCAATGCATCAGTCTGTTGAGGTAAAAATTGATGAAAAATGGACCCCAGAAGCTGTAGACTATTATAACCGCACTAAATTCGGTGTGGACATAGTAGATCAGATGGCTCGAAGGTACATAGTAAAAGCGTTTTCAAGATGTTGGCCAGTCCACAGTTTCTGCAATATGCTGGACTTTGCTAGAATAAATGCTTGGACTATTTACAAAGAGTTGTCTGGTAAGAAGATTTCAAGGAAGACATACTTACAACAACTTTTGATGGAGTTGTCTAGTCCATACGCCGTAAATGGTCCCGCTTCAAACCAGTCACTGGGTTGGTTTTCTTCGTACATGAAACCTTTTTTACCATGAATGTACCAACGCTATCACTAGTAGATTCTGTGACCGGAACTTCACACGGTGAATCAGAAAGTATCAATACCATAAGCGGAACACCAAACTCCACATATTCCGTCACGATTTGGTCAATAAACGCCCCAGTGTCCTCAGGACACTAACCGTCCTTCTAGGAGGGGTCCAGATCCCAGTCCTTCTATTGTTAAAGAATTTCCACTATTGCAAAATATCAAACATCTGTTTTTATATGAGCGGCTGAAAGCAAAAGGGGCTGTTCATAAGTGACGTAACCACAAATTTCGAGTTTTTCGACCCCCCACCCCCCATTGTCACATATCATCACATTTAGTCGACCCCCCTCCTCCAACGTGACTTCGCAAATCGTTATCACGACCCCCCCTCCCCCTTTGTGGTTGTTCATGACTTGAGATGTGTAAGGTTGTAAAATATGACCTTTTTTTATTCTGGAACATTTTATTTATACAGAGTGTCGCAAAGTCCGCATTACAGCGAGATATGATAGATTCCTCGCGAAATTTTTAGATAATTTATCCGGTGCAATTTTTCAAAGAAATCAATATTCAAAAAGTTATTCGCGAGTGAAGACGATTGATGAAAGCCAACCACGGCGCTTGGCGCGTGCCGTAACGATGTCCTTAGTGACATTAGCTTGGCTCACGGCACTAAGCGACGCGTAGGCTTCGCGCCAAGCGCCGTGGTGGGCTATATGCAATCGCGAATAACTTTTTTAATATTGACCTTTTCTTTTAAATAGCAGAGGAAAAAATATCTTAGAATTTCGCGAGGAATCTGTCATTTTTTTTTTGTAACGCAGACTTTGCCAATTTTGAAAATGTTTATAAATTTTTGAAAAATTTTCCCTTAAAATAAATAATTTTTCGAATTGAAAAATCATTTTCAATTTTTCTAGGGTTCCTAAGAAAATGTTTTTATTCTTTTGAATCCTTTCACAAATTTTAAAAAGCTTCTACATTTTTTTATGGTAATATGCAAAAATCTACGTTTTGTTTTAAATTAGACCGTCGCTATTTGCACCGAAATTTCGGTACAAATAGCCGGATTTTGTCAATACATACATTTTGTTGAAATTCTTTGGAATCATTTCAAGTTTAAAACAATTTTGAATTTTTTACAAACTTCTAAATTTCTCAACGTTCAAAGTTTAAAAGCTCGGCTTTGAAGTTTTAACGATTCAAGGCTTTCGAGTTTGACCAATTCGAATTTTTAATCAAAAGTTTCAAATTGTTTACTTTTGAATATTTTATTTAATATTAGTCGCCTTAAATGAACAGTCACACCCAGGAGAAAAAAATCGATTCACATTTTTTTTTTAATTGAAACGTATGAATCGGTTAAAATGACTCTAAAACAGAGTATGGTGGATGTTATATCAAACAAGAAACGTAAGATTGACCATGGCTGTCAATGAAACGGTGAAGTCTAGTTTTATTCAGTGAGTACTAAAAGGCAAATTAGATTTATAATCATTTGAAAGGAAGTGAATCCGTAGTTGTAGCGGGTAGTGGATTTGAATAAGAATATATTGTCAATTAAAATTATTAAGATATAATTATCATTACAAAAATATTAGGAATTGTTGTTGATATTGAGTGCGTATATTATAAATCAATGAGAACGATCAATTTATAATAAAGTCTGCATTATCAGCTAATTGTAAGATATTGAAAACAGGGCACGAAAAGGCAATGGCGTTCGGTCGTTGGTGTCATTTGGTGTTGTGCACCAAGAGCCAAGGAATCCTGCCGGCTGCTTTGCGTTTCTTTGTCGATATCTAGAGCATTCATTTCGTGTGATGCGATTTTTGACATAACCTTATGTTAAATTTTCTGGTGAAGAGAAATTAATTAAGTGTTCTTCAACGTGAAATCGTAGGCTTTTATGAAAATAAGGATACTATGCTCAGCTCGACGTCACTTAGCGATCTCGAACAAAAAGCGTCGTGTTCCTTGCTCTTCATGAAATTGCATAATTATAAAAGTGAATGAATGCTCGAGGATTCGACAGAGTAAAACTGTGGATTATGTTATAAAGTCTGAAAGGATTTTTTGCAAATTCTTATTTTTTACAAGTATAACCTACTATATGTTACGCCTGATTCACGCGACCCTTTTTCAATCGATCACATCCGAAACATCAATTTAGGTAACCAATCAGTCGCATTTGTTAATTACCTTTTAAGAATGCCGATTCAAATCATTTTTACTGCTAATTCGAATGCATCCAATCTATTTTTCTTGCCTGGCATTGAATAGGTTAAAAATGAAATACTTGAGACTGAAAAAATATTTTCAATTCACTAAAATCATTTAATTATGAACCTATTATCATAAAGTTATTTTCAATTTTGAAAATATTTCATAAAGTTTCAATCGGACGTTTACATTTTTTAACGACCGTGGCTTTCAAATTGAAATAGTTTAATTTTTAACGTTGAAATCGGGAAATTCTGTGATTTCTAACGGATTTACAATCGCCTTTTCAAATCAATTATTGTTCACTTTTCAATACATAAAGTAGAGTTCATTTAAAGAAAAATGATTAATTTAAATTTATAGTTTATCCAATAAAAATTTTTGTTTTTTTAAATAAAAAATGGGGTTTCTAAATTCTTCAAATTAAAAATGTACGTTTAAAAATAAGAAACTAAGATGGAAAATAAAAATTAAACGATTTGAGAATCACGTATTGTAAAATGAATGATAATATAATTGAAAAATATATCAATTCAACTAATTATTTAATAAACGGTTGAAGTCGAACTCGGATGGACTTTTCTTCTTAAAATTGGTCAAATTCACGTTAAAAGAATAAAATTCACTGTCATTTCCCGGTTTTCTCGGTCTCAACAAATTTGCGGTCATATCTCAGCTTCCTGGTCCAACGGCTACACTGTAATAAGTGCGGTAAGCATGAGTCGTAAGTATGTTAAAGCTCATTTTTGCAAGCCAGGTTATGAGAGCAACGTACGAAACTTAGCCATATTAATAATTTTAACAAGAAATAATTTTTTTTATATATAAAATTCGAACAGCTTCAAAAATGCATCTCAAAGTTCAATTTTATTTATATTAAACTACATATTTTCATGATTTTTTCTTTCTTAGAATTTTTCGTTATAGTTACTCTTATTTTTTTGTAAATTCTTTTCTGCTTATTAGTAAACAGCATTAAGTTTTTTATTATTTTTGCTTTTTCTTGTTTCAATTTGATGCAAAAGCCAGACCACCTGATCGGGTTGCCATCTGTTGGATTGGTTTCACCGACATTTCCCCTCCGGATCGTAAGAGAACAGAAAAGTGGTGGCGATGCATCGGGCTGAATTCAATATTTTCACTACACTGATGTATAATATAACTCTGAGAATCCAAAATGTGATATATGCAAGTTATACAATCCATTCCAAACTGGATTAAAGATGCCTGGATAGACGAAAACTGAAAACAATTATAATTTATACTTTCACCATTATTTTCAATGTGACCAAATTATTCCATGGAATATGATAAAATATAAAACTGTTGTGATACAAAGATAATAGTATTATTTAAATAATACGTGATCTCAGCTCAAGTAAAGTTGAATATACAGGGTGTCGCAAAGTCCGCGTTACAAAAAGAAATGACAGATTCCTCGCGAAGTTCGAAGATATTCTTTTCTTTGCCATTTAAAAAAAATCAATATCAAAAAAGTCATTCGCGATTGAAGATAACCAACCACGGCTATGGGCCCGTGGCTCACACGTCGCTTAGTGCCGTGAGCCAAGATAACGTCGCTTAGGACAACGTTACAGCAGGCGTCAAGCGCCGTGGTTTGCGCTTGGCGCCCCCCCCCCCGAAAAGGGTGGGGGGTCGTGATAAGAATTTGCGAAGCCACATTGGGGGAGTGGCTGAATGTTATGATATGTGGCGGGGGGGGATAGAAATTCGTGGTGACGTCTTTTGTGAACAGCCCCTTTTGCTTTCATCCGCTCATATAAAAACATATATGTTTGACATTTTTCAATGTTGGAAATTATTTAAATCGTTCAAAATCGGCATTCTCACCGAATAATTTTTAAACTGTAGCTGAAGTAGAAAAAACAGCCTGGAATCTTAGTTTAGTGCAAGAATATTTTGCAATGTTGGAAATCATAAAAGCCGATGAAAATATGAATGCCTTCGTGTACAGATATGTTTTCTTTTTCATTATTTCCAGATTTATGCATGATATGATGTGTAACTTAAGGTGTTGTGAGAGTCAAAAGTAATAGTCTTCGAGTATTGAGTAGAGCACACGTACAAAATGGTATGGTTCCCGCAACCATATTAATAGAAACATTTGCGCTTGCTATATGTATAATTGGTGCAACTACATTGATGATTTGTAGAGCAAAACTTATAGTTACTGAAATTTTTTTGAAAATTGTAACAAAAAAGTCAGAAGTTGCCACATTACAGTCAATAGAAGATAATAATTTTGCGAATATTATGCTTGTGAAATCCATTAACATAGTTCGTGTAAATAATTCGCATTTTTTTGCAAATGAATACTATGATTGTGACAATCACTCCATTTTCTTTGCGATAGACTAGATGTACGTGGACCACTGTATGAGCAGTAGCACTTGCGCCAACTATACTCATTGTTAGTGCAACTATATTTACAGTTGAAACAAATAAATTTTAAGCAACTGTCTTGAAAATTTTTAACATAAAGGTATGTAGGTGTCACACTACCGTCAACTGGGATCAAAGATATGAAGTATAATATGGTTTTACCAACCATAAGGATAGTGGGCACTATTGTTGATATATATATATTTCCCTATCCGAGCCCCGCCGGTTACGGTCCTATCGCAACTGCTAGGTTAACTAGATCACTCGCTCTCGAGCACGAGAAGAGGGGTGGGATCAGTTGAACGAGAGAGAATTTGTTGAAGAGAGTGACGGTTATCAAATTACAACGATTCCTTTTCAAAATTCACAATGAGAAATAATGTTTATTAGCCTAAAGCACTACATTATTTCACTTATTGTATCAACGATAAAGAAAAAATCTTGGTTCATTTGAGCGGTTCCAGAAATTGTCGACCGGTCGCCAGATAGACCCGCTGCTTCGAAAATGGCCGCCCGAGATGCCCGCGTTTGCACCACGTCGTCTGATGTGCATTACCGCGTACTCACACCAACGGTTCTGTTGAGGAACGCCCGCCTCAACTGTCTGTTGTCGGGCCTCGAGTCGGGCCTGTCCCACTTCCAGGTGTCGAGGGAGTGTCGGTCGGCACTATCCTTAACTTTGAACACACGCAATCTCAAAGAGTACTCTTTCTTCCTTCTATCCATTTTTATTTCTACTTTGTATTCTAGGCTCTTATTAGTCTTCGTACCTTTGCTGCTTCCTTTCCATTGGTCCTCACGCACTAGCTCGAACATGGACGGTGAAGCATGGCCGTCTAGTAAAGGCGCTGTGCTATGTTGCCTACGATGAAAAATGTCTGCTAGATTTGGCACCTTCCCACTTCGTCGGTGAAACATGACCGTCCGGTAATGGCACTGTGCTATGGTCCCTACGATGGAAAATGGCTGCTAGTTTTGGCATCTCCCCACTTCGTCGGTGAAACATGATCGTCAGGTAATGGCGCCATGGCATGCGCAGGACTGATGCGCCGTGTTGGTTACCATATAAATACCTACAAATGATCTATTGTGTTTCCTGAATCTAGACTTGTTTTCTTGGCTGGACGGTAAGAGTGTTCTTATTATTTTTCTATGATCGTCCTTTCCTCGCGTTCAGAGGTTAGGTACGGCTTCGGCGAAACCCCGGAAAGTTGTTTGCACATCTTTCGGAGTTTTCTCGAGAACCTCATTACAACTCCCCCGGGCCTAGCCGAATACTACAGGCTTTGCTTACTCGAGCGTGACCTCATCTCCCCTCCATCAGCCCTTTCAGCCCGCACTCTAGTGTGACTCGTTTAGAAGAAAACCTTAGAAAGCCTGTTACGGGGAAAACAAACAAACCAAAAAACTAAAATAAAAACGAAATTGTAGCTGGTCTACCGTGGGCCCTCTACCAGGTCTTCCCAGATTCACCTGGCCCTCGCTTCTTGGCACATGCTTTATTGAGGGATCCGCTTTCGATCCTATTCTGGTGCTTGGCAAATGTATTCCAAATAAATAATGAACATAAATTCAAAATACGAAAATCAAACAGACTAGAGAAAAACTTGGTGCCAGCCTGGTGAAGCCGTAGCAAAACCAAAAAAAAAAAAAAAAGATTTGGCAAGGATCTCTGGGTGTGCGAGGGTTTTAGGGAAACTACCAGGAAAATGTTGACTCTATTGTCGGTCCTCGAACATGGACTACGACGTATGGCCCCTGCTTTTTACCCCCAAATCCTCTCGTTATCCCTTTTTGAGCTGAGGATGTTACCTGAGCTTTACGCATGACCCTGTCTCCCTCCTTGAATACCGCGTGTCACCGCCTTTTTTTGTAATTTAAATTCTGACGATAGAACGCATTTTCGACGTGTAAGGAGACCAGATCTTAGATCTCCTTCAGTTTAACCATTCTTTGCCTCCACTCCTCATGATAAGGTGGGGGCGATTCGGCTGATACTTCTACCCTTCGCCGCAGGCTATTATAAGGTTTTGGTTCCATACCTAGATTCAAGTAGGCCGTGATGACCCCTGTGGTGCTATGCACGGCGGTGTTGTAGCCGAACCTGAAATCCTTAAGGTACGCTTCCCATTGCCGGTGGTCTTGAGCTTCGTATGCTGAGATCGTTGTTTTGAGGACTGTATTCACTCACTCCACAGGGTCCGCCTGTGGGTGATATACTGGGGTAAAGGAATGTCGGATTCCGTAAGTCCCTGACAACCCTTGAAACGCTTGGTTGACTTATTCTGTTCCGATGTCTGACAGGAGCAGTTCCGATGCCCCCCATTGGTTCATGATACCGTCCTCGAAAGCTTTGATAATGGTCTCGCCATTAGTTCTTCTCATGGGCGACAGTTTCACCCATTTAGTATATAGGTCTTCGAACACCACTAAGTATTCGAATCACACTGCTGTCTGTGGTCAAGGACCCATCACGTCGGTGACCACTACGGTCCAAGGCTGCTGCACTACCTTGCGGCCCATTAGGCCAGCTGCAGGTTTCTGATCAGCCTTGATTCGCTGACAGGTGTCACACGAAGGTACCCACAGAGAAATGTCGTGATACATGCCTGGCCAGTAATACTGGACCGAAGCTCTCCGTTATGTCTTGTCGATTCCCAGATGTGCGGCTTGTGGATCGTTGTGCACCTAGTCAAAGACTTCTTGTCGTCTCTCGGCTGGTACCACCAATTTCCATGCATCTAGGTCTTCGATTATCGGGTCTATAAACGGATTCGAACAGTGCCGATATAACATTCCGTCCACGATCTTCCAACCATGGAATTTTCTTGGGGTTTCCTCCACCTCGCGCAGTCGTTAACTGTACCACCCGTCGTCCCCCGGTTCCATGGCAGTGATTTTTGGTTCTTCCCCTAGTTCGCTTCAACCGCTCTTGCTCGAAAGCTTCCCCGCTTCTTAAGGTCAGGTTTGTTTGAGGGAAGAGGCTCGGAGGTGGGTAGTTGTGGGCGGTCCGATTTGTTCGGGGATCCTTACGTCCCCGTAGACTGTGTTCGCGGTAGTCAGTCGGACGGAATTCTCGCGGGTGAGGCCCCGGATAATACGTTTAGGCCCTCATTGTCGGTGGGTAGAATGCCGTCTGAGTGGTTAGCCCATTTGCCCAGGGTGTCGTCACCCTACGGCTAAGTGGTACCAAGGCTTGGTAATCCCAGTCTTGTCTCGGCCAGTCTTGAGCCCTTCCGGGGTACTTCGACCTCTCAATCGCTCCTTGGTACTGTTGGGGTACCGCTCTTCCCTTGGAAACTAAATAAGCAAAATATAGGGACGTATCTGTTCGCTCGTCTGTCGCGCTGGCCCTAGTGATTGTTCCGCGTGGCCTAGTATTGACTTTCGCGAAACAAGGATCCCCGTCCCTAGTGCTCCTCGCGTTCCCCCCAACCGAAGTTTTTGCCTGAGAAGGTGGTGCCACTCCCCTTCATCCCCCCTCCAGATTCCTGTTAGGAGGTGGGGTGTAGGTTGTTGATTGCACACCTCTCAAGGCCTGGTCTCCCCCATTCCTGGATAATTTCGGTGCCCATGGGGGGTCGTCTCTCACATCGTGAAGGGTTCGTGAAACCCGATTTGGTGTCTAGTACCCTCTGGGGGACCCGTTATATTCGCGCCGGTCCGCTCGTCCCTTGGTACAAATTCCTGGTGATGGTCGTCGTCCTCTGGGTACCAGGGTACCGCCTGGTTGCCCCCTGACACATCATCCACCTCATCCACCCCGATCGTATTCAGCTTTAAGCCCCTGAGGATTGGCCGAAAGACCGCTCCTGTAAGAAGAAACGCTCCTTCACCAATCATCTCGTGGTTCCTGATTATTTTTACGAGAATCTTTGCCATTGTCAACGATGTAAGCTGTACTTAGAACAATTCAATTATGAAGATACTGGAGATTCAGAAGTCGGCTTCCGCCTTGGCGGCGTGAAATGTACAATCACGGAACTGACAAAATTATACGCAAGCTTTTATACATACGCATGATCTTATATGTGGTGATATCAAGGGACATAAGCTCGTTCTTCGTCTATTTAACCACCCCAATCAAGGTATATACTCATACACACACAATATATTTCGGACGAAAAATCTTCTAAGCTATTTTTTCACTCCAGGAATTAGAGCGAATGTATTCACTCTTTCACGAGAGTGACTCGATTCACTCCTTAAGAGTGAAATGTCACTGTATAAAAGTGACCTACCCTTGCACTCTATTTGAAGAGTGAAAATTCACTCTAATAAATTGAGAGAGAAAATTCATCTTGACAAAAGTGAGAAATCAACCCTATAAGTCAGCATTTTCCACTCTATTGGAGTGAAATACTTACCTTTTATAATGATTAAATAATCCACTCTTACAAAGTGTGAGTTTTCAGTCTGACGCGACTGGCGCTGTTTTCACTTTTACTACGAATGAATTTTCACTCCATTGCAGCGAACTCTCACTCTAAGAAATGTAGAGAGTAGCTAAAGTGGATAAAGCATCCTTTTTCCATGACCTTGTTTGTCTTAAATTATTTTGCAATATCGAAAATCATTGTAATCTCGTTGTAAAATCCAAATTTCTACACACCTGTCTGCAAACTTCATTGCAAAATTATTTTGGAAAATCGAAAATCATATAAATTGTTGAAAATCTGCATTTTCCCTGTGCAGTAATTGAATTGCAAGCTTTAAACTTGAGCTAAAATTTTGAAAATCAAAAATTTTCGACCTAATTGTTCATTACAAAATCATTTTACAATATTCGAAATCACCGAAAACATTGCAAATATGCATTCCCACTCTACAGTTTTATAACTGTAGCTAAAGTTTGAAAACAGCCTTCTTCGACAAATTTACTTGTCATGGAATTGTTTTGCAATATTAAAAATTATTTTATTCGTTACAAAACCTAAATTTCGACATTAGTCAAACTACTTGAATCCTCCGCTAAAAAAGATTATTTTCCAACTAATCTATGGAATTTGTAACAAAATTGTTAAACTTGCAACAAAGCAATTTAATTTCAAACCTATACCTTGCCGAAGATAGGGCCACTAGCGACACTAGCATCACTAACACCTTTGGTGCTCAAAAGTTGTGCACAGGAAGCAGAACATACGCTTCTACTGAGAGAACTTGCTGATAAGCCCCTTCACGATAAATTCTGCGAAATCATACGTAGAGAAGAACTCTTGATGGGTTTGTTCGAAATGTTTCTCAAGTCTGCTGTATTGAGATTGGAGACTGAAGGATTTCTTTTTGACTGTCAAGATGGCGTTATAGATACCTGAGCTTACCGCGAGCGCATAAGGAATGTACCTGTAGGCGATACCAACTGCCGAGCGTGCAAGCAAGAGCCAGAAACACTTGGACATGTTCTCAGTTGATGCTCAAAGTATGCATGCTACGGGTACATAAAGAGACATGATTCGGCTCGAAAATCGTTATATTACCATCTTGGGCACTTCTATGGCCCGTCTTGCCATACGCCCAGGGGGAACTTGAGTCCGTTGTGGAGAATGATCAGTTTAAGATGAACTGGAATTCCGCATTCTCCACCATTCAACGTATCAGTGATACGAAGCCCGATATTGTCCTTTAAGATCAGTTACGTGATTGAATTTTCGGCACCAGCCAATGGTAATATCACGGTAAAGGAGGAAGAAAAGCGGGCGAAATATCAAGCACTTCTTTTCGAGCTGAGCAGACTATACCAAGGCTGAAAAGTCTATATTTTGTAGTCCTCATAATCGGCTGTCTTGGAGGTATGAAAGCTTCATTTCTTAGCCAACTCAACAAGATTCCGGCTTGCTAGCATCAGGCTTATTCCATCGCAAACCGGATGCAAAAGGCTGTTCTACTGGGATCACTTCATCTGGTCCGCCAACACTGTTCCTCATAACACTCTACAAAGATTGGTAGCTCTAAAAAAGTATCCAGAGGTGAAACCTTCATATCCAACTGTCCCGTCTGCCGCGTAAGGTTATACGCGGCTAGAGACCTGACTCTAAGGAACAGTCTTGCACGATGTTATCTTGAGTAAATACCCCGCTCTTGCTTACCTTCTAGGACAGAAGGAGCAGCAATGGATGACGTACACTTTCCAGTTGCGTCGGGTTGGTTGCTTTGAATAACCATGATCGTAGCTTCCGGAATCTTCAAGTTCTCATAGTAATATTAGTCATTTAATATTTTTCCTTAAACGAATTACAAAATAAAAATAACATGTTTAGCTTTGAAACCTGTGAAAGCACGAACTTAAATTAAAAGCCTGTTTAAGTACATGACATAAATATCATTATTTCTACTATTTTGTAAAAGCTTATTTCATGAATTAGATGAACATCAAAATAAAAATAAAATCTTAAAGAGCCATTTAATGTGTATTTTAATACTACATTATATTAATTATGCAAAAATTATTTAATTACAACCTGTAATGAACCGTTGAGTAACATGGTATTTTAACAACTTCCCCTCCTAGAAGAGCTTTTTCAAATATGTTTAAAAACTACTTGATATGAAAGAATTCTCGTTTTTGCACGTAATTTCATAACATATTTTTACTCAATTTTCAAACCAAAAGAAGCCTATCATATCTAAAGTCCAAAAACTGAATGAATAAAAGAAAAATTAATTTTAATTTTTTCAATTTTATATGAAAGTGTACACACATCACCCAAACAAAAAAAAAGATGATTAATAATGTTATTTTTCAATAACCTTTTGCACTAAATAAATATAAAAACCTTTGTATATTTGACAGTCATGAATTTACCATCCTCTTCGTAGAACATTTTTTACTTTATTTTTATGCAAGAAACCTTGATTCATTGAAATTTTTTATGCGATTTTTTTTTAATATCAAGATTTCAAATCTTGAAGAAAGCGCTCCAACGATTATTTTATTATTTGCGAAAAATATGAGCATATTATGTCAGATTAATATTCCACAGCAAAAGTTCTATTAATGCTTTTTTTAATTTCACCTCCGTGAAAAATCTGATGTTTTGTGGCTGTATAGAGGCCAATAAAGCGTCAAGTTGCCAATTTGAGGGCGACATAGTAGAGTAAATCTATCATTTTTGTGAGAAAAAAATGACCGAAGCTATTTTATTTCATAAATCGGTGGCGGGGCATGTGAATAGCACGAAACCAAGTTTTCGGGACCCGCCCTCTTGGGGGTTTTGAAAAAAGTCAAAAGGTTGTTGGATTTGATTTTCCCTGAGAACAGTATGTCGTACAGTAAAGTTTTTTGAAAAAAATTGTAGAGGACTTGATTATCTACAATTTACTTTGTATAGTCGCTGCGCTAAAACCAAAAATGCACAAAATAGAGGGCTCGCAAGTTTCAGCGCGCCTAGGGCGCGCGACTGTTGGTTCTCGCGCTTCGCGCTCGATAATATATTTATCTCACGCTTCGCGCTTGATGTTGTGTTTACCTCGCGCTACGCGCTCGGTCTTTGTATTTCCCTCACATTTGCGCCCAGACCTCTTAAAATTAAAGGTCAAATCATCGACAACTGTAATTTGGTGATTGTGACTTCTCTTTTGTTAAAGCTCCTCTGGCTTTCAATATTTGAACAACAGGTTGAAAGATTTCGGTAAGCGACCGCAAGTCTCTTGTCGATGCAGAATCATTAGAGTTGGTATGATTTTGTACCTCGTAACCAATAATAACCAGTTTTGGGAAAGATGCATTCAATCCATATAGTGATGAATCAAGAAGATGCTGATGAGCAACTCTTACTGTGTTTTCACACATTTTCAATATGAGACGTGTACAAGTAATTGATTCGAAACACTCTGTACAATTGATATGAAGTGATGAGAAGTATCTTCTTTTATAAACGCACAATAAAAAAACAGAGGGTAGGATATTAAGCAAAGTGGAGGAAAAAAGGAAGTAGGGAAAAAATAAGTATATGTAAAAAAATTTGTTACAGATATACTTCAGGTATTCATGAATCATTAGGAGATTTCATAATAAAACAAATCAAAATAAATTTCTACACTAATTAAAATAAAAATGTAACAAAAAAATAATTTAGGGATAATTTTCACACGATAAAAAAAAAAAATTTTTTTTCTTGAAACGCATTGTACATAATGACAATGATAATAAAACAGAAAAATACTGTTCAAGGATATTCTCTGTCTGGTTTATGAATAATCCAATATTATTACCACAAGAAGAGAATAAGAAGAAATGCAGACGCATCGGATCATTAATCATTAGCTTTTACAATACTATGCAAAGAAAATATTCTGAAATAAGAAAACTTGAAGATGCACATATGTCATGTATCGTGTATCATATTGAACGCATACCCTAAATGCTAGACAAAACAATAAGAAGGTCTTCTGAATTGCAAGATCTGCAGATTGATTTCAATGTGAAGGTTAATATGTAATTCAGCATACACATACACAAATTTCACACTTTTACTTAATCTATTTAAGATCTTGATTATAATATGACATAACTCAGTTTTATTCACACTGTGGGACAGTAGAGTTACCCAGTGTCCAGTATGGGAAAGAGAGGTTGTGCAGTTGAGTGAAACAAATTGTAATGGTGGTTGTGAATTCGCATTCTAATTTGTATTTGCATTATATAATTGTGGAATTAAAAAAAAAATTAAAAAGCCTTATAGGATTGAATTAATGCGTTGTATACGCAGGCTTGTGATGCTGATGAAAGCAAATCAGAATTTACAGATGCATTCAACAACAATAAATAGTCGACATTTAAATGTGTTGACTACAAAAGGATTGAAAAAAAGATTAAAATACTTAATCTTTAATTCAACACCTTGTGTTTTAAAATTAGGCCATAAGTTTGGTCTGTTTGAACATTCTGAACTTCTGCAGTTGGTTGCAAATATTTTAAAGAAAAGAGGATTAGAAAATATTCTCATTCTGAGAGAATTAGTTGCAGAATTTGAAACGAAACAAGGTGAGATTGTTTTTTTTTCTCTTAAAGTGAAAAGTTAAATGTGAATATTTTTGATTATGAATAAGAAACATATATTTATGTAAATATAATTTTAGTCGTGATCAAGTGGCCTGATTATGATGAAGAGATAGATATTATTCTGGAAGAAGCCGCTATTTGCGCTACAAATATATTTAATCAAGACTCAAATGAATCAAGCGCGAAGAAGAAACCTAAAATGCTATCAAATATAGTTTTTACAAAAAAAGTACGAATTATGAAAGAAACTAAAGAAGAAAAGCAAGAGCCTACTGCAAAAAACCCTGCTCTAAAAATCGTTGATTACAGTGACATAAGTGAGGACGAAGACAGTTCGATAAGCGATGATGAAGAACTACAATTTTTCCCAGTGATTACAAGATTTTACAAGAGTTTCAAAGTACTCAAAAAGAAAACGAGGAAGTAAAGAGAGTGTCCGATTTGATTGACAGTTTTCACAACTCTCTTGATCGTAAAAATAAGATGAACAAAATAATACCAGAGAGTCCTGGCAACGATGATGATGATGATATTATATTTTCTCCAGGTATGCTTAATAGTTTTTTATGTAATCTTGTAAAATAAAGAGGCAAATCTATTGCAAACTGATTTTATTAATTTTTATATATATATCATCGATGTTGGAGAAAGAATGGGAAGCACAGTACGAAGTGAAAGATGACAGTTTGGATGCAAGAGATCCTAACCTCGATCAGAAGTTGCTTGATATAGCTGGTGAGTTATATTAATTTAATTTTTTAAAGTTAAATAAAAAGAGAAGAAAGTTAGCGAATTGAAGCTAATTTGTGATAGATAAGGTAGCAGTCTCATTACTTAACAAGAATAACGATGGAGACGATGATTACCTTTCTATCTTCTGTCTCCAAACGTAAAAATTTTACGAAGATTTAAATATCGAAATAATTTTAACTAACTGGGAGATAGAGGATTTAATGTCAAATGAGGAAAAAATCGAATTAGGTGCGAAATTTTAATCGTTTAAAACATGATAAGCGACACAGGACTAGAAGAAAAAGAATGTAATTAATTTCTTTTTATAATTTACAATGCAATTCAATCTGCAGGATTAAGAAAATATAATGCCTATTATTCTGCAAGTAGGAGTGGGTCAAGAACAGTTTCGAGATGAAGATGAAGAGATGAGCAATGATGAAGAAGAGGAAGAGGAAGAAGAAAAAGAGGAAGAAGAAGTCATTTATCCACCTGGACGAAGATTCATGGTGATTAAAGAAAATTACACACATGTGCGTCAATTTGGTGTTTGAGGTTTTGAAAGAAAAATGAATATAAAAATACCGCCGGATAATGTAGACTTATGAAAATGGCTTGAAGGTGCAGTTCGCGATATTCATACCTACTTAACTAGTCCGTGTAGAGCAGATGATTACATATGTATTACTTTTAATTCTGACAAATTCACGCGCGGTCCTGCTTGGTTATCATTTCGTTATGTGCGTGATTGTTATGCAGATGACTTTTGGAATTTGATAGATAAGGTGATACAAAGCATTGCGGATTTTATAATTACAGACGACTTTGTCATCAATTCTTGTATTTTTGATTCAGCTGTAGGTCGTGGTCGTATAAATTTAACACACCAATTTGTATCAAAAAGGTCAATTTTACAAATTAATAACAAAGATAATTTGTGCCTACCACGTGCAATAGTAGTGGGACGTGCTTACGTTGAGAGAGCTCAGGTACGTGTGGCTTCTCTTTATAAGCATTGGAATCATGTGCGTCAAAGTAGTGGAAAGCATCAGAGAAACATGGCTAAAGAATTGATAAAGAAAGCTAAATTTAAAATTCCTCATGGAGGATGTGGTATTCCAGAGTTGAAGAATTTCAGGACTATCTTATCCAAGAAGAATTGCACTTGTTGTGTTTACATTTTCCGGTTTCGGCTGTGGTAGTGAGCCGCTGTTTGATGGCACTCAGCACTTTATACACACAAATAGTGTATTACGTCACACTGTCTATCTCTTATATTATGAGCGTTAACACCATTACGCGATAATTTTCAATTTAAAAGCAGCTGCTGGAAGTAGAGGTTTTGGTCTCAGCTGTTATAAGGCTTTTACAAATCTGATATTGCACAAATATTCAAAACAATGTTACCGATGCAAATCACATCCACCGTGCAATATCACAGTTGAACAAATCCGTTGTACAAAATGCAGGCGATATTTTTACGGTAATGAATGATTTCAAAATCATATAAACGGTACAAAAAGTGTATGTATGAAATTTGAAGCATGTGCTCGTCGTCTGAAATTTGTGACGCAAAAAGAAAATGAAAAACATGACTGCATAAAAGCTTATTGTGGAGCTTGTAGGCTTGTGAAACCTTATAATCATCAGTTTTACATGAGCCCATTAAATCATTATGAGAAGGAACGAAAAATTATGTTTTTGTTTTACGATTTCGAGACTCAGCAAAACACCACTCTTCCAGGTGATCTAAAAATATATCTTCATGTACCAAATCTGTGTGTCGTGCAAAAAGTTTGTACAAGTTGTTACGCAGACGAAGATGTTTCAAAAATATGCTCAGAATGTGGTGTACGTGAATATGTGTTTGATAAGGACCCTGTTAAAGAGTTTGTAGAACTCGCAAAACGAAAAGTTCAAAATTTCACCAAAACTATATGCATAGCACATAACGCTAAGAGTTTTGATGCTCAAATTATATTGCGATATTTAGTTGAAGAAAAAAAGCTTAAAGATCCGCCCGACGCTATGTTGAACGGTACTAGTATAATGTCTATGCAAGTACGTTCAACAGTCTTTTTGGACAGTTTAAATTACTTTCACATGCCATTAAGAAAATTGCCAAAAGCTTTTGATCTGAGAGAGTCTGTGAGCAAAGGTGAATTTCCGCATTTATTTAATATACCAGAAAACTAAAACTATATAGGGGAATTACCTAATGTAAAATCATACTCTCCTGACACAATATCACCTGTACGACGAGAAGAGTTTCTACGATGGTATGAAGAAAAAAAGAATGATAATTATATATTTAATTTTCAAAATGAGCTTAAAGATTATTGCAAAATGGATGTGACTGTTCTACGAAAAGCATGCATAGCATTTAGAGATATTTTTTTGAGCGTAGGTAATGTTTGTCCTTTCGAAGAGGCATGTACTATCGCAATTGCGTGTTCAAAAACGTACAGAAGGAATTTCCTGAAGAGAGATCGTATTGGTCTTATCTCAGTAAGTGGCTATCGTTTTGCTAATCAACAATCACAAAAAGCCATTGAATGGTTACTTTGGAAAGAAAATATTTTAGGACACGCAATTACTCACTCCGCTCGAGGCCGTGAAGTTCGCCTACCAGAAAATATTCTAGTAGATGGCTATTATGAATCACATAAAACAGATGGCAATCAGAAACAAATAAGTAGAAAACATGCACTAAAGTTTCATGGTTGTTACTGGCATGGTTGTGTACGATGTTTTCAATCAAAACGTGATAGCATAATTGCTGGTACGACCAGTGAAACTTGAGATAATCGATATGAAGAAACTATTGCTACGTCAGATCGAATTGTACAAGCAGGGTATGATTTAGAAGAGATATAGGAATGTTAGTTTATTCGTTTGAAAGAAAATAATACTGAAATGAGTAAATTTTTAGCGTCACATTCACTTCTCAAAAAATCGCCGCTGAATCCGCGAGACGTATTTTACGGTGGTCGAACAGGAAACACTCTCACATTGTACGAAACTACGAAGAATGAAGAGATACACTACTGTGATGTATGCTCATTGTATCCATTTATTTTCAAACAGGAAAGTTTCCTATAGCTCATCCTATAATTTATATAGGTGACGCACGCAAAGAACTTACAGGATGTTCTAATACTAAAATTCATCGAATTGAAGACATCATAAAGTGTGCAATTGTACCACCACGCAACTTGTTTCATCCCGTACTGCCCTTTCGAATGCATAATCGCCTTTTATTTTCTTTATGTAGTTCTTGTTGTCAGGAGAAGAATCATGACAATTGTATACATGAGAATCCTGTAGATCGACAATTTGAAGGAACTTGGGTAACTGACGAGGTCAAAGCAGCTGTTTCAAAAGGTTAACAAGTTGTTAATGTATACGAAATTTGGCAGTATGAGGTGACACAATATGACCCTGTTACACTCACAGGAGGTCACTTCGCAGAGTATATAAATACATTTTTGAAAATTAAACAAGAAGCAAGTGGTTGGCCAGATTGGTGCAAACCCGATGAAGATAAAGAAAAATATTTAGACGATGACGCTCGATTAGAAGGTATTACGTTAGATCGGAATAAGATAGGTGTTAATTCTGGTCTACGTTCATTGGCGAAGCTTTGCCTTAATTCGTTTTGGAGAAAGTTTGGCCAACGAGACAATCTCCCAAAAACAGAAATTGTAACGATACGTAAACGACTTTTAGAACTTCTTACTGAGTGTTATGATAACACTACTCGCTAGCATAATGAGAAATTTTATTCGTAAAAATGAAGGCGTGTCACCAAGTTACACCTTCTATTATTTCACTAAGCGTAATAATGGCGTAATAAGAATATTTTGCGCGGACATATGCACGCAGAAACTAGCTAGTTGTTGCGTGCACACACGCGTGTGCATGCGACAATGCATATGTGGCCCCACAGGATGCGGAAAAATATATTTTGTAAAAGAGTTTTTCCGATATATGAATCATATGAGTGATACACAGTTTTCCCGAATTCTATTCTACTATTCTGAATGGCAACCCGGTTATAAAAAGTATTGTAATACTGTAGAATTTCTCGAAGGTCTTCCACAACCAGCTGACTTTGCCAACGATTCTCGTCCAAAACTTATAGTGACTGACGATTTGATGCGCGAAGCTTCAAACAATACTGTTGTGGATTTATTTACGAAAGGTAGTCATCATAAAAATTTAAGCGTGATATTTATTGCACAGAATATGTTTTACCAAGGGCGCGGGCAACGCGATACATCTTTAAATGCAAATTATATTGTAGTATTTAAAAATCCTCGCAATCAAGCACAGATACAACATCTTGCACGTCAAGTATGTCCTGAAAATTCTCTTTTCTTGCAAGAAGTATATCACGATGCTACTTTTCAGCCACGTGGATATCTTCTTTCAGATCTGAAGCAATCAACGCCCGAAAATTGTCGATATCGCACATGTATTTTCCCGAGTAACCCCTATCAATATGTTTATGTACCTGTTAAATCAATAAAGAGAAGTAAGATGAGTGAACAGGTACCAGTTCTTCATTTGTAATGTCGCTGCACGCACGCGGCTCGATCAGTAAAAAACAAGCAATAATTTTACAGGGGTTGTGTCATCTAACAGATAAACAAATAAAAGCTGTGCTGAATACATCTGATGTCAAATTGATTCGCTGTATTTGTGAATATACCTTCAATTTTCTTCGAGGAAACGTACCTCTTAATTCATCGCAAAAAAATCGTCTACGGAAACATGCACCAGTTTTAAGGAAACTGTTTGCAAAGACTGGTACGTGAAAAAAAGAAAACAAATTATCTTACAACGTGGTGGTTTCTGAACGTGTAGTTTGAATAATAATGGATCATGCGAGCAAAATCACCTTTGCCCACCGGTCGGCGCTGCCTCTCCTTACCCTACATTCGAAAACATTTTTACCTTATTTAGACACCGAAAATTAATTTTATTGTTAAATAAAGAGCAATATATCACTTTTAAATATTTTCTTGTAATTCAAAGTCAATAAAAACTATTTTAATGTCAATATTCTTCATATATTATTGTTTCAACATATTTCAAATAGATTTTCATTTACGTATATCACACATTATATAATCAAATAGCCCAGAAATTTACCGTACCGCTAAGAAAACAGCGAACAAGTAGACTTTTTTCGATTTTTTGAAACATCAAAGTCAATTAGCGAGGGTAAACATATTTCAATGGAATTATCGCTATACAGGTATAAATAGACTTGTTTGAACTATTTTTATTGATAATTTAAATATCAAACAAAAAAATTTTGCTGTTCAAATTTGAAGAAGTGCTTCGTTTTTTGTGATTTCGAGCTATATCTACGATGCGGAGACAGAAGGAATTTTTTTTATGAAGCTTTAGGGGAGTGTTTTTTACTCCCAAAAGAAAGTTTTCATTGCTATTAGAAGTTAGCGCAAACAACCTTTTTTTCGATACGCCCTACTACAGGGGGTACATGGTCGAAATCATTTCTTACTTCAGATATTTGCACGGCTGGGAATCACTAAAAAGCAATAGTTCAGAAATTTGGTAGAAAATTCAAATATTTAGTCGAAAGATGAACTAAATCGTTACAAATTTTTATTTTTATTTTATGATTCATCAACTTAGTTCAAAATTAATATCTCTGATCCAAAAGTTTCTTGGTTGAAAATGTATGTACTTTGTTGAAAATTCGTTTTTTTTTGCCATAAATTTGATCTTTTTCGTTAAAAATGCAACATTTTGGTTGACAACTAATCTGTTTTAGTTGAGGATCAAACTGTGTTGATGAAAATACGTCTCTTTTAATTCAAATCAACTGTTATAAATTTAAAATTTAAATCTTTTTGGTTGAAATATCAACTATTAGGTACATTTTTCGTCCAAAATTCATGTTTATGGATTATGATTTTTTTTAAAGTGAAAATTAGACTGTTCCGTTTTTTGTAGAATATGTATTTTTCTCAGTTGAAACTTCAACTATTTGGTTAAAAATTTAACTGTTTTTGACTTGAAATAAAATTCTTATTTAGTTTGAATATCAAATAGTACATTTTTTGTTGAAAATTCATCCTTTCACGTCGAAAATTAAACAAATGTTTTAAAAATTTGTTTTTATTTGCTTCAAAATTAAGTTTTTATCTGAAACTTTGACAATTTGGTTGAAAATGCAACGTTTTTGTTACAAATTTGTGTAATTTGTGCAAAATTCGTCTATTTGTTAGAAAATTAATCTTTCTTTGTTAAAAATTGCAGCTTTCTGATTGAAAATTAATCTGTTTTAGTTGAGAATTGGGCTATTTTGGTGAAAATTCGTCTTTTTTATTCAGTTTAACTGTTTTATATTTCTTATGAAAATTGTTTGTTGATTGTAAATTTAACTGCTTTGCTAATTCATAACAAACAGTAACATTTCACTCAATGCCCCCTCACCCCAAATCATCTTACGTAATTTTTGGATAACCGTTAAATTCACGAAGAAAATCTAGTCAGCAAAAATTATGTAAGATAGGGGCGGGGGTGTCACAACTGATGGACCCTAACGTCCCTTCTGAAAATCTTCGGCCGCATTCGCGGTTGTATTTGCGCCCGAATTTTCGGGCGCATATATGAGAAACAGCATTTGCGGCCGCGCCGCATTTGTGGCCGTATTTTCTATCACATTTGCGTCCGTATTTTGAAATAAACATAGTTCATTGAAATACGTAATAAACTTGCTTACAGTAAATTTTCAAAGTCAATGCAAATTTTTTGAGCGTTTTATAATTTTTCGTAATGCGGCCGAAAATGCTGTTTCTTATACGCGCTCGAAAATGCGGGCGCAAATGCGGCCGCAAATTTTCAGTAGGGAGGCATAAAACAAAACTAACATTTTTGTAATAAAAATTACCTGAATTAAAAAAAATGTCATTGTTGCTAATTAAAAAAAATTCTAACTTGAACAATAGTTATATTTTATTAGCATTTGATATGAAGAACTGTACATAAAAAATAAGCACAATTTTCGTACCCACAGGGAAATTTTATTAAATTCTGAAAATTAAAAATGCTTGACCCCATTGCGACATCGTCAGATAATTTTTTATTTCAAAAAATCAATTGAAATTTTTATTTGTAATAAAGCGTAACAACTTTTCAGCAATAGCCGTTTTCGATTTTTAAAAATCTGTTATTTTTTCAAAGTTCCCGCTTTCGAATGAAAACTTCCAAAATGGTTATTTTTAAATTGCAATTTAAGCAAATTAAAAAAATGTATTTATCATAATTTTTAAGAATACTCAGAATTTTGTAAAATTTCCAAGAATTGTAGGCGATAGTCCAATTCAAAGTAGGCCCTCTGAACATAAAATCCTGTAAAAGAAGAAATATCCACTAGGAAACAAAACTTATAAAAATTTGATACGTATTTCGGAAAAGATGATATATTTAGAAATAAGAGTTAGACTTTTAGTTTGGCATTGGCAAGCATACTGCCAAGTGACCGAAACTTCACATTCCTAAGATTTCTATTCATATAGTTCAAAATCTCAAGACAGCGACCGAGACCTAAAGTTAAAATCAAAATTATTCATAGAGTGTCAGTAAACACTGAAAACCTGTAGAACATTAAGAGTTGATATTCTTTCACGAAGTCATCGGACCCGGCTTGCGAAATGTTAATCCTTCGCGTTTCCTTTGAACATGTCTCCCAACGAGTTGCTCCTGTGTGCGTCGCGTATGCGTCAGGATGGATATACGTGAGGCGTATATCCAGGCGTGAGTACGGCCACAGCTACCCGAAATGGGCCGCAGAGGCCCATTTCGGCACTGTGACTTAGAACTAATAATATGTGTATTATACATTCATACATCTAAGAAACACAGTCTTTCGCGCTTTCGCGTTTGCGAATTCTTTGATCAAACCTTCAAAAGATAATGACTTTAAACGATCTTAATCGATTGCCAATAAATTGAGACTAGTTAATCTTTCATTACTCATTGTTGAACGAAGTTCTGATTTTATTCTAGCTAGAGTTGAGAAAGATCGTTCAGCTTCACAATTTGTGATGGAAATGGTTAAGAAGATTCTAACAGTAATATATACATTCGAGCAAATCGACTTCATGCCTGAATCTGACACCCATTTCAAAATAGTTACAGTTCATAATTGTTTGGCTTTGTGAGCAGGTTTCAAGAAAGGACAACATTTTTCCAGTTCAGTGGCTTAGGTAACATGAAAATCTGCAGCGTAAAAATCTACAAGTTTAGAGGCACTTTTTTGATATCTTTTAAATCTTTAATCTTATGTTTAATCTTCTACAGTCTCATCATGACAGATTTTTATTAAATGATAAACTCACAAACCTGGTGATCTCCGCCGTGTATACTCGATAGCTTTTGTTATTAAATGTTTATTTTTTCCGTCTCCAGAATTTTCATTTGCTTCAGAAGAGTGAGAAGAAGAGAACAAATCTTGATTGTTATCAGTTATAACTGATTTAGATTTATTTTTTGAAAAAGTTGTCAGTTTTGGAAGTTTGATTTCGAATTCTCCTCTGTTTGTGTGTTTTCTTTTCGATGAACCACTTTCACACTTTCTCAACATATTTTTAATTGAAAAGCATTTAAAAATCACACTCGAACACTCTGACTCGTCCGAAATTCTACTCTTTGGGAAAATTAAGGTTTAAAACGTAATCAAATTCTCCTCTGATGTGTGAATTGGAAGTGTCGGAATCGTACTCAGGTAGTCTTGATGTAAACTATCATATATTAGTATCCAAATAGTATAGTCACAAGACGCCGTGCAGGAAAAGAGAAAAGTAATTCGTAAAATAATTCGGGATTTTCAGGTTCAGCATAGGTAGTGTAGAAAAAAAAATATATTAGAAGTATTAGCAAGTTATCGCCATAGAAAACTAAAATAATAAATTTGCAAATTTTGATACTAATTTTTTTTTAAAGTTGAGGAAGAATTTGGTGGCACCTTCAAAACTGAGGCCCGGGGTTACTGCCCTTACTGTCATCCCCTTAATCCGGCCATATAAGTTAATATTTCTTTATTTTTTAAAAATTAAAGCTCTTTTACAACCAAAATAACATTTTATTTATTAAAAAAAACCTACATAGACTCATCTACTATTTCAGATAAAACCGTATAATAAACTCTCTTTCAATACTTTTACACACATGTAGTGTAATTTTTTCAAAAATGAAACTTTGATTGCCGAAATGCCCCAGAAGTTCTTAACAAAGGGGGAGGGTCTCTAAGGCTGTTTTATGACCCAGATTATTTTTGGGCCAAAAAATCCGCAAACATTCCTGCAGTATCTACTAACTATAAGAAGTCAATTCCACCATAAACGGACCAACCCCTCCGCTATTCACCCCCACCACCACTTCAAAAAATAATAACTTCACCGCTTATATACAGCTGTCAAACTTGTATTTGCTTAATAGAGTGCACTATGAACTCTCTATGAACTACCTTCACTCTTATTTACCATTTTTAGACTTTTTACGCCCCCCCCCCTCAAGGAGGGTGGAGGGGGTGGTTTTATTAACCCTTCGCTGGCACACTGGGGTCAAAAAGACCGCAGGAATTTTCAACCTTATTCAAATCACTTCAACATTTCAAAATAGTACTCATATGGTTATTCAAAAAGAAAAAAAAAGTTATTCATTTTGTCGTAAAAAATATCATTTTTCGCTATGTTTTAACTTCTACCATTCTTTTTTCATATTTAAAATAAAATTTGGACTAAATAACCCACAGCATTCTTTGATGTAACTATCCAAGAGTGTGTGAAAAATTCAGCTACTCAAAATAATCAATTGACTCTTTGGAGGAAGTTTTTTTCGCTTGGGGTCTAAAAGAACCCAGTATGCCAGCTATGTTAAGCGTCCAGAAGTGTGCCATCGAATGGTTAATATAATTTATGTGCAGGGTATGTAAATAGTAAATATGTAAGCTTGATCACCAGACTTCACTAGGGTATACTTGGGTTTTTGGGATCGCTGATTCCGAATCCAAGGTCCGTTGACTCCTATCACGTCAGAGTCAAGGTGATTTGAAGCGCAAATCGTAAGAAAGGCGATAAAAAAATACTAAGAAATACATCTATAAGGTTTTGGGAACGCTGATCTTTTGCGGTTTATTTAACAGCTTAATGTCAAGTAAAGGTTATTTAATGTCAAATAAAGAAACAGTCTTATCGTGATCCCTGACTATCGTAAGTAACAAAAGAGCATGTCATATGTACTGTTGCGGTAGTATGATGTATAGGTAAAAAAGCTAAAAATGATAATAGATTTGATACTTTCACGATGATTCATGATGATAAATTTAAATTTAAAGCTTTTTCGGGTTTCAATCGTGTGCAAAACTACCAAACTTGCCAACGTTTCGTGAACATTGCAGTTCACTTCTTCAGGGCTGACCTGACACTGAAGTTTCAGGTTACGTTGTTCTTGTATAGATTCTCTACGATGCCTATGATTGGCCAGAGCACTCCATGGTGAGAATTGCTCGAACTTGATTGGCCAATCATGTCTTTTTTAAAAAACCGGGAGGTAAATAAGAGTGAACGTAGTTAACACCTTACTTTATTAAGCAAATACAAGCTTGAAAGCTGTATACAAGCGGTGAAGTTATCATGTTTTGAAGGGATGGTGGGGGGAATTTGGGGGTGAAGGCGTCCGTTATTGGTGGAATTGACTTTTTATTGTTACTAGATACTGTAGGAATTTTTTCGGATTTTTTGGCCTAAAAATAATTTGGTTCAAAAACCGGCCTTGAAGACCCTCCCCCGTCATTAACATTATTTAAATATATTTTAAGGTGCTTTTAGCACACTGAAAATCAATAAATTATCAACATTTATAGGGGAAAAGCTGGTAAAGTCGGTCAGCAGGTAATACCGGTCATTACAATTTCACTCGCATATACTGCGTTCCCGCGCACGCACACATGCAAAGCTGATGGCGTGACAATACCCCGTGCCCATACCACGCATGTGTGCGTGTACGGAAACGCAGTAATACGAGTGAAATTATAATGACCGGTATTATCTGCTGACCGGCATACCCGCTTTTTTACCAAAAGTGTGATATTTTTCAAAACAAATATAGGTATTCGTCTTTTTTTTTTTATTCAGATATAATTTCTCGTTCTCTTCCGAAATCCGTTGGAAAATTTTCAAAAAGTTCAAAATTGGTGGCAGTTTTTCTGATAATATTCATAGTCAATTTACTTAAAAACCCCTCCGCTTTTTTCTCATGATTTTTTTCTAGTTTAGTCCTGATGAAAAGAGTATATTAGATGATAGTTTGCCCTCTGCCAGAACTAAACCGACACAAAATGCGGAAAAAGTTGAAAAAACAAAATTTTTTGTCTAAAAAGAACTAGAAAAATGTTTTTTATTACTTTTTTCTATCTCGCGTTTTTTCCAAGATTTTTGCGAAAATATGTATGAAATCCTTTAGGTAGGCGCAAGAATAATGAAGTTCGAAAAAATGGAGTCTCGATTATGTCAAACATACCGACTTCAAAGGAAAACGTTTCTTGTAAGAGTTTTTCAAACTATTAATTATGTTCTTCTTTGTTTTTTATGATTCCGTAAAATATCAAGAGACATTTTTCTAGAATTTCTTTACAGAAACAATTTTGTGTCTTCTACTTTTTTCGCATCTCGACGCCTCCATTTTTGGTCGCTGTATAAATTCAGGTCGTATGCTTATACATGGGACCTGAAGTGTTACACGGAACAAACGCAACGTGGATCGGTATGGAATGAAGCGTCGATCTTGTGTTATTTTGGCAAAAAATGTGAATCTTCGCTTTTCACAAGAAAAAAGTTCTCTCTTCTCTCCAAGACTCTGGCACATGGCGTACTATAATAGAATTAACTCTTTAGATCAGGATAAAACTAGACAAAAATGAAGAGAAAAAAATTGTCAGGTTTTTAAGTAAATTTACTTTAAATACTTTCAGAAAAACTGTCGCGACTCTGCCAATTTTTAACTTGTTTAGAATTTTCCATCCGATTTCAGAAGATGACGAGAAATTCTACCAGAATCATACAGAAAAGGCAAATACCTAGATCAGAATTAAAAAGATCACACTATTAATAAAAATTGTACTCGTTTTTTGATCATTCACGTGTTTAATTAAAAAAATTCAAATATTCGAAATTAAAAAAAAAATTCTCGTCAAATCGGTAAGATAGGTATCGTCTTATTTCCTTTTAAAAAAATCATATTTGAGTGGCAATTGATTCTGTGACTTGAGCCTGCCCGATTTGAAATTAATTCGGAAAATATCACTTTGAGGAGTTCTCATTATATGAACTACAGTCTACCTGGATATAATGATCCTCGATTTAGTGTTCTCGCGAATTGACGCCGTACCGGGGGAAGGGTGAGAGGAGCTGCGGGGGATGTGCGGTGTTCACTCAAGTTCGACAAAACAGGACTGTTGCGGTAAGGCGCTGTACCCTAACTGCCTACCTCTGTAACTGCATCATGACGTTGCGGCAGTTCACTCGAAGCAGGAGACACATGCGTTTACATAGCGAATAAGCTCAATGGCGAGCTCACGTGGACCAGCAGTGAGGCTCCGATGCGTATTGAAGCCGATGGGACTGATCGAATTATTTCGTGCGATCAAATGAGCCTGTCTTTAACATTAAAAACAGCGCCATCTGACAAGCGAATATATATTGCGAAGTAGTATCTTGATGTTATTGGATCAATGTTAATTAAAAAGAACAGAGAATATCAATTCATTTGAATCAAAAATGTTATACCACGGTTTAAAGTTAATTCTTTACTGTCAGATTGCTTGTTAATATTTAAGGACATGTGACGAGTGGGTCACGTGACCGGCTTCCTACCTTACCGACACTTTTTTTTATTTACAAACTTATTTTCACATGAATAGCCACATCAAGTTAAAAATTAGGTATAATAAAGAAGAAGCACTAAGAAACGCGGATCTGGTCCTCAATTTTTATAATTATGAAAGTAGCAAAAAGAAAATTATTTACAAAAAAAAAACTTTTTTCATCATTATAAAAATTTAGGACCAGAGCCGCATTTCTTAGTGCTTCTTATTTATTATCCCAAATTTTCAACTCGATGTGGCTACTAGTGTGACAATAAGTTCACAAGTAAAAGAAGTGTAGGTAAGGTAGGAATCCTGGTCACGTGACCCAGTCGTCACATGGCCTTAAATGAAATTCAAATTTCTTCTGAATTGGTGGCGCTGTCGTAGGTACCCAATTGCTATACGATTTGACAAAGAAAACAAAGGAGAAATATTGGATAGACAGAGAGAGGGAGAGAGAGTATGATCGTTTTGAGACGAAAAGTCCTGTTATTTGAACACAATCGGCTCGTCTGTGTCTATCTTATATAGTAGAAAGAGAGGTCCGATCGACTTAAGGCATCGGGGGTCCCAACCTAAAACTGTTACGTGTTGACGTGAGAATGGTAAAAAATGTGTTTTTCGTGGACAGCTAATTTAATATTTATAAAAGTAAGTTATTTTCTGTTAAATAACTTCTTCGCCTGTCTGGTTATAAAACTGCGTCGCATGCATTATTCGATTACGCAGAAGTGCGTTCTTCCCACTTGAAGCGTTTTGCGAGGTGTTTTGGTGAAAAAAGTCATGTGCTTTTGAATGCTACTCTCATTTTGAACGAGATGCTCAACGGCCCGCAAACATTTAAAGTATATAAGCAGGAAACACATTCATTTTAACGTGTAACAGCAAACTTTCTTCCTCATTCCCGTTAAGTATTTAGTTTACTCTTGTCTCCGTATTAGAAAAAATTTGTTTAAAATATTTGTCACCATGCAGTAAAATTAACCGCAAAACGGTTCATACGCTTCTGACTGTTCACGTTCGGGGAGCCTGAATAAAATGTCACCGTCAGTCCCAAAACCGACACTAAATCTAGGTTTGAATGTATTAACATTTACACTCATTGAGATAGTTAATATTACATATCATATTAACAAGTTCTCATTATACGAAGTATTAACCTTTCCACCTATAAACATTAATATCAAGAGCATATCGGGTTAGTGATATATCGTACCTATTCAAAAGAAGAAGGAAGCAGGTACCCAGTCAGAAAAAGAAGGTAGAACGTATCTATTCCGGAACGCAGCCAAGAAGGTATTCCTTCACGAAAATAGCCAAGAAAGAATCTATTCATAGAGCAGTGGCAGCATTAAAAAAAAACCTTTGAAAATGACTTTCCCTTCCTCTATTATGTAGGGCAAAAGACACTGAATGAATAAGGTAATTAAAAAATAACATAATCGAGGATAACGAAAATTGATTTCTTCATAGGTAAGTTCTTGCTTCTTTTTCTGAGTAGGCACCTTATAAGCTATTTTCCTGAAGCGAAACCGTCTTGGCTGAATTCCTGAATAGGTATGTTATTGTCACTTTTTCTGAATAGGCACCTTCTTCGTTCTTCTTCTGAACAGACACGATATTGAGCTAACCCGACGATGTGACACTGGTGGGTGTCACGTTTTCTTTTAAAGCTGCAGTACAAAGAAACATATCAATTTTCTTCACAAGTTCTCGTCACTGTCGTATTCCCTAAAATTGTCACGGTCTTCCGTTTCCTTAAATAGTGCATCATTGTCATTTCAACACATCTCTGTTATCGATAACAGCAGATTATCTTCGACGTATTTCCATCAAATTTTCCAAGTCGCCAGCATTATTCTCTTCTACTTCTTTCTGTTCCTTACGATCGATAGCTTCAAGATTTCCATTGCGTTCATCAACATCCACAACCTCATCATTTTTAACCTCTTAACGATCACCAAGATCATCAAACAGAGGTCTACCCAGTTTGGAAGTATTTAAAATAAAAACTTGAAACATCAAAAAACATTTTCAATCAATAATTAGAAAATTTGTTGTGATAAGTTGAACAGCTCACAATTATGAAATTCTTCCATTCCAAATGTAGTCTAATATGGCTAAGTATTTGAAATTAGTTTGAAATAATTTATAAAGCTTCAGTA
Organism: Andricus grossulariae; assembly: GCA_011634705.1. Classification (NCBI taxonomy): domain Eukaryota; kingdom Metazoa; phylum Arthropoda; class Insecta; order Hymenoptera; family Cynipidae; genus Andricus; species Andricus grossulariae. Next base: position 15,302,919 of record JAABKJ010007545.1, read on the forward strand.
TTAAATTTACAATTAAGGCTTCGATTTGACAATGGCTTGATTTTGAAAATATTTACAATAAAGTTTTCCACAATCAATATTAATCAATTTGAAAAATTACGAATGGTGCAATGTTTAGAATCGTCAATTAATTTATTTGTATAGTAAAGGAACTCGAAACGCTGTAGTATAAAAAGTGCTCAATCTAAAATATTTTACATTTTTAATTGTACAAGTCTTCAAAATAATGCTTAAAAATGGTTGGGTTTCAAAAGAAACAATGGCAAATTTGGACCGAATAGTTGAAATTTTTAAAAGAAAAGGACGGTAGAATTACGCTTTATAAACTGAAATATTTGTCACCGTGAACAAAATTAAAAAATACGAATTCTTAAAGACGACAAATATTTCATTTAAATTAATAAAAACTAAACTGTAAAGTAAAGCACTCAAAGTCGAACTGTTTGGTATTTTAAGTTTTTAAAAGTAACATTTGAAAGTTTTGTATTCAGAAACTTTTAATTTAAATGCTTCATAATGTGAACGTTTGCCGTTAAAGTGCAAAATTTTTAGACTTTCATAAATTGAACAGTTCAAAGATTTCTGGTTAAAAATAGAAATCAACGCTAACCTTGTCAATGCTACTTATATGAAGAATGAATCAATGAATTTGAAACTTTTCAAAATAACATAATTTTAAGCAATTTTGAGTTAGAAACAGTAAAAATTTGAAACTTCTTTTTGAACTCAACACTTCTTAAATTAGAATTTGCATTAATTTTCACTTTCAGTCTTTTCGAACGAATAATTATTTAATTGTTATTTACATATCCACATTCAATAACTTCAAATGCAAATCACAAATTTAAGAACTGTAACAATTATAATTAGAACGTTCAAAGTTTTAATTTGCCACTAGTAAATTGTAACTATTCAAGGCTTTCTATTTTTAACAATTTACTTACAAACGGTCTATTAAATATTTTATTTACAATTACTTATTTTAAATTAAAGGTCAAATTTTGCTAAATATTTAAAAAAATGTCCTAATTTTCAATTACAAAATTTCAAATTGAATGCATTAGAGTTGGAATATTTAAGACTGAAACAATATTTAAATTGGATTTCAAATCAAATAAATGCATTTAATGATGAATCTATTAATTTTAAATAATTGATAACTGAAAATTGTTTATAATATTTCAAACAGACGTTTACATTTGTCTAACTATTAATAATTTCAAATTGAAACAGTTTAATTTTCAACGTTGAAATCTGTAAATAGTTTAATTCTTATTTAATTAATTAATTTATATTTACATTTGATAAACTTTAAACGTTTTTTATCAACAAATTTCAAATTAAGACGCTTTTATTTTTTTATCATACAAGTCATCAAAACTGCATTTTAACATTCTCAGGATTAACGTCTACTAAAAAGAATACCTTTTCTGGCACCACGATTTTACGGATGCAGCCTCATATCAAGCTCCTTGCTGACATAATTTTGATTGCTACCAGCAGTAATACTTCTGGAGAGGACATCGCATCCGAACCCGACTACAGACATTTCACGAAAAAAATCTCTTTCTTGTATTTAATTTGATCCCGTTAATAGGAAATGAGTTTGTATCATATTGGATCCTAAATCCTTGTCCTAGGTGAATCTGGATAGAAGAACACATGTTGAATGTTTAAGAAGTCATAATAAGATCATATAATCATAATAATATTGCTCACTTGGCTATTATCTCCCGTAACATAATCTACGGGAGCGAACGTTAGATTTCTGGTTAAATCTTGAGTCAGTTTCCATTCACTGAAACTGACAAGTGAATAAAGAGAACTAACAGTACTCAAAAGAATAAGATTGATTTCAAAGCAGTAACTATTGAAAGAAATTTATTTTGATAAATTAGAACCTAAAATAATGAAGAACTAAACAGTATTGAATTTCTCACACTATATTGCGTGCCGATGTCATTCAAAGTAATTTACGAAAACATCATCGCCGTTGAGTGCAGAAAGGCATTAAATTTAAGAGATAACTTCAACTGCTATCGGGATTCAAATCGCAAACACAAAAACGGTATCGAAAAGGATTCAATAATTGTCACGTCACCATTTAAAAGGGAATTTTCTAATAATATTCAATGCAAGTCTTCTTACCGGGAATCCACAAAAATCTATTTTTTTATGACTGACAAAAGACGTTTTCTAAATTCTATTTCTCAATTAAAGAATAAAATAAGGACTTGCTTCAAAGATACAGACTTGATTCATGGATTCGGACAGATATTACGTTCAAGAATCATCTAAATTCAAATACTATCTAACCCGAAATTAATTTTGAGGTTATGTTGCTCGTCGTTTTTGACATGACGCAGACTTTGAATTTCAGTTAGACGCGTAATTCGCAAGTTAGAAAAAAAGTAGAAATTATACTTATAGATATTAAATTATTCAAACGAATAGAATAAAATGTAATTCAAAATAATCAGTCACTATTGAAAGAAGGTAGGAATAAGTTGCAGCTTCTGACACGGTCGAGGCTTCACGTTGATTAAAATATTGTAATCCACATTTTGGAAATAAATCAAAAAGTTTCTTTCCAGACATTGAACTCAAAAATGTGATACAAACAAATTTGTTTAAAAAGTCATGTTATTTCCAAAAAATAATATAAAAATGTGACGTTTGAAAATTACTCGTGCTATCCCAAAATACATTCGTCTTCTGCTAAACGGCGATACGCAAGCGCAGTGCCAATATCGAAAATTTGTAGATTGATCGCTTATTCATCTTCACCCATCAGTTCTAAGTCGTGTTAATTAGCCTCAACGTCGCCTAAAAAGCTTTCACACTCTTGCAGAACTGTCTTTATCCCACAATTTTCGTGCGATATAATATTTTTGCACTCTATCTTGAGTAGAGGAAAGTCGTGTCTCCCACAATTTGGGAAACAAACAAAATTTAAAATACTAAAGTTTGATTTTTTGTTGAAATTTACTATTTTCATAGTTTACAATATTTACATATGTCAATGCTAAAAATTTAATTTTCACTTTGTAGAATTATTATTGGTACTCTGTGAAAAGTGTATTCGTATTTAATCAACAAAATAATGTTATCTTCACATTTCATCAGTACTGTTTAATTTATTCAATATTTAATATGCTACAAAATATTTTTCTGAGATAAATATATGCAAAAAACGTATTTTAACAATTAAAATCAAGTCAATTTGTATTTTTAGCATGCATTTGAATAATTGTCGGCCTAAAAGTACAGCCAGCGCCGCCACTCGGCCATCTTCAGATCTCATGACACATTAATTCAACAGGCCTTTATTGGAGAGTCATCCCCCTGGGTGAAATACACGAACATAACCTAAAGTTGTTGTAAAATTATAAATATGTTTTAAAATCTAATAATTTATCATTAAAAACACCTATAATTTTTTACGAAAAAGGCGGACATAACATGAAATTGTAAACCTTTAATATCTAATGATTTTTGTTTACAACTTTTGTTACGTAAACTGAAGTTGTGCAAAATGCAGAATCTTAGTTATGATTTTTGTTTGAATTTTTTCTTTCTTAAACTATACATAAATCTTCAAATTTTCAAATTTATTTATTTATAAAAAAGATCAATCCAAGTATAGATCAACTAAAACAATAATCTTAAATTTGATTTGTACATGTTTAAAAAATATTTTTTCCCCGTAGATTAATTTATTCTAGAGAAATTTTATAACAAAAATTGAGACATTTATCATTTCAAACTTTTGCAAAAAAATAAACAGCACTTCTATTCCTTAAGGAATCTAGATTTTGATTTCATTAGCTGAACAACTTGTACAAAAATTTCCATAAAGTAAAAACTCTCTGACATCGTATCAAGAATTTAGATCAGGTGGTAATTGAAAAATTAGAAGAAAAAAAAAGTTGGTGCTGCAGCTTCACATCACGTAGCGAGTTATCGATCTCCCGAGAATTTTACAGTTTTCCCATCGGTCCCAACAAAGTTGTCAAGACTCTTCTGGTTCGAGGAGACGACCAGGACCTCGTTATCTCTCACAACTTTCTACATGTAATTTATTTAGTGACCTTATAACTTTTCTTTTTTCGTGAAAGTTAGTAATCGGCCAAGGGTAAAAAATTGGCAGCCTATCACAGAAAACGACGACTAGCTATTTAGGGGTATGGAAACTTTTATCGTCATAATAAACAGTTGATAAACAAAAGTTTCAGCTTTGTTATTATAATCGCTTAAATAGTCAGTGACTATTCCAAGACTCAGTGAGAGACTGAAAAGTCTGATGAGATTTCAGAGAATTTGATTAAGTATTAGAAGAAAAGTCAATTAATTTTTCAAAACAGCGTCACTGGAAAAAGTCAACTAATTCTAACGGAAAAGTATTTCAAAAACAAACCGATCCTTTCTGATAAATGATAAACATTTTTCTAGAATTTAAGAGACTGTCAAATTATTTTTAAGAAAAGGGATTTAAGCAAACAATCGATGAACTACTTTTTATATGATTCGAAAGAAATAATTAGGAAAAGGATTAGTCAAAGAATTAAGAATGCGGGCTTATAGGATTCCGTCGACAGCCGCTGAAATCTGTAAATGCGCAGTGAACGTTTTCCGCAACACCGCGCACGTTGCGCATTTCGTCCGTTGTGCGTCTGTTGCGTTATTACCTAGTTCTACAGCTTGTGATTTTATTTTCCTGAAGGGTATTTGCTACGTCGGAAATTTTCTTTGATCAGAAAATGATAGAGGATTTATTTTGTGTAATACTAGATTCAATTATATCATTTTGGAAGACTTAAACATGGTTTGGTTCCAATTAAAATCTTAGAGCTCAAGCGCTTCTAATTTTTAACATTATTCAATTGTAAAGACCAACATTTTTGATGCAATATAGATGACGTTTGCGATTGTCAAATAATAAAAAAATTTCGCTGATATTATTGAACTATTTTTAATTTTTAATTTGCGGTTTTTTATTTGTAGAAAGTTCGACTTTTTGGTTGAAAAGTAACTTTTTTCTTGAAAATTCATATTTTGGGTTTTAAAATGCTACTCTTTTGTAGAAAATTAATCTTTTTGGCTTTAGAATTCATCAGTTTAGTGTTAACTTTTTTCCGTTCTTGGAACAAAATTCAGCATTTTCCGTTCAAAATTGATCTCTTTCGGAGGAAAAAAACTCATTTTTTACAGTTATAAATTGAGTTATTTTAGTAGACAATTATTCTGATTTAGATGTGGATTTAGCTATTTGTTTTTCAATTCGTCTTTTTTGGTTGCATTCAACTGTATTTTATTTGAAATTGAAATCGTTTTTGGTTAAAATAATATCAATAATACAAATAATATGAAATGGTTGAGAAACTCATTCATTTTGGTTGAAAATTTGTCTATTTTGTTAAAAACTCAACTATTTTGGTAGAAAATTCAACTAGTTGGTTGAAAAATAATGAAAATTTTTGTTTCAAATTCAACTCTTTTATTGAAAAGTGTGGCTTTTGGTTTGAAAATTCATCTCATCAATTAACAAAAATTCTGTGGAGGGTTAAAAATTCAGTTGCTTCGTTGAGGATTCATGATGTTAGTTGAAAATTCATCGATTTGTTTAAAAATATAACTACTGATTTCGAATTTTGTATGAAAATTCAACTATTTATTTGAAACTTCATGTATTTTCTTAAAAATTTAACTATTTTGGTAGAAAGTCCAACGATTTGGTTGAGAAGTAACTTTTCTGTTGAAAATTTATCCTTTTAGATTAAAATTCAACTCATTTGTATAAAAGTGTTCCTTTTGGGTTGAAAATTAATTTCTTCTGGTTCATGAAATTTGATATCAGTTATAACATTTTGATCTATACTTTTGGTTAGTAAAAAACTGTCAACTTCCAATTCATTAAAATTTAGAACATTAATATCTACTTGGCTGATTTAAAGAACAGTTTAAAATCATAAAATAATCATTTATATTGATGATAATATTATTAATAATAATTAAAATTGAACATATTAAAAATTGACTAATTTTAAATTGAAAGTCGTTAAAATAAAAAAATTTTCAATTGTAAATCTTCAAAATTGAACTATTAAAATAAACTTTTAAAATAACATTCTTTTAACATATAATTCTTAATAATGGAATAATTTTCAAATCTATATTTAAACAATTCAAAACTTTTCATTTGTAAGTTTTGAAACTGTAAAAATTTGAATAGTTAATTTTTAAAATTGACGATTTCCTAATTTTAACATTTTAAAATTGAAAATGATAAAGGTTTTATGTTTTTCAATTAGAAATTCTGCAACTTTGATGATTTACATTCGAAATTTTGTTAATTTGGAAGATTTAAAATTGAAAAACTCTTGACTTTTGATTTTAAAAATCGTCACAATTCAAGAATTGTTATTTATACATATATCTTTCAAAATCAAAGAGTTTTCAATTGTGAATCTTCAAAATTAAACAGTTTGAAATTGTGAATCGTTGAAATTGAAAAATTTTTCATTAAAAGTCTTTCAAATTAAACTATTGTAAACAAATAGTCAAAATAAATATTTTTAAAATATAAAAAATTATGCTTTCCTGATGTAAGCAGAAACTGTAAAAAAATGTGGGAAAAATAAAAAAAGTGCGGCTTTCCAGAAAATCTTCTGTATTTCTTTCATCAAATTTCGAAAACATGAAAAGAAGATTTTTAGGGCAGCCCCACCTTTTTATTTTTTTCAATATTTTTTCAAAAGTTTATGCTTGCATAAAAAGACATTGAACCAGTTTCACATCGGCTTAACCATTTTTCAGACCGACATTTTTTTTCTAATTTCTTTTCTCTTGAATAATGCAAGAAATCACAAAAGATCAAGGCTTATTTTTCCGTGAAACTCTTCTTGATGTGTTAGCGTTGATCGTTGTTTCCAAGAAAACTGCTTAAATTTTATTTTCCAAAAATAATTTTTTTCATTGTCAAGTGATATGTATTAAGTCTCACCATACATTTCTAAAAAAAAAATAAAAATGTTTGAAAGTAGGGTTTTTGAGAAGATTCTTTTTAAATAATTGTAGAAGAATAGCCGCAATTTTGTAATTTCAAACATTTTTTTTTAACTTTTTAAGAACAATTGAAAAAACAAGAATTTCCACTTCGAATAAATCAATAAAGTTTTGAATACCTGAGCTCGTTTGGAAAATACTGCATTTTAAAGAAAAAAAATCATGTCAATTTCTGAGATCTTACAGGTAATCTTCAAATTATTGTAACAAATCAAAAAAAAAATTTTGATTGGAATGTAAAATACGTGTTCCTTTATTTTCACCATAGAATGATGTATTTAAATACGAAATAATTTTGATACCCTGAGCAGGATCTCTCAGCCCAATTTGAGATGCTATTGGTCTTACTTATTCAGACGTTTTTTGCACAAAAAAAATTGCGAAAACATATTAAATTCTGAATTTTTTCTCTTTTTAAAATTCTTTGTAAAAAAGTGAGAATTTTTGACGATAATGTATTTTTTAAACTCGAAGGATTACTCTTTAAGGAAGAATATTTAAATAGCTTCAAATAGCTTCAATAACTTTATATAGCTTTAAATAGCTAAATAGCTTTGTTATAGGAAAATTTTATTTGAATAAAACAGCGTTTCTTAGAACATTCTACCTCAATTTTCTCAAAAATCTGATGCGACAATACAATTCCAGTGTACAATAGTAAGCGGCACAAATTATTGTGAAAACTTTACACTTTTTTACAAGAAATTAAAAAAATATAAAAACAATTTCTAAAATGTAAATTCTTTCCGCGAATATATTTGAATATTTGCATCTGTCTTTTAAATCAGAGGTTCCTAGTAAAGTGGCAACAACAGTGAGTAAAAGCAGTGTAATAAAATTAAGCACAGACACCCTTTCAAAGTCACCACTAATGTGGTTGCACCAAAAGTAACTTCCGCTTTTTGTCCGCCATTAAAAATGAATGAGTGGCCATAAAGCGATGAAGTTACATGAACGGGCGTCGGTGTTGAATCGATTTAAGCTCCTCCGTGACAAAGTACTACGGGCTTCAGCTCATTTACTCTGGAGGCTTGATGCAAATTTGCCTGGTTTGATGCAAATACCGAATCCCTCACCCTCAATTATGCAACCCCCCCCCTCCCACCCACCACCCCAACATTCGCCCTTTTCTCATCTACAAAGGATGTTGGCGAACTGTAGTGATCGCTCATATTTTGCATACATGTTAGGAGAAATGTTTCCCGGATATTTAAAATTTGCATACATGAATATATATAACTTTCTTTTGCTTTGTCAAGCTTGGATAGATTTCGCAAATAATAAACTGGAATGAAGAACGGTTTCGGGCATGGCTTGCAGTGGCGTTAATCGTAAATCCAGGGAATCCAAACGTAAACAGGCAGGGTCGCACGAACCATTTCTGATGATTTTAAACTCATGACGCGTCTTGATGCTAATAATGCGCTGAGAGTGTGGCCTTCGTGTTGTTTGTCACGCTTGACTGAGCACGGCCTCTCTTCCGGCCCCGGGGCTCCTCTCATCACGAAACATCCGAGTCGATTTCCTCTTTTACATGATAAATATACAGAGAATATTTACTTGTTGAATTTTACATGATTATAATTCAGTTCGTTAAATTGAGAACATTGCGGCATTTCATTGAAATTTCACTTTCAGTCATATAAAATGAAAAAGGGTAATATTTGATGTGAAAATATGAATTCTTAATAAAAATTGAATATAATTTAATTTGTAATTCAATAAGAAATTATACAACTAGTGAATAAAGATTACCTGGCAGTTACACGGAGAAAAATGGAAGGTCAGTTGGGCCATCTAGATGTGCAGAGAGACTATATTGCAGGGTCAACTATAGGACAGCCCTTGAAGATGGCTAAAGCGACTGTCTCTAGAAGGTGAAAATAAGAGTTTCAAATAGATCATGTCAGAGTGTCGACTTGGTCATCTCAAACGGTCGACTCAAGCGTCATAAAGAGTCGATCCAATCATCACGGAAGGCGGAATTGATCATTATAAACGGTCAAATCGCTCATCATAGAGGGTCGATTTAGTCTAATGAGATAGTCGACTTGATCTCCTCTGACAGGCGACCTGGCCATCTTAGGAGGTCGATTTGATTATCCTACATTTTCTATATTTGTTGTCTCTCTTTCAAAAGACTGGAAATTATAAAATCAAGTGGAACCTATAAAACCTCAAAATTTATATGAAATACATGAATTCTGAAAGCCTTTTTTATTCTTTGTGAAGAGTGAGGTGTATGAGACATAATTTGATATACCAAATCAGGGCACATTGACAATATATTTTTTGGAGCTTCCCTCGGAAGCATCAAATTTGACGTTGAAAATTCTTATGCACTTCACTCTCCACGAATGTTCGAAATATCGAAAAACAGTTTAAAATGATAAAAAACATGTTCAAGTTCAATAAACAGCAAATGTGATGCTGAACGGCTCAATGACATTCACTCACTCCAAAAATGCTCTAGAGTCTAGACCATGATGCTCCTAATCTCAACTCTCACTGCATGCATCGCGTCGACAACCGGATTGGTTATAAGGTTGGCGCGCTTATTTGAAATAATTAAATGTGAAAAGCAATTGTGTACAGCAAATAATAAGAGTAAAGTTATTAAAAATAATCCTAAATATTAATGTACAATTATTCCTAATATTTTTTGTTATTCATTCATCAGTTATTTGACTTAGACATTCAATCATTTTACATAAACACGCCAACGGTAACTAATCAGGTCGGCCCTCCGCGATGGGTCATTTGCTCTTCTGCGGATGGTCGAAATGAGTGAAAACGAGATGATTGTATTGACCATCCTGAAAGGATACCTTCCTTATTTCTGATAGTGAGTCTGGATTTCTTATAACAGTAAGACTGGTCATAAGAAGAGAGCCTCTCCGACTATGTCAAAAAAATTCTGAATGGTTCTTTAGACCACCTAAAAGAACGGACTGGCTCTCTAAATTTTGACCCTCTATCTTTGATCATCCATTTTTCTCCGTGTATTGTGTCATATTAGGAAATGGTTTACACGGCCTGGACTCTTTACGTTTGAACGGTCTGGATTTACCTCTGAAGGCCACTGAAGCCATCCCCGAAACCGCTGGTAAATCCAAGTTCCAGTGTATCTTCAAGCTAGAGGAACACTGGCTGTTATTTAAAATTACTAAGAGTTATTAAGTCCGATTATTAACAGTCGATTTTACATAATTCCAGTTTAAGTTTTTAACAGTATTTTCAATTATATTTTTACATTACAAGTTTGATATAAATTCTTCTTTTGAACAAAGCAGGTTTTCTTTAAAAAATTGCTACATACATTTTTGCATATGTTGGGCTTGAATCACTTAATAAAGCATATTTCAGGAATAATTTTTGCGCAAATAATTGAGGTTAAATTTGAGCCAGTACCTAATTTAGTTAGTAATTTAGTATAAGAATTAAAATTAACAAAAAAATGCTGTATATAAATTGCGCTGGAAAGAAAATGAAGACCGTTTGTGTGTTTTCTCAATTTTTACTCGAGTTTTTTCTTTATTAAGCATTCATATTTGCAACTGTGATTGACCAACTTACTATATTCTGTGAATAATATACCTTATTTTCGTTATGGTTCCAGGGTCATCCACGTCTCGTAAATGCAGTTGCAAAATTATACTCGAAATTTCTGAAACGAGATTTAGATCCCAATAGTGAAGTTCTTATAACGATGGGAGCGACTGAAGCTATACATGATTCCATAATGGGTCACACAAACCCTGGGGATGAATGGATTATCTTTGAACCTTTATTTGATGTCTATGTTCTAGTTGTCAGATCAGCTGGTGTAATTCCGCGTTTCATACCTTTAAAACTAGCAAGAGTTTATTTTCAGCAAAAAAAACATGATTACTCGTAAAGTCGACTAAAAAGGTAGTTGTAATAAAATACAGTAGATTAAACTAATAATTAATTTTATGTTGGAGAGTCATGAACGTTATGGACGTCATGAACGACGTTCAATACGACGCTCATTAAGCCATTATAAAATCATTTGTTATTTTCATTCACTGTGTTTTAGTACTACTATCTGTTTAACAAATTTTTTCGTAATAATAGGTGTCACACAAAACCCAACACTAATTTATTAACTTCTTTCAATTAAAAATTTATTCGAAACATTCTTTTCTCGAAATATGTATAACAGCTCAAATCATAACTGAATTTAAAATATAATGGCATTAATGGACGAATTGATTCAACCATTTATGTAGGTGTACAAAAATAATCAAAATTTAAAAAAAAAGAATGTCAAGTTTTGATTGAAAAAATCGAATGGGGGGGGGGTCCAACTGGACATGATCGCACTGTTTCAAAATGGCTTTCGGAATAACCCCATTATGTTTCGAACGGTGAATTTATTGTTTATTTAAGAAAATCCAAAAATTGCAATCATATAATCAACTCTGATAGTAATATATTATAGGAAAATTTTTGCATGGTTTTACCAGAGTTTAAAACAATTTTGCTACATTTAAATTGCTTTAGATTTTCTACTGTTTCTTTATTTACAAAGAAATATTATTTATTTTTGTAAGTTTCTTGAATTTGAACGTGTGCTTAAGCTCTCAGTTCAATAATAGACAGTGGCAACGTGTACTGAAATTTCGGTACGAATAGACGGACTTTTTCGGTACGAATAGTGGAACCTAGAAAATGACTACAAATAGATGGATATTTTCGGTATACATATATAGACACTGCAGTGTTATTAAAGGATTGATATTCTATAATTTTTAAATTATAGACTTAAATAAATTTTCATCTTGAAATTTTGTTTTTTTAAATTAGGTGTCTAGACACACGTAACTGCCCCTCACAGTTTCCCTGGGGTCACCGAAAATATTTTCTCTACGATCACCGAATTTTTGTCAACTAGGGTGGTAAAAAAAGACAATGTTCGAATTTTGTTTTTGAGAATGGCTCATTTTGTGAGGTTCACAAAAATAGTGTATAAGTATTTTTTCCGATCGAACAATAATAAATGGTGCCGATCAGCTCTTGAAAACAGTTCCCCAAATGTGAAATATGCATTGATTTTTCATTTTAAGCCCCTAAACCCCTAACCCTCTAAACGAGGTTCAAGTAATTTCCGATATATTGGTCATGAATGTTACTATTCTGTTCCTTCGTTTTCACGGATCATTTTTAATGGTCAAAGTAAAAAGTTTAATATATTTTTTATTATTTATTATTATTAGTATTTATTTATTATTTATGTTATTAGTTATTATAATTCATTAAGCAATTTTGATTTGTTAACAATTTTGATTTATTTAAATAATTTGTCCGACAAAAAAGACCAAAATTTCACTTCTTCTGAATATCATTAACTAATAAGCTAATCGTTCGCGGTGATTTTTGATTTAAAGTAAACAGTTCATGACATCCAGAAAAAGTAAAAATTGGGTCTTTTTGGCGAAAAGATTTTTTAAACGAATCGAAATTCAAAAAAAAATATGGCTAAGTAATGAAAAGTGTCAACATAAAACAATGTAATAATATCAATTAAAAAATTTGCAAGCAACTACACTTTTCTACATTATTCCAGTAAAAAAAATACAGCTTAATAATTATAAATTATTTTGACAATTAACAATAAAGTGAATCGATCATGTTGGTCTTTGATTCAAAATTTATGATACTGAGTAAAAATGTAATTTTTCATACTATGTTAAAAAAAAAGTTTAACAAATTCAAACTGTTTAAACAGTTACAGATAGGTGGTACAAATACCAGACATATCGGAATTCTATGAAGTGTATTGATAAATTTTTAAAAACCTATATTACTCTGCCTTATTCCGGTCAAAAATTACTTTCAAACAATAAACAGTTGTTTAAGCAAATAAAAATAAATTGATCGACCGTTCTGACTTTTTATATTGCCTAATTATTTTATTTTGTCATGATCGTACCTTTATTATTATTATTTCCTGTTCTGAGACCGTGAGAGCCCCTGACGCTTGGGTGATCCCGTTGCTTCCCCTTGTAAACCTAAGCGTGACCCCAAATCGCACTTCATACGGCGAGGACCGCAGCAAAGCTATTGGCCGATACTTCTGACTCACTGATGCAGTTACTGCCGGTGAGTGTAAGTTGTTTCTCCGAAATCGCGAGACAGTAACAAAGGATATCAATAGCTGTCTCATAATCCCTTCCGCACAGACGACCGAGGGGACTTTCTGCGAGCCCTATCTTATGTCTATGATATCCGAGGTTTCCATGCTCTATATGCATTTCTGTTAGGACTTTGACTTTGTTCCTTCCGAGCTTGAGTATTTTCTTTGCTCGGTTAAGGTTTAGCTTTAAACCCAGGAGTGTTTTGGCCTGTGTGCAGCCAGTGGCCAATTCCCACTCATTTTCATGTTCCTCGGTCAGCCAAATGTTGATTTCTTCAGTTACTAACCTACTGGGAATGCCTACAACTGGCTCGGGTCAAGTAAAGTTTTCTCTTGCTGCTATTTTTGCTAGCCTGGCGAATATCTCATTACATTTGATGCCGCTATGTCCACGGATCCAAAGTATAGTGAGTCGGTTTTCCGTCGGTAGGTTGTTCAAATTTTCAGTTCCTCAAAGCACTCCCATACTAGTAGCGACGTAGTCGTTGTTCCATTCAGGGCCATTATAGCAGCCCTGCTGTCTGAGCAGATACGGATATTTCTTTTGTTGCAATATTCCTGTGCCTTATAGGCGCACTGGAGCATGGCCATAATCTCAGATCGCAGAATTGTGGCATAGGAGCTCATCGAGATTGTGAAGCCCATTCCACTCCTTCTACGATATACACCGGCTCCTGTCTTCTCCTTGTTTCTGGAGCCATCTGTGAACCGGTTGTCCCTATCATTGGGCAGGTGTGCTTCGTCGTTAACCCAATCCTCCTTCGTGGATAGGCTAACACGATACTTCTTGTCGAGGAGATAGCGAGTGGGTGTTTTGTCCCTAAGCATTCTCAGGGTCGGCCTACTAGCGATGTCGGTTGGGATCCGCACTGCCGTCGAGATCCTTCCGCCTTTTACCATATTTAATCTCCAAGCCGCCTTCGCAGCCACGACCTTGATGGTGAGATGAAGGAGCTTCAACCCTGTTAGTGCCCCCAATGCCATTGTGGGTGTCGACTTTGAGGCACCAGTGATGCCTCTTAGAATCAGCCCCCTGATTCTTTCCAGTCGAGACTTCACAGTGGACAGTTTGAACCTGCTCCACCAGATTACTGCCGCATAGGTTAGCCTGGGTCGCAGGATCGCTGTGTAGATCCGCATAAGTGTCTCCGGCTTCAAGCCCCAGGTTTTTTCTATGGCTCTCCTACAGAGCCCTAGAGTTTCTATTAGCTTTTTGCACTTGTTTTCCAGGTGCTCGTTCCTTGACAGCTTCTTATTTAGGCTGTCTCCTAGATATTTAGCTCGTTCTTTGATTTCCAGTTGTGTTGTCCTCCCAATTTCAGTGTACTCGTGGTTCCCCACTCATACCGTCTGGTGAATACAACTGCGTCTGTCTTACTCGGATTGACCGATAATCCAATCTTCTTGCACCAAGAATCCACTTTTCCCAGTGCTTGCTTCATTACTCCGAAGAGCACATCCAAATGCTGACCGGGCATGATAACCAATATATCGTCCGCGTAGCCTGTAATGTGGGAGCCCCGACTCGTGAGTGGATGAAGCAGTTCATCCACTACCAAGCATCACAGCATATGCGATAAAATGCCTCCCTGTTGGACATCCCGAGTCAACGGTGCCACATAAAGTGGTATCACTCTTTATCGTTGTTAGGTTCCTGTTGGCTGAGATTGGCCACGACTGCTATAGGCACACCCTGTGCAATCATGGCTGCCCTGATCACCTCTCTGGAGGTGTAATTGAAGGCTCCTTCGGTATCCATAAAGGTTCCAATCGCGAGGCCTTTCTGCTTCAGTTGTCCTTCTATTAGGTTTCGGTCGAGTGACCAGCCCTATAGGCGTGTTGCTTCTTGTGTAGTGGTCTACTTGACAAGACCTTGTCGCGGATATATCTATCCACAAGTCTTTTCACTGTTCTTAGTGTTTGAACTATAACCGATCCTGCCTGATTTCGGAATGAAGACTACTCTCGTACTTCTCCATGCCGTCGGAACATATCCCACCATCAGAATAACCCTAGAAAGTCTCAGGAGCTGTCCTATGATGATCTCTCCCGCCCTCTGTAAGAGGACCGGGTATATATGCCATGTGGACCAGGGGACTTGTAAGGACTGAAAGACTTCAGGGCCCACCTGACCCTGGTGGGAGTAACAATCTCGTTGGCTAGCCGCCGTTTTGGACCTAGCTGGGCCACAGGGGCCTTGGTTGCCTCTGAGGTGTCATCCCTTTTCTCCAGACCTTATGAAGCCCGGACAATGTGTCTTGATTAGGGGGGCCAAGGTCTCCTCGACCGACGCTGAGTATCCCTCGTCAGGCAATTTTAGGGTGCTGAGAATAGCATCCGGGTTTCGAAAAAGCAGCTTCTCTAGTCTAGCTGCCTGTGCTCCTTTCTCAATGTCTGTGCGAAAGTTGGTCCAGCTTTCTTGATTCGCCTTACGTTTTACACCTCTGTATCCATCGCTCATCGTCGTATATCAGGTTCATAGTTCATCCGATTTGCTAGTACTGGCACGTATAAACCTCTCTCTGGTTACCCTGCGAAGCTCTTCTAGTTTCCCGTTCCACCAGTGTATATCCGCAGCCTTTCGGACTCTAGTGGGTTGACAACTACTTTCATAAGTAGATTAGATGACTTCCGTGAAAGTCTTAGCCGCCATCTCCAGGGTGTCCACGTCTCTAATTGGCCTGGGCACCTCCGATAGTGCACTCCTTAGTTCCGTGGAAAACTGGTCCCAGTCCGTTCTTCTTGGATTACTGGTCTACTTAGAGCCCACAGGTGCAAAGAATTCCAACTCGAACTCTATATGTGCGTGATCTGAGAGAGTGCGTTCGTCTGAGACTCTCCACTCGTTAACATTGTCTCTAAAACTAGCGGTACAGAGAGTGGTGTCGATGACTTCATCCCTGACCGAGTTACGAAACGTCGGGGTACTCCCCGTGTTAAGAATATCTAAAACAGTAGTGACTAGGTATTCCAATAGATCATTACCTCTTGAGTTAATGTCCGTGCTTCCCCACAATGTATGGTGGGAATTAGCATCACACCCCAGCAGAAGAGGAAGACCCCTTACCTTGTAGTAATCCACCAGTGTACGTATCTCCACTGGTAGGTTGGTATCACTGTCATATGGAAAGTGGGCCGATCCCATGACTACCTTCCCTATTCCTTCAAGATCTGTGGCTACCACCATCAGGTCTCCCGAACATAACTCCAGTAGCGGGACAACGTTGGACTCCCTTCGCCAGTGTGAAGGCTCTTGGTTTGGCCGCCTTGGGATCCCTGTAACAAAAACCAGCCTCCCCTAATACCCTTATGGTATGTCGAACTAACCAAGGTTCCTGAATTAGCGAGATACCTGTGTGCCTCGCAGCCATGTCCCTCTGCAGAACCGCAGAGGCGTCTTTGCTGTGATGCAAGTTAATTTGGGTAATGGCACAGCCTCCTCCTGTCCTTGGCCGGCAACCTTGAAGTTCACCTATCCAAAGTGATAGAAGGGCCTGTTGTCGAGGACCGTAAGAGCCCTCGTCTGGAACTCAGAAATTTGCACAACTAGGAGATGATTGATACCTCCTAGTGTGTCTTCTTCCTGAGGCCTGTCGTGCCTGACGATTCGCCAGGTCGTCGTCTTCACTGAAGGGTTGAATCCCGGCAACCGCCAAAGGACCACAGACGGGTCTTCCAGTTTACCTGGAAACCACTCCGTAGCCCTCACCATCCTGTGGAGCAATTCAACCCCAGCTACTTTTAGGTCTGCGCCTTCCCAGAGAATTATCTCAGTAACCGTGTTATGTAGTCAAGCTTTAGCCGCTTGGTTGGCTGCGACGATAACGAAGATCCCTCCCCTACAGAAAGAGGTCTCGAATTTTGGCCAATGATCCGGGGACACTCTTTCGAGCGCCCTCCAGGTGGCCTCCCTGAAGAGCTCAAACTTCTCGGCAGTGAGTCTGGATAGCTCGTGTCCGCTACCACCACCGTCAGGGGGCTAGTCTTGTGCCTCTTCATGGGCTTAGCCCTCCCCTCCGGTGGGGTGTCTTCTGAGCCCCTCCCTCTCTTCTGAGCCTCGATGCTGGTGGTCGGAGTTGTGGTTGCCAATGTTTCAGCCCTCGCAGCTGCTCTACAGGCCTGCTGCGCTTGCCTCCTCAATTTTCTTTTCAGGGAACCGTTGATACCTTTGTTCTTTTTGGGGGACTCATTGGCCGCTCCCGTTTCCATAGCCTCATAGCAGAGCCCCGCCGGAGGTCGTCCGGTGTCCCCGAGAGGCCGTTAGGACACCTTCGTACCCATAGGTGCCAAAGTGACACGGGCACGATCACTCTACACCCATGGCTTGAGGGGGTGGCCACATCGAGTGAAACACTAAATGAATACCCGTTCGTAGGCAACCATACCAGCGGAGGGCTGTTTCTTGGTCGCTGTGCGGGCAATTGGTCATTCCCGACCCGATTCTAAAACTGGATATCGGTCCGGGAGGAACCTCGACTCAGGGATCCGGAAGGCCCGTCTTAGCGAGTCTCTTTCACACTTCTACCATACTACAATCATACATACCAGGAGAGCCGGGTTATGGGATCCTTTTATACATATCCACACACATGCAGGCGGAGGTCCGTTTGACCCCCTTGTCCCACACGCTTAAGGGGTTAGGGTCAGTTGCAAGGCAAAAAAACGATTTTTTAAAGAATTTTTTTCGAAAACAGGTTTCATTACTTATTGACAAATGTTCTACAGTTCAAATAATAGATATTACAAGAAGTTACAGTAATTTTTTAAGGTGGAAATATCGATAAACAATCAAGTAATAGTTAATCTGCCAGAGGTCCAAAAAAAAGGTGTTTTGTGGTGCGCATCATAACTCATGACTGGATCATCTGAAACAACGAAAATACAACGGGATTACTTAAAAAACGATATTTCATTGTACTTGAACGAAGAATTAAGTTAAAATTTTAATTTTCAAGACAATGGAGGATCTGTAAACACAACATTTTTATTGTCCTTGAAAAATTTTGTGTCAACACATCCGCCATTTTCTTGAAAATTAAAATTTTGACTCAATTCTTTCTTCAAGTACAAGGGAATATCGTTTATTAACTAATCCCGTTGCATTTTTGTTTCAGATGATCCAGTCATGAGTTACGATGCGCACCGCAAAACACCTTTTTTTTGGACCTCTGGCAGATTAATTATAACTTGTTTGTTTAACGATATTCTTACCTTAAAAAATTATTGTAACTTCTTGTAATGTATATTTTTCGAACTGTAGAACATTTGCCAATAAGTAATAAAACGTTTTTTTCAAACAAAATTCTTTAAAAAATCGTTTTTTTTTGTTGGCCTTGCGACTGACCCTAACCCCTTAATCCTCCCCATCAACTACAAGGTCTTACAGCGCCTAGGAGAGGATCGTACCATTAATTTGCGATAAAATGTGAAAAAGTATCGTTTAAACAAATAATTTTCGAAAAACAATGAACAATTAATAACAAAATACATTAAACTTTTGAATTTGACCATTAAAAATGATATGTGAAAAAAACTACACAAAAGTAATATTTACGAACCATATATCACAAAGTACTTGTACTTCCTTTAGAGGGTGGTTTTTAGGTCATGCTGAAGGGGGGGAGTCACAATAAGAATAAATAAATATGTCACATTCGGGGAATTAATTTTAAGAGGTCCCTGTAATTTACACGGGTTTTTTATTGAAAATTACGTCTTCCTGTCTCACATTTGTAGATATGGGGGGTTTCCCCGTATTATGTTTATGGGGAAATAGAGGAGCTGGGCGACACCATTTATTATTGTCCGATCGGAAAAATAAAAAATAGGTATTCACTTTTTTTGGGAAGCTTGCAAAATGAGCCACTCTGTCAAACGAAATTCGAACATTGCTTTTTTTAACCACCCTATACTAAACACGGCCTATTATGTTGTATTTATTAATTAATTAAATAAGTTTTGAATTGTAATGCGGATTTCGAGTTGAAAATTTTTTAATTTACAATATTATACCTATGGTAAAAATGAACAATAAAACAAGAAAATTCAAGCGAAAGAGTTCAAAACCAAATTTCTCTCCTCTCCTCTACTCTCTATACTCTTGAAAAAAGTACTTCATGTGGACGGACACCCCACAGAAACTATGAGGGTTTCTGTCCGGGGTTACAAAACCCTAAAAGTTAATAAAATATAGCAAATTTTAAACATTGATGCAATTTTACATGCCAAGAGCCACCCTCGAGGAATATGAGAGTAAAAGAAAACGTTCCAGCATAGGGGTATAAAAAGCCATATTTCTTATTTTTCTTAGTTTTTAGCCATTGATGAAAAGAAAACCATAATAAATAAGCAGACGAAAATATCTTTCGTAGCATACATTACGGCTGTTTAATATCCATGCCAAATATCAACCCTCTAGCACAAATATTGTTGGAGCTAGGAGTTGTGAACGATGGACGGACATCCGACCGACGATATAAGGATTTCCAGCGAAGCATACGAAACTCTCAAAACGAAGCTACTAGCTATTTTAATAATATAGGAAACCAAACCTGAAAATGATTCACGGATATTTTCCATTTGTTGACTGACCACCGTAATGATCATCGGTGTCTTAACAAAAAAAAAAGGTTTTACATTTCGTAAACTCCTCCTTTATTTCACAGGAAAAATCCAGCAGTACGAGTAGGTCTTCAGAATGGATCTTTGATAAAAGGGAAATGGAACGCCTCTTTAATAAAAAGACTAAAGGAATCATAGTTAATACCTCTCACAATCCAGTCGGGAAGGTTTTTACTCTTGATGAGTTGCAGTTCATTGCTGAATTAGCAAAGAGGTCGAATGTACTTGTGCTTTCAGATGAAGTTTACGAGTGGATTATTTATGAGCCCTACCAGCATATAAGAATAGGTAGGAATAAGTAATATCATTTTCTTTTAAAACTGTATCACATGTATGAATTCACGTTCAGACCCATAGTAAAACATTGGGTTGGTCCAAAGCCGATCGACTTTTTTAGCCAAAATGGGTAACCACTTAGACTGATCTAACTTTGGCCCATACATCAATTTTGAAGGGTAAGGGAATGCTCACAAAAATGTATCTGCCACGTAAAGCACATGGTGTACTTTTCAAGATTCACGAAAATTTTGTATGCACTTTGAACAAGATTTCCGAAGTGAATATCCTCTCGATCAGGCCTGAGTCTCGACTTGCCTGAATCCAGGTTTAAATTAGAGATTGGCCGACTACTAGCTCAAACTTGGTAGTTTATTTTGGATCAATTGTCAGCCATAATATTGGCCCATAGTTATCATTTCGGTAGTTGGGCCGGGTCCGGATCATATGACAAGCTCAAAGTCACATTTTTAAAATGTCATATTTTCAGCAACTTACACTGTGGCATTTCTCATTTGGGGAAAATTTTAAATCCACATAAAAATGGCGAAAATGCAGCAAATAAAGTTGCGGTATGTCACATTTGTGGCACCTGTCATTTCGGAGAAATTATGTGGCATATATTGCATTTACGGCCACTTACATTGCAGCATTTCTCATTCGAATTCATCGAAAAATGGAGTTTCGCGGATAAATTAAACCCCAGGTGAAATTTCTTATCTATTTAAAAGTTTTTTAAATTACTATGCATGACATTCCGCGTTGGAGTGGTCCAAAAATTCGACATTCGATTTTTGGTGATTGATCTCCCCCAATTTAATCGTTTTCCGGAAAAAGAAAATCCGTATTTTTTTTAACGTTGAATAGGAAAATCTCGATTTTTGAAAAAATCGGAAAAAGAAGTACTTGATGTAAACTTTTTATGAATTAAAGTAAAGTCTCAATTGTCACAATTTGCATTTGTTTAAAGAATTTTGCTCCCTATAAATCGTGAAAAGTTATTCTTTTCTGCAATTAATGACGTAATTAACCAATGTTGGGGTAATATATTTTTTAAGGATATTTGGTAATTATTAAAATATTTTTAATTTGTTTAAACAATTTTGTTCTCCAGTGAAGCGTGAAAAGTTATTATTTGGTGGAATTGATGACACGATTAACGGATGGTAGGAATAATTTTTTTTTCTTAAGAATATTTAGGAATTTTTTAAACAATTTGTATTTGTTTAAAGAATTTTGTTCCCCATAAATCGTGAAAAGTCAATATTTTCTGCAAATAATGACGTAATTAACAAATGTTGACCGTAATATATTTTTCAGGATATTTGTTAATTATTGAAGCAATTTTCATTCGTTCGAACAATTTTTTTCTCCTGTGAAGCGTGCAAAGTTAGTATTTTGTGAAATTAATGACACAATTAACGGATGTCAGGAGCAATATTTTTTCAAAGAATATTTAGCAATTTTTTAAACAATTTGCATATATTTAAGAAATTTTGTTCCCTAAAAATCGTAAAAAGTTATTCTTTTTCTGCAATAATTGACACAATTAGCGAATGTTGAGAGTAATATTTTTTTGTTTAAGATAAACAATTAGTAATCACTCACTTGCGCCTTTTCATAGGGAAGATGGAGAAAAATATAGTTTCTTCGAATCTCTTACACTAAGTCGCTTATTATTCAGTATCTCCAGACTTTTGCTAACCTCCCCTGTTGAAAATGCGGAAGGGAATGATTATTAGTAGTTTAAATAATTTCTAAATATCTTCAACAAAAAAATAGTACTCTTAACATTCGTTAATTGTGTCATTAAATGCAGAAAAGAATAACTTTTTATGATTTACAATAAAAAAAATTGTTCAAACAAATAAAAATGGTTTAAACGAATGAAAATTGTTTAAATAATTACCAAATATGCTTGAAACCTATATTACTTTCAACATTCGATAATTGTGTCATAAACTCCAGAAAAGAATAACTTTTTACGATTTAAAGAAGAAAAAATGGTTAAAATAATTACAAAATATGTTAAACAAGAAGTACTGCTCTTGATATTCATCAACTTTATATCATTTATCCCGGAAGATAATAACATTTCACGACTTACAGGAGGAAAAAAATTGTTTGAAAAATAATAATTGTTTAAACAATTCAAAATTATTTTAAAAATACTTGGAAACTCGTCAGTTATCGATTAACAATAATTCAATTTTGAAAAATTTTGAAAAATACCGTTTTTAGCATAAATTTTATAGAAAATTACTATTTTGCATTTTTTGTAGCTTTTTCTGGACACAATAGAAGGGTATTGGGGAAGTCAGAATTAAAAGTTATTGGGTGGAACAAAAAGTTGATCACAAGCACTTTTTTCCATTTTTTCGAAAACCGAGATTTTCCCATTTCAAGCCCCATGTTAATTTCAAAAGCCCGGGGATTTTCTTTTTGCGGAAAACGAACCAATTGGGGGGGGGGGGGTCGATCACCAAAAATCGAAGGTCGAATTCTTACAGGTGTAAATTTGGAACACCCTTATCATGGATCAAGACAGTGATGTGGTGCTAAAATGTTTTGTTTTTTTTGTATCCGAAGAAAAAAATTTCCCTAAATTGACTGAAATGCAGCGATGGGGAAAAGGGCACAGCTGTTGTAGAAGTTAAAGTACACTGTTTAAAATGTTCAGAAACTTGAGTGACAAACTTGTCTAAAGTTTAAGTAAAAACGTACTAAATTCAGATTAATGCAAAAGTATATTAGGATTAAAGTTTCTTCAGTATATTTCTAAACGAAATTGAAAGATTTGAAACTTTCGATTAATATTCAACGCAAGTATTGAATCTTTAGAACCTTTCGTAACTTCAATACACAAAATTGAAAACCCCGTACAGGTATCTTGAGTTTAAGGCACTCGTATTGAATTCACATTTCAGTTACTGACGGTGTTGAGTTTAATGGGCCCGAAGGGTCCAATACCTGGAGAGGTGTGACAAAGGGATACTCAATTATAGGATTAGTGTCTGAGAATGAAAACAGTACGCAGCTCAGATATTTATTTCTGTATCTCAATCTGGTACTGCTTATTCAGATTTTGCAAAATAATGTACAAATGTTATTTTTCATGACCACTTCAATATTTCCTCCTTATTTTGCACTAATTTTAATCCTCAGCTACTCTGAAAAATCTATTATTTCAATAAGTTTGTATTATTACAATTCATAATATGCATTGGTATTGAAACATACGTAATTTCATTGTCTTATTTTTATAATTATGAAAAAGTGTGCATCCTATACAAAAAATGTTGTTATTATACATTTCATTGCAACTTGTGTCGTTTCTCCATAAATGAATTTTTGTTAATTTTCAGTTATTTTTTTATGATTTAAACTGAAAATACGCATACTAGTGTAAAGTGGTTCAATCACCAAATGACAGTTGTCGATGATTTGACCTTTAATTTTAAAAGGTCTGGGCGTAAATTTGGGGAAATACAAAGACCGAGCGCGTAGCGCGAGGTAAACGCTAAGCACATCATCCAGCGCGAGATAAATATATTATCGAGAGCGAAGCGCGAGAACCAACAGTCGCGCGCCCTAGGCGCGCTCAAACTTACGAGCGAAGCGAGCCGCGCGCGAAGCCCCCGATGAGAATGTGCCCGCGCGGCGGGCAGATTTTTTTAAATTGGTTTTTGAACTGAACATTTAAACATTCCATTGTTGGTTGGAAAGTTATATTTTCAAGTTGGAAATTCAGCTACTTCGTTGACAATTCATCTTCCCGAATTGAAAATTAACTTTCTTTATAAATTTTTTTTTTCAGTTTAAAAGTCAACTGTTTTCTAAAACCTTTGAATTTTCACCTCAAAAACTTTAGTATTCTGATTGAAATTGTCTATTTGGGTAGAAAATTAATCTTGTTTCTGGGAGTCAACATTTTTGTTGAGGATTCAACTATTTAGACATTTGTCTTGAAGTTGAATTCGACTGGTTGAAAAATCGTTTTTTTTTGGTAAAAATTTGTTTTTTACACTGAAAATTGAAACATTCAATTATTGAATGTTTTTTTTTTCAGATAAAAATTCAACTATTTCATTAAAAATTTGTCTTTCCCATTGAAAATTAAGTTTCTTCTCGAAAATTCTTCTTTTCCAGTTTAAAAGTCAACTGTATTCTAAAACCTTCGACTTTTTAGTATGAAAACTTAACTGTTCTGTTGAAAATTCGTCTATTTGGGTAGAAAATTAATCTTGTATGTTAAAAATTCATCTATTTGGTGGCAAAAGTTGTCCAGCACGTATAGTTTTTGAGAAAATGTGGTTTGAAACCCCCCAAAAAAGGCATTTTAGGTCATTTTTGGACAGCCGCACAGTGAGGCGAAATGAAAAAACTATGTTCAGGATAACCAGTAGGTCAAAATTCTCAATCGATTTTCAATTTTTTGTTTCAAAAAAATGCAGCTTGTTTAAATTTTTTAGAGCTGTAAATAGCGGAAAAATGTTGACTTTTTCTTTTTAATTCTCTGTAAAAAATTTTTCAGTGGCATCGGACCTCAGATTTGATGCACAAAGGTCGGTGGAAGAAAAAAAAATTGTTGACATGTCAAGTTATTTGTTATAAACAAATATTTGCAACAAATAGTTAGTATGATGGATTATGTTTTTTTGAAGTATATTTATGCATGGAAATCGCTCGTTCAGAGCAACGAGGTGAAATATGATCATGAAAATGTGGTATCCGATATCATTTGTTAACTTTATCAACAAATAATATAAAGAAATGCATGATTTGAACAGTTTTAGGCAAAAAAAAAACGAATTTTCTTCCGATTGTCTTAAAATTTCACTGCCTGCAATGGACATTATTGTATTTTTATCATCTGATATAATTTGTTGAATATATCAACAATTGTTATAAACAAATGCATAATTTAAACAGTTTCAGGTAGAGAAAAACCAAATTTTCTTCCGATTATTTTCGAATCTCTTTGCCTGTGATGTACATTTATGTATTTTTGTCATCTGATATTATTTGTTAAATTTATCAAAAATTATTATAAACAAATGCAATATTTGAACAGTTTTAGGCAGAAGCGAACCTAATGTACCGAATGTACACTGGAGTGTCCAGATTACGGATTTGTTGATTCATATTTATATTATTCGTTGATGATGTTAACGAATTATATCAGGTAATCAAAATAAATCAATGAGCATCGCAGGCAATGAGACTTGAAGACAATCAGAAGAAAATTCGGTTCGTTTCTGCCTGAAACTGTTCAAATCATGCATTTATTTATAATAATTGTTGATAAATTCAACAAATTATATCAGATGACAAAAATATATCAATGTGCATCACAGACAAGTAGATTCGAAAACAATCGGAAGAAAATTCAGTTTGTTTCTGCCTAAAACTGTTTAAATCATGCATTAGTTTATATTATTTGTTGATAAAGTTAAGAAATGATATGGGATACCATATTTTCAGGATCACATTTCAACTCGTTGCTCTGAAGGAGCGATTTCGATGCATACATATACTTCACAAAAAAATCATCCATCATACTGACTATTTGTTGCAAATATTTGTTTATAAAAAATAACTTGACCCGTCAATAATTTTATTTTCTTGCACCGACCCTTTTGCATCAAATCTGAGGCCTGATGCCACTGAAAAAAAATTTCACAGAGAATGGAAAAGAAAAATGAAAAATATCTACGTTTTTCTCGCTATTTGCAGCTCTAAAAAAATTTGAACAAACAAAAATTCAAATATTGGCCTCGGCAGATTTATTGAGAGTTTAATGCTGAATTTTTGCGACAAAAATTGAAAATCGATGAAGAATTGTGATCTACAGGTTATTTTGAACATCGTTTTTTCATTTCGCCCCACTTGTCATTTTCCCTCGAGGGTTCTTTTAAAGGGGTGCTTTGTGGATCATCCTATTCAAGTGAAGGTGAATGCTGTTACTATTGTTGATCCGTATATGAAACGTGAGCCGATAACAGTTGTTTTATTTTTAGACTTCAGAAACTGAGATGTGGTTAAATATTCAGCTCAAAGTTCTGGAAAGTTTTTGGAAGGGTTTTGGAAGGTTCTAGGACTCAAGGTTTAGTACCCACGGTTATCCAAGAATGGTCAAAAATGCCTTTTTTGGTGGGTTCAATCTCCATTTTCTCAAAAACTATGCATGACGGACAACTTTTGAGCCCAGATTCGTGTTCAGGGTGCGAAAATCTATGGAAAACACCGAGTCACTTCCCATAAGCAGACCGAAAGTTGAAATTTGCCAGTGTAATTTCTTTTTTATTTTTGTTAAAAATTAGTTTCCTTTAACTCCAGTTTCCATTTTCCAATTCCATTTTTGGTTAAAAACTCATCCTTTTTAGTTGAAAATTCAAATAGTTGGTTGAAAATGCATGTATTTTTGTTGCAAATTCGCTTATTATTAGCAAATTAATCTCCTTGGTCGTAGGTTCATCTTCTTAAGTTGAACATTGAGCTACTTAATAAAAAATTCAACTGTTTTGTTGAAAGTTCAATTATTTTGATGAAAATTCAATTCTTCTGGTAGTCATTTTTTTGGGTCAAAAATTGAACTATTTTGTTGAAAATTTGTCCTTTTGGATTAAAAATTCATCTTTTTTGGTAAAGAAGACATCTATCTTGCTTGAACGGTCTTCTCTTTTCGCTGAAAATAAAGTTTTTTGTCAAAAATTAAACTTTTCTGGTTAAAAATTCAACTGTGTTTTGAAAATCTTTTTCGATCATAAATTCAACTATTTGGTTGAAAATTCAACTACTAAATTTTGTTGTGTCGATAATATTGGACTTGCATGTATGTTATGTATGAGCATCCCCTTTTCCTCAGAGTGTCACATAATATAAGTAGGCTCCCCAACCTGAAATGCCATAATTTCCAATAATATATAATGTTCAGAAAATCTCCACACCATCTCCCTATCGTTGGAAATCTTTTGAGGTTGAGTATATAATAGTGTTTGCAATCTCGTGCCGCAGGGAGTCTCATTGAGCAGGTAAGCACGCGTTTACGATGATGATAATGCGCGATGACGAGAATGATCGGATAATAAAGTCGATCTAAACGATACAGAATAATTTACTACCGTTGAATGGTATGGTTACAGCCTAACAAGCTGACTGTAGATAAGACGTTCATTTTTTTCAAACAGCTGAATGCTATCTTTGTAAAAATTCGAAGGGGGACAGAACAAAGCTGATCAAATATAGAATGCGAACTCATATAGGAAAATTGAGACAAGTAGCGATTTGATCAGCCTCCTAATAAGATCTCTTTCATAATCGGAATTTCGCAAGTATTTATTTATCCTAGCTTTACTGACGCGTATTTTGGAAGTTTATTTAATGCTAACGGAAAGATCGATGGAGAGATAGCCTGGCCTGCAAACGATGATAGGAAGTTTGTCGGCAGTGTAGGAACCATTACCAGAAGTAAAACTATAACAAATGAAGCTAAAAAATGCAATAGATAATGCTGTACTTGCCCTACTTTGACGCTCTTCACGCTCTCATTTAAAGGGGCTAAGGTTTTGAAGTAGATGCTATTCCAATGCGATTTTCGCCGCAACTTTGGCGCTCTAATGAGCACAAATTTCCAAATCTTCTACCTGAAGCGTCAAAATAGGGGCTTAGTTTTTTCTTCTACTTTAACGCTCCACATTCTACCTTCGTGTACAAAAGAAAATTATTCGATGAAAGATTAACAAAAGTAAAACAAGATGAAGACACAGCGACATTTACGAAATATTGCAAGTTATTTTGTATAATCATTCAACAACAATTTTTTATTAAGCGTTTAAAACAATATATATTATTCAGATAATTCGAATCTGTGACCTGAAAATAATTTACATTTAGATATTTCCTAAAGTATATATAGTTTTTTCTTCTTTAAATCACCCCCGTAGATAATTAGAATCCGTGATCTAAAAATAATTTGCATGCAGATATTTCCTAAAGTATATAAATGCAACAGAACAGGTAAGTAATTTTTCCAATTATAAATTTCTTTCAAGTATAGAATTGAAATTTTAAGTGTAGAAGTATGAACTTAGAACTTGTTACAGCATTTCACTTGACAATGTACTTTTTTTGCAGTCTGGAAAATTGTTCGTGTAGTCTTGTACCACATGTAACAAATACTGCTTTTGTGTTTCGTCCCTAGTGATTAGCTGATTAAATTCCGAAAACAACTTCACTCCTCTCTCGGCTAGGTCGTTCACAACTTTCAATTTTTTTACAATTTCCAAACCTTTTTGATCATCAGGGTTCTTTTCCCACATAGACGCGTCCTGTTTGAAAAATATAGTTGCTATTCCAAAATGGGAGAAGAATTGCTTGGACCGTTTCGAAATGAAGTCTTCAATCTCTTTGGATAAAATTTCCCTGATGTGCTTTGGTTCGAGTCGCTTAATAATCTTCTGAGATTTTTGAACCGTACATTCAAAGGCTTGCACCATTTAATTTCTCTTTTCTACTGGAATTTCCTCATCAAAGAAAGCCAGTGATGCAGTTTCTGTTGTGAGGTACCAAAGATGTCCACTGAGCTTTTTCAAAACACCTTTCGAAATTGCTGCATCTTGATCTGCGAAGGCATGCAGTTTTTTCAATAACTGCAAATCTCGGTTCAGTGATTTAGCAGCAATGGAAACATGAAACCACAGTTTGGTATAAATTCATACTATAAAGATGCAGACGTCGCGGCATGCATTAAGATCAGCGAGAGATAAGGGATACACACTCCGAAAAAGGAATATCTTGATATTGTCAATAACTTTAGCCATAAACCTAGCTTGATGCGTGGCTCCCGGAATACCAAAGATACACCATGTGGTGGATTGCCTCCAAGAAATATGACTACGATTTCCTAGAACTTCCGTTAGTCTTCGCAACAGTGCGGCTTCCTAACTTGCGACATTGAAAAATCAAGTAGTTTCTAGATTTTACCTTCAAGTGCGTTGCGTACAAACTGGTCTTCCACTCCAGCTTTACAGCTGTTTACATCTGTATTACTCCATGACTCTTGGAAGTTCTCAAAGAAAGGCACGATAGGACCAGTTGACTAGCCGAATTTCACATCGAAAGCTGCTCGCAGTTGTATTCCAGCTGTATGGTGTCGACAAGCAAAATAAAGCAGATCCCGCCTTATAGATGTCTCTAACAATTTGCAAACACTGTTGTGCTTTCCTGTATTAGAGGCTGCTTTATCACAACACATAGCTTGTACTGTATCTAGATGATTCCATTCGTGGAAGCATTCGTAAACTGCATCAGCTTTATCCTATCCTGTTCCAGATTCAGTTCCAGGAGCCCCCAGAAATAGTTCATGATCTTCTGCAGTAACGATTACCGGTAATCGGTCTACTTTATTCTTTCCAACTAGTGCTGGAAGTAGTTTACCATCCCAATGAAGGAGAGATGTTTTGCCATCAAAGACTTTACTTTTTTCCTGAATTTTCGCTCCGTTCTCAGCTCCCGACTTTTCACGAAATCAAAAAACAGAAGATCTACTTATGATAATGTTTCTCATTGACAAACCTAAGGAATCAACCACTGTGATAATAGTGTTAACTGCTTGCCTTTCACTAACTTTTGCAACATTCAGAGCTGCCGCAAGTCTTTGTGTCATGATTGCCGTTCCATCAGATTCAGTTGATTCTTCAAAGATCATAGAAATGCATAATTCCTCTGCTTCCTGGCTTGGTGATGTCGTTGAACAAAAACTGGTATCGGCCGGATCCTCTTCCTCAGATGATGAAGTCCATTTTTCACCAATGATGCTACTGGAAGATGCCAGTTCAATGCGAGAGGCTGAAATAAAAAAAAAGAAAATGAATTAATTTTTGTACTTCTTTTAAAATTATTATAAATACACCAAATTCATAGAATACAGAATGGATGAATCGGCAAGAGCTTCCTTTTTAATATTTAATATTAATCACTTTTTTCCTCTCTAAGAAAACGTATATAATGAATGTTAATAAATCACTTTGATAATCACAATCACTTTTATGAAGACTTGTATTTGTTTTGAGAAATATTATATTGATATATTAAAATATATTTACTAATTACTTCTTCATCGCGAGCACGTTTTTTCCTCTGCTCAATAGTTTCCAAGCGTTCCTTATCTTTTGCATCTACTGCTGTACTGTAACTCCTAACTGGAGCAATGTAACCTTCTCGAGTTCTTTTTCTCTGATCAATCAAAAATTCCTTAGCTTTTTTTGACACTTCATTACTCTGCAGCACTTCATCAACCGCTATGTCAAAAATTGATTGTAATTTTTCTTTGAAATCTGTTATCCTCTTTTCTTCAAAAGGTGTTTTCTTCAATTTGGATGCTTTTTTTTTGTAAAGCTCTTCATTCATCGTACTATTCTCTTACTTTTTTGAGACAACGTTGTACACCTCTTGTGGAAATGAAAGCATTACCCAAAAAAGTATTAACTTCCTTAGCGACGATATGAGCACATTTTGAAAATCTAGTTTTGTGATTCGCATATGGTAAAATAAAATGCGCAAAACTTGTTTATTAGATTCAACATTCTTTAATTGTGTAATTATTTCCCGAAAATAATAACTTAATACGATTTTAGGAAGAAAAAATTGTTTAAACAAATACAAATTGTTTATATAATTACAGAATAAGTTAAACAAGAACTACTACTCTCGACATTCATCAACTTTGTACGATTTATTCCGAAAGATAATAACTTTTCACGATTAACAGGTCAAAAAATTTGTTTGAACAAAAAATAATTGTTTGAACAATTTAAAATTATCTGAACTATACTTTAAAACTCTTCACTTATCGATTAAAAATAATTCATATTGATTTTTTTTTAAATACCGTCTTTAGCATGAATTTGATAGGAAACTGCTATTTTGCATTTTTCGGTGCATTTCCCGGGTAAAATTAAAGGGGTTTGGGAGTGATAAAATTAAAAGACATTAGGTGAAAATTATTTCTCAAATAATTCTTAAGAGCTGACAATACTTTAATTTACACAACATTTATAACAAGAACTTCTTTTTTCCATTTATTTGAAAATCGAGGTTTTCTCATTTGAAACCCCATGTTAATTTCAAAAGCCCAGGGGCACGGGTTAACGTTGAAAAAAAAAATTTCTTCTTCGGTGAAACAAATAAAATGGGGGGGGGGGTTATCACCTAAAATCGAAAGTCGAATTTTTAGACCATCCTAATGATGACTTTGTGAAACTCTTTGCATGGGGTGATTGCTAGAAAGATTGATCAGCGACCTGTATCCGATCAGCGTAATAATGTTTAATTCAATATGAAACACTTTGAATTCATAAGAGTTTAGGTCAAAATATATTGAATTTTTTAAAAAATAATTGAATTTTCAATTCAAAAATACAAATTTTTGACAAAAGAAATATCATTCAGTCTCAACCAAGGAATATAACTTTTCTACTGTAAAAAATTTATTTCCTTACCAAAAGGACGTTGTTTTCTAACAAAATAGTTGAATTTACAAACTGGAAAGATGCGTTTTAAAAAAACTGGTCAATTTTCAAACAAAAAAAGATTCAAATTCAACCAAAATAGTAGACTTTTTAATCAAAAAAAAAAAAAGAATTTTTTCAGAAGAAAGTTGAATTTCCAACCCGAAAAGTTAAATATTAAAAAAAGGTAATTTTCAACCAAGAAAAATAAATTTTCTACCATCAAAGATGAATTTTCTACCAAAAGAGGAATTTTCAAGCAATGGAATAAAAAGAAAAAAATGAACTATTAACGAAATAGTAGAATTCTCAACCAAATAGATGAATTTTCAATTCAGAAAGATAAATGCTAAGCGAAAACGGAATCAACAAATTTTCAGTTAAAAAATTACTTTTCAACGAACGAAGAATTATCAACCACTTGAATTTAGAACAAATAAGGTTAATGCTTTTAAAAATTAATGACGAGTTTCAACAAAATACATAAATTTTTCTACCAAATAGTTGAATTTTCGACTCATAAAGATAAATTTCCAATCAAAAATGAAATAATTGAATATTAAGATAAAAAAAAAACTTGTAAACAAAAAAATGAAGTTCAAGAGAAAAATTAAATTTTGAACCAGAGGTGAATCTCACAAAACATGAATTTAGAACAAAGCAGTTCAACTTTCAACTAAATAGTTGAATTTTCAACAAAAAAAGCATACATTTATAACCAAATAGTGCAATTTTTAACCAAAAAGATGAATTTTCCACCGAGGTAATTAATTTTCTACCAAAAAGACAAAATTGTTGAATTTTGAAGCTAAAAAGACGAATTATCTACAAAACAGTTGAATTTTCAACCAGAAAATATAATTTTTTGATAACAAATTTTAATTTCTACCAGATTATTGAAGTTGCATAAAACTAGTTTAATTTTTAACAAAAAATATAAATTCTTGAAAAAAACGTTTATTTTTAACCAAATATTCTATTTTCCTACCAAATTGTTGAATTTGAAAAATAAAATACGAATTGTTAACTAAAATTATGAGTTTTCAATCAAAAGAATTAATTTTTTTTAATTAGTTGAACGTTAATCCAAGTAGTTGATTTTTTGAGCAAAATATACCAATTTCAAACGAAAATAGATGTCACAGGTCAGAGGTCAGGTGTGCAGCCTAAAAGTTCAACACAGTTTTGTTTGTAATATTTCTGATTAGAAATCATGTAAAAAATGACAATATTCGAAAGCCCATGGAAAAAACGTATTTTTTAAAGTAGATTTACTCCTTGAAAGTTAGGTTTTGATTTTTCATAATATCTTAAAGTTTTATACGGTTTTAGCTTTTTTCAATACTATCTCTCAATTGAATAAATCATATTTTGTGAAGAATAAAATTTAAAATAAGTGTGTAATGCTTGGTTCGATTATGAGTCGATTAGAGATTAAAGGGAGAATGATCCAAATACTGATTTGAATTTATGGTGCCGTAAATGATCGCCAAGCTTTGACAGATCCGACCGCAATATCTTGATCCTGAATAAAAGAACGATCAATCGTCCATTGAAATTCAGGGTAACGGACCTCTTTGTATTGTGATTGGTTTACAATTCTCAATACACATTGGATACTGTCAAAGTCTTTCATTCTTGACGGAACAACAAAGGAGATGATAATCGAAAAAAAATCATTATGAACTCAATAATTGACAGTCATCACAAATGTGTCTACGATTATTTTGAATATCGAACAGACAGAAAACTTTATTGCAGACCAGAAAAATTGGTGGTGCTAAATTTTGATTTCAGTTAATTTAAAACTGATTCGAAAGTGAAAGTATTTGAAATCAAAAGTTTAAGCGATTTAAGTTATATAAAATATATGTACGAATTGAAAAAAAATTGCAGCTTATAAAAATGTTGGTCCCCTCGACTTGAAAGTGTATGAAGATCTACCCTGGTGGACAAATTTTTGCAAAGAAGTACAAAAAACTAAAACTATTATCACAAAAATCTACAAATAAATACAATAAATTACAAGGAGGTACAACATTTTTCTATTATTTGGACGAATTTTGTACTTTTTTTTGTATTTATTTGCATATTGTCGTATCTTGTTGTAGTTTTAATTTCCTTTAAAAATTTACAAAAAAGTACATCTTCAAGAATCTACAGGAATTTACAGGTTGTGCAGCCAAAATGTTTTTTTTTCGACCTAGGATGACAAATATTAAGAATATTGCAATGAGATGATTTTAAATTAAAATGCATACCTAATCGCTATAGCAATTGTTTTGAAAAATAAATAGTATCTCCGATTTAAAATCACGTTTCATAGATTTCAATGTAAAAAAATCTTGCATACCTGAAATTGCTTCTTGATCTGTAATTTATTATAATTCCATATTAAATTTCCTACAAAAATTGACAGTAAAGTACAACTCGAAACGTTTATGCGAATTTCAAAAGTATTGCTTGTAAAATTTTATAGTTTTTTGTTCTAATTTGTACATTTCTACAATAAATTACCAGTATTTACAACATGATTTCAAGGACAGTTTCCTAATATTTTAACTTTTGAAGAATTTGTATTTTTTTGTAAAGATTTGTAATTTTCTATAATAATTCACGTATCATTAAAAGTGTTTTCATGACGTGGAATACCCAAATTAAAGAAATGCACAATTCTGTAATTTTTCGTAATACCTTGTGGGTTTTGGGTTTCAATCGTGTGCAAAACTACGAATCTTGCCGAAGTTTCGTAATTTTGCACACGATTGAAACCCCGAACAATTTCTTTAATTTTAAACAATAAGCTATTTGAATTTAATTGTATTTTTTTCTAGAATTTTGTACATTTTTTACAAAAAACATAGATGCTTTAACAAAAAATTATAGTTGTAGAAATGTTGTACACTTCTCTAAAAAAATTTAATTACAATAATCAAATAATTAACCAATTACCATTAATTAAATAATTAATTACATTCACTTCAATTTGAAATGCCTAGTTCTAGCATGGTTTAACTCTCAAGACAAATTTCTCTTACAGATTAATTTTGCAAGGGACTTGGAAAATTGAAAACTGTTTTTAAAATATTCAGTTTTTAATACTTTCACGGAATTTTTCAATCAGGCAGGATTTCAATTTTATAAGTTATTACATAGTAAAATAGTTGAATTTATTATATGTATCAGTATCAAATTTATAATTTTCAATGTTTTATTACAACATTTTTGATTTTGATATTGTGTCACAAATTTAAAACGTTATTTCAGTTTTGTAGATTTGAAATTAAAGTTTTTAATTTTTCATATATCCAATCTAATTGAAAAATATTTAACCTTTGAACGTTTTCCTTTTGCGCGTACAATTTTTAAAGTTTCATTTTGAATCCATCAAATTTTCATTGTTCTGAATATTAAATTATTATTTTGAAAAAAAACAAATTTATCATTTTCACGCTTTAAAAGCTGCGAATTGTAAATTTGATATTTTACCATCTTTTGCATCTTTAAATTTCAAAGCAATCAATTTCAAACGCACTAGAATTTTGAAAATGGTCCACTTTCAAGTTGTAAAATCGATCAATTATAAAGTTTAAATGCCTAATAGTAAAACTTGAAAATTGCTAATCCTATGAAAAAAAAGTATCTATTTTAAAACTTACAAATCTTCAAAAGTGTAAGATTTAAGATATTCAAGAAGGTTTAAAAAATTTACTTTCATAGTTTCGAAAGATTTCAAAATGTTGAAGCCATAAAACTTTTATAATATTTAAAATTATTTTTACGTTCTAATAAGATAAACTAAGAAGGTTGAAGACTCCAATCATGCTTGAAATTAAAAATTGTAATTATAATAGATTTAGGGAATTCAATTATTTTTACTGAAACCAATATCAGAAGTCAAAAAGGTTAAAGGCTTCATTTTTTTCCAAGAATTTTAAGTTATAAAAAGTGAAAAATTATTAACTGAAAGAATTATTAAAAGAATGCAAACAATTTTAGGGATTTCCGAGCATTTAGAGGATTCAGGGAATTTAAAGAATTTTGAATATTCCAAGAATTCAGGGGGTTTCAGGGGATTCAAGAATTTCATGAATTTAAAATATTCCAGGAGGTCAGAATATTCAAGCAATTTCATGAATTCAGAATATTTCCGAAATTAAGGCAATTTGCCAAATTTTTGTTGCTCTAGATATATGAACTGAAAATGGTTTCATTTTATTTAATTATATTATTAATTTTTTATTTAGTACGCTTTAAATTCAAGGAAGGTCTAAAAATTAGGAATGTTATGCAAAGCTCTAATATTTTCATTTGAAAATATCAAAAAATTATTCAGTTTAGAACATTTTCACATTTATATTGTTTATATATTGAAGCTTTATGTCAGAAATGCAAAGTTTGACTATAATCTGAAAGGATTCACAGTTTACACATACACACAATTCGTAGTGATTCAATTTCAAGAATATTATTAAATTAAAATTATTAACAACAAAAATTTAACGACGCAGTTAATTTATAACCTTTCAATACTTTTATGAGTGGAATGACAATTACTATAAATATTTGCATGATTATTTTGCAGTAATATTTTTAATTTTTTAATTAATATTGAAACTTCAACGTCACATCAACTGTCACTTCCTGATAGAAGGCCAATCTCAACCCATTTCAAAATAAAATATAGAAAAAACAAAAGCTTTACCAAGAACCAACTCATCAGCTGAGTAGTGAGTTGATTAGATTATAAATAAAATTTTAGATAGAATTTAGACATTTTATTAGAAATTATTAGATTCATTGGTAGCAACACTGAAAATTCTCTTCATAAGGTTTACGGAAGTTAATAACCTTAGACGTAAAAAAACTAAGAAAAAAATTTTGTTTTCGAAATATAATATTTGAAAAATCAACGAAAAATGCAATTTTGTTAATTTCTACTTGAGGTTGCAAAAAAATTGTTTTCGGTTTTTAATGCTCTTTTCAATAAACCAAGGTAACACCTACATATTTCTAAGTTTCAAACAAAATTCTTGTTCTACTTTTGACGGATCCTGAAAGAAGAACAATTTTTACACATGAAACGTAAAAATCCGTTTACACAGGATCCGGGGGAAAAAACAAAAAAAAAACAAAAAAATTTTTGTTGGGTAAAGTTTCTCAACCTTAAATGGTAAAAAAGTAAGAGAAAATTTTGTTCGTCGAAATATAATATTTCACAAAATGACAAAAAATGTAATTTTGTTCATTTGTACCTGAAGTTACAAAAAAAAATGTGTTTCGTTTTTTTATTTTTTGCCCAAACATATGTTGTACAGTTTAATCGCTTGAAAAAAGTAATTTGAGGGTCATGCGTTTATTTTTAGAAAATTTTTTTTCATTCATTCACAGAATAATGTGAAAAGGGTCTTGGAAAATTGGAAAGCTACCTAAAACATATTCAGTTTTTATTGCTTTTTCGGAATTCCTTTTAAATTCTTTCAACTCATTTGAAATCTTTTGAATTCCTCCGGATTCCCTGATATATCTGAATTCATCTAAACTGTCTGAATTCTTTGCATTTGTCTAAATTCCCTGAATTTCTTGGGTTATTTTGAAGTCCTTGGAATGACCTAAAATCGTGGAATTATATGCATTCCTTGAATTCATGAGATTACCTGAATTCTTTCTATTTTCTAAATTCGGAGAACTTCCTGAATTCCAAGAACTTCTAAATAATGCAAAGAATTTAGAGGAAATTAGAAGCATTCAAGGAATTCAAGAAATCCTACAAATTAAGGGAATTCCGAGAATTCAGTATAATTAAGAAATTCAGAAGAATTGCAAGAATTCATATGATTTAGAGAATTCAAGGAATTTCAGTAATTCAGAATATTCAAGGATTTCAGAGAATTCAGGGAATTTCAAATATTTCAGGAATTCAAAATATTCAATGATTGCAGGAAATATGGAGAATTTCAGGGAGTTTAGAGCATTTCTAGAATTCAAAGAATTTCAGAGAAATCAAAAAATTCAGGGAATTCTGAATTTTCAAGGAATTCAGGATAATAAAGAAATTCGTACAATTCAGAGAATTTTAGAGCATTTAGGAAATCAAAGGAACTTAGAGAATTTTAAGTATTTTAGGAATTCAGAATATTCAAAAACTTCAGAGATTTTCAGCAATTCAGTAAATTCAGGAAATGCCGAATATGCAAGGAATTTCGAATATTTAAGCAAATAAAGATATTGAAGAATTTCAGGGAATTATGAAAATTTCAGGGATTTCAGAGCATTTAGGGAACTAAAAGAATTCAGACAATTTTAGGGATTTCCGACCATTTAGATGATTCAAGGAATTTAAAGAATTGAGAATATTCTAAAAATTTAGGGGATTCAGAGAATTGAAACAATTTCAGGAATTGAGAATATTCAAGGAATTCAAGTATTTTCAACAATTCATAAAATTCAGTAAATATCCAATATTTGAGGAATTCCGAATATTCAAGGAAATCAAGTTATGCAAGGATTCCAGGAAATTCATTGGATTTTGGAGCATTTACGGAATTCAAAGAATTCAAGAAATTTAATGAATTCAGCGAATTCCATAAATTCAGAGATATTCAGGAATTGAGACAATTCAGGGCGATTTTCAGAGAATTTAGAAAATGCAAGAATTTCATGAAATTAGAATATTCAAGAAATTTCATGAATTCAGAATATTTCAGAAATTCAGGCAATTTGCCAAATTTATGTTGCTCTAAATACAAAACTCCTAATTTCAAAATAATAAACGAAAATGTTTAAGTTTTGAAAGCTATGCACTTTAGGTTTTAGATTCCTCATTTACAGAATTTTTAATTTCAAACGTTTATTTGAGTTAAAAAGCACGTTTCTAGTTTCCATATTCTACAATTTTAAACAATTTAAATTTGAAAGTTATTGCTGATTTTTTGGTCATTAGGGTCAGAATGCCTTTACGAAAATGTATGATTGGAAAATCATTATAGGAAAAACATCGTAGGCCTATAATGATTTTCCTATCATACTTTTGCGTAAAGGTGGTGTTTCTAATGGACGATGGTATTATTTTACTAGGTATACTTGCAGTAATATATATTATATAATGCATACTTATTAGTAATGATTTTGAAAATAAATCATCCTAATCTGCAGAACTTTATAAGTTCAAACTAGCTCATTCCTCCCACTTATTCCTTTAAAATTTTTCTAACGTAAAGACAATTTTTTTAGATATTATCAGTAATATGGAAAATTGATATGGTATTTTCCGGTTGGTAATTAGATAGCCAACCTAACTGTTTAACACGTTCGCTCCGCTTCATAAACCGAGGGCGCTGCCCACATGCAGCTCCTTTGGAAATCGTCTTCCTGAACACTCTGCACAATGTACATTGTACAATGTATATTATGTACATTTTACATACACATAGGCTTTCATGCGCGCACTCTATGCATAATACCCATAATATAGTGCATAGATGTATGAGTGAACTTTACGTATTGTTTTCTTTTATGTTTATATATGCATGTGTATATGTATGTATGTATTTTCAAATATGTTAAAGTACAAAGATTGTCGACCCCTCCTTCAGAAGCTCACAGCTACCTTCTTCCTCACTCTCATTTTGTCACACGCATGTGAAACAATTGCCTTCTTCGTTCACCGATGGCATTAGCCTTCCTGTACTTTGAGATCAGAACATAAATGGACAGGTAGAGGTGCAGTTGCCCTAATTGTTGCCTTCCTTCTTCGAGATGGTATTGAAGAATTCCAGGCGTCAAGTCGAAAGACTTACTCTACCTAAAACAAAAAAACTTGTGAAATCATCAACTTTCCATTCTCAGCTTTTATAAATTCGTTCACAAGGAGAACCTATACCCTACGGAATTTTTTTTGGATACCTACTCTATCAGTAATAGGAAATTACTAAACATATAATATGTAAAAGTGATGGGATGTGCTTTTTAGCTATTCTTGAGCAAAAATACTTTAAAAACATCCACGTATGCTACATAGTAGACCGCGATGCGAAAGTCTTGCAACTCCCAGTTAGATCAGGCGGTAGCGTTCTAAGTTTGAAACGGCATGGTCCCAACTCGAATCCTGCTTCATTTTTTACCAATTTAGGATTTTCATTTATGTTATTTAAACTCTTTTTCTGATTTTTATTCCATGTTTTTAGTCATCAGTCACGGACTAAGCCAAATGCCTAATGAGTTAACGATGCGCGTTGAAGATGACATCAGTGTTCTCTGGACGCTTTTTTAGAGCTGGCATCTTATTATTTTGTTTATATGTGACGGAGGCATGATTTACTTGTTTTATAAGTGCCTTTTTAGTTCTGAAAGAAGCCGTTTACATGACAGGAGGAAGGAGAGCGAATGCGCATGCGCGCAATACGATTATGAGCCCATAATACTTCTAGGGGTATTATGGACTCATTATTGCAAACTCACGCTCGGATAAAAAGACTATTTTCCTTCTAGGTAACCTATATACTGTTGATATTTTTTTAAATATTTTTTTATTATTTTGTTGAAAGTTATTGTCATTATTATACCATTAGGCCAAATCCCTTTTCGAGTAAGCGTACTTTGATCCGCTCTGACGTAAGTAATGGAACTGAATATTGTTATGGCTTTGTTTATTCTGTTTATACGAGAACAGCTTTTTTGATATTTAAAATACAACAATACGATATCTAGGCTATTTGTTCGCATCTTAGAGACGCATGGATTGATTTATAGTTGAACCTTTTATGACCCCCCAGTTCGTTTTCGTCTTCGAGACTCATCATATGACCTCTTCCATGACCTCTTATCATCGAGCAATACCAATATATAAATTTAGAAATTATATTAATATCTTGTTGATATGAGAAAAAAATTTTAATCATAAGAATGCAACAGTCGTATGTATGACATATTTGTTTGCGTCTTCGAGACGCATCTATTGTCCAACTAAAAAACCTTTCATGACCTACCATAACCTACCAATATCGTTCTTTAACTTTCTCACTAAAATTATTTACTTTGTTTTTAGAGGATTTTTTTTTAAATTGCAAATATAAGAGATTGACCTAGTGACGAACTTTCTATGACCATTGTTGATCAATCAATAGCGATTTCGGGAGTTAAAAAAACGT
The DNA here is from genome assembly GCA_011634705.1 of Andricus grossulariae. NCBI lineage: Eukaryota > Metazoa > Arthropoda > Insecta > Hymenoptera > Cynipidae > Andricus > Andricus grossulariae. The sequence continues at coordinate 15,343,700 of JAABKJ010007545.1, forward strand.
TATATTGATTATATGAAGAAGAGTTTTTTTTAAATTTAGAATATAACGATACCGTAAATTAAAAAGTCGTTCATTGGAACAGCATTGATTGAAATGTTGATAAGCTCTCTGATTTTCTGAAAATAGTATATTCGGTAAGACTGAAACATAAGCTTGAGAAATTTTGAAAGTATCCATTTTTTTCGTTTGTTAGAAAAAACTCGCGCTATGGGAGGCACATTTATTTGACACTTATGAGAAAGCAAAATTAAATTGAAATTTTTGGTTGAAAACTTATCTTTTTTAGTTGAAAATTCAACTATTTGGTTGAAAATTAATTTTTCTTGATTATAATTTAACATTCTGGTCCAAAATTTATCTGGTGCGATATAAAAGTCAACTGTTGTCTTTAGCATTTGACTTTTGAGCTTGAACACTCGAACCCTTTTGTTGAAAATTCATTTTTTTATAGAAAAGTAATCTTTTTGGTTGAAAATTTATCTTTGCAGGACAAAAACTCAGCATTTCTTTACACCTTAATTATTTTGTTGAAAATGCAGTTATTTTGTGGAAGTAATATTTTTTAGTCGGAAATTTAACTATTTTGTTGAAAGTTCGCCCGTTTTGATTGAAAATTAATCCAGCATGGTAAAAAAGTCATATTTCTTGGTTAAAAATTCATCTTGGTTTCTTTTCCATTTAAAATTAAAATCTTGTTTGGTTGTAATATCAATGATTACATTTTTGGTTCAGAATTCATCTTTTATGGCAGAAAATGAATTTTTTCAGTTTTAAATTACTTTTTTGTTTCAAAGTTCAATTGACTTCTAAAAAATTCGTCTTTTTTTACTTTCAAAATTTTACTATTTGGTTAAAACGTTAACTAATTTGTTGAAAATTTGTCCTTTATCTTGAAAATTTAACAGTTTGTTTAACTTGTTTTTCTCCTGACTGAAGAATCTTTCTTTAAAGAAAATTCGTCTTTCTGGTTTAAAAATTCATCTCTTTGGATAAAAATTTCATATTTTTTTATATAAAATTGAAATATTTTTGGGTTCAAATATCAGTCAATACATCCTGCTTTGAAAATTCATACTTTTCGGTTAAGAATTCGATTACTCGATTGAAAGTTGAACTTATTTGCTAAAAGTTAATTTTCTTGTTGTTGAAAATTAAACTATTTTAATAACAAAGCAATAAATTTCGCTTCGTAAACTTGTAAAAGATAAATTTCTATCCAAAAATAAAAAAGTGAAATTTTTAAATAAAAAATTGCTTTTTATCCACAAAAAAATCTAATTTTCAACTTCAAAACTTCAATTATCTACCAAATTGTCAAATCCTTAACCAATCTATGATATTTCTGAACCAAGCAGTTGAATTTTTAACCGAAAAGAAGGAATGTTCAACAAAGAAGAATAATTTTCGACCGACAAAGATATATTTTCAATTAGAGAAAATTAGTTTTTAATGAAATATATCAATTTTTAACAAAAAATAGTCATATTTTTGGTTAAAAGAATTATTTCTCAACCAAAAAAAAAAAAAAAAGTTTTTGGACGAAATTTTTCAACTTAAAAGATGATTTTTTAACCCGGAAGATAAATTTTCTGAAAATGGATCAGTTAAATTTTCAACCAATGAAGTGAATCTTCAAAAAATATTGTATTCTTTTAACAAACTACTTGAACTTTGAAACAATTAGTTAAATTTTCAACTAAAATATACGAGTTTTTAATCAACCAAAAAGATGAATTTTCCAGCAAGAAGATTAATGTTCTACCAAAGAGCACGAGTTTTCATCAGAAAACACGAGTTTTCAACAAAATACATTAGTTCTCAACAAAATTGTTGTATTTTAAAGCTAAAAGGATAAATTAACTATAAAACGGTTGAATTTTCAATCCAAGAATATTATTTTTCAAAAAAATAGTTAATTTTTTACTAAAAATGTACATGTTCATGAAAATAATTTAATTTTTAAGCAAAATAGTTAATTTTCAACCAAACAGTTTTATTTTCTACCGAATTGTTGAATCCTCAACCGAACCAGATTAATTTAGACCTAAATAGTTGAATTTTTAATAAAAAGAGGATGAATTTTCAACCAAGAAGGGTAATTTGAGACCAGAAAGGACGAATTTTTAGCAAAATAAATAAATTTTTAACTAGGAAAGATCGATTTTAAATCGAAAGTATCAAGTTTTAAGCAAAAATAGAAAGTTACATTGCTAGTCAATCAAATTAATTTTAAAAAAATCTGCCCGCTGCGCGGGCACATTCTCATCACGCGCTTCGCGTGCGGATCGCTTCGCTCGCAAGTTTGAGCGCGCCTAGGGCGCGCCACTGTCAGTTCTCGCGCTTCGCGCTCGATAATATGTTTATCTTGCGCTTCGCGCTCGATGATGTGCTTACCTCGCGCTACGCGCTCGGTCTTTGTATTTCCCCCACATTTGCTCCCAGACCTTTTAAAATTGAATGTCAAATCATCGACAAATGTAATTTGGTGATTGTGACTTCTCTTTTGTTAAAGCTCCTTTGGCTTTAACGAACATATTCTCATCACGTATCTCGTGCTTCGCACATATGTAATCTGTAAAAGTTGAACCAATTTGTTAAAAATCTATTTTTTTTGTTTAAAAATTCATCTCTTGGGTTCAAAATGGAACTATTTTATTGAAAATTCCTTTTTTGCTTGAAAATTCATTTTGTAAATTAAAAATTTATCTATTCCAGTTGGTTTATCTTGTTGGTTGAAATTCATATTTTCGGGTTGAAAATGCAACTTTTTTTACCAAAAATTCGTCTTTGGCTTGAAAATTTAACAATTTGGATGATGTTTGATTTCTTTTTTATCTAAAAAAGCTTTATTTATTGACAATTCGTCTTTTTGATTTAAAAATTGGGATTTTGGGTTGAAAGTCGATATCTACTTTGTTAGAAATTCTTTCTTTTTAAGCTTCATCATCTTAATTGGAAATTCATCTCTCTGCTTGAAAATTTGTCTTGTTTGGTTGAAAAGTCAACTGTTTTATTGAACTTTTGTCTATTTGAACAAAAAATTCGTCCTTTTAGATTTAAAATTCACCTTTTTTGTTAAGATTTCAGCTATCTCTTAAAAATTCAATTATTTCGTTGAAAATGCAACTGTTTTTGGTTGAGATTAATCTTTTTTGTCTAAAATTCGAACATCAGTCAAATTTCCACCAATTATCATTTTTTTTAAATTTTTGTTGAAGCTTAAAAAAGGAGAAAGTTCAAAATATTTTCGATTGTATCGTCGTTATTGTTCACTGTCATAAAAGAAGAATCACCATGAAATGGGTTTTTGATCCTAAAATCAGATTTTTGAGGCATTTTTCGTGAAAATTATCTTTTTACTGTAAAAAAGGTACCTTGAAATATTAATTTTTTTGTCCTGGAAAACCTGGAAAGGTCCTGGAATTTTTTTTGCAAAAAGGGTAGACACCCTGATCAAACGCAAGATTAATTTTCTACCGAAAAAGATGAATTTTCAATCAGAAATATAATAGTTGATAGTTCACCCAAAGAGGATTTAAATTTTATATCAAAGACGGCTACATTGAACGAAACAGTTACGTTTTTAACCAAACAGTTGAATTTTCAGTAAAAACAGATAAATTTTATACAAAAAAGTGGCATTTGCAACCAAAGAAAAGGAGATTTTTACGAGAAGATATGAATTTTTAAACCAAAAAGACGAATTTTCAACAAAAGAGTTGAATTATCTACTAAGAAAGGCTTTATCAATCAAGAAAAAATTTAACTAAATTGCTGAATTTTCAAGTGAGAAAGATGAGTTTTCTACAAAAGAGTTGAATTTTAAACCCGAAATGGTGAATTTTCAAGAAAAAGTTCATTTTCAACCAAGAAATTAATTTGCAAACCAAAAACATGAATTTTCAAGAAAAATTTAAATTTCAACTAAAACAGTTGCATTTTATAACAAATTGTTACAATTTAAATCCAGAAAGTCGAATTTTTTACAAAATAGTTGAATTTTCAACCCTGTAATATAAACTTTCAACAATAAAGCTCACTTTCAACCAAGCAGTTGAATTTTCACCCAAATAGTTAAATTTTCTAACAAAATTTTAAAAGTGCAATCCAAAAAGGCGAATTTTCTACAAAACAGTTGAATTTTCAGCCCGTAATGATGACTTTTCCACAAATAAATTTATTTTCAATCTAAGAGTTGAATTTTCACCGAAATAGTTAAATTTTCTAACACACTGTTAAAATCTTCATCTGAAAAGACGAATTTTCTAAGAAACAGTTGAATTTTAAACAAAATAGTTGAATCTTAAACCAAAATAGATTAAATTTTTACCAAACGGTTTCATTTTTAACCGAAAAAGTTGAAATTTTTACTAAAAGATATAAATTTTGAAACCAGAAAGACAAATCTTCAATAAAAACAGTTCATTTTCAAGCAAATAGTTCAATGTTCTACCAAACTGTTGAAATTTCTATCCAAAAATACGATTTTTCTACGAAAAATTATACCTGGAAAAGTCTTAAATTACCTGGAAAAAACCTGGAATCAGGAAATTTTCCTTCAGAATTTGAGTAGGCACTCTGAGTGTGGTACTGAATTTCACTCTTACTAGCCTATTACTCAACCCATCAAACAGGATGTATTGAAAATTTGAGCACAAAGGAGCAGACTGTCTTCTACATTGTTCACAGTATTATATATTGTCTGCTTTTGGTCTGCATCAATTATATTCCCGCGTAAATATGTAGTATGCTTTGTTCGTGTTTGTTTTTTCCTTCATGCCTATAGATTATTTTGTCTCTATTTGGTATTGTTCTTTATGTGCTCGGTTCCTAGCTTGAACGTTGAAAGAAATTGCTAAAGGAAAAAGAAGTAAAAGTAAACATTTCTACCGAACCGGGTGGCGTTTAGCACGGAAACCAATATATCCTAGATTTCTTGGACTGATGCACTAACATCCTTTTATACGCCTCTCACACCACATCTTGGAAAAATTCGCTTAAGAGTGACGTTGCTCCACCGATCGCACCTCTAAATTCCATTTCTGGAAAGGTAAAACGAAATTCTTCCAGTATCGACTGCGTCAAGATTTTTCAAGTCATTAATTTTTCCCGCATTAATCGATACTCGAATTGAGAACTTTCAATTTCGAGCTGGAAAAATCAGAATTTATTTGGTAGAAAAACGTTTTGTAATCTGTGAGCCGCTGGTTTTAAATATTATTTTTTGATAATTTAGGTTAATCAGGGTGGCCGCAGTTTAGAAAAACAGTCAATTTAAGTGACTTTTTTTTCTAATCACTTTTCAGTTACTTCTTTAAGATAAAGTCACTGTAGTCATTTTTTAAAATGAAAAGGTCACTTTATTCACTTTTCTTTCAATAAATTAACCTATGTGTTTGAAATATTCTAGGGTATTTTAAAAGATTCCAAGAAATTTTCAATAGATTTCAAAGGATTTTAAAGATTTAAAGGTACTTGAAAAAATTCCATGGAATTTTCAAGAGCTTTAAAAAGTTTCAAGGGATTTCACGAGCTTTCAAAGGATTTAAAATATTTTAGGCTATTTTTAAAATTCCATGGAATTTTTAATAGATTTCAATATTTTGAAGGTATTCCAAAGACTTTCAAATATTTTAGATTATTTTTAAAACTTCGCAGGAATTTTGAACAGATTAAAAAATTTGCACGGAATTTTGAAGGATTTAAATGATTTTCAGGAATTAAAAAAATTGTCATTGGGATTTACAGAACTCCCCAGAATTTCTGACGAAATGAAACGATTTTCTAGGTCCTATAAGATTTTAGTATATTTTAAAACATTTCAAGGGATTTTATAAGATACCCGAGGATTTCACTAATTTTCCAGAATTGCAGAAAATATCAGATTTCGTAGAATTTCACGGGATTTTCGAATATTTTAATGGATTTCAAATAATTTATTCACAATTGAGGTATTTCGTAGGCTTTCAAAGATTTTAGGATATTTTAAAAGATTCAAAAAAATTGTTAATAGATTTCAATAAATATTAGATAGATAGATATTAAAAAATTTTAAGGGTTTGGATTATTTTGGGTTATTTTAAAAGATTTGAAGGAATTTTTAATTGATTTAAGTAATTTTAAGGGATTTTCATGTATTTGAAATATTTTAGGGTATTTTAAAAGATTCGAAAGCATTTTCAATTGATTTCAGTAATTTAATAGAATTTTACAGGATTATAAATATTTTGGGGTATTTGTAAAAATTTCATGGCAGTTTTTCAGAGAATAAAAAAATTGCAAAGGTTGTAAAGAATTTTCTAGTATTTCTGAATATATTTAACGATTTTACAGAACTTATAGGGATATATGATATTTTAAAAGATTCATAGGAATTTTATTAGATTTCTGAGGATTTTAATCATTTTAAGTGATTTTAAAAGCTCTCAAGGTTTTTTCAATAATTTTTGCAGTATTTTAGGAAATATTAGATTTAAGAAAATTTCAGAAAATTTATTCTAATCCTAAATTCTTATTAATCTATGCTAATTACTTTAAAATTCATTTGTATTCTCTTAAATTTTTTCAATTCACCTGAAGTAAATTCAATGGATTTAAAAATTTTTTTTAGGTTTTGTTTAATTTATCCTAAAGTCGTCTAAACGCACGTTAAATTCGTAGAAAATTCATCAAATCCCTTTGAATTTCCGACAATGTTTCTAGACTCATTTGAGATTTCTGATTTTTTTAAAAATATTTTTGAATTGTTTTCAATTCACTGGCATATATTTTTTTAATTCACCTTTCATTTTTATGAATTTCATTGAATTCTTCTCACTGATTTCAAATTTCTCTAAATTTAATCCAGTTTTGATGAAATGATTGGAATTATTTTGTATTTTTGAAATTTGTTGCAATTCATTTGAATTCTTTTGAATTCAACTTGAATCATTTTAAAGTTTTATAAGTCGAATTCTTTTCAATTCAATAAAATAGTAGACACATTAATAATTCACAAAAAATCTTTTAGTCACTTTTGAGGTTAGAAATTAGTCACTTTTGATTACTTTTTTGGCTTAAATAGGTCACTTTTTTCAAGTAAAGTAGGCTGTAGCAGCTCAGAGAATAATACATTAAAATTTATTAATTCAAAATTAAAATTGTTTCATTCAATTTATGAAAGATTCTATATTAAAACAAGGGAAAGTCAGGGGATTATGAAAATGAAGTTTTGTGACCACCCTGATTAATGATTAGAGTGGGTCGAAAAAACAAAATTATGGAAAATTCGAAATTGAAACCATATGTAAAAGTAGTCTATTAGGACCCTGAAAAAGATTAATTAATTTTGTGCCAGTTAAAAAAAGCCTCCAACTCGGGCGTTAGCAAAATGTGCTTTAAAAAATTCTTATTTTCATCGCTTTTATATTTTCGTGTATGGCCATTTGTTTTATGTTTTTGGAGGTCTTAAACGTCTCTACAATTTTTCAAGTTTTTTATTAACGTTCTCTCGGTGATAACTTATATTTAATGGACCCCTGTTTCCAAAAAACAATTTTAAAATCTTCATTCGCCCCTGAATTTCTATGCACCGAAATAAGAACATGAAAAAAACTCATAAATCAAAATAAGATTTCAAAACTATCTCCTTTCCGGCTCAGTAGAGAAAATTACAATTATATTACAAATCCTGCGAGAAGTCAGTGCATGTTTTCAATTGATAATTTTGTAAGTGTCCTTATCTTCCTAGACGGTACTGTAAAACAAATTTTTTTGTCTGTTTAAGTAGCTTCAGTCTTCTCTTATTGCAATTTGATACTGTAAAATTGCGTTTGATCTCAGATAGAACTCAGTCGATAAATGGAATTTGGCATGGCATCAAGCAATCCATAAATTTGATACGTCTGGTCTTTACGGTCAGCAATTTCACGTTCCGCTAGTTTCTGCCAAACGGTGCAAGTTCTTATGCGTTATCGATTAAGTTAGGTACATCTTGAGTGGTGTTGGTTGCAGTTTGAAATTAGCGTTTCGACGCTGAAGATGACACGAGCAGCTTGGGAATTTGTCTGCTCGTGATGTGATGCAGGTGTTATGATTACCGTGAAAATCGTTGAACCTGGGATTTTCATTGCTTGTAGTAGATAGATGGATCGGCCCATTTCCTCGGTCCTAAAACTTGGCGAGCGTAATTCTCACCATTATCGCAACCCATCTCAGTTACCTATCCGAGGTGAAGAGAACCTGAGAGAAAGTTCAATTCTCCAGAAACTTTTGAAGCCTCTGCCGATTCTTGAAGAAGTTCACAGCAAATAGCACATACGTGATTTTTTAGCTACTTTGCGGGCGATTCGAGAAAACCGCTGCAAAGTTTTTGAGACTAAGACAATCTAATTTGTTAAATAAAATACTATCATTAATTAATTTTTTAACTGTTTCTTAAGCTTTGATTTTCAGTTTTATTAATTCAAAAGTTCTAATTTCAGTATAAGATTTCTAAAGATGAGCTTTCTATGTTCATGTGAAATACAATGACATAGTCAGTTGTTATAATATTATGCTTTCTCGGATATCATAATACTCATGTGCCTTGTGCAACTGATGTCTTTGGAATTGAATATACACCCTCTGTTTTTGCCTTCTGTTAAGCTTGCCTTGTCCAAACTACGACATGTGAAATCAAGCTCTTGTCATATTTTTTTCCGTACTACTTTTCTCTAAATTAATTGAGGAAGTGAAATATAAGCGAATATTAAATTAAATCTAATGTTGTTTCAGTATGATGAAATAGTTGAAGTAATTATGAAGACATATGAAACATTATTGAAATCCAGGTGTGTTTTCGTAATTTAAGTTACAACCCTTATGCGCATGATCACGATATTTACAGACGTCACAATCCGTCCCCTTTTTATCTCTTTAAAATTTAAAAATCCTCTGAAACACCAAAAATCATGAATTCGGACCTAATTATCCCTTTTTCACTTTTTTTGTAAAGTATCAATTTATTATTTAAGAATCATATACATAAATTCAAGTGGTAGTTTAAAATCAAAAACATCTTTCTAAATGCACTAAAACATAGGAAATAAGGAGATTTATCACGAAAGTAGGGTAACAAATTCTTATAAATTAAATTAATGTTTATATAATATTAAATGCAATTTGATAATGCTTTAAATGGAATTTTCAACCAAGGAAATTAATTTGTACCAAAAAGACGAATTTTTTAACAAAATGGTTGGATTTTAAACCCAAAGGGATTAGTTTTTAACAAAATGATGAATCTTCAACAAAATAATCAACTCTTTAACTCGATAAAAAATTGTCTATAAAAAAATATGAACTTAAACAAATGTATTAGTTGATATTTCAAGTAAAAAACATTTTAATTTTTAATGAAAAACAGCGGAATTCAACCAAAAATGATAATTTTTAATAAAATGTGTACATTTCCAACCAAAGAGATGCATTTTCAACCAAAATTGTGAATCTTGAACGAAAAAAATTAACTTTTGACAAATTATTTTAACTTTTAACCAAGTATTTGAATTTTCTAAAAAAAAAGAATTATTATAGAAAAATATAATAATTGACATTCTATTCCAAAAACATATTAATTTTAAATTAAAAACAGTCGAATTCGTCCAATAAAAGATGAATTTTCAACGAAAAAAAGATTTTTCAGTCAAGAAAGAAAAAAATGTCTACCGAATTGTTGAGTTTTTAAGCCAAAAAGACGAATTTTCTACAAAGCAGTTGAATTTTCTGTCCAAAAGTATGATTTTTCATCAAAGTTGCGGAAATCACAACAAAATAATTAAATTTGCAACCAGTTAATAAAATTGTTAAGCAAAAATAACAAATTCTCAACCAAAAATATAATAGTAGACTTTTCAACTAAGTGGAATTAACTTACAACCAAAAATAGTTGGATTTTCATATTGGGTTCTATTAATTCAGTTCGTATTTACATGGAAACACTGTAAAGCCTGCGATAAATAAATGGGAATTTTGAAAAAACGGCGTATCAGAGAATAGTATGTTATTTGTGATTGTAGAAAGAAAATTTTGGAAATCGATTAGTTTTCAAGAGAACAAAAGGCATTATAAACAAATTTAAACGTCTAACTAAAGAAAAACAGAAAATGGTATGTTTTTTAAATAATCATTTTTTGTTGTTTCTTAATTATTTCATGGGCATTTTTCAGTTCTGTTGTTTCTCTATTTTTTGATGTTTGACCTTGTTGATTTTTTTGTGATGCATTGTCATCAGCACTGAGTGCTGAAGTTTTCAACAGAATTTTGCAAAGCTAGCTAAAAAAATTTTAAACAGAAAATTGGCCGCGAAACTTGCTAAAGAAAAGGCGCACTTTCGTTCAATATTCACGATATACCCCAGGCAGAAAAATTATATGTAGTTTATATATAGTGTGAAGTACTATTTATAATATTTATTTGGTTTATACAAAAAATGTATAAAACAAATGAATATTATATATAATACTTCACACTATATATAAACTATATATAATTTTTCTTCTGGGACCCATATAATATAAAAAGTTGTTAATAATAATTTCAATCCCCTTTTAATCTCCTTTTTTACCTAAAATTGAGTTTCTTATCAACTCTAATCCCTCTATTTTCCTGTGAAGTGATCTTCGTTCATTTTTTTTACAAACTTATGTTGAGACTGTTTTTAGGCTAAAATAAATTTCTGAACAATAATTCCCTATTTAGAAAATGGTTAAATGCTCATAAAATCGTATTAACAGATACTTATAAATTTAAACGTTGATTTTTTCGAACGGGCTGCTTAAAATGAGGGACAAATAAAAAAACTACTTTGAAATGACTTCTATCGCTTTCACGTCACCCAAAGAGAAATTTTACTGTCCCCACCCCAAGGCTCTTTTGAGATCGAGAAGTTCATTTCGCAGACATTTCTTGATCCAGCGAACCGTGCCAATTATAAGGCCGGCCCCGATACAAGCAAGAAAAATGAGGTCGTTTATGCAGGAAATTACCCACGTGAATATATAATAAATGCGGAGGGTGAGAATTGCATTTCTGGTAGAATCGAACAACATTGGGCTTTGATATTGCGCCACACGAATTGTGAATTGTGAATTGTGAGTAAAATAGGTGTATTTAATAAGGTGGTTCTAATAATCCAGCTGGGAACATTGGTATAGGACTGAGTGCTTGCCTACATTGCCTCGGGCGAAAGGCCAAATTACAAGAGTCCTCGGAGACCCTCGGGCTTCGGTAGCGATATTACTTCTTGTATTTTCCTCGTGCTAGCATTGAGACCATGCACGTTTTGTCATCGAGCTTCTTTGTTTCGAACATGAAAACATGCTCGTTCCAACAACCCACCTCTTTTTCTACGACTTTCCTTCTTCTTTCTATTTTTGTTTTAACTCAGGACGGATACCTTTTTAGTCATAGTTGTCAGTGTCGTCACGTGAACAATACCGTAGTCAGTATCATGTTTAGACTCATTATGTTCTTTCATATGCATTTTTCTGGACAAATCAGGAATAACGTTTTGGTCTGATTCGTTTTTTAAGAAACTTGCAACAACAAGTTTTTCAGTATCATCTGATTGTTTTTAAACTTATATAAATACTTTTACTATGTTTCTTTATAAAATGCAGGGTGCACAGTCTTCCCACTTTTTTTTATTTTCTCCTTTTTTTTAAATTCCCTTTTTCCCCCTATTCAAAAAAACTCCCCTTTTTCTCTTTAAATATGCGATATTTGAAAATACAATATTTGAATTACGCGGAAAATTCTCTGAAATTAGTAAGTGTACCCATTATTGAATAATAATTAAAGAAATTATAACACTTGAATACATTCTTTATGATTTTTTCCTATTGGTTCAAAAATTGTGACGAATATTTTATATTTACAGCTTTTAATAGTGAACAATAATACAAAATTACGACATTTAAACATAAATTTTTCGCTCAATAACAAGTTTTTGAAAATGTGCAAAACGATGTTTTTTTTATTGAGGCATATGCACACATTTAAAAAAAAGTTGAATATGTTTAACCGGAAATTAATTCAGCTTTGAACCAAAGAAAAATTTTATCATCTTGCTTTTTTGGAAAATAATCTTTGGTCGCGATTTAGGATTTTTGGGATTTCGTATTTTTTTGCGATTTTGGGACTTTATACATACCACGAAAAAATGTTTCCCACGAATAAAAAATAATAACATGTTTCTTTGGTTTCAAAATTTTGAAAATTTTAAATACTAAGTTACGAAAAAGTAACCCGTTTCGAATTGTGTATTTAACTAATTATATTGTTTTCTGTCTTTTTTATATCACCGTGAATGGATTTCCAACAACTTAAGTATATGCAATTTTTAAAAATAAATTCTTGAATGGCAGAAATCATAGGCGAATCTATGAAAATTATTAAAAAATATAACATTTAATATAAAAAGGTTATTTGTTCTTTTCGACATGTAAAAATAAATGTTTAATCTTTCCCCTATTTTCCCCTTTTTCGTGAGAAAATTAACCTATTTCCCCTTTCTTGAGCGCCTTTTGCGCTGTGATCGCTGAAAATACAAAAAGATTTGTAAAGAATTCGGGCTAAAAATTCGAGATACGAGTAGTTTAATAAATATTTAGAACTTTTATAAGTTTCGAAGAAATTGAATAATATCTGATCAATTTTTGGATTTCTTTTCAAATTTTTAAAATATTTGTAATCTCTTGGAAACTTCTACTTATCTAATATGTAATACAAAAATTTCTTTATTCGCTTAAAACTTTCAAATTTCTTAAAAAGCTTCTGATCTTTTTGTCAAAATCTCCAAACATCTACATTTTGTTTTAAATGCTTTGACATATTTTCAAATTTTAAATTATTTTGTAATCGTTTTAAAACTTCTGAACCTTTCAAATATCTTTTAAAATTATTTAAATTTTTCCTTACATATTTAAAAAATGACAATTTTAGAAACTTTTAAAATAATTACAAATTCTTCTAGGAATATAAAAAAACGTTGTCATTCTCTTGTCACCTTTCGAAATTCTTAAAATGCTTATTTTTTCAAAATCTTCAAAATTATAAATTTAAAAAAAAAGATTTGAAATCTGCAAGGTTTAAATCAATTTTTTAGCCTTTTCAAAACATCTGAACATTCCTGAAACTTACAACATTTTTTTAACAGTTTTGCTTTAAAATCTTCTATAAACTCTTTTAAAATTTTAGGAAATCATTTGAAATGTTTTGAAATATTTGTCGTTTTCTCTTAAAAATGAATTTTTTGAAGTAAAAAGTCATTTTTAATTTTTACGGAAATCGTATAAAGTATTTATAAAGTATTTAGTATCTTAGTTTAAACCGCCTTTGATCTTACCCTTATGCAAATCTCATTAAATAGAATAAGCACTCCAAAGCTTTTCATCGCTTTTCTCAAGATGGTTGAATATTGATCAGCGGACCATACTGTTTGCTGCCCCTAAATGTAGCCTAATTTATGACATATTTAAAAAATATAAATTATAAATCAGCAATTAAAAAATAAATAGCCTCCGAAAAGTTATTAACCTTTCAATTAAACTTTAATATAATAATCTAGCTTCTAAACCGGCAATTTTGTTTAACTTTCAATAAAAAACCTTAAAATTTATAAAATGATGTTTAATTTTTATTTTAACAGCAACATATGATAAAACGTCCTTAATATAAAAAAAGATATGTAAACATATTTATTAAGTTAGAAAAGCCAATATATTACATTTAAGTTACATGCTGCAAACTCTTTCCTTAATTCCCCATTTGCGGATGAAAGTTAAGTTTTTTTTGTTTAAAAAGTCAACTATTTTGTAGAAAGTCATCCTTCTTGGTTAAAAATTCAACAATTTTCATAGAAAATTCATCTGTTTGGACAGAATATTCATCTTTTATGTGAGAAAAGTAATCTTTTTTGGTTGACAATACAATTTTTGTTTGTTTGTGATTGAATTTTAATCTTATTTGTTGGAAAATTATTCTTTGTAGGTTGAGAATTCAACTACTTGGCTAAACATACAATTATTTAATTCAAAAGCCATATTTTTTTGTTCAATAATTCAACATTTCTGTCGAATGTTCATCTTTTCAGATGAAAATTTGTCTCTTTGGATAGAAAATTAATCTTTTATGGTAGAAAAGTTATGCTTTTTGGTTGAAAATTCATCTTTCTTGGCTTGGAATTAAGTTTCTTCTTAAAAATTCTAGGGTATTTAAAAAAAATTCGTCTTTTGGTCTAAAAATTCAACTAGTTGGTAAATAATTCAACTACTTCGTTGAAAATTCGTATCTTTTCATTGAAAGTTGAACTATTGGGTTGTAAATGCAACAGTTTGCTGAAGAAATAATTTTTTTGACATTCAACTATTTGATTGAAAACGCAATTTTTTTTGGTTGAAGTTGAATCATTTGAAATTGAAAATTCGATTAGTTTGTTGCATATTCAACTAGTTGGCTAGAAATTAAATTATTTTATTGAAAATGCAACCATTTTCGAAAACATTAAAATTTTTAACCTAATAATTCAATTTTTTTGTTAAAAATTCGTCTTTGGGTTGCAAGTGCATTTCTTTTGGTTGAAAATTCAACTATGATGAAAATGCAATATAATACGCCTTGAAATCTTGGGGATTTAAAACAACTTTCAAACCAGAACTTTTTTGCATGAATAAAAGCAGCGAAATTTAGTTTGTATAATTAAAGTTTGTGAAATTGATACTTTGTTATTTTGAATGTTTCATTGTGAGATAAAGTTTTTTTAAGCCCTTAGAATTGAACCTATTGAGATTATAATGTTCTAGTTATATAAATTGTTCATTATCAGATGATTGAATTAAAAATTTTTGAGTTTACATTCTTTCAAGTTTTAATTTTTGTATGCTAGTTCAAAACATAAATCAGAATTCTACTTTAATTTGGAAAGTTGAATATTCAGAAGAGTTCAATTTTTGCTTTTGTTTCTGCTTGCAGTTTAGTTTTGATTATTTCAAATGAAAATTGTTTGCGAACCAGGAAGTACCGGAAAATGACTGAAAATTGTTGCCGGAGATGAATGATAAACCCTTGAAAACGACGGTAGCAATAATGGCGTTTGCCACAAATATGAAACCCAAACAAATTGCAAATTCGTTACATGTGCTTCATAAGATGCGATTTATAATTTCCTACTGTTCTCTCCGGTAAGAATTTACCATCTTTATCTTTTGGTTTATGCAACAATTTTCGACTGTTATGTGCACTACGTGAGCTTCAATGAAATATGATATTCTTCATGCAGGGTTGAATTTATACGGCATTCATAGTCGTGTTTCACTTACGTTTTGGAGTTTTGGACCATGTAGATTGGAGATTTACGGCAGGAGGAATACAGGAAACTAAAATGTATGGCATTGCAGCGTAAATATTTTAAATAGTACATCAGTTCTAACTGATGCAATAATCGTGAATTTACGTCTTGGCCATAATATTTTTCTTTGTAAAAACCATTTTTAATGATTAAAAAGTCGTAAGATCATTTAGAGGCTACACAAATTTTATAAATAAAAATATAAACTTTTGTAACCATTATATTAAAGAAAAGTTTGCTAACTGAAGCTTTTTCAATAGATTAAAACAATTTTGATGCTTCCAAAGTACTGTTTTTAACTGCTTGTTTTTGTACAAAAAAATCTTATCTGTTTTAAAAATTGGTGATTGAACTATACAATAATTAATAAGCACAGTTTTTTTATTAATTTATAAATGTAATTCGATTTTTTATTTTCAAATACACTCTTAAGGATGTACTAAAGTTTTCTCAACTTCAAAAATGAACATTGTTAAAAAATGATTCATAAAATGCAGATATGTCCATTGTTAATTGTAACTTATTTTGGAAGAGAACTGAAAAGGAACTTCAGAAAAAAACATTCCAGGGTCAAATCGTTTATTTAACAGTATTTAAGTAGATTTTTATGTTCTTGCTTTCTATTTAGGTAAAAGTAGCAATTCTGAGCTAATCCTAATAATAACGTACGAAAGAGATTTGCAGAGAATAATTTAAGGAATATAATGAGCCTTAAAATCTTAGAATTAAATAAGAATTGCAGGTTTTACCCAAGCAGAAATCAAAAATTTAAAACTCATATAAATATTGTTAAATATACAATTTAAAACTGAAATATTTTTTCCCAAAGTTCAACTTCGGTTCACTTGGAAAATTAGTTACAATTAACACTGGGAATATTGTCCTCAATTTCATAAATCATTTTTAAAAATGCTAATTTTTGAACCTGAGATAACTTAAGTGCATTCTTAACACTATCTGTAAACTCCTAATTTAATACAAATATTGTTTATGGCTTATTGGTTTTGAAATTATTTCTTGTGATTTATTTAATTTGATAGTTTCGAATCCACATATTTCCATGCAAATATGTTAAAAGTGATTTTTTTTGGCTCAATACATTTAGTTTAGCCTCAAGGAAGTGCTGCAGGAACTGAATATATTAAGAGAACTGAAACCCTTCAATATATTTGCAAAATAATTTAATGAGTGTGAAAAAAGTAGGTTTTTTTTAAACTGCTTCTTTCCAGTCCATCCGAAGACCCAATTACCTCTGAAAGAATTAAAATTTATGAACTTTCCTGTAGAACCAACAAAAATTGAATGTTCTATTTCTCAAAGTTTACGAGTTATGGTCCGTAGAAGTCGATTGTTGCGAACAATTGTTTAAAAATCTGGTTTTTGTGAAATAACTCATTTCCTATACATCGCTCGTGAAAAGCGCCAGTAAATTAATTGAAGGAAACTTAATTTTGAGTAATTAAAAAAACATTACTTGGGACATACTTGGGACAAACTAGAAAGAAGGAATTTTCAAAAAAATAATATTTTCCCCAAGCGAAGAGAAAAAAAACCGAGAGTCAGTCGAGACCCAACGTGTGATCTCGTTATCTTTGAATATTTAAATTTTGAAGGATATAAACCTGCAATTTTTCAATTTCACCCACATCAGTATATTTGACGTTTTTGCATTTTATATTTTTAGATTTCAAATTCATTTAGTTGATAATTTTTGAAATTGAAGGGGTTCTTTCTTTACATTTTTAGAATATGTAGCACTTCATTTACAAATTTAAACTTATTGTTCTGATATTATTCAAAACGATAAGTAAATATTATCTCGTATATTCTAGTATTTACATTCAGAGACCAATAATACACGCATATAATTAAACCAACTGAATTTAATACTCGCTCGATCGCGAACAGGTGAATAATCCTATATTAATAAATTACCGCGTAATGTAATATGGATGCCTGTTATGTTAATTATTCCAACTACGTTACAGATAAAAAAGATAATGAAAAAACTGCTTTTCCACGGTAAGCGAAATGTAGAGAGTGGTAACTAATTAACTCGAGTGAACAAATGTTTTCGATCTCTTTATACGAACCAGAATTCAATTGTATAGGAAGTTTAAATAAAACTATTTGCTTTAGTACAAATAAGCTTCACTACACTTGCATTAATTTTCTCTCCGATAATATTTAAATTTAAACAGAAACTAACAGTTGAATAACATGCGTCAAATTTATTCTGATCCCCTGCTGTATTGAAATGTAGGACACATGTATTTATGTAAATGCTTTCTATTACTCTGTGCAGTAAATTATAATATATCATTAGATCGAAGAATTTGAAATTCAAATTTCATCCCTGGCAGTGATAGTCAGTGGAAACTGTGCTCTTTCTATTGTCATTTTGTCCCCAAATTATAGGGGATTTCCGTTTATATTTCCCTTGATATTCATCTTCACGAAAATTGATCAATAATCCACAGATTTTCCAAGTATTTGCGTTCTTTTTATAACAGTGACTTTTTCACTCAAGGATTTTTCTGGGCACTTAGATGGAGCAGATGTTTGTAACAGCAGGCAATATATCGCTTCTTTCTTCTTTCGTGACTCCTATGACTTCTTGCTGCAGACAATCTTCACACAAAAGTGATATTTGAGATTGCTAAGAAACTCGCGCAAGATGGGAATAATCAAATATTCATAAGAGTTTCATAATTCTCTAAGCACTTCTCGCAGAATTGTGTTACTTTTTAGAGATCTCAGAGTTGCAGGGATCACAGTACGTCCACTTTCCACCCCGTAAATTGAAAAAAAATCCCCTAATATACCTAAAATCGAGAATTTTGACCGAATTTTCTTCTTTTCCTCTTTTTTTACAAGGTTTCAAATAATTTTTTAAGCATCATAGACAGAAATTCAAGACATTGGATATTAGATGATTCTTTTTGATGATAACAATTTCAAATATTTGCTTAAGATTTATTTGATAATTTTGTATATTTGAAGGACTTTGTCGGCAGCGAACAAATCGCTCAAGTTTCAATCGAGAAACTAAACTGTAGTTATTATTATTATTATATCATTAAGCCGTTTCCCTTGAAAATTAAAAACATCTTGATAGAGGTAATGGGTCTCTGAGGCCAAAATGCTCTTAAACAGGGAAAATAAGAAGATTTTTCATGAAAATAGGCGAATAAATTCTTTTAAATAAAATTATTGTTCAATTGTTTTTACTATATCGAATTGAATTTAAAATGCTTCCAGCTGTATTTTCAAATAAAAGGATGAATTTTTAACAAAGGAGAAATTTTCAAATAAATTGATGAATCTTCAGCTAAAGAAATCAATTTTGAACAGAGTAGTTCAACTTTTAACCAAGTGTTGGAATTTCCAATCAAAAATATTAATTCTCAATGAAAAATGTAATAGTTGATATCTTGAGAAAAAAAATTGTAATTTCAAATAACAGTTAGGCGAATTCATCCAGAAAAGACGATTGTTCAACAACATAGTTGATTTTTCTACCAAATTGTTAAATTTTCAAGCCGAAGAGACAAATATTCTACAAAGCAGGAAAATTTTCTACCCTAAAATATGCCTCATCAGAAAAGTTAATTTTCCACCAAATAGTTCAATTTTATATCAAAATAGTCGAATTTTTAAACAACAAAAAAACGAACTTTCAACTAAAATCAGGAATATTTAACCGAAAAGACAATGGTCAAGAATGACAAAAAATGCAATTATATAGTAGAATTTTTAATCCAAAAAACACGAATTTTCTATAAAAAAGTTAAATTTCAATCCAAAAATATAAATTTTCAACAAATTATTTTATTCTTCAACCAAATATTTTGGAATTTTCAAGCCTAAGACGAATATTCTACAAAAGAGGTAAATTTTTTACCCTCAAATATGCCTCGTCATCAGAAAAGTTAGTTTTCGACCAAATAGTTGAATTTTCTACCAAAATAGTCGAATTTTCAAACCAAAAAAAAAACGAACTTTCAACTAAAATCAGGAATCTTTCACCAAAAAGACAATAGTCAAGAATGAAAAAAATTCAAATCAATACTAGAATTTTTAAACCAATAAGACGAATTTCCTAACAAAAAGTTAAATTTTAATAAAAAAATATCAATATTCAACAAATTATTTTATTTTTTAAGCAAATATTGCTGAAATTTTAAGCTGAAAAGACAAATATTGTACAAAACAGGTAAATTTTCTACCATAAAATTTGCCTCCTTATCAGAAAACTTAATTTTCGACCAACTAGTTGAATTTTATACCAAAATAGTCTAATTTTCTACCAATATAGTCGAATTTTCAAACCAAAACAAAACTAATTTTCAACTAAAATCAGGAATATTTAACCGAAAAGACAATAGTCAAGAATGACAAAAAATTCAATTAAATATTAAAATTTTTAAAACAAAAAAGATTAATTTTCTAAAAAAAAAAGTTAAATATTAATCCAAAAATATCAATTTTCAACAAATTCTTTTATTTTTCAACCAAATATGGTTGAATTTTTAATTCAAAAATACCAATTTTCGACCCAAAAGTGGTATTTTTAACCCTAAAATATGAATTGTGAACAAAAAAGGTCATTCTCACACAAATAGTTAAATTTTCTACCAATATAATTGAATTTTCAACAAAGTACTTCAACTTCTAACCAAGTAGTTAAATTTCCAATAATAAAAGATGAATTCTCAACGAAAAATGTGATAGTTTATATTTCAGCAGAAAAATATTTTTACTTTGAATACAAAATAGTTGAAATCATAAAAAAACTAATTTTCAACAAAATAGTTGATTTTTCAACGATAAAAGATTTTTTAGTGAAGAAAAAAAATTCAACTAGTCTTGCATTTTTAAGCCAAAAAGACGATCTTTTTACAAAACAGTAATAGTTTTCATCCCGAAAATATAAATTTTTAATGAAAAAGTTAATTTTCAACCAAATAGTTACAATTTGTATGTACATAGTGGAATTAGTAAAAAAAGAATTAAACTTCGAACGAAATAATTAAATTTACAACCAACTAATAAAATTGTTAACCAAAACAGATGAATTCTCAACCAAAAATATAATAGTAGACTTTTCATCAAAAAGGAAAGGAAGTTTCAGCCACATAGTTGAATTTCCTTATTGGCGTATCAGATAAAAGTATGTTAGTTTTAGTTGCAGAAAAAAAATTTCGGAAATCGAAAATAATATGCAAAACAGTAGCTTTTATTAGAACCATCAAATAAAGTATTATTACAGTTGATTGTTATATGGCTTGTGTTTCAATCTTAGAAAACTAAGTATTTAACAAAATTTTATCTTTATAATAATTGTTGTTATTTTCGTGCATTAAGTTTTTTTTAATTTTTCTTAATTAATCTTTTTTATATAAATATAATAATATAATATAATATAAACAGAAAAAGTAGCTTATTCAACTGCCATTTTTGTGTCATTCAAATTGTTCCTATCTAGTTTACTCAGACATATACTTTGAACAAGTCAGGGTTAATCAATTTATGTCTACTAATAAAACTACATTTTTTTCAAATTCAAACAAGATCTTTTTGAATTTTTTTTTCTGATTTTTTTTATCAGTAGAAAATGCTGCGCTGTTAGCTGATTTTTCAATGCTAAATCAAAAAAAATTTGACACAAAAATGACTGGAAAATTTGTTTTAAAAAAAGGCGCTACTGTTACAGGACACTTTCATTTAATATTCTCAAGAGATACCCATATGATATAAAAAGTTTTTAATAATAAATTAAATCCCCTTTTAGTCCCTCCTTGTACCTAAAATTGAATTTATGAACCGCTGTGGCCCCTGGAGTTGCATCCCTATTTTGGAAGCTCTAGAATTTTTCCTAAAAGACGCTCGCTTTTATTTATGAACGTAATCGTTTATTTAGGTTTGATACTTCCAAATGTGAGGATGGAAACGTCCGACTTGAATTTTTGGGATAGATAGGGCAAAGGGATCTGTCGAAGCGAGCCGTATGTCTTAACCACTTTATTGCTCTAAGTGCTCAGAGCCGAGCCAAAAGCTTACGCAAACAGAAAATATTTAAGTGGCTCGTTGACTTATTCGGTCTGTCAAATAAATATTTCTTCAAGAGCAAGTGAAATTTTGCCAGAGTCTTGAAGCGATAAGAGAAGAACGCAAATGTCAAGATCAGGGTTCTCGAAAACAAAATTTCAAGACTATCATAAAAACTGACTATCTCAAAAAAGTGATCCCTTTCAAGTTCCAGGGAACGTCCACTAATTACATAAGGATGATTTTTGAAATTTTTGACCCTCTCTCCTCCTATTGCAAAGATCTGTAAGATTTGTATTGCATAAGATTATTTTTTACTCAATGTATACAAAATATATAAATTATTATTTTCACCGTAAACGATCGACATTTCAAGGGATTTCAAAGTATTTCAAAGGGTTAGAAAGTATTTCAAAGAATTACGAAATTTTTACGTTATTTAACGACATATACAAAGCTTTTTAGGGATTCATGAAGTCTCAAAGAATTTCAAAAGATTTCAAGGATTACAAAAGATTTGGGGTATGATACGAAAAGATTTTAAGGGACTTTATGAGTTTAATTAGATATCCCGAAAGTTTACTGAATTACAAAGGATTGCAACAGATACCAAAGAATTTGATGGAACTTCAAGGAATTAAGAAGGATTTCCACGGATTTCAGGGGATTTTTAGAGGTTTCGAAATATTTTAAAATAAGTCACGGGTTTTGAAAGGATTTCAAAGAATTTCATGTGATACCGAAGTATTTTCACGAATTTTGAAGGATATCAGGGGATTTTAACAGGGTGTCTAGCGCCCTGGAAATCCTTGAAAACCTGCAAAAATCCTTGAATTTTTCTCTACCTAGAAAAAAACCTGGAAAAGTCCTTGAATTTTGCTCATAGTCCTGGAATTTTTATTCCCTTAAAGATAAAAAAACTGCTGAATCGTTTTTTTGGAGGTGCATGTATATAATAATCAAGGTGTCTTCTCACCTGGAAAACCCTGAAAATGTTAGGGAATTTTTGTTTTAAGTCAAGGAATTAGTTTTTCGAGAGCATGACTAATTTTTTGTATAATTGTAATATAAAATTGAATATCAATATTTTTTCTTTTCTTGTTTAGTTAAAAATTCAACTATTTATTTGAAAATTCATGTATTTTGTTGAAAATTCGACGTTTTGATTCAAAATGAACCTTTGTAGGTTGAAAATTTAACTATTTGGTTAAAAGCTCACATATTTTGTTGAAAATTCATTTTGTTTGGCTGAAATATTAACTATTTAATTTCGCGCTGAGCATTCAAGTATTTGCTGAAAATTGAACAGTTTTGGTTAATGTTTGGACTACAATTAGGCCAATTTTTAGCCCGATCGGACAACTTTCATTTTGGAGGTGGGTACACTTGAGAAATTATGCCTAATATATTGAAGACATTTTTAAATGTCTCATTTTCAAAACAGGGCCAAACTTTACTTCACTTCCTGAGATCTGTATACCTGTTCTGACGAAAAGGTTCATTCTGACTCATAGAAGCTAATCTTTGTTTATGGTTAAACAAATTTATATATTTTTATACACTATATGTATTTATAATAATAAATAAATAAATGAATAAATTTGAATTCAATATATATTTAATCAATTCATTCACAAATTTTCATTTGTATTTAGGCTTAGGAGATTCTCATAGTAAATTACAATTATAATCTTTTTAAAGTAAATTTTCTACGGCTATAGTCGTTGAGACCTACACATTCTGAATTGTTAACTTAAAAATATCTTTTTTTTTAAATTGAAGATTTTTTCATTATTTAATGTTAATCCCTCGCATCGTCTTAAGACAAATATACGCCAAATTGAAATCACCCTACTGAGATCATAGAAGTGAGATTTTAGCTGGTGTCTCGACTCAATTTTGAGACGCAGTCAGACATCACCGTCTTAAAGTCGAAGTCAAGACTAAATCAAGTGAAAGCATTTTTACTCGGGAGTCTTCCGATAAGAATATTAGGATAAAACTTTTTCTGGTACTTTCCGACATCCAGTACAAGTAATTAGCAAAATAAAATTCGAGAACCGAACGTTTAGAGATAAGTTATAATTTTTCCCCCTAATTTTCGTGTACATTTTAGAGTGCATGGGTGGATAAAACGCAGTCTTCCAAAAATGATATTGGGATAAATCTTTTTTTGGTGTTGCCTCGCATCAGATAAAAGTAATTAGTGTAAGAAAATCCGAGAACTAGGCTTTTAGTGGAAGCTTAGAATTTCTTACGAATATCAAATATAGTTTATTTCATTAAAATAATAAATATGACGCAAATTGCGATATTTGAAGACAGTTTATTGTACTAGAAAGCAAGTGTAAGAAACCAGTGGAGTGCCTTTTTTCATGGGATCGTCTTCGTCTTTCTTGGAAGCACATGCTGAAGAAAGACGAGGACGATCACATGAAAAAAGGCACCCCACTGGTCTCTTACACTTGCTTTCCAGTATAAAAAACTGTCTAAAAATATCGCAGTTTGTACGTGGAGAAAAAGAAGCACATACTTCTTTCAAATTGTAAATTATTTCAAATGGTTCAACTAACTACCTCTAATTTAAATCACTTCATTATCTTCATTAGAACTGAAGATAGCACAGTTGTGTATTTATGTACAAAAAATGAACAATTTGTTATATTCTGAAAATTTTTCAACGGTAATTTGTTTAGAAATGTTTAAGGTACTACTATGAATTTTTTCAGATTTTTCCTATTATTTTTTCAGTAAAGAACTATGTTCCAAAGTTCACTGTCTTTAAAAGCTGTCAAATTTCCCTACTTTTTAACAGATTTTCAGGTCTATAAGCTATACATTTTTTTTGGCATATTCGTTTTAGGCTCATTAACGTAAAACATTTTCACCTTTAAAATCATCCTTCATTCATTGAGCTACCATTTTTTCTCCACTTACTTTTTTAACTTCAAAGCCAGAGGACTCAAATTTTCTCACCTATAGTAGATTAGAGATTCATGATTTTCAGGTATTCAAACATCACTAAAAACACTTAAAGTGCCTTTATATAATAAATCCCAAAGTAAATGTACACTTTATTGGAGTTGTTGCATTACATTATGACCTGCATGTTATCTGACAGACCGTGAAATAATTAATCATTTCCGCATTTCAGGTGATTATTGCTTTAACTTATCATCACAAATTCGCAAAATTTAATCGATTCAACTTCATTTATTGAATCAGGTTCGATTAAAATGAATCTGGCCTCAAGAACTGTCCATCACGAAAATTTGTTGAGTAAACAGAGTTTGGAATCCCTAAAAAAGTGTTCAGCCTTTTTTTGATCATTTAGATTACAAAAGGCTGACTTACTAGTAATTTGAAAAAGGTCTGGAATCAAAACTCAAACCTTCCCGTTCAATTATGGAAACTAAAAAATTTAAAGCACTATTTTATAAAAGCTATCCTTACAGGGGAATCAAACCTCTATCAAATTTTCAAGAAAAGAAGAAGAATTCTACCTCTAATCCAAGGAAAGCTCCAATTAATTCTTACCGCAAGCAGTCCCAGAAGATACAGGTATAACTGTGAAAAAAAATTATTCACAAAAAGTACCTCTCAAGGGGTAGTTGACACCCCCCATAAGGGTGGCTTTTACAAACGTTTGTTTACTATAATTTATCAAAGGCAGCTAGAAACGTGTTTGTCTGGCGGTTTCAAACTCCATTTATTCGAAAACTTGACGTGAGGAGTGTTCTTTGAGGCCAGATTCGTGTTCAGCATATCCGATTTAGTCAAGGACACCGCCATAAAAAAATCATACACTACGACCCAAGACATATTTATGTGTAAACATCTTCGATAAACGTTAATTAAAATAAAATAATACATAAATCAAGAAATAAATAAATCTTTATGAAATCTTCAAAGATTTGAAAATATTTTACACAGATTTAAAAGATTTAACATATATTTAAAAAGATTGCAAGAAAACCTTAAATAAAACTAAAATCTTACACAAATTAAAGCATAAATAAAAATATTTCAAAAGATTGTAAAAGAATTCACAAAAATGTCAAAGATTTCAAAACATTTACATAGATTTCAAAGATTTCAAAGCTGTTAACTATGCTGGAAACAAGAGCCAAGATGTCCG
The DNA here is from genome assembly GCA_011634705.1 of Andricus grossulariae. Classification (NCBI taxonomy): domain Eukaryota; kingdom Metazoa; phylum Arthropoda; class Insecta; order Hymenoptera; family Cynipidae; genus Andricus; species Andricus grossulariae. Next base: position 15,369,256 of record JAABKJ010007545.1, read on the forward strand.
AGTGTTATCACTAACCCGTTTTAAATTTTACAGAATGTTTATATTATATATCTTCATGGTATTTATTTTTTATGTATTAATAATTTTGTTTAACTACAATAATTATGTTCTTTGGATGGTAACTCTAAAAGTGTTATCCATTTTTTTTCTATCGCCAAAAGTTCACTAGATACTTGTAGAAAATCACAGTTTTAATCTTTTTACGAACAATTTTATATGTCTGTAGTTCTTGAGATTGACAGATTCCGAATTTGGAATTAGCAAATCATTTATTACAAAATAACAAGTTTTATCGGTTGCAAAATTTTTGATCCTTAGCAGATGTCAACTGTTTGGTCCCAGCCCAGCTACCTGATTCCTGGAAGTAACAGCCCTAACAGGGCCATTGTATATCAATTAGATATACTATGGAATATAAAAGAATCTGAAATTGCACCTTACAAAAACAATGAAGCTTAACGATGAATATCGGCCTTTTGGCTCCCAAAAATTAATATTACACGAGTAAATATTTTTTATGATGACTCAGCAATTACACAATATTCTATCGTGCCCTTGATATAGATTTAAAGAGTACGATTTAATCTTAATTATATGATGTTTCCAAATTTTTAGGAACACTTTTCTAGATTTAGCAAAGAGTTGAACTCAAGATTTCAAAATGTTCAATTAGTTAAAAAGCTTTTAACTTTGAAACTAAATATTTTTTTGTCTCGTTTATTAAAATAATTCAACGTAGGCTGATAAGACGTGAAATTTTTTCATCTTTGGAAAAATTCTACTTGCAAAGCCGTAGATTCAGTTTCTGCACAGATATTCGTCTTTGAAGTGAAGTCTAAATTTTCAAACGGTCAAAGGAAACGTACCAAAAATCTTGGTCGGTAGTGTATACGTATGGTTTTCAATGAAAAAACGTATACTAACCTACACACTTCATCTAAAATAATTTGACCCTGAGGTTTTCGATTAATATCATTCTGACTTTTCCAGTACGTTAACACGCCATTCCTTAGCACGAACCATCGTTTTCGCCATGTTTTCAACTTTCCACCAAGTTTTGCCAACTGTCCAGTCTTCTCTAGTGATTCTTGTCTTTTAGAACTTTCGCCAGAGACACGCATAAGTAAATTAGGTATACTCGATTCTAAAGATGTCAAACTTAATGCGTCGGGAGGAATAGCGTAATCTTCAGACAGACCAGATTCTAAAGATGTATCTAACAATAAAGAAAATAATACAGATATATTCAACATATCCTGATATCCACAAAACACAAAATATATCATCATTATTACATTTTTTACGCTTCGTATAAAAAGATACCTATAGTTTCATAAAATAATAGTCTATCTGGTATTAATCGATTGCGACATGCAATAGTAAATCAAGTTCAGGTAAATTCGTATAAAGAAACATGTTATGGCTATTCCGTACGAAAAATCACGTCACAGTTCCTCTGTATATGGAAACAAATCTATTTTTTGAAAGTTTCATTTTTTGCTATAAAATAAAGAAGCATACCGTTCTCCAGCATGGAATAAAATGTTAACAAATTCTATACAATAGTAAATATTGCATGGAATTCCCTAACACTTTCTTATGTGTATTTTATCAATAAAAGACCAAATGTCAAAATCGATACAAATGGACTTGATTTCATATACAGAGCAGCTAACACGTTTTTCTTTACAGACTTCCCTGAACTAGATTCCCTAAAATAGTCTGTATCTCGTATATTTAAATAAATTCTTTCCTTCACTTTTCATAAAAATTGTGCCAATCTGGGGGGTTTTTATAAACAGTTCCAAAAGTTACTTTTACGTGGACGGATAATTCCCGTTGCATTTAAGAGCAAAATGTCCTACAGAAAAAAAGAAAGAGGACAAAATTATAAAGAAAATTTGTTGGAAAAATAATCTGCTATCTTTCATAGGTTTCGAGTTACGATATATTGAAAAATCCCCACTTTTTTGGATTTTCAGCGAAAAATCACTAAGTTTCAAAAAACAATGTGTACCTTTGCACCTAATGTAATCATAAGTGGTGATAGCAAGCTTTTGTTAAAAACAATTATTTATTTAGTAATGTGAAAAGACGTATTATACATGATGAATGAATTATATACACTTATTTGGGTTACAAATTTCGAAATATGACAGTAGTTCTACTTTACGTTACGCTCAGGTGCCTCTATGCAGGAAGAGTGCACTTTCCAAGGTCATATATCGTGACCTATAAGGGCTAGGACACTTTTTTTTAACTTTCGCTAAATTGGCTCCACATTCATTCATTCTGTGGAAACTTTGTCGTGGGATCCACAGTAAATGAGGTATTTTCCAAAAACACAACTTCTCCGTTTTTAGACGAAAATGCAAACAAAAAAAAGGAATTTTTGAAACCTTGCAATTCCCAAAATAACAGGACTAAAAGACTTTTTTTTAGAAGTGCGTAGATCTTCATAGACTCTATTTCATCGTCTGGCATCATCAACGCAAACTGAACCTGAGACGATTTATTTTGAAAAAAACTAAACTCCACTTTTTTACCCGTAAAAATGGGCAAAAATAGCCAAATTTGAGGGGTGATAACTTATGACCGATGGATATTTTGACAATTGTTTAACATTGTTCTTTTTTTGTAATCAGAGCAAACAGAGTCTAGTTTCACTCACCTGTGCAACACTTTTCCGTGCAGCTATAAAATGCAATGGGAATTATCCGTCCACGCAAAAGTAACTTTTGGAAGTGTTGTAAAAAAACCCTGCTTGGCAATTGATCTGTTCTAGCATTTTTTGTACGTCCAAAGGGGCCTCTTAACGAAACTTTCTCATTAAAAATATTGGAAGTGGGATTTTTTCGGGAATTTCACTCATTAATTCGACGTAATGCCTGGACTATGTACCCTGATTATAAAGTCAGTTATGATTTATCGGTCTGCTAATTAGAAAAATATACGACTTTTAAATTGTGTATCTTACCACGCTTAACACTTTTGCTGGGAGAACCGCTAGAGCTTCTTTTTGCAGGACTTAAACTACTAGTAGTTTTCATACTTTTCGATGGGCTACTACCACTGCCAAGAGAAGAATCTGTGTTGTCCGAAGAACTATTTGTTATTCTGGTATTCGTTTCCATCTGGTTTGGATGATCTTCGCCATCTGAGCTGTCATCAGAGCTGTCTCCAAACGGTATAGACCTGATTTGGCTAGCACGTCCTTTAAAAAATGTGATGACCAACCTCATTAATTGTTAGTAGCAAAAGTTTTCCCATGCTTCTGTAAAGTCTAAATCTAGTAAATAAGATTATCGCGTGATCTGTATAAATCTTTAAAAAAAAAATACATAATAAAATTGCTCAATTTTTAGTTGGGGTGTACAGGAGTGCATCTTTAAGATAACCAACCTTTGACAGTTGCATAAACTGGTACAGATATGTCGCAGTATCCTAGGGTATTGTGTGCTGCCAGATTGTGACCAATAGCATGGGAATGCTTAGACGAAATTGTATTTACTTTTGATGGTGATGCTTCAACGCTGATAGCATGACCAATACCTAAACCGCCATCTGCAATCTGTAACAATCGCGTTACTACATACTTTTAACACATTAATGATGTGATTCTATAATACCTGGGTCGAGAAAAAAGTTTTGGAGTTATGTGCAAGACAATTTTTTTAACAAATTCATGGAATTTTCGATTTTCGAATTGCTAATCAAAGTCGCGTTTAGTAAACACAGAAGCGAACTCAAAGTTTTAAAGAAAAAAATTGTCTAAAAGATACACTGACATTCGCATTATTACCTGATATATTTTTGCTTCCCAGCTAGGAAACCTATGAAGCGGTGGTGTAGGTGGTCTTTGATCTTGGTGAGAGGGTTGATTCCAATTAATTCCTTCTCTGCTCGGTGTATATATCTCAGCGTAATCGTGAATTGCATCTGCACTACTATCTGTGCTTGACTCTGTCACACCAGACATACTTGGCAGCATTACCAGATTTTCCACTGCTGCTGCCAGTTCTTCAGACAATAGACTGAAATTCACCAAATAAGTACATCAACTCCTTCATATTTATAATAATTTCAAAATCATTAACGAGTTTTTAAATTATTTGTTTAATTGCTTTAATTTTTCTTGGTTTCAATTAAAAATTGATATTTCAGACTGAAATTTAGCAAAGTTTGAAATATTTCCTATCACTTCCATAAGGAATGAAAAAAGTTAAAGTTGTATAAGGGCCAGCATATATGTCAGAAATATCAGGATCTCCAAGTGGTTATTCGATTTAAATAAAACTTTGCGAAATTATAGTGTTATATATGAGATATTTCGTGCCCAAAGGATTTTTTAAAAATTTCAAAATTACTGTAGTTACGCCATATTGAACTCTAGCATTACATTTTTTTGAATTATCGATATTTCTAAAACCGTAAAACGAATTTTAATGAAACTTTAATGTATTATAGAAAAAGTATACGATTTAATCTTACAATGCAGAAAAGTTTTTGTGGTTGAAAATTTTGACTAAAAAAAATTCCACGAAATTTTTAATTTGAATTTTTTGTCTATAACGTACCTTTTTATTCTTTTCTTGTTAGGATATCAAAATTCTTTATAATTTCACCTTTCATTGAAAAAAAAACATTGATTGTGACTTTTCGATCACGAGATATCGTTATTTTGGTGGAACCGTGCGCCGCCACCACGCTGGTCTCCAATGTCGCGGGTTGCGGGATCCGACACGAGAATGGTCCAAAAACTCGACTTACGATTTTTGGTGATCGATCCCAACGTTAACCCGTACCGCGGGATTCCGCGGTGTCCGGAAAATGCTCTAAAAACTGCTAAATAGCAGGTATCTATCAAATTCATACTAAAGGCGATATCTTTTGGAATTTTTTCAACATGAATTATTTTTAATCGATAAGTGACGAGTTTGCAAGTATTTTTCAAAATAATTTTGAATTGTTTAAGTAATTATTATTTGTTATAACAATTTTCCCCTTGTAAATCGTGAAAAGTTATTATTTTTGGGAATTAATGATACAATTAACGAATGTTCAGTGTGATATATTTTGAAGGATATTTGGTAATTATTCAAACAATTTTCATTTGTTTCAACAATTTTTTCCCCCTGTCAGTCGTGAAAAGTTATTATTTTCTGGAATTCCTGACACGATGAACGGATGTTGAGAGTAATATTTTTTGTTCAATATCTTTCGCAATTATTTAAACAATTATTAATCATTCATTTGCGCCTTTTCATAGGGAAGGTGGAGAAGAGTCTAGTTTTTTCGAATCTTATACCCTGTGTCGCTTATTATTCAGTATTTCCTTATCTCAGAACGTACACCCTATAATTTCTAACAATATTAGTTTGTTTAAACAATTAAATTCAATTTGTCTAAGTAAATTATAGTCCTTTTATTCTTAAAATTACTACTCTGTGCTGTTTCATTTATATACTGTAGGAAAGATCTAAATGCAGATTATTTTGGAAGCTCGTCACTTATCGATTAAAAATAAATAATGTTGAACAAATTCCAAAAAATACCGTCTTTAGCATGAATTTGATAGAAAACTTCTATTTTGCATTTTTATGGCATATTCCGAGCACTATAAAAGGGGATTGCGGAATCAAAATTTAAAATTATTTGGTGGAAATGATTCCTTAAACATTCCTTAAGATATGATTATAGTTTAATTCACTACAAGTTTATAACAGGTATTTCTTTTTTCCATTAAAAATCAAGTAATGTTGAGGGATTTTCTAGATTTTGTTTAGCAATGTTAACAAAATGTTATTAAAATTGACCAGCGAGGATCGACTACTCCATATTTGTAGGTACTTTTTCATTAAAAATGGTTGGAAACTGGGGGAAATATGGCCGCTGCCGCAAAACACGTTTCTTTATTATTACTTGCATTGAGCATGGTAATTCTGGAACAAATTATCTTTTTTCGATTATGCCTTAAAGCTTAATTATAATTCGTTTCCCGGTTTTAGAAATATCGATAATTCAAAAAAACGTAATGTCGAAGTTCAACATGGCGTAATTCCTGTAATTAAATTTTTTTAAATCCTTTGGGCACGTTATGTCTCTTATATAATACTACAATTTCGCAAGTTTGATTACCATCGAACGACAGCTTGCAAATCCTGAAATTTCTGACGAATACTGGCACATTAGGAAAATTTGACAATAACCACCGTTAGAACATTATTTTATTGTAATTAACAGTTTATTTCAACAAACACTCCAGTGTGTTAGTTTATTTCAGAGAAAATAGGCCAACAGATGCAGCAGAGAAGTTAATATTGGGATGAGAACATTTGATCAAAAGATGACTTTCATGAGAAAGAATATATTTTGCAATTGTTTAAACAAAATTTGTTTAAACCAGTGAGTAACGGAATAACTGATAAGGGCCATTCATTAATTACGTAAGGGCGATTTTGACCATTTTTGACTCCCCCCCCCGGCCACGTATGGGCACATAAGATTTCTTGACCCCCCCCCCCCTTTCTTACGTAATATTTGACAAAGAATTTTTCTAAATAGCGTTGAATAGTTATATATCATTAGTAAAACTAAAACACGCGATTTTTTAAATTTAAAAACGGGTGGTATGAATAGAATTAATGTAGTTACTGTGATCGTTCGAATTTAAACAATAATTGACGTGGTAAAATATTACGTAAGAATGCCCCCCCCCCCACACCGAGGTAAGGTCATGTACAGACTAAAAAAAAACTACCCCTCGGGACCCTCACGTAATTAATGAATTAAGAAATTAATGAGTTCTAGTTTTTTCAATAATTTAAAAAAAAAAAAAACTATTTTCTTATGATCTGGTTTAAAATTCTGTAATAAAAAAGCGGCTTGAAGACAAATCCGCTTAATATACAAATGTTAGGTTTAGATTTGAAGAATATTCACCTGGAATCCATATTACTAGTACTGACTCCTTGAACAGATTCGCTTGCCGATGAATGTCTTCTGTGACTTATATCGGTTTGTGTCTCGGCCATAGTCTGAATATTTTCTGGTACAACTTGAGGAATATCTTCAAGAATTTCAGATTGTCCACGTGACATAGGATCTACTTCAAGCGATAAAGAAACTCTGGCTGAAATCTGGGAAAAGAAATATGAGCAATCAATTAAGATTCCACTTGTAGAATTTACAGTAAAGCGACTTTGAGATAGCTTGCATATTTAAAAGGGAAGGGAAAGTGACTTTTTACAAGAAAAAATATTTTTCAAAAGATCACAATGAAATTCATTCGTCATTTTGAGAGATTGATAATTTTTTTAATGTTGAATTTTAGTTGCGGAATTATGAGATGAAAATGAAACAAACATTAAAAAGTACAAGTCTCCGCATTTTTCATTAATACAATACTCACAGGAGGTTTAAGCCCAATATTTGTGATATGATTGCGTAATAATTCAAGTTGTTGATTGCATTTGTTATTTTGCTCTCGAAGATGTTGATTTTGTTGCTCGAGTTCTCGAAGTTTATTGGTAACCCATTCTTTAATTCTAGCAGCTTTTGCCTCCACTTGTCTTGCGTCTTGCAAACGTAGCTGTTTCTACAAAATATAATTATTATTTATCAAATTTATAGAGTAAGGGACTGAAAGTATTCATTACAATCAGCCTTGAACGTCAACCACATAGTCGTAGAAATTAAATTTATATTCAATACTGCGCATGTGAAAATACGTAGAGAATAGACATAATGAGATTAGTGCAAGAACATCGTGAGAGCATGCGAGTAACTTCCGTAAAAAAAATGAACGCTATACAGATGATATGCCATTTTTAAACAAAGTTATACGCACGCCATGATTGGGATGTTTATGCACTTTTTTGCATTATGTATTGATATTTCCGACAGAAAAGTGCTCGATTTTGTGAAGTGAACGAACAAGAGTTTGGTCTCCTTATGTTCATTTTTCATACGAAAAACTATCCAGCTGAAAATATTCACGTGGAAATCCACGCAAAAATCCACGGGGAAATTGGGGTGATATTTTGAAACAATCAAGATGAAATTCTACGCGAAAAAGTAAACGTTATTTTTAACTATAGATATCACATAAACAGTAAGAGATATTAAAAAATGAATATAATTGTTGAGATTCAAGAACCAAGGATCCCTATCCGACTGAATTCAAACTAATCCGAGGTCAGCCGAGAGGCTTAAGAAAGTTACCGAAAGTTACCAAAACTTATCGATAACTTACCACAAATTACCGTGAATGACAAAGACTGAGAAGGATTGAAAGTTTTTGTTTGTTTGGTGGCGGATACACTCAGATTGGGCGCACGGATTGAAAAGGATTGAAAGGTGAGTTTGGATTGGTATCAGATTGATTCGGAATGAAGTTGACGTTGACGTCTTTCTAATTGAGCCGCGGATTCATTCGGATTAAGAAGTATCGAAAGTGAGTCGAAATTTAATTGGAAACTGGCCATGCGCCATGGCCAGGCATGGCTGGAGTGAAACTGGACTTTAACTATAAAGCCGGGAATCTGTATTTCCTTAAATTTTGAAATTCCGAGAACTTTATTATATTTTGAGGGGTTAATTTTGTCAACCTGCAAGTATGAAGTTATGTTCGTAGTTGCATCACTCATTTCATAGCTTTCTTGAATCCGTGAATTTAAACCGAATTAATGCTAACCTTATCCGAAACCACCTTTCAATCCGTGCGTCTAGTCCGGATGAATCCTCCTCCTCAACTTGTGGTTACGGATTCAATTGTTGCTTTACCAGTAACTCAATAGAAACTTTGTGCTGCATCTTGTATTACGTACTCCAAATTTTTAGCTATACCACAAAGTACCTTGTGCATATGTACATTCTTCGTTATCGATAAGGTTTTTTTTTCTTTATTTTCTCTTCGGAAACTACTTTGATGCTTCGCTATGAAATACTGTACCTTCTAATCGATTAATTATGACCCTTAAGTATAAAAAAATTCGCATGACTGGACTGTTCTTATTATATCACACTGATCGACAGCGGTCCAATGGATATACTCAATTCGTATTCCTTTTTCGACATAAACTGAGACCATCTTCAGATTCAGGACATTCGTTAAAAGTTTCTAGCATGCATTTTTCGTTATTCTTACAAGAAATCTATTTTTAAAAATGTGTATAGGAATATTCATTCTTGATTGGGAACAGCATCAATTTTACATTCTCGTGTGATATACAAAAACAAAAGGGGGAACTCAAAATGGCGTCACCTGGGCCGGTCGTTATTTTGGCATCTGCAGGGCGTTCCGAATTTATCGGACAATATCTTTGACACCGATAGTACTTATTAGGATGATCATGTAATTTTGATATCGCTCAATCCCGGAGAACTATAATCTGCTAATATTGTGTGAAAACAAGTGACTTTGAAGGTCTGAAAATAAGTGAAAGTTGCCGTCCGCGTGGCCCTGTGGGCTCAGTTTTGCTCTTTCATAAAAGTCCTTTCAGTTTCTATTGTGAGTCGATGGTTTTCGATCATAAGAAGAGGTTGACTCTAATGTTGTTGGGCGAGGATGTGCTGCTCCTCCTTTCTCTCCTCAGAAGGGTTTTTTCTGCAGTGATTATTGCTGATAATATGTGGCATAGACGAGGACTGTATTCAAATTGATTTCCGGGTTTTCTGAAAGATCTAGAGCTGAATTTTCGAGATGTAATTCTATATTTTAGAGATAGATCTTTATGTTTCTTTGGTTCTATTTCCGGAGACCTTCTACCCGAGTAGTCCGAGAAATCCAAACGTAAACAGGCAGGGCCGCATGATGGCTTTCCATTGGATATCGAGGCATGACGTAACCTGATGCAAGTAACGCGTCGAGAGTGCGTCCCTCCTGCTTGGTTTGCACGCTTCAGTGAGCAAGCCTCCCTTGCTCCGCACATCAATACATTCCGAGACCATCTCTTCTAGGAATAACATATAGTGAGGGTGCTTAACTCGGAGTTTAAGTATATTTAATGATTTTTGACTGCGATCGATAATGTGAACCTTTTGGACGCGCACAGTGAAAGTGTTGCTTTTCACCTTGATCGTATACTGGAACTAGTTAAGGGGTTGTAGTGCGCTGATGAACGTTTACTTTTTTACAATTTCTGCGCTCTAAAGTCTTCATCGATATATGTGCCAAAACGGGAGTAAGATTATGAATAAAGGACGAATGAGCCAAAGTCCGCGATTGGGATCGTCATGCTTCTCGAATACCAACCAGAGTATCGCTGAGGAGATCAACACTTTTCTGTCATCGTCCAGAGATCTTTGAGAGGATATATCACGAATTTCCCTTAAATCTCGTAACCTCCAATCCCCTCCCTTCGGGGTCAACGGAGACTGTCATCAGGGGTGCAGAGGTGCGGAGAAATCTATCAGCTGCAGTCAGGTCCTCCTCCTTTGGTACCTTGAATAGAAGAGGCAAATGGGAGACTACCCGTTGCGGAGATGTGGTAAATATGGGCCAAGAGAGTTTGGATCCAGATAGGGCAAATCTCAGGCCAATCTGGGAGAGACCGTCGGTGAATCGGAAAAGAAGTCCTCTAGGCGTCTTCACATCCATGCCCAGAATTGGGCACGAGCTGAGGGTTTGAGCTTTTCTAGAGTGGCCAAGAGTGGCTTCTCTGAGGATAGCATTGAAGGAGGAGGATCTTTCTAATCATTGCAATAAATCGCAATAATTAAACCAGATATATTAATCTCACCAATTTCAATCTCAGGGTCAGGCTGCAGCTGCAACTGGTGTCCGGTAGAATACAGATGAGTCTAAAAGAATCGAACAGACGGGACTGGAGTTGAAGTTCATGTTTTGATCAGTAATAAAATTGCTTTTGATTCGCTTAATTTGGAGGGTCTACAGAATTCAAATATCGAAACTGTGGGTGTAAATCTGTTTACCGAAGACGGCCCCCTTTTCGTCGTTTGATTGTACAAACCCCGGGCGTTTCTCTCTTGTTAAATATGTTGGGCGGCCTGCTGAACAGACTTCTGAATAAGGAGAGGGTGATCTTGGCTGGTGATTTTATTGCCTTTCACTTTCATTTTTTCTTCTGGGGCTACATTAAAGAGCAACTTTACCATACCGAACCCGAGGACCAGATGGACGTCATTGCTCACCTCTGCATCGCTCAAGGTGGAGGACGATTCAACCAAAAGAATATTTAAATGGCCCACGTGGCCTCATTTTTAATACCCCAAGGGCTACAAAAATAGGAGTATGGCCAAGCGTCTATTTACAAATCCGTGCGTCGAGATGTATCCGCTGCTTAAAAGAAAGCTTAGAACAATTTCTATGCACAATAAATAGAGCAGACACGTTAGACTGTGATATTAGACTGTGATATGAGACCATAATAAGAAAAAATAAGTAGAAAACTAGCACTTTTAATTATAACAAGAATGGAAGTATTATTACGTTAAATTCTATTTTATATTAAATTATATTTTAAAATGTTCAATGAATTTCTTTTTTATAAAACCTAATAAAATCTTATTTTCCACCTAAATCTGTTTATAACTGAAATTATTTAAAAATTACATTCATTAAAATAGTTCTTATCAGTTATTCTTAGTAAAGGCTTCATGGAAATTTCTTCATGGGTGGTAAATTCACAGTTAGAACTGCAACCCAAAAAAATTTCTTCTTCATTTTTGATACATGCGTATACCAGCGAGATACGATCAAATGAAAAATTGCAATGATTACTCAAGAAATTGAAACTGTACTGGTCCTCCACGGTCCAGGTTGACCACTAGCAATATTGATGTACTTCTAAGTTAATTAATGCAAGGAATTGAAAAGAATTTAATTGCTTTATAAGAATTCAGAGAATTAAAAAAAAATCAAGCTGAATTCAAACGATTTCAAAAAATTACAGAAATTGTATTGTTTCATAAGATTTCAAAGAATGAGAGAAGAGTTCAAATATTTCTGAACATTTCAAAGAACCTTGGAGAATTTATAGTATTCATTAGAATTAGAAGAATTCAGAGAATTCGCAGGAATAGAGAAGACTGGAGTATTCAAAAGAGTTAAGAACTCTTAAAAATAATTCAAAAGATTACCAGTCAATTTTAAGAAATCGAGAGAAATCTGCAGAATGCAACAGAGGTGAAGAAATTTAAAACAATTCAACGTGTATTTTAAAGATTCCAAGAAAATTCGAAAAGCTTTAAAGGAATTCATATGATTTCAAGTAAATTCAAGGATTTATACAGAATTCTGCAGGGTAAACAAACACCTGCATCATAATCCAGTAGTAGTACACCCGTCGACCAAAGTTCATGAATGTGGAAATAGTGAAAATAATTTCATGTTTTCAGAAATATTCAAAAATTTAAAAATAAATCAAGTTACGTTCTGATTTCAAGAAAATTCTTTACAACCTTTAAAATAATTCAAAATATTACGAGTGAAGTCTACGAAATAGAAAGAATCCGGTAGAATTCAAATTACTTGCAGGAATTTACAATAATACAATGTGAATTCGAAAGCATTGAAGAGAATTGAAAAAAGTTTTAAAATTTCCAAAGATTTCAATTGAATTCAAAGACTTCTACAGAATACCGTAGAATTAAACAAAAAGTGTGCATCATAATCCAGTAGTAGTTCAGCCGACGACCAGTGTTGATGAATTTGGAAATAGTTGAAAAGAATTTCATGTTTCCAGAAGAATTTAAAAAATTAAAAATAAATTAAGTTATATCTTGGTTTCATGATAATTCTTAAAATATTTAAAAGAATTCAAAAGATAAGAAATGAATTCTAAGAAATCGAGAGAGTTCTGGAGAATTTATAAGATTTAATGGACTTTCCAATAAATCAACGTGAATTCTAAAGATTTTCAGAAAATTAAAAAAAGTTTTTAAAAATTCAAAAGTTAAAGGCTTACATAGAATTCTGCAGAATTAAAAGAATAACAAGAGTAGTAGAATCTAAGTATAGTGAAAGTTCGGACGCAGTTTTTAAGTGTATATTTGAGGCGGGTAATGTCAACGTCAGCTCAGATTAGTAAAACCCCCCCTCATCGTCGTCCTCATTTCCTCTGCAGTGGATGCCTGATTGCTGGCCCACTTTCGAGCGTCATACAGAGGCACATGAAAGAATAAAGAATCCTAAAGAATCCCCTTCGAATAACTCGACGCAACTTCCAACCCTACTGAGGTTTGGCGTACGATCAGTGCATTCTCTAAACGCTCTCAAGGCACGAACATGAATGCTAGTAACAATCCCTCAAGTGCGGATGCTGGGGTCCATACTGATAGCACGTTTCCGCTAATCGCGCCTTCCCTTTGAACCTTGCCATGAATCTAAATTTGGATAATGTTGTGAGTCATGAAAGACCCTGCAATGTTCAGAAATCTAAGGTCGCCCTGGGTAAATGTAAGATGGGTTCGGTCCCTGGGACTTATATTACCTACGACATGACCCAAGAATTCCCCGGGTTCCTGCATGATATCATCTTCAGACTTTTCCACCAGATGCTTTCGAACTCAAGGTTTCCCATATCGTAGAGGGAGTTAATCTTTGTCTTTGTTATTAAACCTGGCAATGAGAGATACAAGCCAATGTTGCTACAGTGCGCGCTTTACAAGTTGTTCTAGAGAATGAATGCCACCAGGAGAGAGTGATGATCCGACAATGAGGGTCTGATTCCGGATGTCCAACACGGATTTAGAAAACATAGATCCTGCTAGAAGTGTGTGGCTGGGATTGTTCTTGACTGCAGGCACTTATTTGCTAATGAAAATTCAGTCCTACCCTTATCCTTTAACATAGCCGGAACCTATAATGACATCCTTTCGAACTCCTTATACATGATCTCAAGGAATTGTATCTCCCTTCTCGATTCATAAATTTCGTTTCGTCTCTCATATCGTCGAGAGAGTTGCTGGCCCTTCGGGGAGGGTCTGCCCTTATCTCGCACATGCAATAGAGGTCTTCCCCAGAGAGCGCTTCTCTCTCCGCATCTATTCAATATTTATACATGAAAATTACCCTTGATCATCCTCCGCGGGGATATGCTTCATCAAGGTCTTGGAGATTTGGATAATTGGATGGGAAGGGAAGGACTCCCTCTGCCAGTTCGCAAATCCCAAGTGTCCCTATTTTATCGTAAACGCATCAAAGCGGGGAATATTTGTCTTGCCTACTGTAACTTTACCCTGGAATGCGAGAGCTCAATAATATCCTGGGTATCATATTAAACCAGAAACTTACCTAGAAAGTCCACACCTTTGCAGAGTTAGTTGGGGGGATGGATCACTCTAACGTCCATTTTACAGTCTATAGGAGTTTTGTGAAGGCTCACCTAAAGTAAGGCCCTGTGATTTTTATAAACGTTTGTATGTACAAAAAAAATCAAAGCCGAATATGACTTTTAGGTCCCCTATTGGAGTTTTATATTTTTTGTTGATTTTGTTATTGTTTTTATCTTTTTAATGTTTTAAAAATGCATGTCTTAAGTTTTTAGACATATAAAATTATCCCTTTTTATATTACCATAATTGTAAATAATTTCATGTAAATGTCTGAACTCATTTCTGAGGAAAATAATAATTTTTTTATATGTTTCACATTTTTCTATAATAAATAACTTTTTCAAACTTACTTATTGTGTTTTGTAAACGAATGGCAATGGGGAGAAATTCATTGTATGCTCAGCAAAAGACTTGGTTATTCCAAATACTTGGTTCAGGTCTAAAATGATTGACATGTATACCTGGTGCGTAGGTGACAGCCACAGTATAATTGACCTTGACGTAGAAGGAGAACTAAGTAACTGGAGCAGATGCAAATCATACTAGAGAATTTGCAGAAACCAGAAGTACAAATAGAATATCAAAATAAGCTGAGCGAATATGTGGTAGATCATAAAAAAAGTTGGAGACGGAATTAGGCAATAAAAATGTAGATGGCGAATGGATACTACTATGGGAAATTATCTTCAAGAGTGTATGTGAAGTGTGTGGTAGCGGTTGTAGGAAGAATGACTGAAGACGCTTGTCAGAATTATGAAATACGTGTCGCTGTCAATAAGAAGAAGCAAGCGTATTTAAGGAAGTTTAATATTACTATATAATTATAGGGATAAGAACAGAGGAGCAAAAATACTAGTTAAAGAAAAAAAGGTAAAACGAAGCAGAAGAAGATAAGAAAATGTAAAATGATTTTGAAGGAAATTATAAATTATTTTGTCAATGGGTTAAGAAGATTAGGGAAGAAAGCAGTAGTACAAAGCTAGTTGAAATTAATTGGTACGGGATACGGACAAAGTGAAAGACTGTATGAGTGACTTTTTCAAGAAACTGTATGGAGGTGAAGTTACAGAGTACAACAAATGTGACATAAACGAGGATACGTTTGAAAATTCTGTGGTAAAGTTACTGGTGTGGATGCTTCCGCTGAAATGCTTAAGAATGGTGACAGTATTCGTCTAAGAGGCTGAGCGAGTTAATGATTATATGTGCTGAGAATGAGTAAATTCTAAATGATTGGAGAAAGGTGCTTATAGTTCCACTCTATAAGGAAAAGGGTGATAAAGGTAACTGCACCAATTATAGAGTTATCAGCTTACTAAGTAACGTAGGCAAAATATTTACGAAAAATATTGACCAATGAGGACATAGAAATAATAAAAGAAAATTTCTAGAAAGTTCAATGTAGATTTATGTCAGGAGGATCATTTGCAGATCAGGCATTTAGCTTGAGAAAGTTCATGGAAAAAATGTGAGAGTAGACAAAAAAGGTTCTCAAAGAAAGCGATATAGAGAAAACACTGTTTGAAAAGAGTGACAGAAATTTTTTGAGACAGTTTAATCATGTTGGGCGAACGGTTGGAGAATGTGTGACGAAGCAAGTGCATGTTGGTAAAGTGAATAGTAGCGTACTCAGAGGCAGAAAGAAAATAATGGTGGGAATGTGTGAATGAGACAATACCACAACAACAAGATATAAAGAGCCATCAAAACGCAAGAGCTTGCACCAAAAGATATATGGATGTACATTGACATCCAGGTTTCTTCTAAGACCCAAGATCTGATTGAAATGGATGCCTCCCTTCCTGAGGATATCTCGAAGGAGTCGGACCTCTGAATCATCAATTGTTCCGTTTATGGTGCTGCGAGAGCTTTGTCTGATTCATATCGAAGGCTAAAACCGACGATGGATCAAAAGACCAAAAGACGCTTGTATCAACTGAACAAGAAGATTGGATGGGTAAGACAGAATACGTCCCGTATTCAGTGTGTGATTGACTACATAACATCTGGTAGGCCGTTAACGGAAAGGGTTCGAAAGATCGCACAAGAACTGAGGATCTACAATCACACACTGAAGAAGTCAAAGCTGCTGACAGCCAAGCAGCATATCGTTGACAAAATACGGGTGTTATCTGACGCAAGAAGGAGAATACAAAAGAGGTAGGGGTGAGTCAGGGAGAATCAATAATTTCTCGCTGACCCAACGGCCCTCTTCAGCGATCTCCCCGTTTCTGTCAAATATCCACCAAAGCCCAACGAGGTAGAGACTTCTTGGAGAGAGGTATACAAGATCCCGAAAACACTAAAGTTAAAAGAAGATACTGACAATATCATCCGCTTCAAGGAGTTTTGCGACAACCTCATATCATCTGAGAAGGAATGTCCATCAATCACTGTTAAAGAGGTGAAAAAAGCACTTAGCGGCACGAAGAACTTTTCCACTGCAGGACCAGATCGTATCAAGAACTTCTAGTGGAAGACGTTTACTTCCACACACCAACATCTGGCCCGCAATTGAGCCTGTTTGGCGAAAGATGTACGAACGACGTGGCTCGAAAAAAGGTGTAGCAGGATGTCGAGAGAACATGCTAATTGACAGGTGCGTGTGTGACAACGAACAACGTCATCATCCAGAGGGACGTCTTTCAGGGCAGTACCATGAGCCCTTTGCTTTTTTGCATCACATTTCTGCCTCTATCTCTCGCACTGCGAAACTCTTCTGGATACCTCTGTGGCGACACTAACCAGCGCGAGCTCAAGGTCACTCATTTATTTTATATGGATGACCTGAAGATCTATGCATCTGGTAAAAGCAAGCTTCAAACTGCCATAAATATCGTCAAGAAGTACACAGGAGAGATTGAGATAGACTTTGCATTGGATAAAAGTGCCAAAATTCATCTGAAGAAAAGAAAGACTGTTGGCGTTTCCAAGGATCCTGAGCTTATGGATATCAGTGTTATTAGACATCTTGACACTGGAGATACTTATACATACCTGGGCGTGCCTCAAAGCCGCATTCAGGACGTAACATCGGTAAAGGAGTCTCTCCGAAGCAGATACAGTACACTTCAAATTTTTTGGTTTATAATAATATAATTTATAATGACTAAAACTGTTGTTTCGATTGCCCTTATGTTTTGTATAACATAATAATCTAGAATAGTTTTTCAGGTACACAGCGCCAAATCTTTTAAGGTGAGAAGTAACGTCACACAAGAAGATGGCCTCCTGGACAAACAGGCGGACACTAAAAGTATAGGGCTAATTTTATAGTCTGACTATATTTCCATGAGAAACAGCATTGCTTTTTTCGCCCAATTTTTAATTGACACTCATTAAAACCAATTGCAACAATTAGTAGACTGATAAAAAGAATTTCGAAAGTAATCAATCTGATATCTGAGTAATAAAGTTTATTCTAAAAATTTTGGTAAAGAAACAATATTGTTTTCAATGAAAATATAATCAGATTATAAAATGTATACCTACACTTTTGGTGTACATGTGTTTGTCCAGGGGTAAATGGTCATGTGATGTCACTTTTCGTCTAGAGGATTTCAAGGGCTACAGCAGGGCCTAAACAGAGGACTTAGGAGGATCTATAGAGGGCTAAATTTTTATTGAATTAGGCCCTCTTTTAGCCCTGAAAGTGGGAAAAATGGACTTTTGTGCGACTTTGGAGGACTAACAGAGGGCTTAATCTAATACAAATTAAGACCTCTACAAGCCCTAAGTCCTATTATGTACTACAATTTAGAGGTCTAAAAGAGGGTTAAAATTTAAACTCGGGATGCTGCAAACAAGTCCAACAGGCACTGAAAAGTTTCCTTTTAGGTACTTAATAGTGTGTACAAAATTTCAAGTGATTCCATCAAATTACGGTGGTCCACAAAAAAGGTTTCTTTTTCGGCGGCCGTATCACGACAGTTTGTTTCCCTGGGTGAAAAAATACTGTCATAACCATTGCAGGATTGAAAAAAACTTTTGGAGTCTGCGAGTATCACATTTACATAAAAATGATTTCAGAGAAATTTCTAATGAATACAAATTCTAGTTAAAGCAAAGAAGAAAACTCTCATTTTATGTCCGGTTAAAAACAAATTACTGGGCTCTTGTAAAAGTTAGGAAATGTGTTGTCTCTTAAGAAGAGACAAATATCACAGTGTACCTGTAACAATTGTTTCTAGGCATTGACAAAATTCTGGGACATTGCCCATGAAATAGACAAAAAATGTATGATAAAGATGAGATGACAATTTCAAAACTTGTTCTCCCGGAATAATACTTAAAACCAAATTTGAATAGCCAAATAAGGATAAGTTATTTCATATAAAATCAGTTTCTGTGTTATCTTATAATCGAGAAAAAAATACATTTCAACAATTAAGACCGTTGTTCTTGAAATGAATGTTGGAATGTGAAAATAAGTATCAACATGAGTGACTTTTCATTCTTTTTTTGCAGCTGACGTCAAAATTGATCAAATTTATGTCATTACTGGTGATAGTTTGCTTATTCTGTTAGCGAAAAGGTAGCAAGGGTCATTATAAAATCAGAACTTACATTATTCGCGATATTTCCTTATTCAAAAGTTGTGTTAAACATCAATACAACAAGAAAAAATCCCATTCTTGTCATTGATGGTTTTCATTCGGAACAATTGTTATAAACAGTGAAGAAAAAGAGTATAGTATGCATAAACAATGTTATTGATGGTATGTATAGGTTTAGCAAAAGTTTCAGGGAAAATTTCGACAAAGGATAGTCTGGATGATTTTTCATTAAGAAATGAAACGTGCACATGATTTTCGCTTAGAAAAAGCAATGTTGTAACAGCAAATTAAGCAGAGAAGTTTTCATTCTAGCGGGAGATATAGACAACGTACAAGTTTTAAATTTTGCTGAGCAAACACTTCATATTGTGAAAAAAGGGCGAAAAGCAAAGTTTTATTTTTGGTCAGAGATGCTCACTACCCGATAGCCCACTACCCGATAATCCCCTTACACTCTTACAGTTTAGTTAGACTAGCGAAGGTGTAAGTGGCAAGTCAGGTAGCCTCTTCACAGCTGACGGTTTTAGGAACTCTGATGAATTTTCGGGACAGCCTTATGTCCTACATAGCTACCTGTGTACTGATGGGGCGATGTCCCACTCGCATTTTCGTACCTGCGGAGAGTAACCCAACTGTTGCATCCAGCATGTTACCCCTCGCTTGCTTGTTCTCGACTGGGATTATATCTATAGAAGGCTGGCGTACCTGGGATATTTAAACTGGACATTGTACATTTTATTTCCCGGATTCCCCACAATAAAATGAAGCTGTTTTCCCTTTGGTTTACAGTTTAGAAATTTTCGATGGAGTTTATTACTCTCAAATTTGAAGCATTTTAACTTCAAACACGCGTCAAATAAATTTAAATAAATAATTAATACAAAAAATCTAATTATTTGAAACAATCTTGGATAAAAATGGAACTGTTTGGTTGGAAATTCAACTGTTTTATTTCAAAATCGTATTTCTATGTTGAACATTCAAGTATCTTCATACAATATTTACTTGTTACTCAAAACTCATATTTTGTTAAAAAGTCATCTTTTTTGATAGAAAAATTATTTTTTGTTTATTCAACATTGATAAATAAATTTTAAATTTGAATCTGGAATGCTCTTTTATTATGTTTATAAAAGGTCCTATGTTCGAAATATTACAATATTAAAATTCTCCCTGTTGGAAACACAGAAAACTAAAACTATTTTTATAGGAATCTACAAATAAATACAATAAATCAAAACTAAAATTAGAGGAAAGTACGACTATATTTCAATTATTGAGACAAATTTGGTACCTTTTTTGTATTTTTTCGTAAATTGTTGTATTTTATTGTAGTTTTAATTTTCGACAAGAATCTACAGCAATTTACAGCTTTTGCAGCCAAAAAGTTGTTCTTTTTCGGGCTAGGATGGCTGAAACTTGAAGACTTAGTAATTATATAGTTCCAAACTTTATTTGAAAGTCGAAGAATTCCTAAATAATTAGGACTTCGAAACTAATCGTTGACAATTGTTGAGTTTTAAATTATGCCTCACGATTTGTTGGTTTAAGTAAGTGGTAAGAGAGAAAAAGTCGCGAGACAAAAAAACACGCAAAAAGCGAGCAGAAACATAGTAGCTTTAACAAAAAGTAACATTTTTTTCAAACAAATTGTTTTATTTGTTTTTTTTTTAGTTTTTGTTGTTGTTGTTGTTGTTTTGTTGTTGTTGTGTATTTTCATTGTTTCAACAATTAGCAGCAGGTTCGAAAATCTTTAACTGCAAAAGTTGCATGTGATAAAAAATGATGTATTGTTAGTTGACAGCGTTCATTATCAAAAAATTGTCAAAATTGTTGTTAAAAGTGTGATATTATTTAATGTAATGAAAGCCGATGAAGAAAAAAATTGTACCACGCGTTTTCTAGAAAAACAAAATACATGAATTGATGCAAATATTCTTAAAAATAATATATTCTTGATAATATTTGCTACAATATAACAATTTATATTGTCGTAAACAAATTAGATGAACAAATTAAAAATTTTGGAAGTTCAAGTACAATGAATTCGTTCCTTCCATTCAAATAGCTTGGGCTTAAGTTGAAAATCGATGTTAGTCACAAATATTAACAAATATTTTTATAAACAATTTATCATAGTTAAGTATCAATTATAAAATATTCCAGGAATGTTCACTAAGTGAATCTTAGCATGCAGTGTTATTATTTATTCTCAAGCCATTTTAATTTAGAAACTAATTTTTGTCTACCTGTAACTGTCCAAATTTTGTAATTTTTTATCCAAAGTGGTTCTGAACATTTAAATTGTTATATTTGACAAAATATTATCAAAGATATATTATTTCGAATAAAATTTCCATCAATGCAGAAAATTAATGGGAATCCAAAGTAAAAAATATTTAGCAAAGATTTCGGCTGGATATAAAAAAGTTCACAAAATATTTCTGAAAGATTGTACAAATCTTTCCAGAAGGTTTCAATGATTTTTCAAATATTCCACATCATTATAAAACATTTCGGATAGATTCCACAAAGACTTCAACAACTAAACAACATTTTCATATTTCATATACAGACGTTAAAGATTGCACAAACGTTTCAGTGATTTTCCAAACATTTGCAATATTCAGCAAAGATTTCGGATAGATATCAAAGATTTAACAAAGACAATTATTTCAAACATTCCATTAATGTTGGAAGTCGATAAGCATTAGAAAACCTTTTAGCAAGGAATCGATTCACTTTCAATCATATAATAAGTAGGATGAGGAAATGTTTGTGTTTGATGAAGGAAAATACAGAGGTGCGTGCGTTTCGTCACACACTAGAAGTAAGTGCACGCGTGCAAATCGCAAGTTCACGTCTCTGCATCTTTATTTCTATGAACATTTCGAAAGTTGAACAATGTGTTAACGTCAAAAATTGAATAATGTAAGATTCGAATCTTGGAAATTTGGTCCTTTAAAATACAGAGGAACTGTAATCATATTATTTGAAAGTAGAAGCGTTCCAAATTAAACAATTAACAACTGAAAACTTTTGTATTCACATAAATTGAAATTGTAAGCTAATAAAATTTGACAATTTAATAATAAAAACTAAATTGAATCTATCAAAGTCAAAGCTTAGGAAATTCTGCAATTTGCAATTGTTGTTACATACCAAAATTATCATGTAGAATTCCACCTGTGTAGACAAATTTTTCTACAATCAAGAAATGAATTGAATTATTATTATTATTATTATTTATTTATTATTATTGTTATTTATTATTATTATTATTATTATTATTTATATAATGTTCAACATGCTAATTCAGAACTCTAAAATTGTAGTAACTGAAAATTTACGAAATTATTCATTTACTCATATATAAACTTCAGATAGTTTAACTTTGATCTTTTTTTATTTTAAACTCAACTTGTAATTTCTTAATTTCGAATCTTTCTTTGGAATTATTCTTTATTCTTGTAAGTGTCCAATCAAATATTTTTTAAGTTTAAAAATAACACAAGAATGCTGTAATATGATTTCAGTTTTTAAAATTGTACAATTTTAACGTTTTCAATTCAAAACTGAGTACCAAGATTTTAAATATGCCATTCTCAAATATTTCATACCCGAATGGTCCTGACATTTGGATCATTTGAATTTGAAACTACAATATTGTGAAATTTGAAATTCGAACCCTCCAATAATTCATTTGAAAATAACTCAATCAAATTACAGAAATTTTAAACACGATAAATATATTATTAAGAAGTATCA
The DNA here is from genome assembly GCA_011634705.1 of Andricus grossulariae. NCBI lineage: Eukaryota > Metazoa > Arthropoda > Insecta > Hymenoptera > Cynipidae > Andricus > Andricus grossulariae. The sequence continues at coordinate 15,391,878 of JAABKJ010007545.1, forward strand.
TATTACGTAGTATCAATTGACATTGAAAACAAGACTCGATAGATCTTCTCGCAAAGAATTTAAAAAATGTCGACAGTTTTCGCAAAGATTTTCCAAACGTTTGAACAAGGATTGCAATGATTTTTCACAGAATTCAAATATTTCCCAAAGTCTTAAATGATTTCCCAAAGATTTCGGATCGATTTCGCAAAGACTTCAATCACGTAACAAAGATTTCCGACAGATGTTATAAATTGCACGCAGACTTCAGTGATTTGCCAAAGATTTAACATATTTTTTTGCAAACAATTTGCAACAATTTCACAAATATGATATCAAATATTTCGAAAAGTTTTTCGAAAATTTCAAAACATTTCCGACAGATTTTACAAGCATTTCACCAAGACTTCAATTATTTCATAACCATTTTAGATAGCTTGGCCACCGAGGGTCCCATGGCCGCTAGGTTAGAGCCTCTGAGGATAGACTGACCCAACCCTCACTCCTTTCTAACACAAAGTCCGGTCCCCTGTATTGTCAGAAAATCAGCAAGAACGATCTTTGAATCAACGTATCGTTGAATGAAGACGTTTCTGCCTGTCTGTCTCTCTCTCTCCTTCTCTCTTTCGAACTCTCGAAGTAGTAGTGGAGTTGTCGCTTACATTGAAAACTGTGCATAAGAAAACTTAGTCACAGATTTTTTACCAAAATTTGCACTGCACATTTTCTTGATGTACTTCTGTAATGAGATTATTCCTCTTTTGTCACGGCTTCTTGCATTAATGAAACGATTGGATAGCAATGTAACTTCTCTAGCAATGTAAATTTACAAGCATTGGAGTAATAAAATAGAATAATAAAGTGTTACAAATTTAGTGAAGTAATGGGCAGTAAGCATAATTTACGATTATGTACGAAGGTCACTTGTATACCTGTTCTGAGTCATTTTCGCCCAGCATCTCCCGATGGGTGATCAATTGAAGATGATTTGTGAATCATCTGTGCGTACCATAAATTCGCGAGCTGCTCACTTTCTAGGTTCTAGGATATAAATCATTATGCTGAAATAGCTGCAACGTCCTGCGAAAGAAATGCACCCCCCAAATAAGTTCAGTTTCATTTGACTTTCGGTCGATGAATATTGTCAGTCCGTGCGATTGGGAAATTTTTTCAAAAGTGAATACTTGAAGTACGGAAAAGCAAAAGAAGCTTCAAATTCATTTTCAACGAACTTGTGTTCGGTGAATTTTTATTTTCATTGCAAGTGCGTAGTGAACCTAGAGCTTGTGTGCAGAATAACTGAAGAAGATAAAGCATAAAGTAAGTATCTTGTTAAAAATAGTTCTTTTCAAACAGTTCATGTCAACTGAAGATAATTTTTAATTATAAATTATGTGTTAAGCAAAAAATTCTTCGTATGAAGAAAAAAGAAAAGTACAAATTTTTTGTTGTAAAACTTATCGATGATAAAGTTAAATATTACTATAATTACTTCTGTTCCATGAGTGCAGATGCAAAACTTTTATATTTGTTTTATACTTTTGGACCTGGGGTTCCATCCCAGTGGAGTTTGGGAGCAATTTATTGACAATTTTTAAGTGAAAACGAATATTCGAAAAATGTAGATTTCAGACCAGCTGATTGACACAGTCAACATCTAATTATTTATCTATGTGGTTAAAAATGTAACTATTCTGTTCAAAATTTGTGTAATTTTGGTGGAAAAGAAGTATTCTTGAAGCTGCAGACCTTTATTGTTACATTTCTATTTGCAAATTATTTTTCAGTAGTTGAAAAGTAAAAATATTTTATTTAAAATGTACATTTTGAAGCAGGCAATTGAGCATGTGGATCGAATAAATCACTGAGCGCGGGAAAATGGGTAAAAGTATTGTCCAAACGTCTAGTCGGACGAAAACTTTTAGTCAAAAGAATTACTTTTTTCGAAATGCAAGATTGTAGAAAATGACGAGACGTTATGATGTGTTTTCATAAGATAAGTGTTTTCAACAACAAGCATGCAAAGGTACAAAAAATGTATCCAAGTAATATTCATTTTTGACACTTTTTCCATAAAACATTAGTAAACAATAGGCGATAGGGTATATTTTTCATCGACCTAAAGTGTGCTTAATGGACAAGCCATAGTATAAAAGTCACACATTCGTTGTATAACATTCATGAGAAGCAAATTGCTTGCGATATTTGCCTTTCAATTATTGAATTTTGTATAGAACATATATTTCATCTCGTATCTCGTGGTGCATGTCACATTATAGACACTTTCTGTATGGAATTTTCCCAAATATTGTAACACTGCAGGTATGACTTATGAATGTTACAATTATTCAAATGTAATGAATATGCGAATATGAGGCTAATTGTATTAGCATTGAACAATAATGAATATATTATTATGCAACTGTCATTCATGTAAAATTACATGTCACAAATATTATAATCTTCAATTGCTCGTTCCATGGTAATGAAGCTGGGTGACATTTATAGATCAGCGTATTACAAATTCTTTCGCAAATGATTTTTCCAACATATGCAAGTAATGTAATTAATTCCATAATTAATTGTTTTGCAGCATAGTCTTGCAATTTTGTGAAATCACAATTACAGTGTATGAAAAAGTAATTGTCCGTTGTAAAGATTCATCATGTCGGTTCAGTGGAAAATGAAACATTTTCTCTCTAAACTTGAATTAGTAGAAATTTTACTAATTCATTCAGTACACTTAATTTTAATTGACAAATCAGTTATTTTTTGAAGTTTACTAATTTTAACAGTAAAAATACCGTAAATGTAGTTAATCAGTTACACCGTAAAGGTAGCGAATCAATTATTATAGACTTACAATAAATTGATAGAGGAACAATTTATTAATTAAGCTTTTGTTTATACTCCAATATTATTTATAATATTTCAGTTTATTTTTCAATTTTCATTTTAATACATGAATAAGAAATTATTAGATGTGTGAACAAAATGTAAACTTGAAACAATTTCACATTTAAAAATGGTGCACAAATATATTTGGAACATAACCTCTTAAAATTATGAATCTGATTTCTTCAATACAACTGTGACTGATCAATCAGTTGTATTACTGCAGGTATATATAACTGATTTACTTAGTAATTTTCGTTTCACTAATCCAATCAATACAATTCTAGTAATTGTCAGCAACTCAATTCTAGCTACAGCAATTAGTAGAATTTAACTGATAATCAGTTATATTTTACTAATTTAAATGTAGGGAGTTTGCTCTATCTTTAAATGTAACTATTCCAGTTTTGGTTAGAGAATTTACGTTTTTGATACAAATTTTTATCTGTTGTACATGAAAATTCCAATGTTCACTTGAAAATGCATAACAACTGCAGGCATATAAAATTTTCCGTACAAAGATTAAAACTTTCATTTTCTAGATCTAGAAGTCTCCAGTGAACTGTTGGAGATAGGAAAAAAAAATGGACAACATTTGTAGATTGGTCATACAAAGAATAATTCATACATGAAGTACAAGATGTCCAATGTTCAGTACTTTTTTATCACATTTTTCATGTCCTTACAGAAATGAATCATATCTATGAAGATAGCAACGGCAGCAGCGAGACCTACTTCTCGGAAGCAGAGAAAGATAATGCGGTTTTTAAGAATGGCACAAAGGAGACGGAGGTGCCAATTACAAATCCGGAATGCAGCCGGTGCATTGACAGAGAAGCCTTAGAAGAGACAATATATGAAATGGTAAAAGAACGCGTCGAGCAAAATATGGAAAGCCTGAAAAGTGAATTGTACGTATAAACTTTTCTCTGCTACATATTTTTCTGCACATTTTACAGCATATTCTTGTGCCCATTGCAAATTACAATTGTTTCACAGACACTGTCAAATGCGACACATCTTGGACGTCAACCTCAGGAGCATGTGCGAGGCGTTGGATAAGCGAATGGCCGAACGCACAGGCCAAAAGAGTAAACCGAAACCGGACGAAGGATATCATCAAAGAATGTAATTGCAAATTACGTATTGCAGTACTGGGTGACCACGAATAATGTGAAGCTTTTGTAAAAATGTGGGCACGTACGTTATTGAACAAATTGTCGGTGTACGCGGCAAAATTCCAACGCTCCTTCCCTACAAATTTTAAATTCTCATTGAAAATTACATTTAATGTCATTATCAAAAGTTGTCAAAAACGCGAAAAAAACAAATATTGCACAAAAAAACATTGTAATCGATTGTAATCGACTTCAGCTATATATTTAAAAATTATTTTCTTTAAATTCCCCTTAATAGTTAATTTACTTCTAATATATATGATGTCCTGTAATAATAAACAAACTCAATAAAAAATATAGTTAAAAAATTGTTCTTTTTACTTTTTTGAGCTGTGGCTAATAAGGATGTTTTTTCAATGACTTGCAATTCTGTAGATGTAGAGTAATGGTGAAGATTACTGACTGCTAGGCGATAGATGCAGGTATAGATGTAGGTTCGATACCCCGTAGCATTAAAAATGTTATTCGTAATATTATAATGTTTAATCATGGAATTTATGTACTCATTCTAAGCAGAACCATTAACATTTACGGACAAAATACTTGCAATCGATTATTTTTTGTTTAAAAACCTTTTTTATTATATGTTTATAGAGTATAGCAATAGTGGGCGCCACAGTTGAACAAAAAGATTGAAATTTACACTTTTGTAATTATAAATAATAATCGGACGATATGCAGTCATATTATGACGAATGCACGGTCCTAAAAAGCAATGGAATGCTTTTTTATCATTTTTCATATTTACTTCGGCTTGCCAGTACAGAACTAGTACTGCTGTGCAGTACCGCGCCAGTACTGTGTAGCATTACCAGCCAGTACTGGCTCAGCACAGATGCCCTATAGTGGGGTTCTGGCAATCTGTACTGGGCCAGTACTGCACCAGTGGTGTATTTCGATCTGGGTTGTATTCTCGACAGATTACAATATTTATAGGCACGTTTATACGATTTATTTCCGAAAAAATATAACATTTATTTAAGTTTATCGACCGTATGCATTCTCATCTCCGGAAAGCAGAAAATGCGTTCTGACAACAAAATGGAGAAACTAAATGATTGAAACATATCAAACTTGTTTAAAAATTTTGGAATATTGTTCCAAAAAGGGCGTAGTAAATGAAAATATAGGAATCTGTCGAAAAGTGCAAAAATTAATACTGTTTGAATATTTAACAGTGAAATTATTTAAACATTTCTTTTGCTGCTTATGTACCTGAGAAAATAAAAGATTTCAACAAATGAAAATTGATTTAGTTTCAAATTGTTGAAAAGATTTCAACGATGAAAATCCATACCGGAGTGGGTATATACATAAATACTGAAGAATTATGATTTATAAAAAAAAAAATTTAATGCATTAGTCAATGCATTTTTGTATGTGGCGCCATCCAGTACAGTTTGTTTCCGAAAAGATGCATCAGAGCTGCCAGATCGTGACTCACTAAGAGATCGATCTCTTGAGAATAGCATTGGTGGTTTTGCTCTTGGGATTCAGCTCAGTAAAGGATCGAATCCTATAGAGATTCAAGAAGTACGATCTTTCCACTCTTTCCATCCCCTGCTGATTGCATCCATACCAGAGTGGGGGCAGAGTTCGCTCAGCGCGAACGTTCTCTTCTCGGGATTCCTTTCCGCTACCTACGCGCCTGCTTGAATCTTTCTCCGAATTGTTTGCGGATGAATAACTCCGATCTTAGAAAATTGTAAATCACGGTTAAAAATTACACTGTACATCCTCATTTTCCACAGTTTGAGGATGGTAGAGCTTGATGACTCCCATCCGTGGAGTCATCCGATAAAATCATATCGTGTTCATCGATCCGATTGCCCCGATTGAAGTTCCGGGCTACACAACGCAAGAAAATTAATTACAATGATAACAGAATTTTCACTATATTTCTTTTTATTATTTTTATTAAAAAAAATCTTACCGTTTATTTTAGCACGGATTCGTGCATTCACTTCTTCAAATTTGTTTCTAAGACATCTCTGCGCAATACGCAGAGTCCCTATTTTCTAAAAAAAGAGAACACTTCGACACTTTATTTGTATTAGATTTTTTACGAATATATTTTAAAATTGTTAACATGTCCCGTTTCTCCAAATTTTTGGACACAGTCTCGAGTACAGTGCGGAGCTCTTTCGCGTGTGACATGATGAAACAATACTGACCATCTACACCACGATCGCCAGTATTTATGGAAAAAGAAAATTCATCCCTACCCTATTATCCAACCCCATTTTTCCGGGAAATTTCGAACCCCCTTGATATCTATAGACTTTCCTGGAAACTGTGAAAAACACCTGTCAAAATCGTAAAGATTCACCGAAACGTCAGGTACACCGAGTCATATATTTGCCAGCTGATTACCGTGAGAGATTGCGGCAATTTTTCACTAAACTAAGTAGACTCCCAAACCTTTTAAATATTAGTTACGCTCAACAATACATGTTACTGCTTTAGGGCATTGTAGAGAGGAAGTAGAAAAAGAGTTACGAGCAATGTTTCTTTGGACAAAAGTAGACATTGACATCGTAAAACCTGACAACAGCCATGGTTTTACGCGGAAAAATAAAAAAAAGGTTCTGACGCCACCTGATTGACACGAACGATTATTTGGAAAAAGGTTTTCTTCCAGTATACGTTTTCTCAGTCATATATCTCATTTTAAAATGCTTAAATATTAGTCGTGGGTATTTTAACAGGCCGATCCCCGATTCTCTAATTTATGACTGGCACCTACGGTTTCAAAGAAGAAGTTTTTCCCGTAGACATGCTTGACTATTAATTACATTTTCAAATATACTCTTCACGGAAGAAGTACATAAATCTACTTTACACAGAATTCAGAAACCAGCAGCTTTTCACGGGACTCGAACTGCAGTCTTATGGCAACTTCGAACCTGTCATAAAACTGGTCAACTCGACTTCGAAGGGAATCTCTCTCAACTTGAAATCTTGGACATACTTCATAAATAACATCGACTGTATATCAACCTTCTTCGAGACGGGTTACGGGTACATGAAATCTGTAGAGTTGGGGAAATGCAGAATTGTCTTCAGCACTTCCAATGGCAGCAAGGTAATCGTCTTCCATCTTCCTGAAGATAAAGAGGAAACCACCACGGGCGATGGTGAAAAAAATGGGCCGAGGGGTACAGACCAACTATAGTGATGCAAAAAACTACTTTTGATGGTCTAAAGCAGATGGCCGTTTGCGCCAAAGAATGTTTACGACGACTACAAACGCAAACTGCTGATGTCGAAAAGTGTTTGAATTTCCTAATAGATGATACTCATAAGTACATTTTGTCAGAAAAATTTCAATCTCCTAGTGAAATGCTCATTCGTCAGATTATTGCTGTTAATTTAGAATATTTCCGTAAACAAATTAAACAAAATTACCAAAACCATTTGTCGATTCATATTTACATTTGGTGTTTTTGGAAATAACAAGTATGTTTACTTCCTATGTTGAAGCAGAAGTAAAATACTTGCTAACAGAATAATTATCTTTTTTGTGAACTTTTGATACTATTTACTTAAATTATTCCACTTTTTATTGTAAAAAAATGTTTGAATCAAAGTAAACATTTTAAAAAATAAATTAAACTATGAATAAAAACTGTGATTTTCATTCCTATGACTTATCCTCGGCTATAATTTTAAGTAATATTATCTCGCCTAAATAATTTAGTTATATCCAAATCTTAGACATTTAATTCATTTTTATACAATATTCATATAAAATCATTTTCATTTGCGATATTTGAAATTAATTTTTATAATAAAAATTTCTTACTTTTAAAAAGCTAGATTAGACATAAGACGCTCTACGTGTTTTCTAAATCTCACTCTCACTCCAAATTTCCTATAGTACCAAAAATGGCGGACCCCCACTCCAAATTTCCCAAAGTTTCAACCATGGTTGACCCCCACTTCAAATTCTCTACAGTACCAGCAATGGCGGACCCCTTACTCCAAATTTCCCAAAGTTTCATCCATGGTTGACCCACACTCCAAATTTCCTATAGTACCAGCAATAGAGGACCCCCTACTCCAAATTTCCCATAGTACCAGCAATGGCGGATCCCGCCACTCCAGAAACCCCATAGTGTCATTCATGGTTGACTCGCACTTCAAATTTCCCATAGTACCAGCAATAGCGGACCCCCCACTCCAAATTTCCCATAGTGTGCGCTATCTACTAGCATCCCTACATTTTGCAAGCAAGTTTTTCTTGTTGTAATTAACTAAAAAATGGTTTCGAATAAAAAAAGTTTTTACGACTGAACAAAGAACAAAGAACAAGAAGGGAAGGGGATGTAGATTTTAAGATTGATTCCGAATTTCCGTGTTGTTCATTTGAATAATACGTTTGTTCCGTGACGCTGCTCCGACCCAGGTTGCTGATCAATCTCTCTAGCGATCACCCCAAGTGAAGGGCCTCACAAAGTTATCATGTAGGGCTTCACACTCGGGCCCTTTAATATCCAAGGTCTTTTGTTTCAGACCTCAGCTACTCCACTGACACCCCTTTTATAACTATAAACTATAAAAAAAACGTGGGCGTCCGGTGTCTTTTTTATCAGATTTTAATCATCAATTTATGTTTCCTCAGTCCGGTTTACTGTTAAGCGATGTGATGGAATTTGTAACAGCATATATTACTGCCTATGGTCTTACTTTACCAGCAGAAACTGATTTAACTGACATGCTAAAAATTTACGCTGGGGAAGAGCTTCAGTATATGCAAGTGACGAATTATATGTTAAATAAGACTTCTGATCCACAGAAATGATGATAGAGGTAATACAGATGAACGAAAAAGTGGGAATATTGAGAAGGAAAGGCTAAAGGAAATAGAAAGAAGATTAGAAAGGAAAGAAAGAGATGTAAGGAAGAAAAACACAGCTATAAAGGGTCTAAGATTAAAAGGGAAGGAATTGAGGGAAGGAGTGGAGGATGTGCTAAAAAGGATAGATAGTAAAGTAGAGATAGACAAAACGCGAAGTGTAGGAAAGAAAACGCGAAGAGGAGAACAAATGGTACTAGTGAAACAAAAGAAATGGTAACATAAGAGGGAAGTGGTGTCAAAGAAGAGGTTCTTATATGGAAGTACGGAGAGAATAGAGGATGATTTGATATGGGTAGAAAGGAATATGTAGTATAAGTTAAGGCAAATAGCGGAAGAGGAAAGACGAAAGGGAAAAAGAACATGGGTTTAAGAATGGTAGAATACAGATAGGTGGTGTATGGTAGGATTAGGAGTAAGAAAAAGAAGAGTTAGTAGTGCCTGGAAACTAGGAGAGGAAGGAACGGAAGATGGAAAAATAAGAAATAGTAAGAAAAAAAGAGATGAGAAAAGGAAGTAGGATAAAATGAAATATATGTTACTGGAATATAACAGGATTCGAGAGAAAGGATAGGGAGTTTATGAGGAATTTGGCACAATGGGATGTAGTAGTAATGATGGAGACGTGGCTAGATGAAAAGGGATAGGAAAGAGTAAGGGGAAGGTTTGCCAGAGGTTACAAATGGCAAGTTCAAAATGCAAAGAGGAAAAATAAAAAAGGCAGAGCAATGGGAGGAATGGTGATGGGAGTAAGGAACGAATGTATAACAGTGAAGGATAAGAAAGGGAGGAAAGAGCAAAAAGAAGGAACGATAGTAGAACAGGTAAATATGGGGGGAGAGAAGTGGAAGATAGTGGCGGTTTATGTGAACAGGGATATGCAGGAGAAATCAGAGATGATGAAAGAAATGATGAAAAAAAAAATAAAGAAGACAGTGCGACAATGCGAGACAATGCGAAGACAATGCGAGAACAGGAGATAGAGGAGAAAGGGAATGAGGTGCAGAGCGAGGAAGGAAATCCAAAGACAAGATACTGAATGTGGAGGGTAAGAAATTGTTATGGAGCTTAGGGGAAATGGGATAGTTTATTCTAAATGGAAGTATAAAGGGGGATGAGGAGGGGGAATATACACGCTCAGGAGAAGTAAGGGGAACGTTAATTGATTATGTAATAGTGGACGATGAGGTAAGAGAGAAAGTCAAGAAACTAGGGGTAGGGGATTATATAGATTCAGATCACTTTCCTGTAATAGTGACATTAGAGGGAGAAAAAAGTAAGAAAAATATAGACAAAAAGGAAGCAAAGGTAAAAAGAGCAGAAAAAGGGTCAAGGGAAGGAAAAGAACAGTTCAAATAAAAGGTTAGAAATATCAAAATGATGGAGGGAAATGTGGACGAGGAGATGGAAATTGTCATGGGAGATATAAAAAGAGGATTAGAAAGAAAAAGCAAAAAAGAATTTAGTAAGGGAGGGGATAGCAATATATGGGATGAGGAATGTAAAAAGAAAAAGAAGAAGGTCAGAAAGGAATTAGGAAAATGGAGAAAAGAAAAAATTAGTGCAGAAGAATATAGGAGAAAAAAGTAGGACTACACTGTGTTGTGTGATAATAAGAAAGAGGAGGAGAGTAAAAGATTTGAGGAAGAGGCGGAGAAAGCTAGGATGGAAGAAGAGGTTTGGAAAGTAGTAAATAGAGAGAGAAAAAGAAGGAAAAGCGTAAACCAGGATATTGAAATATCCTTAAAATATCCGCATACGCGGACTATATAGTGTCCATGGCAGAGGATGAAGAAGGGATGACGGGCTTAATTAAAGGATTAGAGAAACACTTGAATGGGAAACAGTTGAATTTAAATGTGAAAAAAACAAAGATAATGGGGTTTAGAAAAGGAGGGGAAATGAAGAATATTCTGGGAGATTGAATGGAGTAAAGTTAGTAGAAGTAAAGGAGTTTCAATATTTGGGATATACCTTGTAAATGAATGGAGATCATAGAGCTCATATAAGAGAAGGGATGAAAAAGCGGCAGGGATAATGAAACAGATATGGGGAATAGGAAAAAGAAGGTTCAAGAAAGATAGGAGGAGGAGAATGTGTTAATTTGATACGTTGGTATGGCCGGAATTAGGTTATGGAGCGAAGATATGGGGATGGAAGGAAGGGAAAGAGATCGAGAGTTTGCAAGAAAAGGTATATGAGGTAGACGCTAGGAGTAGACTGAAAGACGCCTGGATATACGGCGAGAGGAGAAGCGCAGTGGAATAAATCAAGAACTTGAGCGGGTTAGAGTGCATAGAAATTTGAGACGAAGTTAAGGGAGGGGAGTTAGCGACAAAATGTTTGAAGGAGGTAGAAAAAAAGAGAGGGAGGGCGGTAGAACTGACAAAATGGGAAGAAAAAAGGAGGGACTCTTTGGTGCTAGAGATTGTAGTGAAGTTTTCGAGAAAACTCAGAAAATTGTGGAAACAACTTTCCGGGGTTTCGCCGAAGCCGTACCTAACCTCGGAACGCGAGAAACGGCCGGTCAGAAAAGAAATTATTAAAAACACTCTTACCGTCCAGTCAGGAAAAATAAGTATAAAAGAAGCCAACACATTAGATATTATATTTTAGGATCCACGTCAAAGCACCAGAGTACCCTCAATATTAATAATATTGTAGTCCTTCATAATTTCCGTGAACAGAGTCGAGATCGAAACGTTATATCAAACTGACAGCTCGTAAACACCGAGCAGACAGCGCAGACAGCCAAGAGCAAAGAAGCAGGACGGGAGAATGGAACGAAACCAACTCGGCGCACTAGTCCCGCGCATGACATGGCGTCACTACCGAACAGCCATGTCTCACCGCCGAAGTGGGGAGGTGACGCAAGGAGTCGCCATTTTCCATCGCTGACACCAAGACATGGCGTCACGACTAGACGGCCATGTTTCACCAACAAAGTGGGGAGGTGCCACAACAGATCATATCCCAGAGCTACGACCGGCGGCGATTAGCGGTACTGAATCGATTAACGAGTCAGGACGAGCCAGCCCTGCAACTACACACCATTAAGCTCCACTAGCAGTGTAGAAGGCAGTACGTAACAGACTCGACCAACCCTGTACCACGGCGTGGCTGAACGACCCCGCGCTGCTAAGATCCAGTAAACGTCCATGTTCTAGACAGCGCGTGGGGACCAATGGTCAGCAAGAAGCAGAAGTACGAAGGCACCCATTGGCCGAGATCGACAGGCCAGCCATCTTCACTCCAACCGGTCAATCGACAGGTGCGTCACGAAGAGTCGAGAAGGAAGGAAGCGGAGAAGAACGCGGGACCTATCACTTGTTTCTCTTGACTTGGCGGCGGTGCACTCGAAAGAAACCGAGATAGGCAGCATTATTCTATTTTAATTGGGAGAGAACGGCGTCCAACCGATTAAAGCAAAATGGAAAGCGACAAAGCGGAATACGCTAGATGGTTGCAAGGTGAGTGGCTTCTACAGTAGTTTTCTCCACTGTTCAGTTTTCGTTTCTCGGCCTCCATTCAGTGTGACTTTCGGGACCGCGTGTGCATAACCGTAAAGTGTATAGTGTCGACCGAGACTCCCGCGATACCCAGGAGTGGGGAACGCCCTACTCAAAGCCCGACGATAGTTAGTTAAGGCTGGCGTTCCTCAAGAAAACCGCGGTGTAGGCACGCGTTATGCACATCAGGTGACGTGGTGCAAGCACGGGCGTCTCGGGCGGTCATTTTGAAGGTAGCGGGTCACTCTGGCGATCGGTTGACCATTTTTGGTATCCGCGATTATTGTTGAACTATGCAGTGCTCATTTTCTTTTTATTTGAATAAATGTTCTTTGTTTTCTTATTGTGATCTTGTAAACTGGAGTCGTGAATATTTTTCCAACGTCACTTTTTAGAATATTACTCTCACTCACTCTACCGATCCCACCGCTCTTCTCGTGCACAACCGAGAGTTAGCTGATTAGCCTAGTGGTTGCGACGGGACCGGAACCGACGGGGCTCGGATAGAGTAACCTATCTGGCGCCTGTAAAATAAATTCAACGAGCTTCGTGGGTTGTTCGTGAGTCAGAAGAGCGCGACTTACGAACTCGGTGTAATCCGGTTTTTGTGTCGCAGCTGTAGGTAAGTAGCAGCCTAATTTCACATGACTGAGTTTTCCAATCCTGGTCCATCCCCGGCCAGGACGTGGTTAGACCGTGGTGCACACTAGGTATTTGGAAAACCTGGTTATAAATGGCTCCCAACATAGAGGGCCGTCACAAGTTGACGCGAACGGAGTGAGAGAGAAGAGGGGAACGTAAAGTGACGGTAAGCAGCTAGAAGTGGTCGACCAGCAGTAAAATATTCCTGCCTGCTTACTATGGTTAATATTAATTTTTGTGTTCTCACATTTCTGCTTCGCTCTCGCTTCTACGACTAAGTACCATCCTCTTAAGCCCTCTTAACTTGGAATAATAATTTTTCTTTCTGCGCAAATAAACTAGGTAATAGGTATGATAATAAGTAATTCTTCAAGACTTTAGGAATTCTACGACGAACTTTCGAGACTTTTTTTTCATTTTAGGTAATTTTGGAGAATTTTCGAATCGGGTCGAAATTTTTCGACACTTAAAAGAAGGCAATTACCGGAAATTTAAGTGCATTTTTTTCTTTATTCCCTTTTACCCTTTCAATTTTCTTCTTTTTTTCAGGAATATTTTTTTTCAATATAAAGATTTTTCTTGATTAAAGGGGAAATTTCGCGAATTTTCAGACGGCTAAAAACGAGTAACGGAATTGGGAAGTTTTCGAAGAACTCTGAGATGAACGTGTAAGCTTGGGGGTTTTTCGGGAATTTCGGGTAATTTTCGGTAGTCCGAAAATAATTCAAGGGAATAAAGGAGAAAGCATCACCAGTTTCTGAGTTTTTTCGATCACATTGTTTTTTTTTTTAAGGTAGTTGACTTCAAATAAGTTAGTATAATCGATTCTTACGACCATATGGAGGGGTAACCGAGACAAGACGATACGCGGGAAGACCGCAGTTTACCGAAAAGTTCGGCTAATAGTGAAACACATTGCGTAGCCGAAACCGCGTCAGAAGAGCTGATCGAGAGTCAGGATAGGCGATCTAGGACCATTCTAGGCGCGATAATGACGCAATTACCAAGTTGAGCAAACGACCTAAGAGGAGAGGTTCTTCGGCCAATCCTCAGAGGGTTGAAGCCACATACGAGCGGGGTGGACGAGGTGCTGCGGGAGCGAATGGGGCGGTACTTCGCGCGTCAGGGGGGTAACCAGGCGGTACTCTGGTACCCAGAGGACGATGAACCCCAGGAGTTTGTGCCAAGGGACGAGGGGACCGACGCGAATATTATAGGTCTCTCGAAAGGTACTAGACACCAGATAGGGTTTCACCAACTCTTCATGATGTTAGAGGCGACCCTCCATGGGCACCGACATTGGCCAGGGATGGGGGGAGACCAGGCCCTGAGAGGTGCACTATCACCAACCTACACCCCACCCCCAGCAGAGACATGTGGAGGGGGACGAAGGGGGAGTGGCACCACCTTCTCAAGCAGAAACATCGGTTGGACCGAACGTAGGAGCACTAGGGGCGGGGATCATCGCTTCGCAAAAATCAACACAAGGCCACGCGGAACAATAACTAGGGCCAGCGCGACAGACGAGCAAAGAGACATGTCCCTACATTTTGCTCATTTAGTTTCCAGGGGAAGCGCGGTACCCCAACAGTATCAAGGGGCAACTAAGAGTTCAGAGAAGCCCGGAAGGGCTTAGGGCTTGCCGAGACAAGACTGGGATTACCAAGCCTCGGTATCACTAAGCCGTAGTATGACGACACCTTGAGCAAGTGGACCAACCGGTCAGACGGCATATTACCCACCGACAGTAAGTGTCCTAACGTGTACTCACTCAGCAACCACCTCTCAACCGATTTTCACCACCGCGGTAATAAGAGACACGCGCCCGAGCAATGACTGGCATAGCCGGAATCAGCAATATTTTTACACTCTCATCAGAGAAGGTATTAGATTTGTGTAAAATTTGACCCCCCCCCCCCGTTTTTGTAAAATGTCCACGCTTTGAGACCTTCTGAACCCAAAAAACAGGTTTTGACGAAAGTGTCTGTCTGTATGTATGTATGTATGTATGTAATAAGTATGTATGTATGTGAGTCTGTGCACAAATGTGGGAGAAATACAGAGAACGATCGCGTAGCGCGAGGTAAATGCATTATCGAGCGCGAAGCGCGAAGTGAATATATAATCGAGCGCGAAGGCCGAGAGAAATATATAATCGAGCGCAAAGCGCGAGAACCAACAGTCGCACGTCCTAGGCACACTCAAACTTGCTAGCCGCGCGCGCAGCGCGCAATGAGACAGTGCCCGCGCGGCGGGCAGATTTTTTGAAATATGATTATTCATTTATAAATAAACATATACCTTTCATCTCCTTATACATCTTTCAGCGTAAACTCGTATATTATCGTGCGATACCCTGACACGAAATATTTGTTTTCCCGGTACAGAATAATTTGTTCGGATGAAAACTTTTTTATTTTGATTCAGCTTCCCCATATCTCGTGAGCAAGTTATTTATTTATTTTTTGTTTTTTTAGAGTTATCTTTTCAAATTCAAAAATAGATTTTTAGTCGCTATCCAAAGACGATTTTCAAAACCCTTGAAATTTGAACGTCCAAATTCTAGAATAATTTACTCGGAATTGGTTAACGTTTCTAGTGAAAGTCATCTTCTCTCAATTTAGCAACTCAACATCTCAGAAGTAAGTTTTTTTGGTTTAAATTGAAAATTGCACTTTTTATCGTTATTCGCAACCGAGCCTGTTCCAGTTTTAGTATCCTCTGACTTTGAAATTGTAAACTTGAACATTCTGTTTCTCTAAACTGGATCTTTTGTTGAATCATACATTTTTGGTCTTATTTAGTAACACTTCAGCTCAGGGGTAAAGTTTTGTTCTGATATTTAAATTGTTGAAAATAAAAAGATTATAATACAAATACAAAACAAGTTTCTCATTTGGTTGAAAATAATTTAATTTTGAAGGCATAGTTCTATCATAGTTTATTATTTGGGGCTAAACGCCAGTAGTGCCGAAATTGTTCAATTTTTCAGGCTTCCAATTTGACGCAATGAATAAGGATGTTCACCAGTTGTTTCAAGCTCAAAAATAAGCATTGTTAAAAATTCTTTTTAAATTTGAGGAAAATACTCCTATTGTTAGGCGAACTTTAGAAAAAAATATTGTATTACTTAAGGTTATGTTTTCTGACCAGTGAATTATTTAAATAATATGATGTTGATGTTTTTTGTCTACATGGTCGATAATCAATATTTTTTTGAATATTGATTATTAAAGTTGAGGAACTTATCTTATATATCTTGCAAGTACATTGAATGACGTCGAAATTCAACTTTCCGGAGTTGTGAAGAAAATTTTCTCGTCTCTCCGTAGCTTAATTGGTTGGAGCATCAGACCGGAAATCTGAAAGATTTGGAGTTCGAATCCCAGCGGAGCTAGAGAGATTTTTTTCACAACTTTAAAAAGTTTTGTTTTTCAACTTTGATAATCAACATATAAAAAAATATTGATTATCGATCATGTAGACAAAAAACATTAACATCATATTATCTAGAAAAAAATATTTCAGGTTATTTTTTTCTCACTTCATTTTATTCTTTGAAGGATTACCTACGAATCTCTTTGGTAAGTTTTTATTAACAACATTTTAATCAGGAATTATGCAATTGTCAATTGTACAACATTAGGATTAAATAAGAATTGCGCAACGTTTACCTGAACAGAAAGCAGAAACATATAAACTTCTAGATAACTCAATAATTTTACACTGAAATCTTTTTTTGAATTTTCGCCTTTAGCAATCTTCCAAAGTTAGTTACAATTAACAATGGAAATATTTTCCTCGAGTTCAAAAATCATTTTTCAAATTGCTCATTTTTGAACTTGAAATAACTAGTGTACATCCTGAAATAGTAAAATAGATAGACTTTGAACAATATGAAAATGTATAAGTAAATGTTTGGTTCTCAATATTTTATTTATTTATATATATTCTTATCTAAAAGACTACATTACATCAACGTGGTAGCTTATTAATATACATCAGCTTGACATTTTATAAAATTGTCTTCAGCAAGAAGAGGTTCCCCTTCCACTAAAATTATTTATCATTGATTTTCAACTTATTTAATTTGCAATTTAGATTAAAAGGAGTGAATTTTATCAAACGTAATGTCAAATTTGAAAATGAATAATGTTTAATGACTTAGTTTTAATAAAAAGCTACAATCATTTCTTTGGACTTCCTTCACTCTCTCTCGCGTTGTTATGCTAAAAATAGGATTTTTTTTCATAGCGATATTTGATGAATAAAACAAATACTCCTACAAGTACTTTTTTTAGACTTTTAACGTATCTCGCGTCTTTTGGCGTAATATTAGAATTTTCTATCTTTGCATTTGCATATCCATTTCGATAAGTAAATTAAAAACGACGAGTCCTGTCGAAAAATATTTCAAAGAAATTTTGTATGAATTTCTAAAAGCTGAGATTTCTTCACAAACTTTTCCACGTTTTTCGCGTTGTTTTGCTCAAAATTTCCTGTATTTCGCGTTATTTGGTTCCAAATTGGATTTTTTTCATGGTGTTTTCAACAAATAAAACCAAAATGACAAATTCTATAAAAAAATGGTTCAATATATTTTTAAGGACTTTTTAAAAGCTGCAATTCATCCATACAACTTTTTTGCTTATCTCAAGTGGTTCTGCCGAAAATGTGAATTTTCTATTTTTTTATAGTATTTTCCATAAATAAAACCGAAATGACAAATCCTATCAAAAAATGCTTGGAAGAAATTTCGTAGGATTTTTTGCATGGTATTTTCAATAAATAAAACCGAAACATCAAGTCTTATAAAAAAATGGTAGAGAAAAAAATTGTAGATATTTTAAAAAGTTTCAATTATGCTTTTAAACTTTCTGTACGTATCTGCCGTGGTTAACGAACTCGTTTTTCATTTTCGGATACAAAAAAGTGTGCCAAAGCTCGACGATTTGATCCGTTAATTTTCTCGAGAGTTATCATGTTTACGGACATACCGAGAGACAGACATAGAGACAGACAGCCGGACATACGCCGTCACCAAAACTTGATTTTCGGCTTCAGGGGGTTTCAAAACGTGGAGATCAGTTCAAAAACTCAGGTGTGTATAATACTTTCTCAATCATAAATGATGAGAATGTTGAAATGATTATATATTTTAATGAGTTAAAACTTATTGTATGCATTAGAATTGTAACTTCATTAAAAAATTCTAATTAAAGTTTTTAACTTTTACATTCTCATCCAGAGAAGGTATTAGATTTGTGTAAAATTTGACCCCCTCGGTTTTTGTCCAATCTCCACGTTTTGAAAACCCCTGAACCCAAAAAACAGGTTTTTACAAAATGTCTGTCTGCTAGTCTATCTGTCTGTAGATTTTTAGTTTGGTTGCACGATAACTTTAAAAAGAATTAACCTATTGAATTGGCCTTTGGTATACTCTTTGAGTCTTGTAAACTAAAGGTCAAGTTCGTTAGCCAGTCATTTTGAATGAAAACTCAAAAAGTGAGCGCATTTTGAAAATTGTTGAGACCATTTTATTTCTAAATTTGAAATTTATGTGTACGGCTGTTCATAGTACTTGAAAATTCAAATAATTTATTTCAATGACATTTTTCTATAAAATGAAATTTTTCAGAGTTACAGCATTTTCAACATCCAAAAGAAGAAACGCAAATTAACATTTTCAGCCAAACAACGCACGATACGAAAAAAAAGTAAAGGCAAGAAAAATGTTTATTTTTGCACGCCCTACAAGACTATCATAACGAATTTCTCAATTTTCCTGAAAAATCTAAAATTCACATTTTTATTACACAAAAAATAATGAAAAATCACAAATTTAATTTTACGTTTTTATTATTTATTTTATGTAATTTAGTTCCACATTCTCATCCAGAGAAGGTATTAGATTTTTTTTTAACTTGACCCCCCGGTTTTTGTCAAATGTCCACGTTTTGAGACCCACTGAACCCAAAAAAACAGGTTCTTACAAAAATCAAAAATTTAATTTCACGGTCAAACTATGCAAGATACGACAAATGATGATGAAGCCAAAATTGTGCACTCAAAAAATATCTACAAATTTGTTATGGGTTACGTTTTGATAGGATGTGTAGTTCTTGTTTTATTCGTAAAAAATTAGAATAACAGTGAAAAAATCTGCCCGATAAGTGGGCACATTCTCATCAGAACTTTGCTTATTTGATTTCTTTTCCATCTCGCATGTGTGTTTTCAAAACTATTTAAAAATTGATCATATATATGTTCCAAAAACGACTTAGATACTTTTTTTCTCCCCTTTCCAGATAGTTGGAAAAAATCTTTCTGATTGTATGATTTATTAGAAAGATATAAAATATACGCTGAAGTAAAGGAATTTCCTTCTTCATTTTAAATCAAAGAACATCACAGAACATAACATATGGTCGTTGCGAAGCGCGATGACCAAATCGCGCGCCGTAAGCGGGCTCAAACTTTCGAGTTTCTATTATACGGTGACTAGAAACGACCGTGGAGCGCGAGGTTTACATGATTTCTAAAACAAATATCGAGCACGAAGCGCGAGTGTCTTGATGAGAATGTGTTCCTTAATGTCGATAGAACCTTAAGTAAATAAGTTCTTCTTTTTATGTAAAACTGAAATAATTAAATGAAAAGCAGGTCATAACAATAGCGGGCACACGTAGTGCGAAAATCTAGAGAAACCGAGCTTAAAGCGTCAAGCATATGTCTCCGAGCGCGTAGTGCGAGGTGAATACATTATCGAGCGCGAAGCGCAATATTCAAAAGGTGCGCGCCGTAGGCGCGCTCAAACTTGCGAGCGATGAGAATATGCCCGCGAGGCAGGCAGATTTTTTAATCTAAAAATTATTCCAATAAGCAAGTTTTCCATTTTAAATTATTACTTTTAATTTAAAATAAAATTTCTTAATTTTGAAGGTTTCAGTTAAAAATCATTTAACATTGAAGGCCTTTACTTACAGATTGAAATTGATTTTCATCGTTGCGAAATAATAGCAATGCTTTTACTTATAATCCTGCAACCTGGAAATTTATACATTTGAAAATAAAAAAATAGTTTTTAATGTAACTGAAAATTTAGTACTCGTAAAAGTTTCTGGAGTTATTTTTTACATAGAATTGATTGGTGCCGCTTACTCCTAACCTAGGATCAATATTGATTAATTTGTATCAAATTATTTATACAAAAATTCCTGTAAGAAAATGAAAATGTAATACATATTTCTTTATCCATTTTGAAGAAACATTTATATTATCTGTACTAAATACACCGGAATGTGAAATATCAATTGGAAAAGTAAATATTTACCTAATTACAAAATTAGCATTAGAAATAATTCATGTGCGAAACCTTTATTATTGTCACTAATTTATTTTCTGTACAAATACAATAAGGATTAGAATTGCAAAAGTATTATCCTTTATATTAATTTATTATTTTGTAAATCATGTCAGAATCTCTGCTTCTACTTTACCGATGTTTTGAGAAAACAGGGAGAAGCGGCGAGGAGCCAAGAATAATAGATTTTAAATCATTACCCTTAGAGCCGCAGACCATCGATTTTACCTATAGAGAAAGAGTGGAGGAGGGTTGTACGACGAGGGCAGTAGCTACGAACCGCACGAAAGTAGTTGCTATATATGTTATACCCCCACTCCGCTGTCACTTGCCGCATTTAGGTGTATAATAGTTGTGCTCTTACCCACTAAGCTACGGAGAGACGAGATAATTTTCTTCACAACCCTTACAAGTTGAATTCTAATGTCATTCCTTATAATTAAGATTTAATTGTTAAATATGAAAGTTATATTTATTCTTGATGTTAAAGTTTTCGACGAGGCAAATGTCTTAAATTATTTGAATTTTAATTAATTTTTGTCTGCTGGTCTAGAATCAACATTTTTTGAATATTGATTTTTTTTTTAATTGTGAAAAAAACGCTCTCTTGCTCCGTTGGGTTCCGAACACAGGTCTTTCAGATTGACGATCTGATGCTCTTACCTACTAAGCTACGGAAAGACGAGATTCTAGACCAGTAGATTAAAATAAACGTAGTGTATACAGATACGGGATTTTTTGCCGTATTTTAATTTTGTAGTATGGCATTTTCTGCCATATTTTGAGTTTGTAGTTCGGCATTTTTTACCGTATTTCAATTTCGTAATCGGGCATTTTTTGCCGGATTTAAATATTCTAGTACGGCAAATTTTGCCTGATTTGAATTTTCTAGTACGGAAAATTTTGACATCAACGAAATTTATTTCCACATTTAAATTTTTTGGCAGTAAGCATTGCTTTAAAAAATATTGAAAACTTTATTGGTCAGAGTCTCGTAATCCATCATATCTCGAAGCCTTTTCTAGCCCGTCTTTCAAAAAATACGCGTGTTAGTGACTGGTCACAACAGAGTGATCTGTCACATCTCAAACCCCTTTTCCAAGTCTCCCTTTAAAAAATACGCGTGTTAGCGACTGATCACAAAATAGTGATCTGTCACATTTCGAACCTCTTTTTGGATAATTTAAAGATAAAAAATCAAGTTTTTAATTGTAAAACTTAAAACTGATTATATCATTTTGAATTGTATGGATCACGAGACGTTAACCTAAAAAGTTTTCAATATTTTGTAAAGCAATGCTTATTGCCAAAAATGTTGAAATGCGACAAGAAATTTCGTTGATGTCAAAATTTTCCGTACTGGAAAATTCAAGTCCAGTAAAATTTTCCGTACTGAGAAATTTAAATGCGGCAAAAAATGCCGGACTACAAAATTAAAATACGGCAAAGAATGCCGGACTACAAAATTAAAATACGGCAAAAAATGCGATGAGCAATTCTTTAGTGTGCTTTTAGTGTGTAATGTTCTTGATAATATGATACTTTGTGTGTATTTATAACTTAATATTCCTCGTTTTATGTTGAAATAGACAGTTCCTTATTGACACAAAAATTTGCCGGACTAGAAACTCTGAATAAGGAAAAATTTGCCGGAGCTCAATACTCGACCTAAAATGAATTAACATCAAAATTATTTACATTTACCTGGTCAAAAACCTTAACGTCAAAAATAAATATAACTTCCATGTTTAAAAAGTAAGTCTTATAAGTATAAGGAATGACATTGGAATACAACTTGTAGGGGCTGTGAAGAAAATAATCTCGTCTCTCTGTAGCTTAGTGGGTAATAGCATCAGACCAGCAATCTGAAAGACCTGGGTTTGGATCCCAGCGGAGCGAAAGAGAATTTTTTTCAAAATAATAAAAAATCAATATTTAAAAAATATTGACTCTGGACCACTAGACAAAAATGAATTAAAATCAAAATTATTGACAACATCAAAAACCTTAACATCAAAAATAAATGTAACTTCCATGTTTAAAAATTAAATCTCACAAGTATAAGGAATCGTATCAACATGTAGGGGTTGTGAAGAAATTAACCTCGTCTCTCCGTAGCTTAGTGGGTAAGATTATCAGACCGCCATCTGAAAGACCTGGGTGCGGGTCCCTGCGGAGCAAGAGAGCTTTCTTTTCACAATTGAAAAAAAATCAATATTGAAAAGAAATGATTCTAGACTAGTAGACAAAAATGAATTAATATTAAAATTATTCACGACATTTACCTGGTCGAAAGCCTTAACATCAAAAATAAATTTAACTTTCATATTTAAAAATTAAGTCTTACAGTTATAAGGAATGACATCGGAATTCAACTTGTAGGGGTTGTGAAGAAAATAATCTTATCTTTCCGTAGCTTAGTGGGTAAGAGCATCAGACCGGCAATCTAAAACACCTGGGTTCGGATCCCAGCGGAGCAAGAGAGCATTTTTTCACAATTAAAAAAAAATAAATATTAAAAAAATATTCAAAGTAAATTTGGTAGGATTTTTTAAAAGCTGCAATTTCTTCTCAGAACTTTTTCCATATCTTACGTTGTTTGACTCAAAATTAGAATTTTCGATTTTGTTATATCATTTTCGATAAATAAAACCTAAATGACAAGTCCCAGCAAAAAATGGTTACGGAAAATTTTGTAGGCCTTTTTGAAAACTATAATTCCTCCTTTAGACTTTTTCCGTATTTCCCGTCGTTTGGCTTGAGATTTGATTTTGGGATTTTTTATATTATTTCCGATGGAAAAAACCAAAATATCAAGTCCTACAAAAAAAATGGTTCACGGAAAAATGATGGCTCTTTTAAGAAGCTACAGTTCTTTAATGAAACTTTTCTACGTATCGGTCGTCGTTTGGCTTGAAATTACAACTATCGATGATTAAATGCAAAAAGAAGAGTCCCATCAAAAAATGGTTATAAGAAAAATTGTAGATATTTTGAAAAGCTTCAATTCTCTTTTCAGACTTTTTACACGTATATACACTCATCTCGCGGTTGTGAGACGTGGCCATGAATGGGATTTACCGCGGTCCTACTTGGAGCCGATGTCATTTTTTAGAAGACAGTTGCTCCTAGTGGGACCCTGCGGTGGTTGTTAACCTTTAGTTTTTAATTATATATACTTAAAATTAGCGATTATTATGTGACCCGCGCCGAGGAAAGGGATCTAACGTGGAAATCTACGATTTTACAAGACGAGCGATGGAAAGCGAGCCAGTAGACGAGAGTTTTAAGAGAGAGGGAAGGCTTATAAAAACTTCCGTCTCCACTGACAACTACATTCTCACGCTTTAAACTGTGCAGCGCAGTGCACGTTACACGGACGGGTATTATAGGTGAGGTGCGATTAGAAGTTGTCAGTGGTGTTAGGTGTTTCACGAGATCTGATTCAGGCCGAAGAATGCGCAATTTACGGGGTTCCTAACAACATAGTTTTGAACAATAATAACATTCGGAAATTTTGTTGTATCGTTCTATCAAAAAGAGTAACTCAAAAACTATCGGAAGGTGTAAAAACCTGAATATCGACCATTTCCGAACTAGACCCCTTTCTTTGGCGCTCGTCACATATATATGTATGCATGTATAGTAAAGATTTGAATATGAAATTCTTTGAGATAATTTGACATTAATTTTTCATTTATCAAGAACTTATTTTGCGAAATTCAATTTAACGGCACATTTCTTTATCAATATATATTCAATTATCAGGGTGCGCCAAACTTTCTTTTAGCTCAGGGCGTCAAAACCCCTAATGCCGGTTCTGACCGTCGCACTACTGTGAGTGTCGTTTAGGTGCCGAAATCAGCACAAACAGTCACTAAAACGGCACTGGCAGCCCAGTGCCGTTCGCCAGTGCCGTTTCATCGGCAGGCGACATTTGCGGTCAGGAAGGTCTATACGGGTCCCAACTAATACCCCGATAATTTTCTACAGGGGTTATAATATAATATTTTTGTTTATTGCTTGAATACTTAAGGTAGTAATTTTCATATTCTCATTATTTATGATCAAAAATATTAAATAAGTGTCAATTTTGACATATGCATTTTCCCTCGATTCTCTACATTTTAAGAGGGCTGTGTACTAGCGTGTGATCTCCGAGTTGAGTGTGCGAGAGAGACATCAGATAGGCAATAAGGCATCAGATAGCTTAACAAAAAGCTCAAAAAAAAGGGTTCATTGTGATAGAAATTGTACGGTCGCATGGGATGCCAAGCTGCAGGACCCCAAAGAAAATGTATGCAGGCCTGACGGAAGAATCCTCTACTAACTACTCTATTCTTCTTCGTGCACCATCGAAGACTAAAGAGAGTGAGTGAGTAACCCAAATGCTTCAAGATCAACTGGGATTGCAAATATTAACCGAATTTTTTCTATTCTTCTTCTTGATTTTCTCGTAATAATATAACGAAGGTAATGCAATCTATTAAAATTCGATGATTAATATTTTACCAAATTTTGATTTTTCTCAACCGACTCCAATCGAGCAACAATGGGAAGGTCTTGTGGGCTGTTTCTTTCTCTCAAGGCTAGCGAGCGAACGTTTTCTGGCCTGGCGCAACCTTCACATTGTTACATTCTCATTTGAAGATTAGATCCAGTAGAGAAAAATTAAAATTTCATACAATATTATTAATCGAATTCTGATAGGCTGTATCAAACATTTTTCTTCACATTTCATAATGTACATTAATTTTTTCATAAAGAATCTACGCCTACTAATTTTTTAAATAATTATTACAAGCTCAGGAATTATCCTTCAAAAGTTGGGTAACTTTCACCAGTCAATCTCACTTTTCTCATATAATCTCGTCTCGTAATGACAGATAGAGATACCAAATATTCGAAAAGCAAATTGATACCCCTCGAAACCTTTTTGAAAAACTGTTTCACCACTTTTTTGTACCTTGCTTTTTTTTCTGAAAGTTATCTCCTAAAATTATCAAGATTGGAACAAATTTCATTTTGAAGCTAGTGGGTGTTATTCAAATAAACAATTTTTGTGTTATGCAATTTTTGGTATGCCTGTTACTTTTTGCAAAAAACCTGAAAAAACTATATTGCAATAATCGATTTTTATGCATTGTTTATCAGGATGTCTACTTAAATTCTGGAGAAAAAAAATGTCCTGATAATTTCCGGTATTTTCCAGATATAATTTTTTATAGTACGGAGCTATTCAAATAGTTCGCACTTTTTAAATCAATCGACCAGAAATATGTGTACAGTTTCACGAGTTTATTATAAAAAATGTTTTTTTCTTAGTATCTAGTGACTCAACTGATATGCTTCATTTAGAAAGCTTTGGAAATTTATATTACAAGATATTCTTGAATATATTAGCACCATCGCACAGTGGGCTGAATCGGGAATTTACCATTCAAAATCACCTACAGCCCACAATTCTCAACCGATTTTCAATTTTTTGTTTGTGAGTGATCAACGATAGTTGCACAAAAGCGTCTATGGATTTGATTTTTTAAGTTTTGTCATTCTAAATTTTTTATATGAATAAACAAGGAGCGAAAATGAGTCATTTTTTAATTATTACTTTTTATCTTCAAATCAATAATTCAATTAAGCCCATTTTTGACGAAAATAAATGACGAAGTATCCAATGAATATAAATTATTCACAGGATATCGAATATAATTGTTATAAACAAATTATTTCAACAAAATGTCAACACATTGGAAATTTTACTTCCAAGTATATTTGTGAGTTGAAATTGCTTGATTTTATAAACAGGATTACGTTTGATCATGGAAATTTTTTATATGGTATAATTGGTTCATTTTAGAAACAAACTATGTAAACAAATGCATATTTTAGGCGTTTTTTGGCAGAAAGTAATCACTTTTCTTTCTTAGTACCTTTAAATTCTATTTGTTGTAATATTTAGTGATAAGGATTGGTCATTCGATATTATTTGTTTATTTTATAAACAAATTTTATAGACAAAAGCATATTTTGGTCATTTATAGACAGAAAGTAATAGTTTTTCTTTATAATCGTCTCCAAATTACATAAGTGGTGAGGTTTAGTGACGAAGAATTGTCAACCGATATTATTTGTTTATGTTATAAGCAAATCTTATAAACAAATGCAAAGTTTGACCACTGATAGAAATTAATCGTTTTTCTTTCTAATCGTCTTCAAATCACATAAGTGGTGATATTTAGTGACAAAGAATTTTCAGTCAAAATTATTTTCTTATGTTATGAACAAATACATAGTTTGACCGTTTATAGATTGAAAGTTATCGTTTTTCTTTCTAATCGTCTTCAAATTACATAAGTGGTAATGCTTAGTGAAGAAGAATTGTTATTTGACATTAATTCTTCATTTTATAAACAAATGCATAATTTAGCCATTTGTACACAGAAGGTAATCTTTTTCTATTATTTCCTTCAAATGATACCACTTGAAATGTTTTGTGATGTTCTAAAAGAATTAGATTCCAAGTTGTACTAGTCAATCATTTCAATAATGTTAGGATCCATTTCAAATTCATTCTTGATCCACTTCAGGTGCAATTAATAGATCAGACGAGATGACACAAGGAGCTTATGTATTATATCTTCATTCGGCGAAATTCGAGAGCAATTTCGTGTGTTGAATTCTCTGAACCGCTTAAAATTTTTATTATGGGCTTCTGCAGCTTCTTCTGAATACGGTATATTTTGAATATTTCAATTACTTAAAAAACTGAAAAGCAGTTTTAAAAAAAAATTTACTTCAGTCAACCTCACCGACATTTACGTAAAACGTTACTCTAGCTTGAACTTATATTTTTTATCGAATTTGTTTCTAACATAAGCAAATAATATCGATTGACAATTATTCGTCACTTAACATCACCACTTATGTAATTTGATGACGACTGGAAAGAAAAACAATCACTTTCTATTTATAAATGGTCAAACTGCATTTGTTTATAAAATTTGTGTATAAGATAAACAAATCATATTGATTTACAATTCTTCATCACTAAACATCACCACTTATGTAATTTGAAGACGAATAGAAAGAAAAACCATCACTTTCTATCAGTAAATGGTCAAACTATGCATTTGTTTATAAAATTTGTTCATAAAATAAACAAATAATATCGTTTGACAAGTCTTCGTCACTGAACATCACCAGTCACGTAATTTGAAGACGATCAGAAAGAAAAACAATCACTTTCTACCTATAAATGGTCAAACTATGCATTTGTTTATAAAATTTGTTTAAAACATAAACAAATAATATCGATTGACAATTCTTAGTCACTAAACATCACCACTTATGATAATTTGAAGACCATTAGAAAGAAAAACTATTACTTTCTGTCTATAAATGTGCAAAATATGCATTTGTTTATAAAATTTGTTTATAAAATGAATAAATAATATCGAATGATCAATCTCAATCACTAAAAATGACCACTCATATAGTTTAAATATACTAAGAAAGAAAAGCGATTACTTTTTGTCAATAAATGCCTAAAATATGCATTTGTTTACATAATTTGTTTATAGAATAAACAAATTATACCATACAACGAATTTTTATAATCAAACGTGATCTTGTTGATAAAATCAAGCAATTTCAACTTACAAATCCACTTTGCAAGCAAAATATCCAATATGTTGACATTTTGGTAATATAATTTCTTTATAACAATTAGATTCAATATCCTGTGAATTATTTATATTCTTTGGATACTTCGTCATTTATTAGTGTCGAGAATGGGATAATTTAAGTTATTTATTCGAACATAAAAAAAATAATTAAAAAATGTCTCATTCAACATGAATAATTTTCTACTCAAAAAACGACCATTTAATAAGATATATAAATCTTTAACCAAACTTTAGAATTTTTAAGCCCAAAAGTATTCAAATGTACAAATAAAAACATGAATACACATCAATGAATGTAACCGTTAATATTTTAACCAAAAAATTTTTATTTTTATTCAAGAAAAATTGAATTCAACGAAAAAAGATGAATTCACAACAAAATAGATGAATACTTAAGCAAAACTTATTAATTTTTGAACAAAACTGTTTCAATTGTACGAAAAAATGATTTTTTACCATAAAAGACAAAGTTTTAACAAAATACATAAATTTCTAACCGAATAGATAAATATGATACCAAGAAGATTAATTTTCTACTAAAAAGACGAATTGTTTTACAAAATACGCGAGTTTTTAACCAAAAAGTTGAAAGTGTGAAGTTTTAACAAAAAGGTGGATTTTCAACTAATACTGATTCTTTTTAATCAGACAGTTGCATTTTTAACCAAAAAAGAATAAATTTCTGCAAAAAGAGGACTTCTGAGACGAGAGAAATCAAATCAATAAAATTGAATATTCAAGCAGAAAAGACTAACTTTTAATAAAGCAGTTAAATTTTTGACAACAAAGCATGACTTCTCCAACGAAATTGTTGTATTCTCAATAAATTATTAAATTTTGAACCATATACTAAAATGTTTAAACAAAAAATTGAATTCTTAACACTCAACTTAATATTAGTTTTTCAACTGAAAAGAATTAAGTTTCGATGAAAAATAGTTGGTTTTTCTAATTAGGTTACATTAATTCAGTCTTTCATTATATTTCCACGTTTATTAAATCAATTGGGTATGCGTTATATATTCAAGCACTAGATTGCGCTGACAAATAGCTGTTTACAATCAAATTTATGAAACTTTCGTTTTCCAGTGATTTGGAGACTTGAAAATGTCATACATAAAAAATGGGGTTTTCCACATTTCCCCCCTTACATGTAAGACAGCACAGAAAAATCCTTAACCGAACCCCCAAGCAGCAAACTTTATGCAATTTATGCACAGACCATATAGTGGTGACTAATATAATTTGAAAATATGTGTTATCATACAATTTCAATACAAAAAGTACTCTTATCAGCGAAAGCATAAGAACTTTCATACACGTTCGTATGGACAAAGTATCGCCTGCATAAATAGATCATTACTCGTAACCGGTCAGCGATCATAAAATATTTAACAGGATGTTCGGAAGCACTTGCGTGTTCCGCTGAGGTAAGCTGGTCAAGCATACGAAATTACAAGTTTTTGCAAATGGGATTCGCATGTAACTGGATGATCTACCTTGGTTTCACGATTCGATAGAATCGTATACATTATTGAATTTGCCGTACCCTGGCATCAATTATAATACATGAAAAAATGTGAGCATTAATGTATGGTAGTTATAGAAAGTGAAAAGTGGCTGCAAAAAAGAATTTAACTAATGTTCTTCTGAAATTGAAAGAATTCGATAAAATTGATAAGGGTTCGACGCGAATTTCAACGAATTTACATAAAATAAAGTTATAAAACATCAAAACAATTTAAATTCAGTTGAAATAAATTATAAAAATAATTTTAAATCCAAAAAATCCCATTGATTTCAGTAAAATTGGAGTGAATTCAGAAGAATTTAAGGCTTATCAGAAGATTTCGAATTCATAAAAGTTCATGATGAATTAGAAAAAAAACTTCAAGTGGTTTAAAGACAATAAAAAAATACGACAAAATTAATTTATTGTAGTAAATTTGAAATAAGTTTTAAAATATCGTAGATAATTCAAAAGACTTTGATTAAAGCGTAAGAATTTAAGGTGAGTTTAAGCACATCAGGATCCACTGAATTAAGTAGAATTAAATGAATTTAAAAGAATTCTCGTGAATTAAAAAAAAATGGAATTCCCAAGAATTCAAACGAATTCGGGATAAATTAATGAGATGTCATAAAGATTTTCACATGAATTGCAAAAAAAAATATTTTTAAATCTCTTCAAATCTTCGAAACGGTACAAAATCCTCAACTTCGTGTGGATAAATTAAATTTATGACCTTAAGAGCTTTAAAAATCCCTTAAAACTACTAAAGCTCTCGGAAATCTTATAAAATCTCTCGCAATATTTTTAAATATTTAAAAAATCTGTATATCCTGTAAAATCGTTCCATATGTACAGAGATTCTAAGAAATCTTTCACAAGCAAAAAAAGAAATTCTAATTCCCTTAAAATTATTAAAATCTTTAGAAACCCCTTGCAAATTTTGTAATTTTTTAATAGTGCCTTGAAATATTTAAATATCCTTAAATATTTTAAATAATTTGGAATCCCGTGAAAATTCATTGGAATTTTCAAAGATACCCTTAAATCTTTAAGTCTCCTTGAAATCGCTTCAAATTATTGAAATCAATTGAAAATTTCTTGGAAATCTTTTGAAATATCACGATATAGTACAAAATTCTCTAAAATCTTTGGAAATGCCTTGAAATATAAGTTTATTTTTAAAATACAATGAAATTCCTTAATTCTTGTGAATAAGTTCTTGGAAATCCATCCGAACATGATAAAAATCCGTAAATTCACATAAAATCTAATGATATTTCCTATAATGCTGGAAAATTTATTAAATTATCTTGAGAGCTTTTAAAATCACCTCAAATCTTTGGAAATTTCAGAAATCTTGTAATATCCCTTGAAATCTTTTGCAATATCCTGCAACCTTTTACATCCCATATAATTGTTCCAAACCTTCCAAAATTCTTTAAATCCCCATAAAAATTTGTTTAAGTCACTTAAAATCATTAAAATCTCTGTGAACTCCTTGAACTTTTGAAAATTACGTGAAAATCCCTTGTATTCTTCTAAAATATCCTGAAATATTTCAAATGCTATCAAACTTCCTAAAATATTTTGAAATCTCTTGCAACTTTTTAAAGCTCTTAACAATTCCTTGAAGGTTTCGAAAATTCCTTTATATCAGTTTAAATCCCTGATTATTCTTCACACCGACTTAAAGTACTTTTCAGAGAAATTTAATGACAATTAAATTTTTTTTTAAATCCCTGACTGATTTTGACCTGATTTTGACCACGTACTCCCTATTGTGAAATAGCGTGCAAAAATCGTTGAACTATCCCCCCCCCCCCACACACACAATAGACTTTACGTAATTGATGCACGCCCCCATACCTAATTAATTTTTCTTTTAATTTCAAAATTTGGAAAGAGATTTTGTATTGGGATTTTTTGTTCTGAAAAATACTAGTATGGCATCATAAAGCGATATCCAAGAAATATCACCTAACATTAAGGCCCTTCCGGTTAAAGTTGGTTGAGGCTTACCGTCTCAGTTCTTAAATGGAGAACTTACTTAAAATTCATAACAATTTGGCTAAAAAGGTAAAAAAAAATATTAAATATATTTTAGGATTTACTGTACACCCTGACTACGCTTAAGCTAATGCTTGGGTAATTTCTCATTCAGTTTTTGTAAAGTAAACCGATACCCTTTTTTTCTGAGTGGAATTACTATATTTAAAGCTTCTACATTTTTATCGTCTGTATCACGCACTTACATTTCTCACTATGGGAGTACAAAAGCTCACTTTTTCACTGTTTACTCTGCTACCTCATCTCACGCGTTAACTTTTCTCCTTCCGCTCTTATCTCTATTTCAGAATTAGCATGAATTATTGAGGTACTTCCGCAGCTTCCGCATGTGAGTGCTGCAGTGTCCATTGTAACTTTTCCTACCCATGATGAGAGGGAGGGGTCATTGTGTTGGGTTCAAACGAAAATTTCTCTCTCCCTAAATCCGCTTTTTCGTTTTTCTTTCTTTTTACCTCTTTTATGTCTTTTCTTCATCATGTGGATCCCTTTCCTCACACTACTGAATATTTTTTCAACGCTGTCGTTTTTTTTTAATGGCCTCGGAAAAAGCATTACGGGCGCCAAAATTCTACACTAAATAACTGTGATTACGAGAAAACATTACCCTTTTGTTCTCTTCGTACAATGTGCAATTTTCCTTAACATTTCATTTTCTCCTGTCTTTCTGATGTTTCCTCGTCAAATTTTACAAAACATACAGGGGCAGTATAAGTATCTCTATACTTTTGGTTGAAAGCAATCGGCTATTTACGCACTGATATGGGGCAATGTGAGTGGGCATACTCAATGTGACCTGCAGAAAAGCGTGATATTTGAAACCATTGTACGTGTGTGACATAAATAGATTCTATTTGCTTCCGGAAGGAAAATTTGGAATTCATAATATTAATAATGTTAATAACCAAGATATATAATAACAGCAAACTAACAATACGACAAAAATGTGTCCTATAAAAATATAGGATTCAGTCTGAAAAATCTTGGACGGTCACCAAAATGTTATAAAAATTGAAAGCCTCATTCTTCGAATATTTAAGAGATTTCAATACTAAATAAAATGAAGAACAAGAGATATGGTCTATTCAGGATATTTGAATAAACTAAAAAAAATGTAGTCCATTTAAATATCCATGACAGTCTGGGAAAATATGAAGGACTTTAAGCCAAATAGAAAAGTCCGGTGTCGGGCCAAAAATCTGTGGTGCCGTGAGTCATATTTAATACAGTATTTTATTTCTCATGTACATTAGTACTGATTTTGTTAGTTATCAATTATGAAAAGATATAAATGTAAATAAATTTATTCTCCAATGAATCTCAATATCTTAATTTATTTATTTGTGAATCTTAATCTTAATAAATTTCTTGACCTTGAATCAAAGAAACATTCAGTAATCGTCAATTTGAACATTCTTAGCGATTTTAAAGACTTGCGGTGACTAACATTGCTTACATTAAAAATAATGGTGCTATCACAGCAGAGCAATATTTTCCTAGAAATAAGCCAAAGGCATCATTCGAAAGACAAATTTTCAAACGTGAAATACCGGGAACAATTTTTTTTCTGAAAACGCAAAATGATGGCATATTTCTTTGATTTAGGCTCAAAAAATTTTACGTTTGATATAATAAGCTTTTTTCAAAATGTTTGCATAGGACTCACTATGAAAAACATGTTTTTCAACCATTTCCAAAAGGTTCTAATTTGAACGAAATTTTTTTTTTAATTCACAAGTTTTTATTATAGTTCTCAGCTCAAACGATTGGACTAGTTTGAGCATTTTCACTTCGCCCACAGTAGGGCAAAAGAATAAAATTTGTTTTAAAAAAACCTAGGGCACACTATTCTTAATCAATTTCGATCTGCCAACGTTAATTTGGATCCTTCGGTTAACAGTCGACGTAAACTCCAAATCTTTCGGAATTAGTGTATAGGCATCGATGACAGGAAATTATTTTATCAAAAATTTCAATTTATTTCTATGAACAAATTTTATGAACAAATTTAAAAATCGGTGGTTCTATGGTTTAAAAATCTTTACTTTTTCTTTAAATCTATTTTGTGTGCTTTTATGAAATTTTTTTGAAATTTTTATCACAGTGATGAAAACTTAGGTAACTTTATTGTTTGATAATATCCATTAATATTAAAAACAAATTCTATAAAAACGCAATATTCGAGCATTTATTGACATAAATAAACAATTTGAAGTCATTTTAGTTTACTCCAAATGTATTTTTGTGAATAAATGACCAAATCTATCAAATTTGGTTATAAAGTCAGTGACTGTTATCGACAACAAAGTTACGCAATTTTTCATCACTCTGAGGACAGTTTTAAAACATTTAAAGGCAAAAACGTCCTATTTCTTGTCTGAAATGCATAAATTTTACATTTTTTTAGATCACTTGTTTATAAAATTAACAAATGTATCCCACTAATGGCGGAATACAAAGAAGATTCGATGAAAAATATTATTTTAATCATGAAAACACCAGCTTTGGAATTCGTTCATGAAATATAATCTTAACAATTTATAATCTAATGTTGTGTATTACATAGATTTCATTACACTTGTTTTGATTGATTCAGACAGTATTTCGATTATTTAAGGAAAGATAAAAAATAAAAATAAAATAAAAACCGATGAGCAAATAAGAAAGAAATCGGTTCTCATAATTCTTTTTTGAATTTCGTTATAAGCATATCAAAAAAGGAAAGTGTAAAATCGATTAAGAATTATGGGCATTGGATAGAATTGAACTAACTCTCGGCTTTCTGCCCTCTGTGCGCCCTATTCTATTCTTTATATTTAGGATTAAAGCTCTGGGAAACTTTCTTATGCCATGAAGTAATGTCGGTATAATAGAAATCGCATCACATGTCAGACAATTTCTACCATACCGACTTTTTTTGGATCATTTTACGTTTACACGAACTGAGATAGCGAGTTTTCATTTGGGAAATTGAATAAAGGGCACAAAGCAACGTTGGTATACTGCTAAATTTGTCGAGATAAATTTCACAAAAATTCTTTAAAATAATGGTTGTAATTCAAAAAAACTTTGATATATAAAAAAGTTCTTTAGTGCCTTTTATTTACTTTTTTAAATGAAAAATTTCGATACCTTCATTCATGTGGACGTATGTCGTTGCGAAAAAAATACCGGTATATAGTAGGAATAATATGATGTAAGTGAGAATCATAGGGTCATAACAGAATTACGAAAGAATGGCTAGAATGAGAGACGGGGATTGAAAATGTGAGATATCAACGATCAGACGCCTAAACGAGAAAGGTAAGAGTTCAGAGAGATCAGAAGTCACAGGTCGAGGGTTAAAGGTAAGATTTGAAAGTTTATATATATATATATATATATATATATATATATGTAAGCATTTCAGCGCTAATACTGTCTACACCAGCAGCCTTACCATTTTTTAAGTTCTTAATTATATCTCTAACTTCAATGACACAGACTTTCTCAATTGGGTTTTCTAATTCATTATGTTCTATGTCGCAGATGATTTGAAATATTTTTTCAAAGTTTCTGCTTATATAGAAGTCATGCACCCTATTAGTTTTATGCAAGCTAAACCATTTATGAGGCCGGGTGATTTATGAATGAGACCTAACTTTATTTTTTAATTGTTTAATTCCAGTTAAATTTGGAATCCTTTGTAAACATTTTTTACTCTGTGAATATTTCTTAGTACGACGATTAAAATTAATTGATTGACTTTCAAAATCCGATTTTACTCAAATTAAGTAAATTATCGGTAATAAAATTTCAATCCCTCAATTCAAACATAGGTCAGTTTGCCAATTACGAAAGGCAGAACCTGATATCATCACATTTAATTCAATTGCTTTTAATCAAAATGCGCTTCTTTCACACTCGCCTCTCTATAATAATAAAATAATAAAAAAATCCATCCAGTCGTTTTTGGACGAAAGATGAACCAACAGTATCAGTCAAAAGTATAACTGCGAAAATCCCACGGGAATTTTCAGACTAAATTTTCCCGGTCCATTAAACAGGCCCCCAGTGACATCTCTGGAGTCATGTGGCAACTGTTATTGGCATGCGCAAGCGCGACGTCTATTATATAGAACCACTACTCAATGCAAATTACGTCGATAAGAACGACCACTGTAACAGCCGAGTTGCAGTGAAAAGTTGAAAACTCCCAGGTACGCGCGTTGGAAAGTCCGAAAAAGTACATATTTTAAAAAATAGAAAAAAATCAAAAATATTAAAAAATTCATTAAAAAAATAGAAAAAATTTTTTTAGAACAACCAAATTAAAAAATTGAGGAAGGCACCTCATGAAGGCTATCTTGAAGCCACATACGCTCTTCTGGTTGCATAATGCAGGGGTTTTCGTAGCCCTCAATGTTTTTAGGGACCATCCATAAATTATGTAACGTAATTTCCTGTTAAGTTCCGACTATTCTTGTAGTTCTTCGTCATTTTTTAATACTAGGCTAGAACCGCCCCGCCCCCCCGTTTTCCTAAAAAGTTACGTAATTTATGGATGGCCCTTACGGGGGGCCTATATTATTGTTTCTAAGTTAATAATATTTTTACGCGAAATGAAATATTTGGTTTCTTGTCTATACAAAAAGCTTATTCATATAAACGAAAATGTATATATGGTTAAGAAAACAAATTTTATCCTATAAAAAGTCGTGTTTTTCATATTCAAGGGAAATTCCAATTCATTTTCGACTCCTTAATTTTTCGATATGCTCTCTTTTTTATATTATAATTTTTGAGCGAAAAAATAATTATTGTTTATAAAAGTCATATGAGATAACCAAAAATACATATCATAAGGGTTGTTTAATTGCCTGAGAACAGCACTAAAGTTATTAAAAATTTTGAAAAAATTCAACTTAGTTAAATTGAATGCGAAATCTGCAAGGGGCGATTTTCATCAATTTCAAATAACTAGACCATCTTTCGCGCTACGCGCGCGCTAATTCACCGTTATTTAAAAAAAAATCAATTCATTTTCCAGCATTTTGTTATAGATTTTACAGAAAATCTTATATACTTTGAGAACAATTTTATATGATTTATGAAGTTTCTTCATTATAGCGAGAATTTTCCATTAAGTTCAAAATCACTGAAACCATTTCTTTCATTTACGTACAATTCTTTAAAATTAGCACATTATTCTTTTCATTAACAAAATATGACTTGATTTTTCTGTACCATTTCATTTACCGGGTTTTCTGGACATGTTTGTCATAAAATTATAGTAAATTATTTTATCAAAAAAAAAAAAAAAAAAAAATGTATTCATAAAGTCCAAGAGTGAGAAAGAAGGACCATTTATGTACATGAGTACAAACAACTTTATTGTTAAATAACAGTCAAAATGGTATTTCTACAATAAGTAATGTATAACCATTTTTCCATATTTTCATTGCAGTATTTACATTTGAGTAATAAATTTGAAAACCAAAACTTACCACAAATGTTTAATTTTTGCTAATTCTATTAAAAATGACTTTTTTTGAAGACTTTGTTGAAAATTCGTTTTTCTGTTTAATGGACTTTTTTGGCCGAATGTGTAGTTATTCCATTTTTGCTAGAAGATTGATCTCATATTTTTTGGGTTGAAAATTTAATGACTTTGGTAGAAAATGCATATTTTTGGTTGTAACTTCATCTCTTTTGTCAAAAATTTGTCTTTTTGGCTTGAAAACTCAACATTTTGGTTAAGATTTTCTTCTTTATTGACTGAAAAATCGGTCTTGGTTAAAAACTCAACTCTTTTGTTGAAAATTCCTCTTCTTGGCTTGAAAATAAATTAGTCTGTGTTGGTTGAGGATTTAAATAATTTGTTGAAAATTCGTACTTTTTTGTTGAATTCATCCGTTTTTGACTGAAAATGAGAATATTTGTGGTTTAAAAATCAACTTGATACTTATTAATTATTTCTAATGAAAATGTAATTCTATTATTTTTTGTTCAAAATTGATCTTTTGGAGTTAAACACTCGACCAATTGGTTGAAAATTCATATATTTTACGTATGTCTTACGTTATTTGTGGATGACACATTATAAAATTCTGTATGACTGTTGTCACTAAACTTCTTCTAAATATATTTAGGAACAAAAATTTTGTTCACATTATTATTAATGATCTCCTAGGTGTAAGATTGTTTTTATACCTGAAAGAAAATTTTAGAACGTTCAGGAAAAAGTCAGGGTATGTCAGAGAAGTTCGAAATTCTGATTTTGTAGCAACCCTGATATTGCAAGTTTGATTACTCGATACTTTGTTCGTATAAAAAAGTTGTTCCACTTGAAAACTTCTGAAAAAAAGTTTTTTTACCACTTTTCTCTAGCTTGAGCTTCTTTTCGTTGTAAAT
The DNA here is from genome assembly GCA_011634705.1 of Andricus grossulariae. Taxonomy (NCBI): domain Eukaryota; kingdom Metazoa; phylum Arthropoda; class Insecta; order Hymenoptera; family Cynipidae; genus Andricus; species Andricus grossulariae. The sequence continues at coordinate 15,429,960 of JAABKJ010007545.1, forward strand.
TGTTACTAAACTATAGATAAAGCCGGCTATAATTGTATTTTTCTTTAAACATTAAAATTTTCTGAAATTTTCCAAGACAAAGTTTCAAGAAAAATATAATTATAGCCGACTTCTTTACTATTTTAGAGGAATAACTTTTATTTTCTGGCTTTTTTGCATCTTGTCTTGTTATTGCAAACAAATTCGAATTCCCATTTTTCATTAAAATAAGTCCAATTTTCTATTCTCCAAGACGCGGTTGCAAGATCAAATCTTTTGTGATAAATGCATTTTTTAGTACCAACTTGGAAAAAAAATCAAAATCAAATAAAATGATGGACTTTTTGGTATGATGTGATATTTGTATCATATGAGTATCTCGCCCCAGCATTTTCTATTGATAAAAATGTACCAGAAAAAAAGTTGAGAAGGTCAAAAATTGAAAACTAGAGAAACAATAGAACTAAAAAATGATCATATCATGAAATTGGCGTTTTATGTATTTTTATCACTAGAAAGATTTTGATTCACAAAAATACTATTTGAAAAACCTCCTACTTATTTGTTTCCTTAAGACTGCAACATTATTTTTCTTGTGTATTTTTATTAATTGAAATGTCTCAGATGTTCAAAACATTTTATAAAGTAAGCTAAAAAAGATCATTATGTGACAAAGTATAGATTTTAAATAATTATTATTCACGAAAATAACAAAATTATGAAAAGAAGAATTTTTCAGTTTTCTTATGATCCTAATACGCTCCTTTTTTAAACATTATTTTCGATTAGCAAAATTTTGTTTTCACAACCTTCAGTCAACACTATCATCTAATATTTAGGACTTACTTTATTTTTGTTCTGGGAAAGTAATTTTTAAAATATTTCAAATCTAACGTGTCAGCTTTTGAGAGTATAATATGTTTTTTGATTTTCAACTATAGAATATATATATTTTTCGGGTTTAGTTTCTAGATTTAATTGCTAGACAATTTTTCGCTGAAGATATCCTTCACATCAACAACATTAGCAAATAAATAAATGAAGAAATACTTTAAATCGGCATCATTGAAGAGAACCTTTTTAAAGTCATCTTTGTTTTCTAATGAATTAAATTTCTATTTAGTAATCATAAAAAAAGAATGAAAACTTTGTGAAAAAAAATAAGGAAGAGGGAGAGAACTCTCGACTTTAGGTATTTAGGAGGATAAAAGAGGACGGACTGTGAATGCTGAAAAAGGCGAGTAGGATTTTTAGAAATTATGGGAATTTTATCAAACTTTTTTTTGAAGAGCTCATTTTAGTCTACAAATATCGCATCACCGATTCAATATGACGAAAAACATTTTTAAACAGTGATCGCATTTGTATAAAACTCATTTTTCAAGAATTTTCTGAGCTGCAGATTTAAAATATTGTATAAAAAATTCAAAATATTGGATTAAAAATTATGACCAGGATTTAAAAATGTATGCGATTATATTAAAACTCATTTTTAATGGGTGTTTGAGACACAGATTACAAATATTGTATCGAGTTTTTTTTAAACTCTGGGTCGCTATTTTTGATCCGCCATTTTGAATTTTGCATGCAATATTTTGAATATGTGACTTGCAAAACCCGTAGAAAATGAGTTTTATACAAATCGAATAATTTTTTTTTACAAATGATAGCATAATTGACTATAATGATAAGTTAAATATAATCGAAATCATTATTAAAAGCTACTAAATTATGTATCGAAGAGCATGGTCTGCCTAACCAATATCAAAAACAAAAGTTTTAATATATTTCTAAAAAAATTCGTAATTTCTTTTTTTCTACGTAATTTCTTTCAATCGAAAAAATTATTCAGGGTACATTCTTCGCATTTCTTGAGATTGCTGATTAAAAAAAATTTAAGTTAAGGAACCCTGGTGCCATTATTGGTTAACCCACAAATTTTCGGGAGTCAGATAAGTGGTTCAAAACATCTAAAAAAAATCGAATACAAATCCTTAAAAAAAGGATTTTTTTGTTTAAATAATTACAAAATTTATTAAACCAGAAATATTATATTTTATATTTATCAACTGTATCATCATTACCGAAAAACAACAACTTTTCACGATTAAGGCGAAACAAAAATTGTTTAAACAAATAATAATTGCTTAAATAATTCATGATGAGTTATAAAATACTTTGAAACTTGTCAATTATCGAATAAAAATAATTCATGTTGAAAAAGTTCAAAAAATACCGCCTTTTTCATTGATTTTGCATAGAACTACTATTTTGCATTTTTTAGGGTATTTTCCGTGCACAATACAAGGGGTTTGGGGAAGGAGGGTAACATAAAAAGTTATTGAGTGGAAATTTCTCTTTAAAAAATCCTTAAGAGGTGATCAAACATTAATTCACAAAAAGTTAATAACAACTACTTCTTTTCCCTATTTTTGTTTGAAACGAGCTTTTTCCAATTTAAAACCCCATTGTAATAGCAAAAGCCCGGAGGCACAGGTTAATGTTGACTAATTTGTCAAGAGGAAATTTCTTTTTCTATTATACGAACGAATTGAATGGAATCGATCTCACAAAAAATCGAAAGTCGAAGTTTTAGATGTATAAATTTGGACCACCCTTATGACCTTATGGCACTCTCATATATGTAATATTCGTGAAGTGGTTGGTAAATATAAATTGAATTGTGCGAATGATGCATTTATTCACTTTACATTTTATTTTGCTTTCTTTGCTGACTTATTTGTCCTTCTTTTTGCATTGTTAGTTACCCAATTTTCTGAACCGATCCCCCTGTCCCGGGGGTTGGCGCCCCTGGCTATTTTAGTCATGAAATTGTAGTCATTGGGCGTCAACTCATGCATAAAAAATGTTAATCGCCTGAGAAAATCTGAATGAGAAATCTGTGAAATCTGAAAAGGGTTTTGGATAGAATTGATCATTCTGGTAGAGAGGAAAGCCGCTTTTGGTGTTTCAGTAACGGGCAGACGAAGGAAGCTTATGTTGAGCGTATAGATCGTATAAAAAATTCAGTTCGGTGGAAGCTGGTTGGCACAACTAGGATTGTGTATGGTGTGCAAAAGAGAATGTGAAAAGCAGTGTTACGAAAAAGAGAGAGAATTTCGGATAATAGGGATGTGGTGGAGGAGGTATATGTATAGAAATAGCCATGTAAAGTGTGAAGAGCGAGTGACCATTGGCCGATGGTGTCGATAGTATAACAACGAACGTTGGTTCTGTGCACTCGTTTGTTCAATCGATCGAGCTGAAAATTTCCAACCCTTAATTCAGATTGCAAGGGCACTTGAATTTTCAATCAAAAAAGAACCTGCGCCCGTTAGGATCGTTCAGATTTTTCCCGGCCTTTCCCGTGCCGTGTCGTGGCGATCTGTTGACAACACTGAATGCAATATTGTTGAGATTTTTATTCTTTTCATTGTAGTCCGTCCACTCGGGCTCTTTTGGAATCGCCAATTTTATGTGAAGATTGAAAGAACGCTTTGGGATGAGTTATATTTTATTAGTCGCTTATGAGATATTCCAGCAGCCGGAAAAGGAGAAAGGGCAAAAGAATGCAATTTCGCAGAAGAGTTCGACATGTTTTTTTTTTATTGGAAGTGATTTCATATACTGCAAACTGAAATTGATATGTACATATTCTTGAGCAACTTCCAACCTGACTCTGTTCCCATTGCAAAGGAAAAAACATTTGATTTTAGAACACTGAAATGAGAAAATAGGAGTTAGGAGTATCATAATTAAAAATTAGTCACTGGATAATTATAGTGACACGCTTTAATGATTTAATTTTAAGTGACGCCATTTTCACTGATTAGAATTGAGAGAATATAGCCGGATAAATTCCCGATATTTTAACAGGACAAAACCTCTAGGTTGAAAAACGAGTCACCCGCAACTTTTGAAGTTGGAACTTCGAAAACGCGCTTTTCGAGAACAAATAATCTAAAGTTGGCTATTGCAATGAGTACACGTGGTCAATTTTTGTTACATGCAAAATTTTCCCACTTCCGATCACTCTTGGGACACAAGTATAATGTAAACAGATAAATCACACATTAAAGTATGGTTTCCCATAGAATCCCTAAAATCGGTACTTTTGATCTTAGTTCACAAAAATGCGAATATCTCCTAAACCACGGTCGACAAAGTGGGTTCTTTCTTTGCGGAACATCACAAATGATCAAAAATTGGAAAAGAATGTTGACTGAAATTGTAGGAACTTGTAAAAGAACTCTTGGGCTCAAACCGCCTTATATCTGAATCATTATTTATTAATTAAAAAATTAATGAAATCAAAAAAATTAGTATGCAGATCCTCACAAAGAACCGAAATAATTTTTCTGTATCTTTTCCGTCTCGCCATTCTGTACACTGAAAAAACAGGTAGCTCAATCCATTATTTTACTAGTCATAAAGAAAGTATTACTTTCATTTCAAATTTATTTTCTTGCATCTTAAATTAACCATTCTAATGAAATGCAATTCATAATATAAGGGGGCTGTAAGTGCAGAATTTTCAACATTTGCGTATTTTTTATTCGTTTTACACATACCATTTTAATACGAAATTCATGCTATATATTCAGAAAATTCATATTTTTATAGTCTCTGTGTTGCTCACAATATTACCTTTTTTAAAAAAAGAATAAAAAAAAGACAAAAATATGTTTAAATCTAGCTTTAAGCCCACAAAAAGGCCTAATAAGTAAGAACTTTTCTTACAAAATAGAGGTCAATAGACAAAAGTACCAGAAAATTACACTTCATTTTCTCATAATTTTTAAAAATTCTTATAAAATTTATGTGCCAAACACGCATTGCTGAAATAGCACTAATGAGTAAGATGACAAAATGTGTATGTATACACTGTAAAAACTTTCGGGAATTTTCCTCACTTTTTCGTGGGGAAAAATCCACATTTTCGTTAGGGAAAATCATTTTCCTCAAGATTTAGGGAAATTTTCCTGAAAGTTCTTATACTTCAATAAAAAATTGGGGAAAGTTCCCTAAAATTTAGGAAATTAGATAATACTCTCAATTTATTGGGGAAATTTCCCTGAACATATGGTAATTTATACAAAAGTTAGGGAATATTTCCTACCATTTCGGGAATTGAATGATACCTAATGAATGTAGGGCATCGTTCAAAAAATAATGTTCAATCTTCCACGTAGATTAGATGAATTTACTGAAAATTCTTGAAGTATATTGGATAAACTAGCACAATATTTTGAATAATTTTACACATTTCTTTGGAGAAAAAATTGAATAATGTTATAGTCATCTCAAAGATTTCTTTTTATACATTTTTTTTGTTCACGTCAGAATACAATAAATGATTTGTATGTTATATGCACTAAAATATATTTCTCGTTTTTAATTGAAATTTTTCTTGCAGTGCCTTGCTTTTAATAAGTGCTAAAATTTAAATCTTGCTGCTCTGAGCTGGTAGTACGGGAGAAAATCCGCCGACCCTTGCTTTTTAAATTAATATTCCACAAATTTTGGGGTGATTTTAAGTTATCACATAATGTCATTCCACCTTAGGGAAAATTCCCTAAATTTTTAATAAAATTCCCCAAAATTTAGTGATCTTTCCCTATTACGCCTTACGGAAAGTTCCCTACATTTTCAGCAAATTTCCGCAAAAATTTAGGGCATTTCCTCTATTGTCCCTATTCGGACTTCAATTTTTTTTGAGTTGGTACTTAGGTACTTATTTGGATAATACCCAGTACTTTAACGGGACTTTATTCGGGATCCCAATGGTACCTAAATGGGACTTTTTACTTGAGCACTTAGAGAACATTCATTAATTACGCAAGGATGATTTTTGAAATTTTAGAACCACTGCCCCATATTTTTAGGATTCGTATTCGTAAGATTTCTGTGAACCCTCCTTCTTTCTTACGTAAGATTTTACATGTTTCATTCAATATATCAACAATATAATCATTATTTTTACTGTAAAAATGATTTCAAAATATTTAAAGGGATTTCGAAATTTTGAATGATTTGAAAAATTGCCATTGATTTGAAAGGATTTTAACAGATTTAAGAGATTTTAAGGTATGTCAAAATACTACAAAATATGTCAAAAAGCTACAATATTTTTTAGGGATTCATTGAGATTTTAAGGGATTTGAAAATATTACAGGGCATGATAAATGTTCATATTTACGTTGCAGCTGAATTGATCTTCACCTAAAGTTTCTTGCACATGAGATTTTGTTGTTAATTATAGCTCTTAGGCATCCTGCGAACAATTAAGGCGTTAATTTGTGAAATAATCGATCGGACCCTTTTTGGAAAAAGTAGATTTATAAGTTTAATTACTTTCTAACGGAAAAATTTGCAAAAAATATATCATCATGACCGTATTTTTAAATTCCCTCTCTACTGTGATTAAAATTTTGAAACTCTAAAAGTTATGGTTGAGATTATTATTTACCAACTAATCACATATAAAGACGAAGTTGACAATATAGGGCCTTACTATTTATATTCTTAGTGTGGTTTTTTAATTAAGTTCAATAAGTTCTTCAAATTGTGTTAAAATAAGAAATTATAAATTTAGTAGTTCTTGAAAAATCAATGAACAATTTTTTTTACTATGATACGCACTTTTGAAACGAAAATTTGTTGAAGAAGGCGCGATGAGCCTGCAAGGAAGGGTTTTTCAAAAGATTTTATGGGATTTCAAAGGATTGCAAAGATTTCCAGGGATTCCACGAGATTTCATGAAAGGTTTAAGAAATGTTCAACTCCACGACTCTATATTTATTGGATATACGTGATATGAAATATTACACAATGCAAAATAAATAAAATATGTAAGATTGTACTGTTTGGAAGTATAAAACGTGATTTTAACAGCCAAAATAGGTTTCAATGAGAATATTTAAAAAAAAATTACGAACAGCAAATTTGCTTGAAAAATTCTTTGGACTCTCCCCTCCCCCCAAAAAAGGCTTACGTAATTAATGGACACTTCCTAATGAAAAATGTAAAAAATATATTAATTAATACTTTCCCTGTACTTTTCTTCCTACTTCGATTTGTAAATAATTTATAAGAAAATTTGTTATTTCTTTCATTTCCTTAACCTTAATAACTAATTGGTGATTTTTACTTTAAAATATCAATTTTCCTTGAAAAAACGTAAACATAACATTAAATTCTTAAAGTTCTTCAGCTGTTTCCAATACTTAATTATTTTTTCTTTTAAAATACTCAACATTGTTGAAAACACAAACACAAAAAAGCTTAAATTGTCACAAATCGTTAGCTGTTCTGAAGAATTGATCACTTTTCTCAATACTCACATTGAAAAAGATGAAAATAGTCTCGAATTGTTATAGCTTGTTAGAGCTTTTTAAAATACTTGATATTTTTCCATTTGAAATATTCATCTCCGTTTCCCACAAAATGCTTGTTTTCCCCAAAACATGATCATTTCTTCCTAAAACTACTAATTTTCAGTGAAAAAAAAAATACAATAACAAAAGATTGTATATCATCCAACCATTTAGGTTTGTGAAATATGTCGCTGCTACCTTATCAGTTGGGAGAACAATTTTTCAGGTGTTACATCATTGTTACATATTTTCACTTCAAAAGATCAAATAATAACACAAAAAATAACCAAAATTCTGTTGAAAATTTCAAACCTAACTTTAAATTGTTGAAACTTGGTAGATTTTCTAAATCCATGATGACTTGATTCACTTCAGTGAATAGATACAAGAATTACCTTGAGAATTGTTAGTTTTGCTTACAGGTTGATAATTTTTCTGAAAAATATCAATTTCCATATAGAGATCCAAAGCATAACTTTAAATTCTTAAAACTTGTTAGCTTTCTTTAATACCTAATGAATTTTTATTAAAAATATTCGTTTTTGTTCAGAAAATCCAAGCATAACCTCAGATTCTTAGAACTTTTAAGGCTTATTTAATATACTGCTTGATGATTTTTCTCTTAAAATATTGATTTCCGTTAAACAAATCCAAAAATAACCTTTAAAATGAGTAGTTTTTCTCCAGAATTGAAGCCTACTCTAGAACAGTGCATTGCGTCGTATTTCAGTTGTAATTTAGATTTTCGTAAGACATAAGAGAAAAATAAGATACTTCTGAAGAACGACATAATGCACTTTTGCAGAGTAAGCTATGTAATTGAAGATTTTCTTCTGCAATAATCCAATTCTCTGAAAAAAAAAACAAATGTAACCTTAAATTCTTCGAATTTTTTAGCTTTCCCAAATACTTTATGATTTTTCTTTTGAATATGGCCAATAATTTCTGTTGAGAAAACCCAAAAATAATCGTAAATTTTCAAAAGTTGAGAGATTTCTTCAATAGTTAATGATTTTTCTTTTAGAATGGACTAATGCTTCAAAGCGCATGACTAACCTAAGACTTGAACTACTAAGTACATATTTTATTTCAAGTAACTGATCCAATTCATCCCATTTCATTTCGTCCAAATAACGAAAAACAAAATCGTCTTGACAGGTGGATGACAATTCAGCCCAACACTCGACGATACTCGAAATGAGGAGAAACTTCAGTATTAAATTGATTATTGGCGTTTTTTCGTATTTATTCACTCAGAGAAATGTTTGTTTGAATAAAACCAATTCTTTCTTTGATATAGGGTCAAAAAAATATTTTATCAACTTAAACAAGTATTTTTTGATTCCAATGCAATTTATTTGATTTAAACACACAATTCTTAAGCTCAAACAATTTGTATTCAAGTCGAACAAATTCTGTCTTTGATATAGGATCAAGCAAATGTTTGTTTGATCCAAACAAACATTTTTCTGAGTGTTCAAAATCCTTATTGCCAAGCCGATTTTTTTCACTCGCTTAAACATTCCTGTTGCAATATGTAGGAAGTACACCAGAAAACTTGCTCATCGTGTATGTTTAATACATAAACGGTTGCGGTTGCGGGGGTGCTCGCTTCATCAAGAAAGGGTGGCATTTTTGGTGGCGGGTAACCCCAAATCTATCGGATGGGTGTACGCAACCGCCCTATGGTATATATCCATACCATGCCAATTTTTACACACGGAGTTAACCAGCCCCGATGCGCATTGATGATACACCCACGTAAACAGATACATGCACTCGATAATACTGCACGATGACCATGGGACATGAACTGATTGGGGTGCAGGGAACCTATGCAGTTTAATTTATGTTGGATCACCAGCCAGTCGTACCGAGAAGTCCCAGGAATCGCGCGTTCGGTTGTCCTCTCAATCCTGTTAGAATCACCGAAAAGTGTCGAATCTCGCGTAACTCGTGACTTATTTTCTCTGCCTGCTATTTAGTGCGTTTCGGTAGAAGTAGAGGATCGAAGTGGGGAAAACTGGACTACATTGGTCATAGATGTGTGTATTTCTGGGTGTGTACATGAACGTGAAATTGCATGTGTACATGTGGGAAATGCGCGAACGAAAACCCGATCTGAGAAGGTGTGAGTACATATGGGTGTTTTTACCTGTGTTAAACATCTATAGGTTGACGGTCCGCCATGTTGGTGATGCGGGGTTGATTTTACCGCTCCTATATCGAACAAAATCGTTCACCGAAAATGATTCTGCGTTCTTCTCAGGTCGATGACCATTTGGATGGTACAATTTTTTTTATAGAAAATTTATTAACACATGCGTTCCACCTTTCGATAGTATTGATAAAAAAATTTTTTTTCACAGTTCAGTTTATTATTGAGGTGGAGAGTGAATTAAGTAAGGTCTAAAAAAATGATTATCTTTCATATGGGGGTGTTCAAAAACTAGGTGACACTATTTTGAACACTTTTCCCAACCCTCCCATTTTTCGTCACAGATTATCAAACACACCCCTCCATATTTTAACCTGGCATCGTGGGGGTTGGGTCTGTGAGACCCGGTACATTTTATTTTGCTTGAAGTTCGGTTACTATGCGTACGAGGTTGCCGTTCTTCTAAGTAACTGGAGCTGCATATTGCCTTTTTTATTAATAAAGCCCTGGTATAATTCATATCTAATAAGCGGGTCTATATGACTAACCCCTACGTCCGTGTTACGCTTTCCCACCCCCATGACATCGGGTTAAGTCAAATTTTTTATTTTGTTTTTTATTTGATAAGCGCCTAAAATAAAAAACGAAACATACAAATAATATTTTAACATACTTCGCAACCTAAAATGCACTCAGAACTGGGAAAATAGTGTGATTTTTCAGGAAAATTAGGGAATAATAGGGGAATACAGTTTTTCAAATAAAATTCATGTTTAGGTACTATATTGAATTCAATATGAAACGCGTAAGATTTTAATCCGAAAATTATTGAATTTTCAACAAAATAATTGAGTCTTAAAGCTGAAAAATCGAATTTTTTTGACAACCATTGACTCTGAAACCCGAAAAGATAAATTTCCAACCAAGATAGATGATTTTTTAACCAAATAGTTGAATTTTCCAGAAGCAAATCAATTAACTTAAGACCAAAAAGTTGAACTTGCAAGCATAAGAGATGAATTTTGTACCGAATAGTTGAATTTTCAACCTACAAAGATAAATTTTCAGCCAAATGTTTTAATTTTTGGAAAAAAAAAAAAAATAAACGGTTATCACAAATGGTTACATTTTTAACCAAATAATTCAACCTTGAAGCCGAAAAGACGAATTCTTTACAATATAGTTTAATATTCAACCAAGAATGATGAATTTTGAATCCAGACCCTTTCTACCAAAAAAGATATAATTTATAAGATCAAACAGTTGCATTTAAACCCAAATATTTGAACTTTCAAGTGAAATGGATACATTTGTAACAAAATAGCTGAATTTTCAACCAAATACTTAAATTTTTAACCTACAAAGATGTATTTATACTTCCCCCACATTTGTGCATAGACTTATTACAACTGGAGGTCAAAGCATGGACAACTTTAATTTGGCGATTATCGCTTCTCATTGTTGAAGCTCCTTTGGCTTTAACAAACACATTCTCATCACGTATCTCGTGTTTCGCACTCGATTTTATCTTAAATGCGAACTTTTTTACATTATGTTCAACACAAATATAACATTTTTTATTGCATTTATTTCTGTACCTGGGCCTGGGATTGCTTATTCAGATATTGCAAAATCAGGTAAAAATTTTGATTTATCATGATTACTTCCATATTTGTTTCTTATTCTGCATTAAATTTTATTCTCAGCTACCCTGAAAATTTGTATTATTTCAATAAATCTATATTATTACAATTCATAATATGCATTGATATTAAAACAGACGTGTCTTCATTGTCTTGGTTTTATAATTCAAAAAAAGTGCGCAATCCATAGAAAAAAAACAAACAATTTTGTTATTAAAAATTTCACTGGGACTTGTTTCGTTTGCATCAATTTAATTTGTTTATTTTCAATGTTATTTTCACGATTTAAACCAAAAATGCGCATCTTGACGTAAGGTGGTTCTAAGAAAATGTGAGGATACAATTTAGGTCAAAAATTTTGTTAAATCAAAAGTTATTGTAACTTGCGTCGTTTTTCCAAAAAGTTATTTTTTTTTCAATTTACTCTTATAGAAAAAGTTTGTAACAAATTTATTGATATTCTTTGGTTGAACAAATTTTCTCTATTATTTTCATTTCATTTTTCACGATCAAAAGAAAATGTAATCGTCCTATCTAATAATGATTAATAACAAAGTAAATCCTTTTTGGGCGAACAATTTTCGTCTATTAATTTTTTTCGAACCTTGCATTATTTTTCAGAAAAAAAATTATTTCTTATGTTTAATCTTAGTTTTTATTATTAAAACAATAATACTGTCAAAACTACAATAATACTGATACATTTTGAAGTACTACGAATAGCTGTACATAGAATTCCCAAATCTTAAAAAAGTGGTCCTTAAAATTTTTTAAAATGCTCTAACTTTTTGAATTTCCATCAAAAATGGCTGGCGAACGAACTTGACCTTCGGTTTATGACACGCAAAGAGTATCCAAAGGCCGATCCAGTCGGTCAATTCTTTTGAAAGTTATCTTGCTAGCAGACTAAAAATCAATAGATACACACAGAGACACGCATGCATGCATACATACAGGCAGAAAAATTGGCGGAAATTTGACAAAAATGGGGGGGGGGGCAAATTTTACACAAATCTAATACCTTCTCTGATGAGAATGTAAAAAGATTAAAGTTTGAACTATTACAGTTTTTTATTTTCAACTAAATAGTGAAATTTTCAAGCCAAGAATTCGAATTTTTGAGTGACAGTTGCATTTTCAATCCAAAAGGATGAATTTTCCATCCAAAAAGACGAATTTTTAACAAAACAGTTGAATTTTTCAAAAAGATGACTTTTTAATAAGACCGCTCAATTTTTAACCAAAAAGTTGAATTTTTAATCTACGAAGATGAATTTAGAATCAACTGGTCGAATTCTTAAACAAGGAACAATAAACTTGAACCAAAAATAGTTTTTCACTTTCATCCAAATTGTGAAATTTCCAAGCCAAAAAGAAAAATTGTTTGGAAGACAGTTGAACTTTTAATCCGATAGAACGAATTTTTCTATCCAAAAAGGTGGATTTTCAAAATAGCAGTTAAATTTTCGACAAAAAAAGAAAAAATTTATACCACATAATTCAGCTTTCAACAAAATAGATTAATTTCGAACTAAATTTATGAATCTTATACAACAAAAAAATTAATTTTTAACGAAGAAGTTCAAGTTTCAGCCAATTTAGTTGAATTTTCAATGAACAAAAAGATTAATTCTCAAAAAGAAGTATAATAGTTGACATTTCACCCAAATAATATTTGAATTTCAAATAAAAAACAGTCGAATTCAACCGAAAAAAAAATGTATTCTCAACGAAAAGTGTAAAGGCTATAAAGGCAAATTCTCTACGAAACAGTTGAATTGTCAACCCAAAAATATGAATTTTTAACCGAAAACCAAATCGTTGAATTTTCAACTCAGAAAAATTTCAAGCAAAAATGTCATAGTTAAATTTGCAGTTTAAAAAATTTATTTCCAACAACAAAAAACGAATTTCCAACAAAATAGTTAAATTTTCAACCAAAGAGATGGATCTTCAACTAATAAACTAAATTTTTTAAAAAGTTAAATTTTCAATCAGAGAAATGGATTTTCAAATAATAAAATGAATTTTGCTTTTCAAGGCCATAATTATGTAATGATCATGTATATCTAGGGTAAGAGCACTAGTGGTTGGCACTGCGCCGGTTATTGGCACCTCCTGCAATTTTCGTTAAATAATAAGGAAAGGCGATCATTTATCGTATTTTACTGATATTATTTTAATTCTGCCATCATTTTTGCACATAAAGATATATACAACTTATGAAAAATAATGTCAAGTTTAGGTGTAAAATATGAAATTCTCTTTAATTTTTACGGTGTCAAGATCTTAGCGGGGTCTTTAAACAAAATCTTTAGCTGGCGACATTTTTTAATTTTGTTATAGCAACGTTATCAACAAGTAAAACTGTTTCATTTTTTTGTAGGTATTTTAAAGAAATATCGAAAATTTAATGAAAATAAAAATTAACACTCGGTAATAATTATTTATTAATTTTAGGGGGGGGGGGGTGGCAAACGAAATTAATATTCAAAAGTATGGTCTCTATACTCTGTTCCCCGAGAGAAAGCCCAACAGATGCGCGTGGAGGTTGTCGTTTCTTGGTGGCGAAGTTTCCTTACCCTTTTTTGTACACGTAGTTTCTTAATTTCTCTTCTTAATGGTCCTTTGGCCCCAGTTCAATATTTATTACTTTCCTGGGGATTCTTTCTCAAATTGTTTGAAGGATGTTTACCAGATGTTAGCCATAATAGAAAAGGACCTCACCGCGCTCAGGTCTCGAGTTACAAGGGACAAAGGTAAATTAAAAAGTTGAAAATGAATAATTCTGCAAACACCGACTTGAAAGTAATATAGTTGGAACGTACGAATTTTTTCAATTACAACGACATATAATTTGTCCATAAAGGTTGAATATTGGAGAACTAATCAATATTAAATTAAATATTGAGCTCAAGTTTCTTCAATTGAACTCCTTCAAATTTTTATCGTTTCTTGGCAAGTAATATATCATTGGAATCAGAAAAATTCGCAGATGCTGATTATGAAATTTTTAAATCGCTAGTGGCAAAAATATAAAGTTCTTTAATTTCTTTACTTTGACCTGCCTGTGGACAAGACCCCTGCTGGAGTAAGCTCATTCAAACTGAGATTAGTGAACAAACAGAAAAGTAGTAGGAGAAATAAATCCAACTGACGAACAATGTCGCAAATCAATATAGAAAAGAGTTTTTCATGAAGTTGAAGGACTTCACTTCAGATTTGCCGAAACATCTCAAGGAATCCCGCCTTCTTGTAAAAATTTAACAATAGGCTGCGCGAAGAAAACCAAAATTGGTCGTTCTGTAGGCGTAGGGCCTTCTCTCGAGGAACAGACTATTGGGATCCGGAATCGTGACTTCACAGAAACAAGATGGCCGCCGTAAGTGGGTCGTTTTGGACGTCTGTCAGGTTAAAGACCTGTTTTTTGTGTTTATTTGTGAAGTTTAAAGGAAAAATGAAACGAAGTATCGCTGAAATTTATCTACACCTTCCTGCAGAAATTTTGTTGAAGGAGAAAGACTTTTGCATGCTGAACATGTCATAATTTGTGGTAAAGAAGTCGAAGACGAAACATAAACCTCATGAGATGAGAGGACGAATAAGCTTCTAAGGCGTCGTAAAAGATGTAGTATGCAGTTGCATAGCTGGATTGGGGAAAAAGTGCAAACACGTTGTTGCAGTCTTATTTCGATTGTGCATGTAATTTGATCAAATATGTCATATATAAGCATGTAAGTGTGAAGTACAAAAATTATATAAACTAAACTGTAAGACGCACCATGAAGAATCATTGTTTTATATCCTTCTTGAAAATAGTTTTTGTTTAAACAAAAAATGTCGTAACTTCTAGGTAAGGATGCACTTTCATAACAAACCGAATAATAGAAACACGATTATCGAAAATTAGTTTTGTCGAAATAGTTCATTACCTTTTTCATAAATTCTAATTCTTTGCAACTAACCTTTTTTTAATATCAATTTGAATAATATATCACTTTTTTTAGATTCAAGAAATTTATATAAACAGACTTCTTGATCTTTGCAAAATTTACTAGAGCACCCAAAAACAGAACATAACGATTTGCTTTTCGTCTTCTTGAGACTGGATTTCATTCCTCCAACATCCATTTCTAAACTAAAACGCGTTTTCTTTCATGACATTTTCTTAATCACAGCTATTTTAATTATTCCGTTTCACTACTTTCAGTACAATTAGCACGTAGTTACTGAAACCGACCCGCTTTGACTAGTAATATTTTTTGCCACCAGATGGCGCATCGCAGTTCTGCGGTTCCCAATAGTCGTTGGCACCCCAGTGCCAATCACCTGACCATGCGATTCTGGAATAGTTTCATTCATTGTCACCCCACCTCATCAGAAAAAAATGAGGTTATGTAATCCCAAGTTCGTATGTTGACATGAAGTATTTTACGTATAAAATGAAGTGTTAAAGGTGCTGGGACGAAAAAAGTCGTTATTGGGTAGATGTAAAAGTAGCTAAACACGATAAGATATAAAGCTATCATTTATGCGCCAGTAATCGTAACCTCCAAAGTTTAGTTCATATCATTTATTCTTTTTAGGCCTTTAGGTATAGGCAGATATTGTTTTTATTTAAATTAAAACTGGAATTTTATTATCTTTATAGATATTATGTTTAATAATATTGTTGTGCAATGTTTTTAATGTAAAATTTTTAAACCGTATAACAAAGAACACACATAATGTGACATAGTTAAGCTTTAAAGCTACTTTTAAAGATATTGGCAATGTTTAAACGCAATTACAGAAATTTTTAGAGATTATGTGTGTGTAGTGCCAACCACTAGAGGCGAGTGGTGCCAATAACTGTGGTTAGCAGTGCCAAGCACTAACATTTTGGAACTAAATACTTATTTTTAATAATTTTTCAAGTTTTTGTCAACTTTTAATTATAACTCAACATTCCAGTGCATTCCATGTACAATTTGAAGTGTGGTTAGAATTCTCACTAATTCAGAATTCAATATTTTATGTGTTTATTTATTTCCTAAATTACGAATTTCCTTTCAAGGTGCCAATAACTGGTGCTGTTACCCAAGTTGAATTTTTAACTAAAAACGATCAATTTTTAATACAAAATGGTATAGTTCAGTTTTCGGTTGAAAAATTAATTTTAAACAAGAAAAACTAATTTTGAACAAAGTAGTTCAACTTTCAACCACGCAGTTGAATTTTCAACCAAAAAATATGAATGCTAAATTACCAATTTAATAGTCGAATTTTCAACTAAAAACGATGCATTCTCAGCCAAAAATGTTTTAGTTCATTTTTTCATTCAAGGAAACAGTTTTCAACTAAGTAGCAGAACTGTTAAAAATGAATTTTTCGCCAAAAACAAATAAATTTTCAACAAAATAGGTAAATTCTCAATAAAAAAATTCAGTAGTGGAATCCTCAACTAAAAACGATAGATTTTCAACCAAAAATTTATTAGTTGAATTTTCAGTTATGAAAATTAATTTCTTAATATAATTTTTAACCAAAATATACGAGTTCTGTACCAAAAATATAGAAGTAGATTTTCTTATTGGGTTCTATTAATTCAGTTCGCAATCAAGGGGAAAAACGAGAAAAAGGGAAAGTGTCTTGAAACCTCCTACGTCACAAAACTTGTTACTTCCCTCCCTGTCAGTTAAACGTAGTTTTTGAATTGTGTTTGTACGGAAAAATACTGTACTGCAACGTTATCTAAAAAGAGAGAGGATTTACAACAAAATCAAGACAGGTAGTGTAAGGAAGGTAATCGATTAGCCCTGGGCTTTTCACAAAACTAATAAAAAGGAGTAATAATATCATTATTATTATAATATCATTAAGCCGTTTCCCTTTTGGGGTAGGCGTGAATTGCTCATGATCATTGAGATGCTGTCTTGCTTTTTCATTCATAATTAGACCGATCCCTTGACTACCATGTGATTCACTACCTACTCCTGACCAGATTTCAAAACCGCCCTTCAACACCCCATTTTCTATGTATTCTCGCGTTTTTTCCTGGTTTGATTTCAGTAACATTCGAGTGAATTTATAGGAATTTCAGAGAAAAGAGA
Organism: Andricus grossulariae; assembly: GCA_011634705.1. Lineage (NCBI taxonomy): Eukaryota > Metazoa > Arthropoda > Insecta > Hymenoptera > Cynipidae > Andricus > Andricus grossulariae. The sequence goes on from JAABKJ010007545.1 coordinate 15,447,208, forward strand.
AGAATCCGATGAAATTCATACAAATTCAAGGTGTATTTAAAAAAAATCAAGTGGATTGAAAACAATTCAAAAATGTGAAAAAATTAATTGAATTCAGTAAGTTGAGAAAAATTCAAGGGAATTCAAAAGGATGTAATAAAGTACCTGAGACCTCAAGGTGAGTTTAAAAGACTTAAAGATGAATTAAATAAAAATTAAACCAAAAAATCTATTGTATTGAGTAGAATTGAGTGAATTTAGAAGAATCAAAAAAATTTAGAAGAATCCAAAAAAATTTTAAGAATTGCAAAGAATTTAAAACAATTCAGGATAAATTTATAAGAATTCACGTTCAATTCCAAATTAATGAAAATGAATTGCAAAAAATATTTGAAAATTTCTTCAAATCTTTGAGACACTACGAAATCCCTAACTTCTTATGAAAGAATTCTCTGAAATCCATACAAATATTATAAAACTTCGTGAAATTCTATGAAATTTGATGATATTTCTTGAAATCCTACAAAATTTATGAAAATACTTTCAGAGCTTTTACAGTCTCTTAGAATAATCGAAATCCTCGGAAATCTGATAAAATCCTAAAATTTCTACTGGAAACAATGGCAATTTCCAATTGATTTCGAGGCGTATCTAAGCTGTAAAATTTACTTGTAGAAGATTTGCTACTACCGAGAAACATCTCCCGATTTCTGAATAAAAATTCTCGCGTTTTTTCCTGGTTTGATTTCAGTAACATTCGAGTGAATTTATAGGAATTTCAGAGAAAAGAGAAGAATTCGATGAAATTCATACAAAATCAAGGTGAATTAAAAAAGAATCAATTGGATTGAAAATTAAAAAATGAGAAAATTAAGATTAGAAAAATTCAAGGGAATTCAAAAGGATGTGACGAAATGCCTGAGACTTCGAGGTGAGTTTAAAAGACTTCAGGATGAATTAAATAAACTTTTTAAAAAATACATTGTATTGAGAAGAATTGAGTGAATTTAGAGGAATCCAACAAATTAAAAGAATTTCAAATTAATTAAAATGAATTGCACCAAATATTTTAAAATTTCTTCAAATCTTTGAAATACCTTGAGAGCCTTTAAAATCCCTTAAAATCATCGAAATCCTCGGAAATCTGTTAAAATCCTACCATTTCTGCTGGAAACAATGGCAATATCAAAATTGATTTCGAAGCGTCTCTAATTGTAAGCTGTAAAATTTAAATCTAGCTAATTTGCTACTACCTAGAAAAAATTCGCGATTTCTGAATAAAGTTTTCAAAGTGTTTTCCCCCGGTTCGATCGTCTCCCTGAAGACTGCTCTGATTTTGCTCAAGTTATGGAAGCAGGGTCCTAGCAACGGTTTTATTTTAAGAATCTGAGAGTGAGGAGAGGATACTGGACATTCGAAAGGGTCCAAAGAGATAGATGTCTTATGCGCACAGCAAAAGCATACTGGAGTCATCCATTGTGGCTCGCACAGTACCCTCTTTCCCTCTTAGCCCTCTTTCCTCTTCGCTGTTTCGTGGCTCGATCTTCCTTCCATTCGTTAGTTTTTTCATCGTCTGCGCGAGCTCTCGCTTTAAAACGTTCGTTGCAAACTCATGCTCATACTTTGCTTCTCAGCAGGTGTTAAGGGATATGCTCTATCCATCTATCTATCTATAGTCTATATTCTATTATTCAATACACCCATATTTCACATATCAAAACGTTTCCGAAACTTGGATGATACTGCCAATTTTCAGACTGAATTAGCTTTTCATTTCCCGCCCCATTCTCTATTGAACCCACACGTGTTTTAAAACAAGTTCTTAAGTCCTGAAACTTGAAAGAAATTATTCTTTAAATTTCGACAAATCAATTTTGAAAATCGATCAATGATTTCAGGACTTGAATTCAAATTTTAGGACAGAGTACATACAAATTGCAAAGAAAAAAAGGATATGGCTTTTCAATATAAGTTAATATTTAAATAGACTACCACCCAGCTGAAAAAAGTATAGAAAATTATTGAATTTGATAGGCTCTATCCCGAGAAAACATAAAATTGAATCCAATTTCATACAATTTTATACAATTAGTAAAAATTCAATTAAAATCTATCAAGAAGTGGAATTTACATAAAATTCGATAAGCACATTTGACGACATCCTATACAAACTTCACAAATCAAATTATATCAGCAGATTTGATAAAAATCCCGTCTTTCTATGACCACATTTGACAGACCTTTCTATCCAATCCTATCCATCTAGAAATCCTATACTTTTCTATGATCATATTTTCGTTAAAAACCTATCAAATATCAGTAAAAGATCTCGAGGATTCCTATCAAATAGTATCCGTCGAGAAATCTCATTCTTTCCTAACAAAATTTTCTCATATAATTTTTTTCTTTAAAATACCAATTTCCGACGAAAAACATCAACTATCAACCTAACTGTTCTAAAGTTGCAAATCATTGTTCGAACCGCACAATGATTTTTGTTTTGAAATACCAATTTTTTGTATAAAATGCTAACATAACCTAAAATTGTTAAAATTTGTGAAGCTTCCTTGAAACTACTTTCTTTAACATTTTTTTCAATTTACGACGAAAAACACTAACATAATCTTTAAATGCTTTAAAATACTAATTTTTGGTGTAAAACGCTAACATAACCTAAAACTGTTAAAAATTATGAACCTTTAACAATCTAATTATTTTTGTTGAATATACTAATTTTTGGTAAAAACATATACTAACATAACCTAAAATTGTTGAAATATATGAATCTTCTTTGATTTTTTTTTAAATATATAATACCAATTTTTGTTGTAAATGACTAAAAATTTTTAAAAAATTATGAACCTTTAAAATCTATTTATTTGTGTTTAAAAGCCCGATTTCCTATGATAAAGCTTAATATAACCTGAAAATGTTCAAAAATTGCAAATCTTGTTCGAACTATAATCATTTTTGTTTAAAATACTAATTTTTGGTGAAAACCCATGACATAACCTAAAATTGTTAAAATATATTAATATTCTTTGAATTAAAAAGAGATAATAATACTAATTTGTGTTGTAAATGATTAACGTAACTTAAATTGCTAAAAAATTATGAACCTTTAAAATCTAATGATTTTTGTTTAAAAATCTGACTTCCTGTGATAAAGTTTAATATAATCAGCAAATGTTCAAAAATTGAAAATCTTGTTCGAAATATAATCTTTTTTATTTTAAAATGTGAAGTGTCTCGTCCCGGAATTCGGGATCGTGCAGACTTTCATGAAAATCTCAGCAAAAAAAAATTCTAAAAATATGAGACAACATGCACGTTGCAGGTGAAGCTTTTGCCAATACTGATACCAAGTTTCAAAATTTTCAGATGATTAGCGATTATTTCCGGCTGAGTGAAATGTGAAAAAGCATAAAAATTCTATGATCATTTCAGAATACTCAATTTTGAATGGCTGTAAGTCACTGAAAAAAATTATGAAAAATCTGCCAAAAATATGTGGGGTTCGTTGATCCTTTCTGTGCCCATTGGTGATATTTAGAGTCACAAATAATTATTTGTTAATAAGTTATTGACAAACGAGTGGGGAGGTGTCATCTCCGGAACTAAGGAACGTACAGAAATGATTATTGAAGCAAATTACACATTTTTGGCTTCTGACAATGTTGTGTGTATTACCAATGAGCAAAAAGTTGCACTTGAATGTTTAAAAAATTATTTTCTTCTTGGAAAAATACGTTAAATGTCAGGATAAAACTCAGTATAACCTTTTGAGACAATCTGGTCTCATTGTCAGGCCTTACATATTAGAATCAGTAAAATTTGGTAGAAAATTTTCTTAATTATAATGAGTAAGGTATGATGATGAGATCAAACGGGTCTCAAAACTTAACACTAAGTTTTATCCGGAACTTTATTCAACAAAACTTTTGAATGGTCTGGAAGTCCTCGGGGTATATCTTTTAAACAAATGTTTGAAAAGCGTTATCATTCTATAGTTTAAAGTTCTATGACTCAATTTAACAAGTCAATTTTGATGTCAGAAATGTATTCATGAATTTGTGTATCACTCTGATTTCAGGGCCTTCTCCGTGAACATTATGATGAGCACCCCGTTTTCATTCTAAAAGACGTTAAGTTTAAAGAGTTGAAGGCCATGAAGGATTACATGTACAAGGGGGAAGTGAATGTCTCCCAAGATCAATTGGCAGCCCTCCTTAAGGCTGCAGAGTCTTTACAAATAAAAGGCCTCTCGGAAAGTAATCCCTAGGCAGACTTTATCACAAATCTTTGTAAGAGATCTACCTGAAGAACCGTCCAGAATCTCCATCCCCAGGTAAGAATCCCTAAAATCATATCTCTTAAATATAGAAATATGTGTACGTACAAATGTAAGGCCCAGGTTGTCGGTATGAAGTTACTCCTTCAAAGCTGTTTCCAGATATATTCCTCATCTTCAGTCATTACAGTGTCTGTGCTCCTTAAAAATGATGAAAAGCTACATTTCTTTCTAAAAAATAGCGACAAAAAAGTTTTATCATTTAAATAAACATGCCAATCAATTATGGTCAACATATTTTTATTTTCTAAAAATATCAGACTATATGAGGGTGTCTACTTGAATCCTGGGAAAAAATTCCCCGACAATTCTAGGCTTTTTTTCAGATATCTCAAGTTTTTTCCAGGTATAATTTTTCATAGTACGCAGCCATTAAAATATTTTGCATTTTTTTAAACAATCGACTCGGAATATGTATGCAGTTTCGCGATTACAATATATTCTTAAATATATTAGAACCATCGATTAGTTAAGTAATAATAAAAAGAATAATTAATAATTTCTTGAATTTTTATTTTACCTTCTTATATTTACCATTCAGTGTATATTTAGGTCAAATTAATGTGGGTATTATATTACATGCAAATCAAACCGCTTTCAATTCCTAACTTTTTAAGTAAAAATATTGCATTTTCAATAAGAAAGGTTAACTCCTAACCTAATAGTTGAATTTTAATACAAAAAGATTTATTTTCTACCAAAATTTTTCAACAAAATACATGAATTATCAACAAAATCGTTAAATCATCAACAGAAACAGATCAATTTTCAACCAAATAGTTGCATTTTTAACAAAAAAAGATCTGTTTTCAACGAAAAATAAAATAGTTAAACTTTCAGTTAAAAAATTGACTTTCAAGCAAATTGATGAATTTTCGACTAAAATGTTCAATATTCAACTGCAATAATTGAACTTTAAACCAAAAAATTGAATTTTCAACCCAAAAGATAAATTTTCAACCAAGAAGATTAATTTCTCCCCATAAAAAACGAATTTTCAACAAAATACATGAATTTCCAAACCAAAAAAGATAAATTGTGAACCAAAAAATGAATACTTGAATTTTCAGTAAAAAAAAACCTTTAACCAATGAGATGAATTTTCAACTAAAATGACGGAATATTCAATTGGAATAGTTATATTTTCAGTTCAAAAAATTTCAACCAAAAAACCCTAATTTTCAACAACAGAAATAGTTACATTTTTAAACAAAGTGATGAATTTTCGATCAAAAAGTTGAATTTTGAACCAAGAAGATTAATTTCTATAAAAAAAAGACGTATTTTTAACTAAAAAATATAATTTTCCAACAAAAAATTGAATAGTTAAATTCTTAGTTAAAACAATGAATGTTCAACGAAACACTTGAATTTTTAACTAAACTGATGTAATATTCCACTGGAATAGTTACATTTTCAGTTTAAGAAAAGTTAATTTTCAACTACAAAAAAATTTTTCAACAAAATAGCTAAATTTTCAGTAAAAAAATTAATTTTCAATCAAAGAGAAAACTACTTTTCAACAAAATAGCTCATTTTCTAACAAAAAAATATTTTAATTTTTAATCAATTTCAATTACCGTTCAATTTAAAATTCAACTCTTTTGATGAAAAAATCGACTTTTGGTTTCAAAATTCATCTCTTATCTCTAAAAATTTCACCGTTTTTTGATAAAAATGCATCTTCTCAGATTAAAAATCAATCTGTTTCGGTTGGAAACTATCCTTTTTGTTGAAAATTCAACTCTTTTGGAGAAACTTTTTATTTTAGGCTCGATAATTAAACAATATATAAAAATAATATAATAATAATAATAATAAGGAAATATAATGATTGTGTTGAAAATTCGTCCTTTTCGGTTCAATTAAACTGTTTTTGATTTCCAAAATATTTTAGAAGGAAAGGTAAAAAAAATAGTGTCATTTTCTCTAAATAATAGGAAAATAGTGTCATCGTTCAAAAGAAGTATCAAATAATGTCAATAGTCCTTTTCTTAACAAAAAATATATATATATTATATTAAAGATTATATATCTATATTCTATATTAAAAATTGACAAATTCCATATGGAAACGTTCATAAAATACGTTACGCGTTTTTCATTTTTTTCAAATAAAGATAAGAATATAATTTCAGTGAAGTTAAAAACGATAGAACTATATAAACAAAAGAAAAACGCGTAGGGGAGACCACCCTATAGTAGATAATGAGCCTACAGTAGATAATCATTAATTAAAAACACTAATGCATGTAAAATAATTAATTTAATGTCATTATTAGTTAAGACACGATACGTGTTAATACATGAAAATTAGAATTGATTACCTCACACTTCTGCTTATAATTATGGGTTATCTATTGTGAGATCATTATCTACTGCAGGGTGGTCTCCCCTAATGTTCAATTTATTATTTAAACACACAGTACATATACTACCAGATCGTTTCGTAACATAAAAATAGTGTAAAAAAATCGAGCACAGTTCAAACAGGGTATCAATTCAAATTCTGAAGAAAAAATAATGCCCTGACAATTCTAGGGGGTTTCCAGGTATCTCTTAGATTGCATTTTTCAAAGCAATTCTGACCCCACACCACTTAAAGTATTACATAATACTTTAATAACCCCTTTCATTATCCACCTGTGAATGGTTAAATTGTAATTACATAAGCTTATTAAAAACTCGGGAACTTAAAAAAAAATAGGAACATGTAAAGTGTGATCCAAAACAGGCTTTATTTTTTTTCTTCAATGTCTCCCCTACAAATTGTTCCTTTTGGTGTCAAAATTTCCCCCGAATTTTGGCAGAATTAAAGATATATTTTTTTAGGGGTCTCTCAAGTCCATATTTGCAAAAAATGGTTTGTTCTTTAATTTCCGTTGTTAATGGATTATTTTATTTTGGAATACATCTATAGTTTTATTTTTAGTAAAATAGAGTACCTACATTTTCGACAGAATTAAAAAAGGTATATTTAGCGGCATCTCAACCCCACAAGAAATTTTTTGAAAAAATGTGCTTGATAAGCCTAAGTTTTTTTTAATTCTGTCTAAAAGCATGGTGAAGTATTTTATTAAAAATAAAACAATAGATTATTCCAAGGTAAAATAATCCACAACGGTAATTAACATAAAATAAGCATTTTTTTTCTCGAATTTGTTGCAAAGATGGGTTAGAGAGACCTAACTTTTTTTTAATTTTGCCAAAATTCAAGGGACACTTTAATACAAAAAGGAACGATTTGTAGGGGAGCCATTTTAGATAAGAAAATTAAGCTTTTTTTTAGACCGCCCTAATAAGTATACAAGAAATACACGAGTTAATTATAAATAATGTTTGTTTTTTCAGACCTCATAAATATATGTGTATAAACAGTACTTTTTATATATAAAATTAAATAATGATGATCTTTAATATATGACAGTGACTTTGTAAAAGAACAAGAAATTTCTGATTGGTGCACGCGTTTAGGAATTTTATAATTACCGGATTTTCTACACGTTTTATTAGTATCGAATAATAGTCCGGAAACTGGCAACATTATTTTATGGGCGTTATTTTAGTACTCACGAAAATTTAAAATGTTCAGTTTTCATAGTCAATAGTACGAAACTCGTTGACTGGCTTATAGCTAGCTGTTGGTGCATTTTGCAACAATTTATCATGAAACTGGTAAAAAAAATCGAGTGAAAAAACATAATTTTAGTACTCTTGAAACCCATTGGGAATGATTGTTTAAGCGCTAACAACTAACAAGAAATTTGACTGGCAGCTCGTCAGTGGCAGGCCACGGACTCACTGTAAAAATATAAAATGGTTCAAATTTTTGTTTAAATAGTGTCAAAAGAGTGTAAAATTTTTTCTTAAGTATTGAAAGTGAACTTCAATGTTTATTTTAAATGTTTTTCTTTAGTCTATAAATGATCATTTGTCCACTTAAATTCGAACTGAAGTAATAGAACCCAATAAGAAAATCCAACTATTTTTGGCTGAAAGTTTATTCATCTTGGCTGAAAAGTATACTATTAAATTTTTCGTTGAGAACTAATTTTTTTATTTCAAAATTGTATTATTTGATTCAAAATTGAATTATTTTGTTGAAACTTCAACAATTTTGTTGAAAAGTCGACTTTTTGATTTGATAACACAACAGTCCCATTGAATTGTTTTTCTTTCCTGACTAATTCCTTTTTTAAATTGAAAATTCGACTATTTTGTTGAAAATTCATTTTTTTTATTTGATAATGTATCTCTATCTGTAGAAATGTCAGTTTGTTGTTGTTAAGACATTCAAATGTCTGGTTAAAAATTGATCTGTTTCGTGTTCAAAATTAAACTGTTTTGTAAAAAAACTCGTATTTTCGCCTCGAAAATTAAACACTTTGGTAGAAAATTTAACTATTTGGTTGAAAATTGATGAATTTTATCGAAAATTCGTCTTTTTTGGAAGGAAATCAATTTTCTGGTTAAAAATGCAACTGTTTAATTATAAATTAATCTGTTTTAGATGAGGATTCAAGTATTTTGTTTAAAATTTTTCTTCGTTGGTTAAATCCAACTGCTTTTTATTTTTGATTAAAATCGTTTCTGTTGAAATATCAACTATTACATTTTTCTTTAAAAATTCATCTTTTTAGATTAAAAATTCAACTCCTTGGTTGAAAGTTGTACTGAACATTGAACAATTTTGTTGAAAATTCAAGTGATGGGTTGTAAAATAACTTTTTTGTTGAAAATTTAACTGTTTTATAGAAAAATCGTCTTTTTCATTTGAAAATTTCACAATTTGATTGAAAATTCAACTGTTTCGTTAAAAATTCATTCACCTAATGTTTCTGGTTGAGGATACGTCATTTTAGTTCGAAATTCATCTCTTTGTTTGAAAACTTTACTATTTTGTTAAAAAAAATTTTTGTTTTTTTGTTTTGAAATTAATGGTTTTAACTGAAAATTTAACTATTCCATTTGTTGTTGATAACTTTTCTTTTTTAGTAGAAAATTCAACTATTTGGTTGAGAATTCATGTGTTTTGCTGAAAATTCCTGTTTGTAATAGAAAACTAATCCTCTTGGTGTAAAATTTAAATATTTCGTAGAAAAAAAATTTCTTTCTTTTAATTGTTATTTTTTGTAAAAAAAAATTAATTTTTGAGTTAAAAATGTATCTGTATGGTTCAAAATTATCTGCTTTAGTTAAGGATTGAAATAATTTTATTGTATTTTATTGTATTTTATTTTATTGTAATAATTTTTATTGTATTCAACTGTTTTTAAGTTAAAATTAAAATCTTTTTTGGTTTAAATATTAGCTATTACATTATTTGGTGAAAATTCAACTGTTTTGTCGAAAATTCGTCTTTTTTGGAAGGAAATCAATTTTCTGGTCAAAAATGCAACTGTTTAATTATGAATTAATCTGTTTTAGATGAGGATTCAAGTATTTTGTTGAAAATTTGTCTTCGTTGGTTAAATCCAGCTGCTTTTTATTTTTAATTAAAATCGTTTCTGTTGAAATATCAACTATTACATTTTTCTTTAAAAATTCATCTTTTTATATTAAAAATTCAACTCCTTGGTTGAAAGTTGAACTGAACATTTAACTATTTTGTTGAAAATTTAACTGTTTTATAGAAAAATCGTCTTTTTCACTTGAAAATTTCACAATGTGGTTGAAAATTCAACTGTTTCGTTAAAAATTCATGTATTTTCCTGAAAATTAATCTTTTCTGGCAGAAGATTAATCTTCTTAGTAGCAAAGTTAACTATTTGGAAAAAAATATATGAATCTGGTTTACAATTCGTATTTTTTGTCAGAAAATCAATTTTTTTTTTTAAATGCAATGTTTGGTTAAAAATTAATCTGCTTTAGTTGAGGATTCAAATATTTCGTTGAAAATTCTTCTTTTTTGGATATATTAAAACTGTTTTTTATTTACAATTTCTTGTGGTTTAAATATCCAGGTTGAAAATGCAACCTTGTTGTTGAGAATTCGTCTCTTTGGCTTGAAAATTCAACTACTTGGTTGAAAGTTGAACTACTTTGTTAAAAACCAATGTTTTTTATTTAAGATTCATAATTTTAGTTCAAAATTCATTTCTTTGTTTGAAAACTTTACTATTAAAAAAAAATCTCTTTCTTGTTATAAAATTAATGGTTTTAACTGAAAATTTAACTATTCCATTTGTTGTTGAAATTTTTTCTTTTTTAGTGGAAAATTCAACTATTTGGTTGAGAATCCATTTATTTTGCCGAAAATTCGTGCTTTTTGTAGAAAATTAATCCTCTGGGTTTAAATTTTATATATTTGGTAGAAAATAAATGTATTTCTTGGTAAAAAAATAATTTTTTGATTAAAAATGTAGCTGTATGGTTGAAAATGATATGTTTTAGTTAAGGATTGAAATAATTTGTGGAAAATTCGTTTTTCTTTTTATTGTATTCAACTGTTTTTAATTTAAAAGTTTAAATATTACCTATTACATTCTTTGGTGCAAATTCAACCGTTTTGTAGAGAATTCGTCTGTTTGGCGTGAAAATTCAACAATTGGGCAGAAAATTCATCATTTTGGAATTAGCGAAGAAGTTCAAAAATATTTTTTAAGAAAAAGTAAATAAATAGCGGCATTAGCAGACGATTGTGAGAAAATAGTGTCTTTGGTACAATTTTTTACGAAATGGTAGTAAAATAGTGCCAAAGTTGACTGGCAGGCATACCACATTTTTTCATTTCGAATTAAAATGAAAATTTAAAAAGGTACGATGTAATAACGCAAATTATGAAAAGTAGTTTTTCCGCAGACTCACCTCCAGAACTTGTAATGATATCCTTCTATGGTATTGCCAGTAGATGGCAAATTCAAATTATGATATTTTAAACTGCTTTCCTTACGTATTTCTAATACAATGGCACATGCTTCTAACGCCTTATCAGTAAACAAAATTAATTTGCCATTTTAGTTTTACAAAAAACACAGAAGGTTTTGGACATCATTTCTTACACTTCGATTTAAACGAAAATTAGACTTCTTTGTCCTACCCTATGCCAACCCAAAGTGAGGCGAAGGAACCCCCGAAATATAATATGGCGATAAGAACATCATATAAACAATTCCGTCATTTTGCGTCTCAGAAATAGGAACAAAGACGTTGCCTATCATAAGGAACATTGCGTTTAAAAAGTTTAAAGGCGCCTACAAATAATATTTTCTGAAAATTAATAAATTAATATATAAATAATAAGTCCGTAAAATCTTAGGGAACAAACAGGAAAAGTTTTTATACGGCCTACTGGAGATATAACCTTACTTTTAAAAAGTGGATTTTATATTCTCTAGTAATATAAGATCTAAATAAGTTTTTTTAATAATTGTTGTCGATTTTTGAGGAGTTGAAATTACATCTTCAGTTTTAACAACACTCTAAACAACTAAACACTCACCCCCAATGGGTTTCTAGAATACTAAAATGAAGTTTTTTCTCTCAAATTTTTGACATGTTTGTCAGCCTGCCAGTCAATTTTGGCACCACTGTGGAGCTGCCATTCAATTTTGTTCTTACTTTTTAGCACCGGAAGAATCATCTCTAACTCCATAAGGTTTCAAGATTACAAAAATGACACTTTTTCAGTCAGAAATTTTCAGATATAAAAAATAGAGTAAATAGTGTCACCAATTTTTAAAAATAATGTCAAAATAGTGTCATCAAATGTTTCAAGTATTAAAAATAAATCTCAATGTTTATTTAAATTGTTATTCTTTACTCTATAATTTATCAAAATTTTGATTTATTTATCGCAGGCTTCAAAGTCTCTTCCGTTTTCTCCTTTTTCTACTTAAATGCAAACAGAATTAATAGAATCCAATAATAAAATCTAACTATTTTTAGTTGCAAGTTCATTCTTCTCGATTGAAAAGTCCACTGTTAAATTTTTTGTTAAGAATTAATCTTCTTTATTTAATAATTTTATTATTTGTTTCAAAATTAAATTATTTTGTTGAAAAAATTCAACAATTTTGTTAAAAATTCATACTTTTTGGTTCAAGTTCAACTGTTTTGTTGAAAGTTCGTCTTTTTGGCTTGATAATACGAGAATTTGATTGAAATTTTGTTTCTTTCTTGACTAACCATTTTTTTTTTATTGAAAATTCAACGACATATTTTGTTCATATTTTTGGTTTGAAAATGTATCTTTAACTATCAAAATTTCATCTTCGTTAGTTAAAAATGCAACCGCTTGGTCATAAATTTCCTTTTTCAATGAAAATTCACATTTCTGGGTTGAAAATTCAACTGTTTTGTAAAAATATCATATTTTCGGCTCAAAAATTAAATAATTTGGCAGAAAGTTGAACTATTTGGTTGAAAATTGATGCATTTTGTTTTCAAAAAAATCATCTTTCTTGGTTAAGTCCAACTGTTTTTTACTTTAAATTAAAATATTTGTTGTTGAAAGTTAAACTTTTCAGATCGAAAATTCAACACATTGGTTGAAAGTTGAACTAGTTTCTTAAAAGATAGTTTTTTTGTTTGAAGATTTCTAATTTTGGTTGAAAATTCGTTTTTTTTTCTAAATCTTTTTTTAGGTTTAAATATCAACTATTACGCTTTTCTCTGCGAAAATTAGTATTTTCCGGTGAAAAATTCCACCGTTTTGTAGCGAATTCAGTCGTTTAGTTTCAAAATTCAAAATTTGGTAGAAAATTAAACTTTTTTGTGGAAAATATATGTAATTTGTTGAGAATTCATGTGTTTGGTTCAAAATTTAACTATTTGGTTGGAAGTTCAGTTGTTTTGTTAAAAGCTCATCTGTTTGGTTGAAAGTTCAAAATTAAAGAAATAGTGGCATTAGCAGACAATTATGCTAAAAACAAAATTAATCGATGTTTACATCTGTTTCAAAGTCCATGAATTTGATGAATAATTTTTCAAAAGTTTATTATTTTCACAGGTACTTAAAATGCAGTGTACATTTAGCGTATTAATATTTTCAATAAAATATAGTTTCCTGATGAGTGAGAATGAGGCAAAGAAGTTTGATTTAAATAAGTATAAATTCAGTACTTTAAATTTACTTTTGCAAATGTAGAAACGTCGTTATTGGATTTAATATTTAAATTTTCAAAACAAATTAAATATGCTCAAAAACAAATTCCCTGAAATTTTAAGGTTTTCCAGGTGAGTAGACACCCTGTCAATGTATCGCCCCCCCCCCCTCCCCCCACCCTCGTAAAAACCCAAAATCGTAAATTTCGACCCAGATTCCAAAAAACGCTTACAACTAATCATACAATAAAATAAGCAAACCTTTTTACTTATTTTACAAACAGTTCAACATTGTCTCGTCTTTCTGATTTCAGTGCAGATTTTGATTTTTTCAAAGACAATTGGGCAGTCATTTGTTCAATCTTCTTCAGCTTTAACGAATACATCTACATCACGTAACTCGCGCTCCACACTCAATAAAAAATTATGTCCAAAATGCGAAATTTTTTATACTATGTTGACCTCCATTATATTAAATGTGTGTCTTATTAATTTCTGTAACTCCGACAGGGACTGCTTATTCGTATATTACAAAATAAAGTACAAATTTTATTATTCATCGTTATTTTATTTTAGTACCCTAAGAAATGTCTGCGAACCTTTTTTTTTTAAATTAAAGAATTTTACTTTTTATTTGTACGTAGTGTTTTCGATTTTGCATTCGAGATTTTGATGCGTAAAAGCACAACTGTTAGTCAAAAAAGGATGGTTAACGAACATGACTTTTCTTTTTGAGCCTTTAAAAATTATGCCAAAGTACAATCCAATCCTCTAATTTTTTCCAAAGACACCCTCGTAATTTTTTCCTCATTCAGGAGGTCTGAAAATGTGGTGATTTGGTGAAAACCGGCGACGTCAAATTTTATGTAAAACTAATACCTTCTCATTTAGAACGAGAAATGTGAAAAACAAGGCTGACTGAAGATTCCGCCAGTCCCTTCATCCCTAAAGTAAAACCTCCAAGTAAGAATCACAAAAATCATAAAATATAAAAAAAAGATGTTACCCCTTCAAATAGTTTAACATCGTCTCTCCTTTTTGATCACAGGAAAGCTTTCTTTTTTTTAACAAACCAAATCTAATTTTCCGAGCAAGTTGCATTTACAGAATATGAGGATGTTTTGTGCATATGATGTATAATTTTAAATTAATAAAAATAGGACTCATCTTGCCTGTTTCAAAAAAGTGTAATAATTTTGTTTAAAAAGAAAGCTGTTGGCAATTTTTTTCAAAAAAAGAAGTTAAATTCTATAAATAAAGACTAGTAAACGTCTTAATCACAAAATAGCGATTCAAATTATCAATGGGTACACTAGGGCGGATTAAAAGTCCAAAAGAATTTAATCGAATCGTTTGAGCTGAGGGGAAAAAAGTTGTAGTTTGGCATCTCAAAAAAGTGGAAAAAAATCAATTGGTTAAAAAATGATGACAAATTTATTGTATGTACAGCTTTTTTTCCCAGCAAATAATAATACAAAATTATAACTTGAGAAAAAAAGTTGTTAATTTTTTGAAAATCTTTAAAACAAGTTTTTTTTTTATTCAGTTAAATGCAAACTTTTTTGGAAAAACTTGAATATGTCGAACCTAAACTTTCTTCAGCTTGAACCAATGAAACATCTTATTAGAACCAAAGAATTTTCAAATTCAAAAACCGAACAGAAGATATTAACCGATTTCAGAATGCTTTTTTTTACGTTTATCGAATGCCAACCGACAATTTTGTTCACCTTAGCTCAAATGATTCGCTTGATTTGAGGACTTTCACTCCACCCTAGGGTAAAAGCATATTGATTCCCATTCAATTTCATAGATACAAAGAAGTTTATATTGATTTTCTATTGATACTGCTGATGCCCGCGAAGCGCAAAATTAAATCTTACCAAAGGGTCATTAGTACATCACCTGTTCTTCCCATTTATTTTTCATTCTGAAAGGCATTATCCTCTAAAATCTTTTCTAACTTTACACATAAATACAATGCCATATTTAAATAAATTGCCTTTCAAAATAAAAATATGCAAATTATTCTGGTAGGAAATTCAAACTCTTAAATTTGCATTTTCATCTTTTCTTCCGATAAGCATATTCTACATATGTAAAGGTATAAATTATTTTGACAAATTTGGCACAGATATCTTGAATTTTCTACTTTATTCGCATATCGAGCAGAATTCTGCAGTACCAACTGCTGCTGCTTCTCAGATTTTCACAAGGTTGCAGCTTCTCTCTACAGTTGCAGTGTGGATATGGGGGCGTATCGAAGAGCAAAAATATTTTTCTTTTCTTTTAAAATACGGATAAGAAAGTTGTTTTTTATAGTAGGTGCCAAAATGACCCTTTTGGAAGGAAAAAAAATTTCCAGTTAGCGCAACGACGGTAAACGTCAAAATAAGGAAAATTACAAAATTATATGTTCTTTAATTAATTTTTAAGTAATGAGTATTGTTAAAAAGTACAAACAGTATCATATTCGTTGTTTGTTTAAAAAAAAAATTTTCTTGTTTTGAATGAACTGTAAATGTTTCCTCGTGCTTGTAATTTTATAATTTTTTACATTTATAAATACTTCATATTGAATTATGTATTTACAATTTTAGCTTTTTAAATAAAAACCTGGAAACAAGCTGGCCTTTTTAATGGGAACTTTCACATATTACGTAACATTATTTTCGACCTTTTTTACCCCCCCCCCCCCCATTTAAC